>CANTUR010000099.1:1200000-2400000 GCA_947683625.1 Mallotus nudiflorus
TTTTTAAATTATATATAATATACTATTTTTCTAAATAAATGGGTTTTTATTGATTTTTAGTATGTTTTAGGGTTAATTACATAATTTGGATTTATAAAATGTATTTTTATTATATAAGGACATTTTCGGTATTTTATAAATATTCTGTGTATTGTGAACCTCGGTCGGTGAATTGTAGTTTGAAGTCCGACCGAGGGATTTTGATTGTAATCCTGTGTTTATTCCGAAGTGTATTTCTTTGCAGGACCGGCTCTACTCTTTGAGTAGAGAGATGTCCGTTTTACAGGGGAGGTTCTGCCGGATTTTCGATAGAATTCTCGTAAAACGTGATATCCGGTCAAATTCCTATTCTAAAACTGTGTCTAAAATTCTAGATCGAGTCTTTAGAATTTTTGTTAAAGTTATTCTGATTTCATGTTGTCATTTGTTTGTCTAGCTACGCTGAGACCGAGGTCTAACGGATCAGGCCCGCCGAGTTTGTCTCGTGGAGCGCTAACATGTGAGTTATTATACTGTATATATATGCACTGCATATAAGGTGCATTATTTAGACTTTTTCATTTTCATTGTATGTTTTAAAAAAATGATTTAAATTATAATATTTTTGGTATATCTAGGGTTGCATTCTTATATATATGCATATTAAATAATTATGCATATTAGTTTGATATATGCACATTAAACAATTAGGTTTAGGTTTAATACATTTGAGTAATATACACATGTTTTAAAATGTACACTTAGACATAATTATTTTATTAAATACATGTTTTAAAATGTACACTTAGACATAATTATTTTATTAAATGATTAGTATACTTTAGGTATAGTTTCAGTAGATTTTAGGTTTATTCTTAAATAATTGCATGTTAAATTATAAACCTACATTTAAATTATTTTTAAGTTTATTTTTGGTATATTTTTTATTTATTTCCGAATAAATAAATGTTTTATTATTAAATTAAACCTAACACATTAGTGGTATATTTAGGGTTTATTTTTGATATATGCATGCTAGATAATTAGGTTTATTTTTAATATATTTATGAATATATGTTAAACACAAACACGTATTTAAATGAATATTTATGCATAAATGGTTTATTAAATGATTTGAGTACTTAGGGTATATCTTTTGCATATTTAAGTATATTTTTAAGATAATGCATGTTATATTATTATTACTCATTTAAATTGTTTTTAACTATATTAATGATTTATCTTTAGTTTATTTCATATTTTATTTGACTATATATATATATATATATATATATATATATATATATATATATATATATACCTGAAATATACTGGGTATATTTTAGGTATATTTTTGGTATATATATATATGGTTGGTTTTACTATTATGAATATTGTTCTACATTAATTATTTTTCAAATGAATGATTTATTCGAAGTGAAGGATATCAATAGAACGTGCTTCCTAGTGGGCAGCACTAGGACCGTGTACGTACCGGTACGATAGATAAGGATTGAGTGAGAGTTAAAATTGGGTGATTATAATTGATTTAATTGATTTGACTAAGATTAATGGTATGTTAGATAGTGTAATTGCTGGAGCTCGGTTGACTAAGTGTCTCGGGACCAATCACACTGACAGTCAGACTGCTGGAGCTCGGTTGACTTAGTGTCTCGAGGTCAGTCTACTGTCCATAAGTGAATTGAATGATCTATTGGGTTGATTGAGATGTGAGGTGATGGATAGTGTGATTGCTGGAGCTCGGTTGACCAAGTGTCTCGGGGCCAATCACATTGACAGCCAGACTGCTGGAGCTCGGTCGACTTAATGTCTCGGGGCCAGTCTGCTGTCCAAATTGGAATAAGTGTTCTATTTGGAATCAAGTGAGCCTGTAAGGCTAGAGTGATGATGGGATTGTTTGAGGTTGTTATTATTTAGGGTTCTATGGATCCTTCATGAATTAAAATAAACGTTTTCTACATTTAGTATATTTATAAAAGCAAAGTTTGGCATTCGTGTGAAATGTGTGTATATACATATATACATAAGAATGTCTGATTGTTATGGTTTAGTTTGCATGTATATATAGTATAATAATTCACTCAGTGAGGTCTGACCCCCCTCAATTATTTTTTTTCAGGAGATTCCATATCGTCAGACCTTAGTTGTAGAGTTCCTCGCCGGTGTTCTTCAGTCCCGGCTGTTTTATGCAAATGTATATTCTGAACTTTGAATTGTATTCTAGAAACTGCAGTAGTAGTGTCACTATATTGGAAGTGTATTATTTTGTTTGGATATTAAATACTCTGAGAATTTGTATTTGAACATTGTACGAATATGTATTCATTTATAAAAGGATTTGGAGTATTTATTTTATATATTGATTCAGAAAAATTTTAATTTGGTCGTACTTTTATATAATTATTGTATGATTCTATTTTCTAAGGCTTGCTACGACTTTCGAATTCGAAAGAATTCCCGTTCCCTAGCGCCGGTCATGACTCCTAATTTGGGTCGTGACAGATAAATCCAAATTAACATGGAGCAATAATAGAGGAGGTGATTCTAGCCAATCTATCCGTCAAAAGTTTTTAGATAATTTTGTAAAAAAAAATTCCTAAAATAATTAGTCTGAATTTATCAATAGAACTAGCCTCCTTATCTTTCAGAATAAGCACCATCATATTAGAATTAAAGCCAGACATGAGCTTACTATTAATAAAGAAGCTACATACCACTTCATAAACATCATGATTAATAATGTGCCAACATTTAGAAAAGAATAAACTTGTAAACCCATCGAGCCTCAGAGCACTTTAATGATCCATGTGCAACACTATAGCATATATGTCAGCATTAAAGGGGATTTTGCAAAGTAAAGTATTATATGCCACTGTAACCAGGTTCATAATGATCTCTTTAACAACTAAAAGATCCCTAGTGCCATGACCAGAAGTAAAAAGAGATAAATAAAAATTAATCATATGTAATTCAATTAGAGAAGCATCCACCACTAAGTTTCCATCAATTAGTAAATTGTGAATATCAGATTGAGAAGAACGATGACTCAATAAGCTATGATAGAACTTAAACCAACAAACTCTACATTTCTCTTTTAAAAGAGTTTTATTATTCAGAAGCAACTGGGTTAGAGTAACATGACAACTCATCTCTTGAGAATGTAGATTTTCGAAAAAACCATTAAGATTAATATCAGGCTGAATGCACAAAAGCTCCTGCTTTACCAAAGATATAGAAGTTTGTAGATCACCAAACACATGAACATTCCATAAATGAAGGCATGAATGCAACATTTTTAACTTTTGAGAGAGAATATACATTGGGTTGCCCACCACATGAAAAGATGTCCAGAAGCTCTCAACTGCAGAAAGAAAATTAGGGTGCAATGTCCATATAGAGAGAAATTTAAAAGGGCAGTGAACTGAATAGATGATTAGCATAGGAGAGAAGCAATGGTTTGTGATCTGAGTGATGTCGCGCTAAGGAGTGGCATTCCATAAAATTCCAATGCTGAAAATAAAATGCACTACACAAAACTCTATCTAACTGGATGTCAATTTGATCGGCACCTCTTATATTGTTAGACCAGGTATAATAAGAGCCTTTAGTGTCTAAATAAGTAAGCTCATAATTAGAAATAGCAATTAAAAATTTAGAGCAAGAACATTTTGAAGGAAGATTTCTAGATTTCTTATGTGTGCCAAAGGAGTTAAAATCACCAATTACAAACCAATCAGATAAAGATAAAGAATGAATATACTACAACTCAATCCAAAGATGATGCCTGCTAATT
This sequence comes from Mallotus nudiflorus, assembly GCA_947683625.1. Classification (NCBI taxonomy): domain Eukaryota; kingdom Viridiplantae; phylum Streptophyta; class Magnoliopsida; order Malpighiales; family Euphorbiaceae; genus Mallotus; species Mallotus nudiflorus. The sequence goes on from CANTUR010000099.1 coordinate 1,203,794, forward strand.
GAAAGAACATTAGCATAAATGTAAAAGAGAAGGATGTTACCAAAACTTTTAAAAGCTATTGTGATTTGTTGATTCGAGGAAGAAATAACAGACACATTTCCAGTGCCAATAGAATTAGCAACAAATAACCAGAGCAATGGAAGACCAAGACCATTATCCGCCACAAAGGACATATTTAAGGATCACCAAAAAGCAGGAAAAATAGAACTAAAATCCACTTTGGGTTCTACCAGACAAATAATATTTGGTTTATGAAAAGAACAAAAATGAAAAAGTATTTGTCGGGTAGCCAAGTTCCCAATCCCCCTACAGTTCCAATAGAACACTTTCATTTTGAAGATCGAGATGCTGCCCTTGTAACAAGCTTATTCACCGTCAGAATTGGCTTATGAAGATTTTTTTGGACTATTTTTGGCAAGACACCTACTGTCATCCTAATATTGTTTACTGACAGCTTCTAATTCCATAATAGCGTCTGAAAATACTGCCGCTTTCTCCTAATTCTGAGGAAAAACCAAATCACCAACTTAATCCTTAAGAATTACTATCGCCAAAGAATTGGAGTCAACCGATAAAATGTCATTATTCCTTTCAATAACTAAATTTGGCAGAGGTAGATTTTCTTTAACAGTCTTTGGATCAGGGAATGCTAAATTTGCATTATCAACGACATCATCATTAACCTATAAATGGTCATTATTCTGAATATTGTCCTCAGCGAGGGGCTGAGTTTTCGATTACAGCTTTAGTTTCTAGATCGCGAGCGTCATCTTAATTGACGTGGATAAGGCTTGCATTGTTGTTTGACAGTATCCATTCCCTGTTTATCCATAACTGAATTTTGGCAACATGAGGAAACATTATGACCAATGGTGTGACATAGGCTGCAATATAATAATAATAATAATAGTGCATGTAATGTTAGACTAATCACACTAATGATAAAAACGAAATCTCACCGATGAAATATATCTTAAAAAAAAAAAAGGTGTAATCGATTAATAACACTATTAAATATACAAATGTAGAAGAATTCTTGTTCAAAAAAAAAATGTAGAAGAATTCCCATTTTTTACATTCATTGGATTCTTCTTCAATGGATAAAAAAATTACAACTTTTATTTTTTGAACAATAAAAAATTACGACTTTTGGACAACTTGAAATAGTACAAATAGATGGACTCAAAGAAAACATTAGTACAGCAACTACAAAATGTACCAAAAATAAAGCTCTTCTGTGAGTAAATAAAATGATGTAGCCGCAGTCATTTGGCACCAGCTGGCACTTCGATATCATTTGCTTCTTTAAAATAAAAATGGGGGAAAAGGTGGTGTAAATTCAAAACTCCAAAAGTTGAAATTTAACCTAATTTATCAAATTCAATTATTATATTGTTAGTGGGAGTAAGATAGTAATAACAAATTTCAAATAATATTTTAAAATATAAAATTTAAATTCTATTACTATCAATTTAAAAAGAAGAAAATTATCTCATATTATACAGTTTATCAATTAATAATTCATATAACTTCTTTATTTAAAAAAAAATCAACTACTATTTCCATATGTTTTAACATGAGTGATTAACATTCGCTAAAGTGGTATTTTATATGGTGGGTTCGATTTCACAACTTCTCTCTATTTTTTTTACAATTAGATTAAATAGTTAAATTTTAATGTCATAATAGGAAAAAATAGGAAATGAAGAGTCTCAATTCTCTCAAAGGAATATTTATACATTTTTTCACGAGAGCTACTCGTGAGGATACAACTCCTCCCTTTTAATTTCTCAGGAACATCTCTGCCAAAAAAAAAAGAAAAAAACTAAACTAAAGTATAATTCTCTTGTAATCTATACTAATTAAAAGAGATGATAATATATTACGTCAAATCTCATAAGAAAATAGAAATTCACCTTTTGTAAACTATTTACTTTAAAAATAAAAAAGAATCATACATTGTTTTTGAATGTATAGATATTGAATCCAATAAGGGCAAAAATTAACTTCACTTCCCATAAAGAGTTGGTGTGCCCTTTCATTATGTGCCCATGCCTTTTTGATGATGCTTGGCTTTGTAATAAAGAAATTTTCCTACACAAACCAAGAATTTGCTTATGTACCATTCTTTTTCAAGATATTTGTGTTTTAGTCCCAATACTTCTGCTTCTTCTTTTTTTCATTTTGTAAATTAATTTTTCATTTACTAAAAATTATCTAAAAAATGCGATGAGATATTTATAAGTTTTTTTATTTTTAGTAAGAAGTGGATGTTTTATTCTTAAATTTTTAATTTTACTTGAGAAATTATTCATTTAATTTGTTGATTTTAGACAAATGATTAATGAAAAAATAATCCATCCATTATAAGACTTTAGGCATACTTTAATCTTCACACATATTAAAGTTATGTTGTTAGTATAGATGAGTAATAATTTTTTTCCTAGAACATTCTTCAATTTGATGTTCTATACTTCCTTTATTTTAAAATAAATGACCTTATAAAGTTTTAAATTTTGTCATACTAGATGATATTTTTCTTTGTCTAAATTAAAATATTATTATCTAAAAAGATATTTAGATCTATAAAAAATATTTTTTACTAAATATTCTGAATTTAAATAATTTTTTTTTTAAAAAAAACAGAGAGATAACATGAATCATCTTTAACTACATTTAATTTTGATAAAATAAATGAAGATAAATTATAATAAAATTATTGTCTCTTAAAAATTTAGCTAAAAATTACTTTGTTTTGTAATTGACCTAACAAGTTTCCATAAAATTAATTTTTATCTGAAAAGCTGTTTTTTTATTGTGTAGTTCTATGGATATTTAAGTGATAAAACTTCATTTCTAAAAAAAAAGATACAACTTCTTTAATAATAAAAAATTATTTATTTTGAAATAAAGTAAGTGCCATTTTACTAGAATTAAATGATTTACATAAATAGGAGCTAAGTAGTAAATGTCTATAATTTCAAAAAGAAGACATGTTAATAAGTTGCGGGACACTATTATATTATAACTTTAATATATATAAAAAAAATATAAAATTGCATAAGTGCATTAAAATAGCAATTTTTTAAGCTTCAACAACACATAGAGAGATTGAAAATGTACTTAAAATGATGATAGAATTCAATCATTTCAAGAATTGAATCTAACTTTAGATAAAATCTATTATTTGAATTAATTTGCATTATTCTTTTCCTAGAAAAATGAGTTAATTAATTAATTAATTATATATACTTTTAAAAAAAATCTGATTCATATGCCTATATTTGAACCAAAACCATTAAAAAATTCAAATCATGATATTATTTAATTCATTTTTTAAATCATAAATTTCAAATTCAAGTGTATGATAATTAATAATTAATAAAGTTAATAAAAATGCATTTGTATTTGTTTAATGTTTGATTCCCCTTTCAAAACAAATATGTAATATTCACAAAATCCATTGCTAGCATTTGAATAATATCAGTTAAATAATGTCTTTTTAAATAATAATGAACCAAAGAACAAGGAAAAGCAAAATTACTCTTCCTAATCACTAACATCAACAGTCCTATTATATCTATTACTGGTAATGGTTAAAAGTGAAACAAAATCATCTACATGGAGAGAATTGCATACATATGAAAAGTTAAGCCACAATTTACAATTTTCCAAGACATAAGGGCAAATCTGCAAAAAGAAAAAACACCAGAAGTGGAAAGATATATGCTAGAACAACCCTCTGTCTGTATAAATTATACATACTCACTCTTTTAGTGTTTGGTCTATTTCTTCTTTTTTTTTTTTCTTTTATTTGTTGTATAGAGATACTGACTGAAGAAAAGAAAAGAGAAACAAGTGATGGGCTGGTGTCCCTGTGCTGGGAAGTCAAGCAACAATGCAAAGAACAAGAAGAAGAAGCTGAAGAAGAGGCCTGATGATCAGATCCCATCGTCTTCAGGTATTTCACTAATCAGGGTACCTAACAAATTGTAAAGATTTAATCTTTGTGTCTATAGCAGTATAAATTTGGGTTTTTTTTTGGGGGGTTAATTTCAATGACTGTTGTTACAAGTGATTACTTTTTATGTGGAATGAGTTATTTATATCATTTTTCGAATCAGTGTTTTCTTTTCTGGGTTTGATTTTGTTATTGATCTGGAATGGATATTCAGGATACAATTTGAGGATGATATGTGTCATTGATGCTTCTGTAGTTCTTGGTCTAGGAGCAATGGAGGCATGTGTTAAAGTTGAAGTTTGGTTAAGTGATGCAAGGCATGTTGAGTGACCTATTTGAGCTAATGGGATTTTGTTTCTTTTTAGATATGAGTCTTAGGCTGGCTTTAGAATGATTGCTAAGATAGTTTCTCATTGTTTGAATAGTCATTAATCATTGATTATGCCTGATGGGTCTGTTAATTTTTTATGTTGTCAGCTGATTCACTTGCACTTGGTCAGTAGCCCTGGCTGATTAGAAGTAAACTTTTTGTGCCAATGCAATTTTAATTAATGGGTTAGTGAATGTTTTGATGGCTGCAAATGATTCAATACAATTTTCTTTTAAGTGATTGATTGGAATTCACTGTCTCTTACTTGTTTGGTCAAATGGCCAAATTTGAAAACTTGTATAGAGATACTGACTGTAGTTCTGTAACTGATGGATGATTACTGGTGCTTATCTAAGCTATGTATAATACTAATAATGAAGATTGGTTGCTTTCTTGTCTCTTGTGTTCAGAAAAATCCAAGCTTGAATCCTTCCTGAGTGTGTGCTTGTCTTTTGTGTTTTTTTGTTTCTTTCTCGAATTCAAAAATTGAGATATGATTTCATCAACTTTAAACTGCTTTTGATTTTTGCTGACATAATTTTAAGTGCCTTTTATTTCTTTTCACACTCATCTAATGTTTGCATTAATTAAAATTTTGTTTTCTGGTACCTCAGATAAAACAAAGCCAAATTTGGAACTAGAAATAAAGAAGGCGACCTCTAAAGATGGAGGCTCTGGTTACATTGCAGCACATACATTTACATTTCGTGAATTGGCTGCTGCAACGAAGAATTTCAGGGCAGATTGTCTTTTGGGTGAAGGTGGTTTTGGCCGAGTATATAAAGGGAGATTGGATAACACCAATCAGGTTGGTTGAACTTTTCAGATTTTACTTGTTGCAAGAAAATATTGAAAGCTAATATGGTGATGAAAGCATGTTTTTTTTGGTGCATTGGAATTGTTCCTAGGGATGGTTTTAACTGTGTAATTCTCTGAATTCTGAAAAAAAATTCTTTTCAAAAGAAGATTCTTCTTTGGCCCAATGGAAATCTTTCATATGTCTAAAGCAGTGATATAATGATATTAGGGTCAAAGAGATGCACATGTGAACTCCTAACAAAATAAATAAGCAATCAACAAAAATGAAAAAAAAAATGAATTAAATGACCAAATGGAGGAACTAGAGAACGCTATTATGCATGAGACGTAGTAAACTATCTGGCCAAGCCTCACATATTGTGGCTTCCAAATCAACATAAGATACTCTTCTGCCTGCCTGTGTTTTTGAAGTCATAGGCACTAATACATTTTTGCTGCAGTTTCTGGTGCATCTTACAGTATGCCTCGCTGCTGATTTTTTCAAAATATCTGTTCCATATCTGAAGCAGACGACTATTTACATATTTACAATAAAAGAGATGCATCTGCACCCTTTTTTTTTTTTTTTGGCACCCCCTTCTATTTTGAAAGGGGCAAAGTTATCCCAAGGATACATACTTTGTCCTGTTTGTTCTCACATTTCATTTTTAGCTCATAGACTGCTGCTCGGTTGATTCTGTTGCCAGTAGGTATCTCAATCTGTTGTTACTGTTAGCATTTGAACTTTTTTTTATGCTCTTGGCTTTGGTCATTTCTAATAACCTTGCAGTAAGACCTCAAAACTTTGCTCTTTGGTTTGGTGTAGGTTGTAGCTATCAAGCAACTTGATCGCAATGGGCTGCAAGGAAACAGGGAATTCCTTGTTGAAGTATTGATGTTGAGCCTACTTCACCATCCTAATCTTGTTAACTTGATTGGCTATTGTGCAGATGGTGATCAAAGACTTTTGGTTTATGAATACATGCCGTTAGGATCTTTGGAAGATCATTTACATGGTACATACATAAATCTTGGTTTGTAGCCTGTCATCCCTTGAAATGTTCATTTTTTTAAAGAATTTAACATGTTGGTAAGAGAGTTGAGATTAAAGAATGTTATGAATCTCTAACTAGAAATTATCATGGTAACAGAAGTTACAGATGAGAATTCATTATTGTAACCTCAGCATTTTATGCTACATTGCCTTCTCTTAATTCATTATCGGTTCATAATTTCATTTAGAATCCTTTGACATCTTTTATTTTTCTTTTTTATGTGCTGTATTATATTTCAGACCTACCACCTGATAAAAAACGACTTGACTGGAATACAAGAATGAAGATAGCTGCTGGCGCTGCTAAGGGCTTGGAGTATTTGCATGATAAAGCTGATCCCCCCGTTATATATCGTGATTTGAAATGTTCAAACATTTTACTTGGTGAAGATTATCATCCCAAGCTATCTGACTTTGGTTTGGCAAAACTGGGTCCAGTAGGAGATAAAACTCATGTATCCACCAGAGTGATGGGAACCTATGGATATTGTGCACCTGAATATGCAATGACAGGACAGCTTACACTTAAGTCAGATGTATATAGCTTTGGTGTTGTTCTTCTTGAGATTATTACTGGAAGGAAAGCTATTGACAGTTCAAGAGCCACTGGAGAGCATAATCTTGTTGCATGGGTAAGTGAGCTATGTATTGCTGTATACTCGTTGTATTATTGAAATCATTTGTGAAAAAAAAAAGGGCAAACATTTCTATGAAAAGCTTCTTAAGGTAAATTAGTAAATCTACTTAATTCTTTTGGTGAAACTTACAAAAAAAGAAAATGCCATCTATTATTGTTAGTTTATCGACAAGGATTAGCAATTCTGTTGAATTCATCTCTCTAAAAGGAAAGGTCATGTAACATCTATTTAATCCTTGCTTCATGCCATGCAGTAGTACAGTGACTTTGTTGGGACTCTGATCTTAAATGCAAATTTTTGGTTGTCATGACAAGATCCCTACAAGAATCCTAATTGTTGAAGTTGGGAGGTTAAAATGCGAGATGCAGGTTTCAGATTCTAGGAGACTACCAAAAGCACATGGTCATAATTGATTGAATTTATTGTTTTGGTTGTGAGGTTTAGAGTTGCTTGTTTGTAGGGCATGGTAAATTTGCTGTTGGTCCCTGGGTTTCTGTACCTCCATATTTTTTGCCAAGCGTGCTAGATAGTTTTTGTGTTTTCGTCATTTTGTATCCACAGTGTGATTTTCTTCTTAGAAAGTTCAGTTTAGAACTTCAGTACAATAGTGTCAGATCTTTATGAACAAAAATAGAGAGCATGTCATTTCTAGTGAGAATCTAGCTTTTTGAAAATTGTTTGATATTGTTCCTGTTTCACAGGCAAGGCCATTATTCAGAGATCGAAGGAAGTTTTCACAGATGGCCGATCCATTACTCCAAGGTCAATATCCAGCAAGGGGCTTGTACCAAGCTCTTGCAGTTGCAGCAATGTGTGTTCAAGAGCAGCCTAATATGCGGCCTGTTATAGCTGATGTAGTTACAGCCCTTTCTTATCTTGCTTCCCAGAAGTATGATCCAGACACGCAACCAATCCAATACTTTCGCAACGGCCCATCCACACCCAGAACTAGACGAGAACAGTGAATTTTTTAGCGCTGCTGTGTGAAAGATATAGCAGGTGGAGTAATCAAAGAAAGTTCATTCCTTAAAAACCAATGATAATGCTACTGTCTCTCTGGAAGAAGTGGCACTACAGGAATGCTTTATCTGGACATATTTATTCATTGGCATCATTGGATTGGAGTTGAGTAGTAAGCAATCATCAGCTGCACATGCAATGGTACAATTTGTTGAATTTGTATCACCCAAGATAGCAGGTGCAATGACCAGACCAAATGTGTTTTCTTGCAATGGAAGAATTCTTTTTTCTACCCTTTTATTTAAAATTTTTCTTCTTGGCCTATTATTGATTGTCATTTTTTTTTGCGCTGTCACCTTACCCTCTCCATTACCAATTTTTTTCCATGTACATTTGAGCTTGGGGCTTTGTATGTATGTAGATGTATCCTATAAGATAACCATATCAGCTTTGATTCTTGGTATTTACTAGAATTTTTCAGGTTCTGGAATGATATTTACTTTTATTGAGCTAATGTATATATATATTTTTTAATATGATCCAGGTCAGAATTTGAGTTAACTGGCCGCATTTATCAATGCTTTATAGGATTATTACCTTCATGATGACAGGTAATATATAATAAAATTAATTAGACATTTTAACCATTAGATATATTATAATCTAAAGTTGAGATTTCATGTAAAAATGTTTACATGAAATCTCAATATTTTACACGAAGTCTCAACCTTTGATTATAATATATCTAATGGTTAAAATATCTAATTACTGTTAACGAATGTGACCTTATTAAATTTAGTACCTATGCAAGAAGTAAATTTTATTCCTAAAACATTTACTTCTTACAATATTATTTTTTTTCATTAATAATTTATTTCCAAATTAAATCACCTTCTATTAATAAGACTTTGAATACTATTAAAAATATATTTATATAGGGTTAGAGTTGTCTTGATCCCTAAAATTTTCTTTTATCCAGAGAAATGCATTCAATTCTTACAATATTATTCGGCAGAGAAATGAGCTCAAAAAAACAAGAAGGAGATCAGTCGAGATAGAATCCAATATTTAAAAAACATGAATCTTGTTTAGGTAAAAAGCAAATCATGCTATCAAATTATGTTGCCTCACCACACGTTTTATTAATTAAGTAGCCCTCGAACTACAAAATTCTCATATTATAATTAATCGCTTTTTGAAGTCTAAATTATGCTCGAATGAAAATCAGTAATCATGAGTGAGATTTGGTCCACCTGTTGGACCAGTCTACTTTGTAATTTATCTAAAATTATTCATATAAACTATATTGACAAACATAATTATAAGGTTAGAATATATAAACTATATTGACAAACATAATTATAAGGTTAGAATAACAATTGAATTACATGTTAACAAAATTATATGCAAAAAAACTTCAATTTCATTTTCTTTTTCTTTGGTGCTGTCACGATTCTACAAGTGAAGTGAGTCCGGGCAAGCTCAAAGCAAATAGCCATGAAAAATGATTTTGATAGAAAATAATTAGTTAATGAATACTTTAATATCGTATTACTTATTAATGGAAAAAAAAATCTAAATAGGAAATAATTAACTAAAGAAAGAAAAAAATATATTTTAATAAGGTAATAAATAATAAAATTAATTAGATATTTTTAACCATTGTATAAAATATATCAGTTTTACACTTGTAAATGAATCTCACTATATATATATATATATATATATAGTGATAGCCAAAGTTTGTAATATGATGTGTCAAAAAAAAATTTCAGCACAAATAAATAAATTTTCAGTGAAATTGCCTCAAAGAAATGGTTCATACTAAATAATTTTTTTTATACATATAAGAGGCAAAATTATATATATATATATATATATATATATATTATTAATATTGTAGATATATAGAGTGATTAGTATTTAATCTAATTGAGATTCAAAAGTCTTAATTTTTGATATCCACCGGTCTTGAATCTATGACCGTAGCCTTCCCTTGCCATTTGATTTAGGCAAGAGAAGGTGCTGAAGTTTTGTTTTTGTTTTTGTTTTTGTTTTTTTTCATTTTTTACGAATTTATAATTGCTCAATTAATCAGCTAATCTTGATCTTAATGTACTTATAAATAATTGTACGGCATTGAATATTCTTTTATGTCATGCAAAATGTAGCGTGAATGTGGAGAAATACTGCTGCAAGCTAGTGGTGTGGTATTCTATACACCAAAGTTTCATGCCAATATTGGTATGACACTGTAATTCACCCCAATTGCATTCTTTATATATATCCAATAATTTTGGCTAAATGTTTAATTTAGACTAAATTTTATTTTATTTGTTTGTTTTCTTAAACCAAAGAAGAAACATCTTAGCCGAAAAATATATTTATTATTCAAATAAAATAAATATTTAATAAAAGCTTTATTAATTATTCAATTTGTATATAATTTATTTTTAATTAATATATAAATAGTGAATTTATTTTATAATTAACGAAAGAAAATTAATTTATTACTTATTTATAATATTATTAAATAATGATATATCTTTTTATTGGATAAATATGTAAGGTAAATATAAATATAGGTTTACTTTGTTAAATGTATAAATAATATAAAATTAGATACGAAAAAATTAAATGTTTTTTGGAGTTAAAAATGTAACAATAGGTTAAAACAAAATTTAAGTGAAATCTATTGCATTTTGGTATTATAGGTTCTGATCACTTGAATTTAGACTGATGAAGCAATACAAACGTGGCCAAACCATAATTCATTCCATTACTTCAGACAAGTTCAAAACAGAAAATCGAAGGACAGAACTTGTCAAGTGTTTGCAACTGCTCTTCAGTCTCACTAATCCACAGGAACACCAAGGATAAAATGAAAGAGACTCTCCTGGAAGGATTATACAATTGTTTCACTATTTGGATCTCATGTCAGTCTTACATTCTCTTGACCCACTGGTACCTATTATTACTGTTGAACGAACAAACAATTAATGGATATAGCTCTACAATGGTTGTCTGATAAAAAAAAAATTAACAGATGAAAAAATACAACTATTCTATGCTAACTTCTATCAGTACACAAAAAATCTACCACGCCAGTGACTATAAGAATTCAATATCTGTATCGTATTAAGGTAACCCTGCAAATCTTTATTCTTTATCTACTGCAAGGCCATTCGTGTCCTTCTGCTCAGTGCCTGGACTCGGAACATCATTTGCATCCTGCTTGGTGCTTGAACTTTGTACGTCATTTTCCTTCTGCTCGGTGCTTGAAATTTGTACCTCATTTGCCTTCTTCTCAGGGTTTGGACTCTCTACCTCATTGGAAGACTTGCCATTGTGCGCTTCCTCAACATTCGAGGGTTTTGCCTGTTGCAATGCATTTGAATTACAAGCAAAAGTGAAAACATCAGGCAACTTCTAACATTCAAGCACATGAAAAAAAGTCATCAATTTTCGCCTTTGATATGACAGCTGGCAAATGAATTTAACCAAATGACAGGACATTAGAAACAAACCTTGTTTCGGTCACGCCAACCAAGTCCAAATGGTCGAGACAGCAAACTAATCTTTCTTGTGGGTATGTCTTGTGTAGGCTCTTGATTGCTCCGTGGTGAATCTGGATGAGAAGATCTATGCAAGAAAATAAATGCTTCTTAAATGCAGGGTACACTATGGACCAGTATATAAACCATTCAGATCAGCACATTTTTCTAGTTTCTCTGTCATCTTTCTTTGTTATCTTACTATTTCTTGAAGGAAAAAAAAAACCCAATAAAAAAAATGACTTCGAAAATAGGGAAGATAAAACTGAATTGTATCTTCCGTAAAATATTGTTAAAACATATAGAAAAATCACAAAGAATACATGACCCAAATGTGATACAAAGAATGCCCATAGATTAAATCCATGTCGCGGCAATGAGGCATGAGAAGCTGTTGCATTAGTAAATTGACTACACACCTAGGCGAAGGTTGTGCTTTAAGCTGTCCAGATTGATACTGTAAGGTAGCCTCCAACATTGATTCTGCCATAACCACTCTTTTCTCCATTTCAGCAAGTGATGCAAGGGCTTCTTCATACTTTTCCTGCACACGTCCATGAGATGCAAAAAAGACAAAACTAAGTAATGATTCAACAAAAAAGCTCATCAAAATATTGAGATATAGAATAACACCAGTATACTGCTCTGTGGAAATGGAGCTTAATAAATCCATAAAGAAATGGAGGGGCTACATCCCTATAATTCTATATTTTAATACAAGGGAAAGAAGGATTAGTATGTTTGACTTTGAGGACAAAAACCAAACTACAAAGGTGAAGGTAATGACTAATGAGGTAACAAAGTAATAAACAATGGGCCAAATGCATAGTTTCACCCCTAAACTTTATTCAATTCTCTGGTATTGCTCAACTTTTTTTTACGTTCAATTCAACCTTTAAACTTTTATTTTGAACCTAACTAACCCCTATAATACATAAAATCAAAATATTTTATAAATCAATGTTGATATGGACCCAATAGAAACTTATATAAAACAAAATAATGTTTAATGAAAAAGATGATATAATTAAAAACAAAATTTTTCTAACTTTTTAATATTAATTTTTAATTCTATTTATATTGTTTTAAAACTAACTTTAGCATTTTGTGTTTAAAATCATTTGAAATTAAATTTTTATCCGTTTTAATATTGTATGAGTTAAATAGAATCAAAAAGCACAAATTGAAAGGTGAAAAAGATTCAAAATAAAAGTTTGAAAGTTAAATAGAAAGTAATAAAAGTTGAGGAGTGTCAGAAATTAATCATGTAAAGTTTAGGGGTGAAACTATGCATTCAGCCAATGCATAGCATGAGCAACATCATATAGATTGATTCATTGCAGGATGGGACTAATTATTATTCTAATTTTTTGAAAGTGAACAACAAACAAATTGCCGTATTCACATAGCATTTCCAATGTAAAATATACTAATCATATAAATAATTTTAAGAACTCCTTGAAACCTTCTCTTTTAGCATAGGAGAGGAAATAGTCATGCTTTTAGACACCATTTTCAGTCCAAAACTTTTCACATTTGCAATGAGGACTGAAAACACAGAATAAACCTGAAGCACTTGAGCAGCATATCTCTGTGCTGCTGCATCTTGCTCAGCATATCTGCGAGCATCTTCTGTCACCTTCTGCTCCTGCTCCACTCGCATTAAAACCTGAATAAGCAGCAAGTAATCTTAGTATTTCCACAAAAAATAGAAAAAACCATTCTCAAGATTCAAGTGACTCATAATTTAAATGGAGTAACAATTAAACCTGGAGCATGACATTTTCTTGTTCCTGCTTATCAGAAAGGGCCCTCCGCAACTCAGAGATCTCTTGCTCTAACTGTTCAACCTATAGATCGCAATAATAAAACATCACAAGCTTTTTCTAGAATATGTAGGCAACAAAACTATATTGTCATCATCAGTCTTTGCTGCTAGCGCAAATAGAAAAACCTTGAAGCATTAACAATGTGAAACATTCTTGCCATTTTAAAAAACAAAAAAGTTAGGGGACGGAGGTTGTTGGATAAAAGAAGATTTTATTATGAAATGAAAAAGGAGAGATACAATGAGGAGAACACACTATCCTACACTCAATATATACAGAATTTAGAATAATAAAGTAATATTCTCCAATTATATTGGACATCAGCTAGAGATGCCTTTAAATAAAATAGAAATATAAAAAGCAATTTTATCCTACAGTATATACAAAGGTAAATTTTGGGTCACAGAAATTTCTGACATTTTTTTCCTCAGTCAAATACCCTATAATTTGCTACAATACTGCCAACATGGTTTTTTATGTTATGAGCCACTGAGCTTCCTTTTTCCCAAGCCAAAAACTCAATAATTCATTTTTCTAATTGTTTTTCAAGATTTCTGAAGTTCATGCACACCTTATCCCTCAAAAACACCATAAAACTACTTCCAATTAGACCAGTGAGGCATGTAGTGACCAAAAATTTAAGAATGTGGCTCTATTTCTTAAAGCTTCTAGATTTAAAAACTAACTTTTTTTTTTTTTTTTGCACATCCAACTGACCTTGGATATTTAGCATCTGCTGCATAATTTTATTTCCTCCATTATACCAATTTAATTTATCTCTACCTCATAAGAACAAATTTATGATGCTTCCTCCGGGTAAAGCTAGTAGCATATGTTTTCAATGCAAATGTTGTTTTCTATCACACCTCCAACATCCATCCCTCACCCAAAAAAAAAAAAAGATATGGTGTCAACATGCATTCGACAATTAATAACAACTCATCCGCCTAAACATATTCACCCCAGTATTGCTAGAAATCACTAATATCATTTCAATGAAAAAAAAAAAAAAAAAAAAAAAGAGAAATAATAAAACTATTTTAATATACCCTAGCACTCAATTGCCTCCTATTATCCTGCTTGACCATCTCCATCAAAGCCGTCTCCAACTCCTCTGCCCTGACAAAATTGAATAATAGCAAAAATCAACATGCTAGATTATAGGGAAATAGAAAAGCATAACATAAGTTGATAGCTGCAGTTTTTTTCTACATAAGAGTTTTCAAATAAGTTTCAAAAATGGACTAACACCAAGAGATATAAATTACCATTTCCTTCTATGTTTCCAAAAGAAACAACCATATTATAAGCAGGAATTCTTCAATCTTCCAGATTCACAATCCCCAAATAAAATCACATATTCTAAAGCTTTGCTCTTACTTGGGGATTCTTACCCTATAAGAAATTTTTATATCAAGAGCATGAATTTAATAACTTTCCCAGGTGTCAGCCATAAAACCCTCAGAAGCTCCAAATGCAGAACACCCCACTCAAAAGTGAGAAGAAAAGAATTATGCCCAAGTAATTGGTAAGACATAGTGGTCCTTAAAAATTCATAAAATTGTATCTACTTAAAAAATGAAAAACTACTACATCTCCATAAAATCTTTCCACCCCTTTTCTCTTGTTCATAGAAATGAAACAGCATCAGATTAACCAACTTTATGAGGGAACCCACAATTTAACATCTATGCCAAATAACCCTCGCAAATATTATAATGAAAAAAATAAATAAATGAAAAAAGGAAAGAGTTTTACAAGCACAATAGCACATAACAAATAAAAGAATACTAATTGCACCTGCAGAAAGGCAAAACTCTTAAGAGTAAAGTGATCATTGGAGTGTCAGTAATTTGAAAAATGCCACATTTTAACCAGATGGACAATGGTAGACCCCTTACTCACACGACTTGACATTCTCCTGAACAGCTACTAAGATATAGTTGATATAATTTTTTTCAAACAGAAATCTTCAGTAAAATATAAGTCCATTTTCTTGTCAGTATTCCTCATCCTTTGTTTCAAATAGCATCATTGTGATCTCTTACAGTAAACACAATTAAAAATAAAGAAAAATTGGAGTATCACTTTCTTAGTGAGAAATGGTAAAGTTGCAATTTCCTGGCTGTGGTACCGATTTTTATTTTTACTATGGCATGACAAGATAGATGTTGTGTTGATTAAAAAAGAAAAATAGGTTAAAAAAAAAAGAAGAAGAAAGAAAATACAGAAGTTCATATATGGAGAATCTCTGTTAGATATAAAACTACTTAATTATTTGGAACACAGCATCACTATATGCTAATTCTATAATATAAACTTATATAACAAAGCATCCATCAATACCAATTTGATCAGTTATATGATTCCTTTCCTCCGATCTACTCATTTAGAATCATATTAATGGAAAAGGTGGATACATCCAAAATCAACGATTATGCTCATCTCGTAGTTAATAACCACAAATAGCTAAAATAATACGCTTGATGGAAATGCATGCAAATGAAAAAAAAAAAAAAGGCATAATCCATAGTTTGCCTCCTTCACTTTTATTTTTTGTCCGGATTCCCCCCCTGCACTTTTATTTCTATACATTGAGTCCCTACACTTTTATTTTGCCATACATTGAGTCTCTACACTTTTATATTACTATACATAGGGTCCTTAATTTAAAATTAATATACTTTTATTTTTCCATACATTGGGTCCTTAATTTTAAATTAAGGATCCAATGTATAGTAAAATAAAAGTGTAGGAACTCAATGTATAAAAATAAAAGTGCGAGGGGCAAATACGGAAAAAATAAAAGTGTAGGGGGCAACATATGGGTTAAACCAAAAAATAAAAATGAACAGAAAAATAACTCAGGGAAAGCAGGAAATCCATAATGGATAAAGAATGTGAAAATTACAAGCTAGCACGGAATGGCACAAGCCTCCAAAAACTCCAAGGTACAGTCAGACAAATAAAAAAGACAGGAAATTTCACAAAGAAAAATAAGCAGGTCCTAAATAGATAATCCCATGCTTCTCTAAAATGAAGATTCCAAAGAAGCAACCCAAAGTAGCATACCTACAATGTTGAAAATATTGCACACTCTTATCAACAGCATCTTCAAATTTCCAGGTCTTTAAGTCCAATAAACACAAAGAATGTAACTAGTTTCTAAGTTTCAAGTTTACACCATACTTACCAAGGATGCAAATAGTTATTACACTAACCAACAAAGCAATAGAATAGACTCATGTAAAAGCCCTGTACTTAGAAAAACTGAAAAACACACATCACAATAAAAATACCAACCTGAGTACAGCAGATCTTTTCTCCTCTAGCAATTTGCACAATTCAACCTTCAACCACACAACCTGCATGTATGAAAATTATTGAGAAAATGGAATATTATGTCTATGGTCTCAAAGTTTGCATGACAATGAAAGAAAGCAGCAAAATGAATTTGTGATGAGAAAATAATTTAATTGAAGCGGAATAAGGAGTGGAAGGAAAATAAAGGAGTAATGAATGTATTTATGCTTTCACATTTGACAATGGAATCACAAGCATGAACATTGACAGATGTTCAGTATTAAATCTTTGCAACTTCTGGCGTCAAAGAGAAAAGAAAGAATAAGCTACCTGATCGTGAAGATCTGGAACAGATTCTATCTCCATGTCCCTTGTCAAGCTTATAAGAACTTCATCTGCATTGGTAGATCCGGACTCTGAACGAGATAGCTCACCACTATTTTGCTTATTTGTCTCTATCAGCATTGACTTGGAATCATGCTTGAAATTATACAGCTTTGATGCTAGGCCCTGCGAATCTCTCCAAGCTTGAAGCCCTTTTGTTCTTTCCTCAATTGAAGCTATAACAGCAGGTCGGTGCTTATTTCTTAACTCTTGTAACCTAGTTTCATTCACATTTTGATACCCCATGCAAGCTGTTAAAACAAGTTGACTACTATCAAACGTTGAGCCAGCCAGAGACTGTAGCAAAGTGACAGCATCTCCAGCATCCTTAGTAGTGACTAACACAGGGCCTACAAAAGAACTGAACTCAATTAAGTTTCAAGAAAAAAAAAAACATAACATGAAGACAGAAAAACCACACTGCTGCAATAAGATTACAAGTTCTAATGCTTTTTAGCCAGTACCATATAATTCCATCAAAGCAAGTGCAGTCCTAAATAGCATGACACGGTTTCCTTCGAAAAGAAGTACATCCCAAATTCGAAGAACTGGGGAAAACGAGAAAGCTGTCAGATTATGCGCAAGCTTGTAACCAGAGGAAAAACAATGCCATGAAATGAAATGGGATAAATTAGAGAAACATACAATGATGTCTTGGAAACATTGTCATGTAATATTATACCATATTAAGTTCACATCTTAAAAGCATAAAACCTGACCACTTTCCCATGGAAGCATGTTCATGAAAATGGAAAGGAACCATGGCCCTGTAACCCATGCAACCTGCACTCCCAGGTAATCCAGATGATTTACTGCACCAAAAGTTAAGCCAATATAATAAACCATCAAAAGAGATGCCTACAAAGACTAATAAATCCGCAAACTTATGAAAAAATAACAAACCCAATTTAGGAAATCTTTCGTGCACCAACTCCTCAAAAACAAGTTGGTCAACCTGAAAAAATGGAACATTAAATCAGAACATCAATTGACAACTTTTGATCAAATCTCAAAATCATTATTTCCTTCACCAGATAAAAAAATACAAATGCACCTCAGGAGGGAAAACAGAGCTATAACAAATACTACCTGAGATTCTATCATTTCCTCTGAGTAATAGCCATCAAAATAGTCGTCAATAATTCCAATCAGGGCCCTGAAGCATTTTTGAGAAGAAATCTCATGTGGCAAATAAACACTACATGCTCTCTCAAGTCCAGGACACTACTAAATTAACAGCTCTTCTTGATGAAAGAAGCACCCAAATGAAAAGGTATCATGTTAACCAAGTTTTTAATTTTAAACTTACCAGAAAGCATTTTCTTCAGACATCAGAAGCAGTAACAAGGCAGCAAAGAAATTCATAGCCTGCATGAATGTTCAACTCAGCAATATAAGAACAGCTCTTCAAAGTAAGGGGATCTATTTCATACAACACTGAAAAGCACTATAAATTGCAAATACCTGACAGTACCCGACAGAGGGGTTATGCCGAGCATACGCTGTAAGCAACCGCCTCAAAGCATTTCTACCATCATCATCCAAGGCTGGATGACCTGGAAATGTCCGAGGCAAATCCTGCACTAAAACCAATAATTTGAGAATCTGCAATTGATGATGAAAAATAATGAAAGAAGGAACCAAGGAAAAATTGAAAAAGCATGCATGCAGTAACCTTCTCAATCTGCCCTTTCCATTTCTCAGGCACACAAATAGGGTCTGTACAATCTGATTGTTGTTCTACATGATTTCCTGAATTAGTTTCAGACGCAAGCAGATCCTGATAATACTTGTCCACTCGGCGTGCCCTCACACCCACAAATGCTTGCCAGAGCTAGAAACACAAGCATAAAATTGTCAACCTCATGCACCAAGATATGAAAAGTAGAAATAATTAAAAAATGAGTGCAATGCATACCTCCCCCCTGAGTGCCATTGGAACACCACCACGAACAAGGACCTCCAGTTCTTCTTTCCAGGGGAAGAATGATTCCAGAGGGGCCCCATCAGCAACACTAGCACCTGTGCCAGAGGCACTAACACCATCACTGGAAGAGCTGTCTTGAGCTGGATCTGACCTTTCCACATCATAAAACTCATCCTCCGAGTCCTCTTCAAATGCTCCTTTTGCTGATTTAGCATCTTCAAAAGGAGAGTCCTTTTTGGTATCTAACTGGGCTTTTGGTTGATTGCCCTTCTTCTTTATACGAATGCTCATCATGCTTTCAATGGATCGAAGCAATGGTCTAATCTCAGTCCATATCTGAACCCTATGAATCCTTCTAGGGGCATTGAACTGTTTCTTTTCATTTTCTGTAAGATTTTCAGGAGAAACATCAGAACCATGCTTCTCACTGCTTGAATCATCTGCTTCAACACCGTTTTCTAAACCATGCCTTGTGTCCTGCTCTGTTGTTTCAGTATCCAATGCCTTATTTTCTTCCTCCAAAGATAAACCATTTAGTGGCAATTCAGCAGACTCTGATTGTCGTTCCAAGAAACTTTTCCATCTATCTGATCTCTCCTCCTCTTCCTCCTAAAGTTAAAGAGAAATAACAACAGGACATCATTATTCTCTTCCTTGATTTGAATAAATTTTTTTAAATATCCACTTAATCCAAATTCAGGAAAATAAAAAACTTCAACACCATGACTACTCATTCACTAACGATTTTAACGCAACTAACACTGGTGTAACTAATTTTCTGCTAGAAATAATTCAATTTCCATTTTTTTAGCTGATAAGGATATCAACTACACTAAGGCCATATTTGGTGCACTTGGGAATCAAGATCGCAACCCAATTCTTTGTATACAAAGAATCCAAATTTTATGACATTATTATAATTAAAATACTTAAATTTTACAGAAAACAACATCTAGTCTCGCATATAATCTCTTGAAAGTTGAAATACTGCTAAAAACTTTATAACTTAGACATCCACTTCCATTCTTACTCCATTTCCAAGGCGTAGCAAACATAGCAGCTTAATAGAATCCCACCAATAGTATCACACAGGAAAAGAAAAAGGGTATATATATATAGAATGGAAAAAAAAAAAACAACAACAACCTTGTAGATATTAGCATATTCCCTGTATCTCTGTACATGCTGGGGTCTCACTGCAAATCCATAAGCATCCCTGTTACGGCTCATCAGCAAACACGAAATCTGTTTTCAGAACAATCTTTAAAAAAATCCAAAAACAAGAAAAGAATGCAAAACAGAATAATGTCCGTAGCATTCAAGATTCTATTCTCTAGTACGACCAAAGACTGACTAAATTTTTTACTAAAAAATAGCACATTTAACTCTTTCCTTAGTTAACAAAAGTCAGCACAGCAAGATTAACACATTAATCCCCAAAAAACAAAAAGAATACTAATCCAATAGATCGATCAGTTAATCACTCTCTATATCAATTCAAAAAGAAAATCAAAGCAGGAATTGAGTCTGAATCAAAATGACAAGGATCGATAGGGATCAAATAAAGTTAGAGCTGATAATTAACTTGAAGCCCAAATGTACGGACCTTTTGTGCTCAAAAGCGATGAGAGGGCTAGCAGAAGGAGGTTTAACAGAGGCGTTGCGAGATTGAGACTTCATTTTTGTTTGTTTATAGGCAGCTGGATTTGGGGTTGGATTGGTTACTAAATTTAGAGATCTTTTCCGTTAGATTTCTATGTATCTGCAACTGAATTTTAGGAAGAGGCAGGCAAGCAGCGAGCAAGCGAAGTTGAAGCGAAGAGTGTGGTGAGTTGCTAGAAGAAGAAGTAGAAGAAGAAGGCACATGCTGAGAGAAGTAAGGGCAGAGCGAGAATAGCGTCGTCACATGATGATGATGGTTACATGTGGATATGGTCTCTGTGCGTGAGAGAGATTTCTTAGCACAGAGTTCGAAAAAATTAAAAATCTAATTTTTAGTTAAAATAGTCCAAATCTTTTTTTTACAAAAAAAACCAATAAAAATTAATGATTTTCCTTAAATCACCGAATCATTAATCTAATTATATAATTTTTTTATTAATAAAAGAATAAAATTTTATTTAAATAAAAATAATTTTTATCAGTTAGTGGTATAAATTTATAAATTTTTTCAAGTTTATAATTGTTAATATTTATATTTATAGAAACAAAATAACTATTTATTGTATATGAATCTATTGTGATAAAAATAATTCATTTAATTATAATATAAAGATAAACTCGTTATGAAATTTCTGAATTTTGTCATTTTATTCTATTGAGTTCTTTAATTTTTATTATATTTTATTAAGCTTTCAATTTTTTATTTTCATATATATTAAGAACAAATTAAATTGAAATAATAAAATTATAAAATAAATTCTATTTATTTTACCATAATTTTTCTTACACCTTACCCTTACCTTTTTTTCTTTCATTCTTCACAAAATGTGTCTATAAAGTTTTTATAACAATATATTTAGCGACAATAAAACTAAATTGTTGCACAATTTTATTATTTCAATTTAATTTATCTTTAATTTATATAAAAATAAAAAATTAAAAGTTTAAAAAATACAATAAAAATTAAAGACTCAATAAAAAAAATATCAAAATTTAAGGATTTCACAATGAGTTTATCTTATCTTAGAAACATGTCCTCTAAAAGAAAAAAAAAAAAAAAGCATATAATGGGAATGAATGTGACAATTTTATGGTATGCCTCAATTGATGATCATTTTGTCGGCAATCAATACAATTTCACCTGTTCATCAACATAATGAAAAGTTAGAATTCCTATCCTACTGTATATGTTTGACTATTCAATCACCATTTTCTCTTTTATTTTATTTTTTTAATATCCGATGTTGCCACCATGATTTTACTACATTTTTTAAATAAAATGAGCTAACAAAATATTCATGAACTTATTTATAAACAAAGTTATATATATATATATATATATATATATATATATATATATATATATAATATTATGATTTTAAATTAAAAATATGAGTCATTATTAAAATTTTTACTTAATTAATAACCTTAATATATTTTATATTATTTATATTGAAATATATACGTTTGTTTATGATCCCTTCATCATTTGTGTTCATGTCTAGTTATCTTTAAGATTAAGCATAATTTTTTTCATTTTTATTATTTATTTTAACATTATTTAATAAAAGAGTATATTTTTTTTTTCTTTTAATTATTTATAGTTCATATTTTAAAGTCAGAGCATAATGTTTTTTGTTGATTGCTATTTTAATTTTACACCATATATTAACATAACAATATCTAAACTAGTGTGAATATATAAAAATTAATAACAATTCTCTCTTCAGCCATCATTTTACAACAACAAAAAACCACTTATACAAAAAAAAATTATGAACCGCATAAAATAAGAACAACTTAATATAAAATAAAGTAAAATTATCTAATATTTTAACTAAATTTAGCAAAAGAAAAAAAAAGAAAAAGGGCTAAAACTTTAATAAAATTATTCATACCTTAGTTGATAATCTAATATATTTCTCAATAATCACTCAATCAAGGTACGTATTTATGTTTTTTTTATTGCATTTGAAGGAAAATTACTGGCATGTCATGACCCAAACCAGGAGTCATGACCGGCATTAGGAAATAGAAATTTTTTTAAATCTGAAACTCGTAGCAAACCTTAAAAGAAAAGCATGCAATTAAATAAAATTAATAAATATTTACAATAATTAAAATCTCAAATCAATATAATAAAAATAATCTCTTCCATATCATAATATAAAATATATTAATACAGTATTCAAAGAAAGGCCTCTGAATTAAAATCACATACAATAAAACTAAATACAACTCACTACTGATATAAATATGACTCCTGCAGTTTTCTAGAGTACAATATAAAATTAAGTAGATAATTTACATAAACGAGACGGGACGGAAGAAATCCAACAGATAGGTCTACTGTTGAGATCTGAAGAAAAAGACTCTCCCATAAAAATATCAATTGAGAGGAGTCAGACCTCACTGAGTGAATTGTTATAATATATATACATGCATTTCCTATATGTCAAATACAATCAAACATTTATATATAATAAATATACATATAGAGGCAACCCACACAGATGCTGAAAATCAATTATATAATAATACGGAAAAATCATAGTTTTATGAAAGATCAATTATTTAATCGCAACCTCAATCAACAATAACATCACTCTAGTCATACAGGCTCACTTAATTTCAAATAAATTCACTTAATCATATGAATAGTAGACTGGCCCTGAGACACTAAGTCGATTGAGCTCCAGCAATCTGACTGTAATATCCCGTGTTTTTACATGTTTTTATACTGTATCGGGATATGCAGTATTAATAATTTTGAATATGTCTATATTATGATATTTTCACGAGTTGATATGTATTTTAAACCTATTTTAATTACTGTGTATTATTCACAGTGTTTTACGTAAAATTTTCCCGGGACTTGCATTTCCGGGGAAATTTTCACGTAAACAATGTATTATTAATTATTTTAAATGTATTTACGGACTTGCATGAACTCATACATATTTTTAAATTATTAAATAAAGTCGGTGTGTGTATATTTATTTAATTAGGGTTTATTATTTCCCTAATATTTTATTAAGTATTTAATTGTTTTATTGTTATTTAATTAATTTTATTTAGTATAAATTATTAAAATATTAATATTTTTATGTGTGTGGTGTATATTTGATGTGTGTAATTTAATATTATTTTAATATATAGTATAAAGTATATATATATACATATAATTGTCAAAATCAAAAAGAATTGGAAAATTACACATTTGCCCCTCCCTCTCCTTCTTCTCTCCCGATCGCTCACCCTTACTGCGCCTCCCATTCCAGCACGCCGGACCGCCCCTCGCCGCCACCAGCTGCCGCCAACCTCCTTCCCCTTCCTTCCTCTTCCTCTCTGACGTGACCAGGCCGCCGGAAGCCCGCTGGAACGCCCGGAATCCGCCATGGCAGCAAGTTGAGCTTTTTGCCGTCGACGACGATTCCGGCCACCATTTCGTGCACCGCCGGTCTTCATCGACTCCTTGAGCTCCGGTGATTCCAATTCTAAGCTCCTTTCGGCCTGAAATCAAGTGGATTTTGAGGTTTGAGCTAAAACTCAATTCGGTCATATTAGGGTTTTTGATTTTTTTGAGCTTCGAATTGATTGATTCATGGAAACTCCCTTCACAAATGTTGATCCTAGTAGCTCAATCTACATGTATGAATTTTTGTAGAATTTTTGGAGATTGTTTGGATTTTTGGGTATTTTTAAATATTTTAATATTATTTTCTAATTTTCGGAAATTAATTATTTAAATTATGAAATTGGAGTTTATGGTTGAATTGGGTGTTGAAATGAATTATAGGAATTTATTTGGAATTTTTATGAATTTCTAAATATTTATTTTGAATTAATTGAGTTTATGTAATTTTGAGAAAATTAGGTTAAATGTGTTTTTATTTGAAATTAATTGGATAATTGGGTTTAATTATTGATATTATTGATAAATATGTTGAGAAAATTAATTTTGGATAATTGTATAATTTTTGGTGAATTTTTGAAGTAATTTAGGTATATTTATATATATAGGGGTATTTTGGTAATTTTACCCTAAATTGTCAAAAAATGTAATTTAATTGGTTTTAATAGTTATTTAAGGTATAAAAATGATTTCTACAAATTATTTGGTATTTTTAACTAATTAAAACTATTTTTCGTGAATTATTTTCAATTATATATATAATATATGATTTTTCTAATAAAATGAGTTTTTATCGGTTTTTATTGTGTTTTAAGGTTAATTATGTAATTTCTACCTATGAAATGTATTTCTGTGATTTAAGGATATTTTTGGTATATCTGGAATTATTCTGTGTTGTGGACCCCGGTCTGTAGTTTGGAGTCCGACCGTGGGATTTTGATTGTGTTGAGCCTATTTCTCGAAGTGTGTTTCTTTGCAGGGTCGGCTCTACTTTTTTGAGTAGAGAGATGTCCGTTTTACAGGGGAGGTTCTGCCGGATTTTCGGTAGAATTCTCGTAAAACGTGATGTCCAGTCGAACCCTAATTCTGTTTCCGTATTTAAATACTCTAGATTGAATTCTAGGATTTCTATCAGGGTTATTCTGATGTCGATTATTTATTTCTTGTTTAGTTGCGCCGAGACCGAGGGCTAGTGGTCCAGGCCCGTCGGACCTGTCTCGTGGAGCGCACTAGGTGAGTTACTATACTATATATATATGCTTTAGGATGCATGATTTAGAAATATATGTTTTACTTTGATTAAAATGCATAAATAATGTGATTTGTATTTAAGTATATTTTTGGTTTATTTTTGGTATATAATAAATTATATACATATTTTATTAATAAAATATATTTAAAATGTTTTTAAATATATTTTTAAATTTAATTTGTGATTTGATTGGATTTATTTGACATATATATACTCGAGATATACCTGGTTTACTTTTGGTATATTTCCGGTATATATATGGTTTATGTTGTATTTTATTGAACGTCATGCATCATTTATTTTTGTGAATGAATGTTTTATATTTAATGATGAAGGATATCAATAGAACGTGCTACCTAGTGGGCAGCACTAGGACCGAGTACGTACCGGTACGCCTATAGTATTTAGGCTATTATACTAACTTATTTGTGGATATTGATTTGATGTGATTATTGATATGTGTGAGATGTGGTTTGGGGTGTGATTGCTGGAGCTCGGTTGACCAAGTGTCTCGGGGCCAATCACACTGGCAGTCAGACTGCTGGAGCTCGATTGACTTAGTGTCTCGGGGCCAGTCTACTGTCTAAATGGATTAAGTGGTTATATTTGGAATAAGTGAGCCTGTATGGCCAGAGTGTTGTTTAACACTATTTTCTGAGGTTGCGATATTCTAGGGTTCTATATAATCCTTCATAAAAGCTAATTTTCAAATAAATATATAAAAGGATTTTATTGCATCTGTGTGAATCTGCCTGTATATATATATACATATTAGATATGTATTATTGACTGTATGCATTATCATTTAGTGTGTATGTATATATATTATAGTAATTCACTCGGTGAGGTCTGACTCCCCTCCGTTGACTATTTTTCAGGAGAGTCAACTTCTTCATACCTCAGTAGCAGGTCGATACGCCGGATTTCTTCCGCCCCGGCTTCTTTATGTAAACTGTCTACTTGAGTCTTATTTATTTTGTCTAGATACTGCAGTAGTTGTGAATTAAAGTATTGAATTTCATGTATTTTATTTTAAAGAAGATGTATTATATTGAAACTGGATTTGTATTAAAGAGATTTTATATATGTGATGAGATGAGATTTTTATTTAAATCCAGTTGATATGGGTAGTATCATGATATTATGATTTTTATTTTCCGCTGCATATTATATGGTTATTGTTATTGCATGATTTATTTTATTTTTAGGCTTGCTACGGGTTCCGGATTCGAAAGAATTCCCGTTCCCTAACGCCGGTCATGACTCCTGTTTTGGGTCGTGACAAAGTTGGTATCAGAGCGGAGTTCTGTGTCAGGGCTTAGTTGTGTGAGTTGTGGCCCTAGTTTTTAAGTTGTGTTTTCTGTTGGACTACTGCAGTGTATTAGGTTCGAGTATGTCTTGATAAGTATTCCTTGCTGTAGTTTTCAGCGTTATTCCTCCGTTGTCTGTTTTGTCTGAATCTTTCCGTTTGTCTTTTCAGTATGAGGAGGCGAGCGTGTGTCGCTCCACCGGTCGTTGAGGCCGAGGATGATGAGTCTTTTCAGGATGAGGTTTTACCTCCTGAGCCGCCAGTTAGACCTAGAGGTCGTGGCAGAGGTAGACCTCGAGGAGCGGCAGGTCACCGTAGGCAGAGAGAGTTACAGGACGAGGAGCCTGTTGAGCCTGAATTTGATGTTCCTGTTCCTCCAGTTGTTCAGCCTGTTCAGCCTGCCTATCAGCAGGGTATGTCTGACCCTGAGGCAGCTTTGTTCTATGCCCGAGTTGGCAGGTATTGTTTCTGTTTGTTACCTGGATGCATTGGTTTTGTTTGATCTGGGTGCCACGCATTCATTCGTTTCTCCTGTTTTTGCTTCTAAATCTTGTTGGCAAGCTTCGAGGATGGCTTTTCCTTTGTCTGTTGCCACTCCTCTGAGCGATTCTTTGGACACCGATATTGTTCTTTCTGGTTGTCCAGTTCTCGTGGGAGATAGAGAATTACCCGCTGATTTGATTTTGTTGGATGTGATGGAGTTTGATGTTATTTTGGGAATGGATTGGTTGTCTCAGCACTTCGCCGTGGTAGATTGCAGGAATAAGGAGGTGACTTTCAGAATTCCTTGTGAAGAAGATTTTAAGTTTGTTGGTGATAGGAGTTCAGCACCTCAGAATCTTATTTCTGTTATTACGGCTAGGAAGTTATTGAGGAAAGGTTGTCAGGGATATTTGGCATTGGTCAGGGATACGTCAGTGGAGAAGTTGTTACTCACAGATGTTCCTGTTGCTTGTGAGTTTTCTGATGTTTTTCCCGAGGAGTTTCCAGGTTTACCACCTCACAGAGAGATTGAGTTCTGTATAGATGTGGTTCCAGGTATTACTCCTATATCTATGCCACCCTATCGTATGGCTCCTGCAGAGTTGAGAGAGTTGAAGGAGAAGTTGCAAGAGTTGTTGGATAAAGGTTTTATTAGACCCAGTGTTTCCCCTTGGGGTGCACCAGTCTTGTTTATGAAGAAGAAGGATGGTACCCTGAGACTGTGCATTGACTATAGAGAGCTGAATAAGGTGACAGTGAAGAATAAGTATCCTCTCCCGAGAATAGATGATTTGTTTGATCAGCTCCAGGGTGCATAATTCTTTTCTAAGGTTGACTTGAGGTCAGGTTATCATCAGCTGCGGATCAGTGAAGCTGATATTCCTAAGATAGCATTCCGCACTAGATATGGCCATTATGAGTTTCTGGTGATGTCTTTTGGTTTGACTAATGCACCAGCAGCTTTTATGGATCTGATGAATAGAGTATTCAGACCGTATGTGGATCAGTTTGTAGTAGTCTTCATTGATGATATACTAGTATATTCGAGGAGTATGGAAGAGCATGTATATCATTTGAGGATTGTACTACAGACACTGAGAGATCATCAGCTTTATGCTAAATTCTCGAAGTGTGATTTCTGGATGGAGAGTGTTTCTTTTCTTGGACACATAGTGTCTAAGGAAGGTATTCAGGTTGATCCACAGAAGGTTGAGGCAGTATTTGAATGGCCTAGACCTACTTCTGTTACAGAGATTCGGAGTTTTCTGGGTTTAGCCGGGTATTATAGGCGGTTTGTGCAAGATTTTTCCAGGATAGCAGCCCCTATGACTCGCTTGACTCAGAAGAATGTTAGATTCGAGTGGTCAGAAGCTTGTGAGAACAGTTTTCAGTTGTTGAAAGAGAAGTTGACCACAGCACCAGTATTAGCTTTGCCTAATAGTGTGGATAAGTTCACAGTTTACTGTGATGCCTCTAGAATTGGTCTTGGTTGTGTGCTGATGCAGAATGGAAGGGTGATAGCCTATGCTTCGAGGCATTTGAAGAAGCATGAGCAGAACTATCCTACACATGACCAGGAGATGGCTGCAGTGATCTTTGCTTTGAAGATTTGGAGACATTATTTGTACGGGGTGACTTGTGAGATATTTACTGATCACAAGAGCCTTAAGTACATTTTTCAGCAGCGAGATTTGAATTTGAGGCAGAGAAGATGGTTGGAATTGTTGAAGGATTATGATTGCGAGATTCTTTATCATCCGGGTAGAGCTAATGTGGTAGCAGATGCCTTGAGTAGGAAGTCTTCAGGTAGTCTTGCTCACATTGGTGTTGAGAGGAGACCATTGATCCAGGAGTTGCATCTGATGGTGGATCAAGGTCTGATGATGAAGATTAGTAGATCAGGTGGACTGTTAGCTCAGTTTAAAGTACGATCTGTACTGAGGGATAGGATTAAAGCAGCTCAGAGCCGAGATCCTATTCTGGAAGAGCTTGCAGAGAATGTTAGAGCAAGGAAGTTCACTGATTTCACACTTGATGATGATGGTGTGTTGGGGATCAGTGGTAGATTGTGTGTTCCTGATGTGGATGATTTGAGAGAAGAGATCTTAGAGGAAGCACATTCTACAGCTTACAGTGTTCATCCAGGTGTTACTAAGATGTACCACAGTATCAGAGATTTATACTGGTGGGACGGATTGAAGAAGGATGTGGCTGATTATGTTGCTAAGTGTTTGACATGTCAGCAAGTGAAAGCCGAACATCAGAAGCCTTCTGGGAAGCTTCAGCCTCTTCCTATTCCCGAGTGGAAGTGGGAAAGGATAGCTATGGATTTTGTGGTCGGTTTACCTCGTTCGAAGGATGGATACGATTCCATCTGGGTGATTGTAGACAGGTTGACGAAGTCTGCACATTTCTTGCCTGTGAAAGCCACATATTCAGTTGCTAGATTGGCGAAGTTGTATGTGAAGCATATTGTGTGCCTTCATGGAGTACCTGTGTCCATTGTGTCAGATAGAGGTTCGGTGTTTACTTCTCGTTTTTGGCAGAAGTTGCAGGAAGCGATGGGCACTAGGTTGGATTTCAGTACTGCTTTTCATCCTCAGACAGATGGCCAGTCTGAGAGGACGATCCAGACACTGGAAGATATGTTGAGGATGTGTGTCTTGGATTTGGGAGGTAGCTGGGATGATCATTTGCCACTCGTTGAGTTTGCATATAATAACAGCTACCATAGCAGTATTGGCATGGCACCATATGAGGCGTTATATGGAAGGAAGTGTAGATCCCCGTTGAGTTGGGATGAGATTGGTGAAAGAGCTTTGACTGGACCTGAGATGGTTCAGGATGCTGCAGAGAAAGTTACCGTGATTAAGCCGAGGTTAGAGACCGCAGTTAGCCGGCAGAAGAGTTATACGGATCCTAGGCGCAGAGATCTGGAGTTTCAGGTTGGAGATTTTGTTTTTCTGAAGGTATCTCCGATGAAGGGTGTGATGAGATTTGGCAGGAAGGGTAAGTTAGCACCGAGATATATTGGACCGTTTGAGATTCTGGAGAGAATTGGCACTGTTGCATATCGGTTGGATTTGCCTCCGAGTATGTCACAAGTGCATCCAGTATTTCATATCTCGATGTTGAGGAAGTATATTTCAGATCCTTCTCACGTGTTGCAGCCAGACAGTGTGGAAGTGAGTGAATATTTAACGTTTGTAGAAAAACCTGTGGCGATCGTTGATTATCAAGTTCGACAATTGCGATCGAAGCAGATTCCGATGGTCAAGGTTCTGTGGCGTAACGACAAAGTTGAGGAGCATACGTGGGAGACTGAAGCTGAGATGCGAGCTTCTTACCCGTATCTCTTTCCTTCTTTATCTTGTTTTTCTGGAATTCGGGGACGAATTCTTGTAAGGGGGGGAGACTGTAATATCCCGTGTTTTTACATGTTTTTATACTGTATCGGGATATGCAGTATTAATAATTTTGAATATGTCTATATTATGATATTTTCACGAGTTGATATGTATTTTAAACCTATTTTAATTACTGTGTATTATTCACAGTGTTTTACATAAAATTTTCCCGAGACTTGCATTTCCGGGGAAATTTTCACGTAAACAATGTATTATTAATTATTTTAAATGTATTTACGGACTTGCATGAACTCATACATATTTTTAAATTATTAAATAAAGCCGGTGTGTGTATATTTATTTAATTAGGGTTTATTATTTTCCTAATATTTTATTAAGTATTTAATTGTTTTATTGTTATTTAATTAATTTTATTTAGTATAAATTATTAAAATATTAATATTTTTATGTGTGTGGTGTATATTTGATGTGTGTAATTTAATATTATTTTAATATATAGTATAAAGTATATATATATACATATAATTGTCAAAATCAAAAAGAATTGGAAAATTACACATTTGCCCCTCCCTCTCCTTCTTCTCTCCTGATCGCTCACCCTTACTACGCCTCCCATTCCAGCACGCCGGACCGCCCCTCGCCGCCACCAGCTGCCGCCAACCTCCTTCCCCTTCCTTCCTCTTCCTCTCTGACGTGACCAGGCCGCCGGAAGCCCGCTGGAACGCCCGGAATCCGCCATGGCAGCAAGTTGAGCTTTTTGCCGTCGACGACGATTCCGGCCACCATTTCGTGCACCGCCGGTCTTCATCGACTCCTTGAGCTCCGGTGATTCCAATTCTAAGCTCCTTTCGGCCTGAAATCAAGTGGATTTTGAGGTTTAAGCTAAAACTCAATTCGGTCATATTAGGGTTTTTGATTTTTTTGAGCTTCGAATTGATTGATTCATGGAAACTCCCTTCACAAATGTTGATCCTAGTAGCTCAATCTACATGTATGAATTTTTGTAGAATTTTTGGAGATTGTTTGGATTTTTGGGTATTTTTGAATATTTTAATATTATTTTCTAATTTTCAGAAATTAATTATTTAAATTATGAAATTGGAGTTTATGGTTGAATTGGGTGTTGAAATGAATTATAGGAATTTATTTGGAATTTTTATGAATTTCTAAATATTTATTTTGAATTAATTGAGTTTATGTAATTTTGAGAAAATTAAGTTAAATGTGTTTTTATTTGAAATTAATTGGGTAATTGGGTTTAATTATTGATATTATTGATAAATATGTTGAGAAAATTAATTTTGGATAATTGTATAATTTTTGGTGAGTTTTTGAAGTAATTTAGGTATATTTATATATATAGGGGGTATTTTGGTAATTTTACCCTAAATTGTCAAAAAATGTAATTTAATTGGTTTTAATAGTTATTTAAGGTATAAAAATGATTTCTACAAATTATTTGGTATTTTTAACTAATTAAAACTATTTTTCGTGAATTATTTTCAATTATATATATAATATATGATTTTTCTAATAAAATGAGTTTTTATCGGTTTTTATTGTGTTTTAAGGTTAATTATGTAATTTCTACCTATGAAATGTATTTCTGTGATTTAAGGATATTTTTGGTATATCTGGAATTATTCTGTGTTGTGGACCCCGGTCTGTAGTTTGGAGTCCGACCGTGGGATTTTGATTGTGTTGAGCCTATTTCTCGAAGTGTGTTTCTTTGCAGGGTCGGCTCTACTCTTTTGAGTAGAGAGATGTCCGTTTTACAGGGGAGGTTCTGCCGGATTTTCGGTAGAATTCTCGTAAAACGTGATGTCCAGTCGAACCCTAATTCTGTTTCCGTATTTAAATACTCTAGATTGAATTCTAGGATTTCTATCAGGGTTATTCTGATGTCGATTATTTATTTTTTATTTAGTTGCGCCGAGACCGAGGGCTAGTGGTCCAGGCCCATCGGACCTGTCTCGTGGAGCGTACTAGGTGAGTTACTATACTATATATATATGCTTTAGGATGCATGATTTAGAAATATATGTTTTACTTTGATTAAAATGCATAAATAATGTGATTTGTATTTAAGTATATTTTTGGTTTATTTTTGATATATAATAAATTATATACATATTTTATTAATAAAATATATTTAAAATGTTTTTAAATATATTTTTAAATTTAATTTGTGATTTGATTGGATTTATTTGACATATATATACTCGAGATATACCTGGTTTACTTTTGGTATATTTCCGGTATATATATGGTTTATGTTGTATTTTATTGAACGTCATGCATCATTTATTTTTGTGAATGAATGTTTTATATTTAATGATGAAGGATATCAATAGAACGTGCTACCTAGTGGGCAGCACTAGGACCGAGTACGTATCGGTACGCCTATAGTATTTAGGCTATTATACTAACTTATTTGTGGATATTGATTTGATGTGATTATTGATATGTGTGAGATGTGGTTTGGGGTGTGATTGCTGGAGCTCGGTTGACCAAGTGTCTCGGGGCCAATCACACTGGCAGTCAGACTGCTGGAGCTCGGTTGACTTAGTGTCTCGGGGCCAGTCTACTGTCTAAATGGATTAAGTGGTTATATTTGGAATAAGTGAGCCTGTATGGCCAGAGTGTTGTTTAACACTATTTTCTGAGGTTGCGATATTCTAGGGTTCTATATAATCCTTCATAAAAGCTAATTTTCAAATAAATATATAAAAGGATTTTATTGCATCTGTGTGAATCTGCCTGTATATATATATACATATTAGATATGTATTATTGACTGTATGCATTATCATTTAGTGTGTATGTATATATATTATAGTAATTCACTCGGTGAGGTCTGACTCCCCTCCGTTGACTATTTTTCAGGAGAGTCAACTTCTTCATACCTCAGTAGCAGGTCGATACGCCGGATTTCTTCCGCCCCGGCTTCTTTATGTAAACTGTCTACTTGAGTCTTATTTATTTTGTCTAGATACTGCAGTAGTTGTGAATTAAAGTATTGAATTTCATGTATTTTATTTTAAAGAAGATGTATTATATTGAAACTGGATTTGTATTAAAGAGATTTTATATATGTGATGAGATGAGATTTTTATTTAAATCCAGTTGATATGGGTAGTATCATGATATTATGATTTTTATTTTCCGCTGCATATTATATGGTTATTGTTATTGCATGATTTATTTTATTTTTAGGCTTGCTACGGGTTCCGGATTCGAAAGAATTCCCGTTCCCTAGCGCCGGTCATGCCTCCTGTTTTGGGTCGTGCAATGTATTATTAATTTAAAAATATGTATGAGTTCATGCAAGTCCGTAAATACATTTAAAATAATTAATAATACATTGTTTACGTGAAAATTTCCCCGGAAATGCAAGTCCCAGGATAATTTTACGTAAAACACTGTGAATAATACACAGTAATTAAAATAGGTTTAAAATACATATCAACTCGTGAAAATATCATAATATAGACATATTCAAAATTATTAATACTGCATATCCCGATACAGTATAAAAACATGTAAAAACACGGGATATTACACTGACCGTCAGTGTGATTGGCCCCAAGACACTTGGTCAACCGAGCTCCAGCAATTACACCATCAATCACATCACATCTCAATCAAAATCAATCAATTAATCAATCAAATCATTCTCAATCAAATCATAATTCACCACAAGTAATTTTCACTTAACCCTAAATCTATTGATACGTACACGGTCCTAGTGCTGCCCACTAGGTAGCACGTTCTATCGATATCCTTCATTTAAAGTAAAACATTCATACGAGAAAATAAATAATGCATAATGTCATTCATTATAACAAAATAAACCAAATAGATACCAGAAATATATCTAAAATAAACTAAGTATATTTCAAGTATATATAAAATAAATTCAAATAAATCATGAAATATACCAAAAATAAACCCATAATATACTAAAAACATGTTAAGTTTAAATCAATAATAAAACATGCATTTATTTAGAAGTATATCAAAATATACTAAAAATATACCTAAAGTATACTAAACATTTTAATAAAACAATTTATGAATAAATACAATTAAAACATGAATATGTACTAAAACATGCATCCTAAATGCAATGTACATATAAAATAACAACTCACAGGTTTGCGCTCATCAAAACTAGTCTGACGGGCCCAGTCCACTAGGCCTCAATCTCGACACAACTAAATAAATAAAATAATTACAGAAATCAGAATAAATCTAACTTAAGCTTAGAGAGAAACTCGATTTAGGATTTTAGAACACAGAATTTAGAATTGACCCGATTCACGTTTTACGAAAATTCTATCAAAAATTCGACAGAACCTCCTCTGTAAAACGGACATCTCTCTACTAAAAATAGAGTCAGTCCTGCAAGAAAATACACTTCAAAAATCGAAATTCACACAACCCTCAATTGAGATCTCGAACTGCACAATTTCCCCAATCGAGGTCCACAATTCACTAAAAATACAAATACTACAATAAATATATTAAAAACCAATAATGCCATAAATATCCTCAAAATATCAAAATATAGCATATTTAATATTAAAACACCAAAAATAATTATTTTCTCAATAATTACGTAAAAATCTCAAAATAATAATATAACATTATTAAAATCAAATTTCTCGATAATTCAATATAAATTATTAAAAATTCACTTTATATATTCAAATAACTAAAATAGCCTAAATACATATTAAAAATTACTAAAAACCCATTTTATTACCAAAATAATATATAATTTATTATTTGAAAACAATTTTCAAAAATTAGTATTAATTAGTTAAAAATAGTAAATAATTTTTAAAAATAATTTTAATACCTTAAATAATTATAAAACCAACTAAAACCTAATATTTAACTATAATCTTAACAAAATTACATATTTAACCCTATAACACAAATATACACATAATATACTAATATTACTCAAAAATTCTATAAAAATTATATAAATGCATAAAAATTATTTTCTCAACATATATTTTACTAATATTAACTAAAACACATTATTAAACAATAATTTCAACAAAAACTCAAATATAACCTAATTTTATAATATTGACATAATATAAAAATATTTATAAAAATTACATAAAAATCACAAAAATTATTATCTCAACACTAAAATTAATAATAACCCATAAAAATGCTAAATCAACAAATTTTATAATTAAATAAATTAATTTAAGAAAATTAATTAAATAATAATAAAATATTCAAAAATTCATAAAAATTAAAATAAATTCCAAAAATGCAAAAAAAAATATAGATATGTAGATTAAGCTACCAAGATCATCTTTTGTGAAGGAAGTTTGTGTGAATCATCAAGATCAAGCTTTAAAAAAATTAAAAACCCTAAAGCTCAAAAACTAAAATTCAACAAAACTCAAGAAATAGGTACTTAAAGCTCAAAACAAGATTGAATTCATGCTCACTGGAGTTAGAGGAGTCAAACGGCACCGGAAACGCGAAGAATGGTGGCTAGAATCGAAGATGGAAGTTTCGATCTCTTACCATTCCAGTCGATGTCGGCGCTGGAGAAGATGGAGAAGGGTGGCGGAGCTACTGACTGGAGGTGGTGGAGCTGGCTGGATGTTGGGAAGGCACACCAACGGTTAGAAAATCGAGACGTGCGGGGAAGGAATGGTGAGTTTATAGTGGGTTTAACCTTTTTTTATGTTTGTATGTATATATTAAATATTAACTTCATAATATAATATAATATAATATAATAATAAAACTTCATGTTAAAAAAAATAAATCTCCACCACATAAAAAATAAAAATATCTTATATATATATATATATACACAAACATATATATATATATAGCACACAAATAATCACACACACATACATTATAATATATACACACACATGAAATAATGAATACAAACCCTACTTATAATATATAAATATAATACATCAAATAATAATACAAATAATAAAATAATTTAATAACAAGATAAATAGTGAAATTTGATAAAACAATAATATAAATAATAATATTAAAATAACCATGCAAATTAAACGACCAAAATAATATATTTACATAGAAAATCCAATTAAATATAAAATAATAGTAATTAATCACAAATAACGAAAATAAATCAATAAAATTTTGAAATCTTATTAACACTGCATATCTCATTATAAAATAAAATAATTTAAAAATATAGGTTATAACATGCCATTACTTCTAAAATAATTTCCACTTCCTCTACTATTATCACGACCCGAACCCAAGGCATGTGACCGGCACTAGAAAATGGGACAACATAAAGCTACTGAATCCCGTAGTAAGCCTTAAAAGAAAATGCGGAAATAAAAAAAAAACTTTGAAACCTTACAATAAATATTTAAATTACAATACACATTATCAAACTAATTTTTCTTAATGTAATTTAAACCATAGCATCATAGTACATAATGTAAATAAACATCAGTTATACAATATCATAAGTACATGATACTCCAAATAAAATATTCAATTAAACAATTTTCTCTATTGCAGTACACAAAAGTAAACACAACATAACTAAGTAGACCTACGCAGAATAGCCGGTGATGAAGCTACACGGCGAAGAGAAGAAGACCTAATAGAAAAGTCTTAAACTCCTGAAAAAATATAAATTGAGGAGAGTCAGATCTCACTGAATAAGTTAATAAGAGAGTTGTATGGTTTGAAAACCTTT
This sequence comes from Mallotus nudiflorus, assembly GCA_947683625.1. Lineage (NCBI taxonomy): Eukaryota > Viridiplantae > Streptophyta > Magnoliopsida > Malpighiales > Euphorbiaceae > Mallotus > Mallotus nudiflorus. Next base: position 1,240,800 of record CANTUR010000099.1, read on the forward strand.
TTAAAAATCGTATAAATGTAGCAAAAATAATTTATAATATATATATACCTATACAACTTTTGAAAAATCTCGGTAGAACCCTAAAACAAATTCTAAATAGCCAACTGGGCCCATGTAAACACCCAATTTCGGGATGATATGTTATTGATGCAGCAAAGGACTCCAGTGATGAAAATGTCTTTGATACTTAATCTTTAAAAAATTCTAAGGGCTTTTAAAGGAAGGATTTAATGTTTTCAGAGACTAAATTGCAAAGTTCTTTTTAGGATCTAATTGTAAAATTTAAATTTTTCTAAGGGCCTTTTTTAAAAAAAATAGTATGTGTCGGAATTCCACAATTTCGACTGGAATTATGTAATTCCGATTGGAATTACATAATTCCGATCGGAATTACAACAATTCCGATCAGGATTGTATAATTCTGATCAGAATTACACAATTCCGGTCGAAATTGAATTCTTTCATTTTTTTCTATTTTTAATTATTTCCAATTCAGTGTTTTAATTGGTTTAAATTTCCTAATTAACTCAATCCTACCCTGTTTAAAATTTCTAAATATACTTTAGGAATTAGAATCACAATAGAATTAGGATTAGGCTTCCTGGTCTATTATAAAAAGAAAGGAAGAGAAGCAGTAAGAGAAAAAAAAAGCAAAAAAAAAAGGGCATAGAAAAGAAAAGAAAAGAGAAAAAAGGAGAAGAGACGAGAGAAGAAGAAAAACGTGATTTTATTCTTTTTGAGTTTATTTTTTTTTTACCAAAAAATTCCTTTTAATTCAACAATTAATTCAAAACTCGTGAAGAATTTTTGAAGAAAAGATTCGAAGATTTATCAAGAATGGTGAATTACAAATCTGAGGAGTACTCAAATTACCCATAAGCATATTATCTTCTTCTATTCTTTATTTATTTCTTTATTTGATTATTTTACATTATTATTTTTATTATTATTCTTTCAAGTTATTATCATAATTTATTCATTAATTATTATTTTATCTTATGTTTTTTGGTGATTATGGAAGAAAACGCATGGTGATCATATAAGGGAAAGAATTGAATTTCATGATAAGTCTATGGAAGACTATAGATAAAGCTTCGTAGAGACTTAGTTTCTAGGGTTTTTTTTATTATCTTTATTTCTATTTATTGTTGTATTTTATTTTATTAATTGTTTTGTGAATTAATGTAATAGCCCCAATTGTGTGAGTAGTGAAATTATATGTGTGGTTGCATGTTTATTTTGATTAAATTGATTAGTAAAAATTAGGTTTTTAATTAGGTAATTATTTAAAATTAATGGAGGAAGTAGATTAATTTAGGTTGCATGTTAATAAAAATTAGGATTTTAGTAAAGAATAATTTAATTACTTGTTTGATCTTATTTAATAGTTTTCTTGTATTTTTACTTGTTTTTGGGTTTATTTATTATTCTTGTGTGTTTTGGGCCTTAAGCCCACTTTAGGTCTTGATTTATTTATTTAACTTTAGGTAATTCTTTTAACCCATCTCATTTAATAATTAATTAGGTTTAATTAATTAAAATATATTTTTGGTTCCATAATTAATTAGATTTTGGGTTAGAAATATCTTTAGGCCCATCTAATCAATTAGATATAGGTCCGCCTAATTTAATTTAATTAATTTAGACTTAGCTCATTTAATTGAAGCCCTTTTATTCATAATTTGTAGATTTGAGATCACCTTAGAATTAAAACATGTAGAATTAGGCCCACTAATTTAAATATTCCATAATTTGTAGATTTAAGCTCATATTTAAAAATAAAATTAGTAGACTTAGGTTCATTTAATTAAATCAAAAGGAATTAGGTCTTTAGGTTCACTTATAAATTAAAACATGTAGATTTAACTCATTTATTTAAAATCCATGTAGATTAAACTAACTTAGGAGTTATGTGATTTATTGAATGCATTATTTACTTGTATATTTCATTACTAGTTTGCCTTGGAGTTGATTGTTTTGGGTTTATATGAAATTGCATGTAAATAGAAAATAAGATAGTAATTTATAAAGTAATTCTAAATGAACATGAGACTAAAAGAAGTTGGTATTCCGTATCTAGAATCTCCTGGTTGTGGTGCTAGCTTTCTTTTAGGGAATCGAGTACCACCTTTTTTATTTGTCCCAGTTATTACCCTGGGTGGCAACTCCTTATCTCCACGCCATGTCTTTGTGATAGTGGTTAGTATGTTCTCTAGAGCCCTAAGCTCGAACAGTGTCGCAGTTGCTAAAATCTTAGAAGCGCGCTAAACCCCACCGTCTACAGCCCACTTAATCCAACTAGATTGTCAGTCCTCTAGAGTAGAGGCATTAACCGAGACACCAAGCCGCGGTCATCCACTTAATCTAAGCACATGGCATTGGCGGTCCCCGAGAGATAAGGCATCCACCGAAGCACCTATCCCAATCCATTTTAAACTTTCCACATCACTGGCAGTCCCCGAGAGTAGAGGCTTCTACCGAGGCATCCGTCCCAGTTTATAACCATAAGTCATACATATTTTTGGATACATGTCTCAATCTCCACCATGTGCACACAGTCCTGGTAAAACCCACCAGGTAATCCGTTCTACCAAAATTTCTCAAAACTAATATTGAAATAAATAAATACATTGAAATGAAAATTCTCGATAATGTAAACAATACTAAAAATATGAGTGCATGCAATTTTAAATAAAACACACACACAGATCAATTTATTAACTTATAGGATGAGCAAGATGGCTGACGACCGCGCGTCTGCCTTAATCTAGAAACTCCCGCTCCGGAACTCTCTAAAAAAAATAACATATTTATTTTTTTAAAATTATACTTATGGAATAAAAAGGGAAATTGAATGACTTGGGAAAAACCGGATAAGACTCGAGAGATTGGAATACCTGATTTATGCTAGGAAATTAAGGAAGATGTCACGTTTTATGAGAAAATTTACTGAAATTTTGGCAGAGTCTCCCCTGTAAAATAGACATCTCTCTACCGTAAGTAGAGCCACTCCTGCATAGAAAAACGCACTTCTAGAATTCATACTCAACCATATTCAGGTCAGCTTTCCAATACTACACTTAGCCCGACCAAGTTCACAATCCAACCAAACATTACAATTTAATTCTAATCAATAAAATTCACATTTAATTACTTAAATAGTTTAATTATTGTAAAGATCCATATTTTTAAATTATTTTATTTTAAAATGAGATATGCAGTTTTAATAAAATTTGAAGATTTTATTGATTTTTTTCATTATTTGTGATTAATTACTATTATTTTATATTTAATTAAATTTTCTATGTAAATATTTTATTTTGAAACTTATTATTTTGGACATTTAATTTGCATGGTTATTTTAACATTATTATTTCTATTATTGTTTTATTAAATTTCACTATTTATTTTGTTAATAAATTATTTTATTAATTGGATTGTTATTTTATGTATTATATATTTATTAACTTGGGTTTATGTATTTGTGCATGTGTGTAATTTGCATGTGTGTGTATATATATATACACACACACACACACACATGCATGCATACAACAAACCCACATACATGCACATGCATTAAACACTAAACACACACAACATAAAAAAGAAAGAAAAACATGAACCAAAGCAAAAAAAAAAAAAACAAAACAAAACATAGAGACTTCTTCTTCCCTTCTGCGCAACCCGTTCACTAACCTTCACTGTGCCTTCATTACTTTCGGCCACCGTTTCTCGAACTTCCATTCACTATCGACTCTCTAGACTCCAGTGAGCATGAATCCAAGCTTAGTTTAAGCTCTAAACGTCTATTTTTTGAGTTCTGTTGCATTTTTATTTTTGGAGCTTTAGGGTTTCAAAATTTTTTTAGCATGATATTATTTGAATCTTGCAAACTCCCTTCACAAAAGTGATTCCTGGAAGGTTAATCTACCTCTACAAATTTTTTTTTGGATTTTTGAAATTTATTTTAATTTTTATGAATTTTTGAATATTTTATTAATTTTCATAAATTAATTATTAAAATTATAAATTTGGTATATTTGGAGTTATTATTAATTTTTATTAATTTTAGAGTTGAGATTATAATTTTTGTGATTTTTATGTAATTTTTATAATTATTTTTATATTATATCAATATTGGATAATTAGGTTTAAGTTGGGTTTTAGTTGAAATTATGGTTTAAATATGTGTTTTAATTAAAATTAGTAATATATATGTTGAGAAAATAATTTTTACGCATTTATATAATTTTTATAGAATTTTTGAGTAATATTAGTATATTATGTGTATTTTTATATTATAGGGGTAAATGTGTAATTTTATGTTAAATATTATGTTTTAGTTGGTTTTATAATTATTTAAGGTATTAAAATGATTTTTACAAATTAATTACTATTTTTAACTAATTAATACTAATTTTTGAAAATTATTTTCAAATAATATATTATATATTATTTTGGTAATAAAATGGGTTTTTATAACTTTTTGTTATATATTTGGGTCAATTAAGTTATTTGGATTTATAAAATGAATTATTATTATTATTATTATTATTATTATTATTATTATTATTATTATTTGTGTAATTATTGGAAAAATTGATTTTTTAATAATATTATGTTATTATTTTAGGATTTTTATTTAATTATTAAGGAAATAATTATTTTTGGTGTTTTAATATTAAATATGTAATATTTTGATATTTTGAGGATATTTATGGTACTTATTTATTTTTAATATATTTATTGAATTATTTATATTTTTGGCGAATTGTGGATCTCGGTTAGGGAATTATGCAGTTTGGGATTCTAATCGATAGTTGTGTGAATTCTGGGTTTTTGAAGTATGTTTTCTTGTAGGACCGGCTCTACTTTTCAGTAGAGAAATGTCCGTTTTATAGAGGAGGTTCTGTCGAATTTTTGGTAGAATTCTTGTAAAATGTGACACCCGGGTCAATTCTGATTTCTACGTTCTATTATCCTAGATCGAGTCTTTAGAAGTTAAGTTAGATTTATTCTGATTCTGTAATTATTTTATTTGTTTAGTTGTATCGAGTCCGAGGCATAGTGGACCAGGTCCATCAGACTAGTCTCGTGGAACACAAACCTGTGAGTTGTTATTTTATATATACATCGCACTTAGGTTGCATGTTTTAGAAAATACATGTTTTAAATGTATATTTATTCATAATTGTTTTATTAAATGATTATTATCCTTTAGGTATATTTTTAGTATATTTTAGGTATATTTCTAAATAAATGCATGTTATTTTTATTGATTTTTACTTAGCATGTTTCTAGTATACTATTGGTTTATTTTTGGAATATTTCACATTTGATTTGAATTTATCTGATATATATATACTCGAAATATACTTAATTTATTTTAGGTATATTTCTGGTATATATATGGTTTATTTTATCATTTTGAATGATAGTATGCATTATTTATTTTCTGAATGTATGATTATTTTTAAATGAAGGATATCAATAGAACGTGCTACCTAGTGGGCAACACTAGGACCGAGTACGCACCGGTGCAATAGATTGTAGGATTTAATTACTAACTTATTTGTGGAAAAATTGATATGATTGATTTGATTAAGATGTGATGTGATTGATGGTGTGATTGCTGGAGCTCGATTGACCAAATGTCTCGGGGCCAATCACACTGACAGTCAAACTGCTGGAGCTCAGTTGACTTAGAGTCTCAGGACCAGTCTACTGTCCATATGGATTAAGTGAATTTATTTGGAATTAAGTGAGCCTGTATGACTAGAGTGATATTATGGTTAATTGAGGTTGCGATTTAATAGGGTTCTATTTGATTCTTCATAAAACTATGATTTTTCAGTATTATTATATATAAAGTGATTTTCAGCATCTGTGTGTATATGCCTGTATATATATTTATTATATATGCTAATGACTAATTGCATTTGACATATAGTAAATGCATGTATATATATTATAAGAATTCACTTAGTGAGGTCTGACTCCCCTCAGTTGATATTTTTATAGGAGAGTCTTCTTCTTTAGACCTCAGCAGTAGACCCATTCGCCGGACTTCTTTCGCCCCGGCTCTTTTATGTAAATTATCTATTTGATTTTATATTGTACTCTAGAAAACTGCAGTAGTCATATTTTATATCAGTAGTAAGTTGAATTTTATATTTACTGTATGTGAATTTAATTCAGAGGTTCTCTCTGAATATTGTATTAAGATATTTATTTATGATATGGAAGATATTATTTTTATTACATTGATTTTTTATTTTAATTTATGATGCATATTTATTTTATTATTATTATTGCATGTTTTTATTTTTTTTAAGGCTTGCTACGGGTTCCGGATTCGAAAGAATTCTCGTTCCTTAGCGCTGATCATGACTCCTAGTTTTGGGTCATGACAAAGTTGGTATCAGAGCGAAGTTTGTATATGGGCCTAAGTTGTTTGAGTTGTGGCCCTAGTTTTTCTGAGTTGTGTTTTCTTTAAAACTACTGCAGTAAATTAAGTTCGTTCATGTCTTTGAAAAGTCTTCCTTGCATTAGGAATTCTGTGTAACCGTTAGGATGTCTGGTTGTCTATGATTGTTTGAATTGCTTGTTTTGCTTTTGTTCTTTTCTAAATGCCACGAGCATAAGTCGCTCCATCGGTCGATGAGATCGATGACAGATTGTCTCTTGAGCATGAGGTTTTACCCCCTGTACAACCTGTTAGGTGTAGGGGTAGAAATGGACATAGAAGGCCAGATAATCGCCATAAGCAGCGGGAACAATAGAATGAGGAGCCTGTGGCTTAGTAATGTGATGATGCTGCTCATGCAACAGAAGTTTCGTAGGGTGCAGTATCGATACCTTCAATCATACAGCAGATGCAATCTCTATTTCAGCAGAGAACTCAAGATATGTCAATTCTGCATAAATTCTATGTTTTGAATCTTGTTAATTTCCATGTCTTTTTAGCGAGGTGAACATGAGCTGCTTTTACCGCAGAGACTACATATATTGATAAACAGTCTTTTAAAGTTGAAGTTGTGGTTATAGTTTTAACCCTACTACACTTATTTAGTATAGGGGTAGGTCAGAGGCAACTGTAACTCAAAGGCTAAAGTAGTTACTATAAGATGTATAAGAAGCCCTTTCAACTTGAACTTATAACATTTGTGGCTGGGACAACCAAGGTTAATGAGGACTTGATAGCACTTAACCAAGCATGGTAGTTGTTTTGAATATGTCTTGATGAAGGAATTGGAAGATGTCTAATAAAGATAAAATACTTTTGTACTCTTAATGGCAAAGCTATCAGTTCTGACTGCAACATATGGTTAGAGTCTAAAGAGCGATTTCTAAGATACTTCCATCCACCTTCAAGGAGGGATAATAACCTGTTGCACAGAGCAAGAGAAGAGCAGTTAGTTGAGAAGAATACCTGTAAACTCTTTAATCTGTCACGTCATGTTGCAGACGTGATACAATATAAAAGGAGATTGGTAGGACTGTATGTTACAAGATTAAGTTTGATATATATTGGCATCCAAACCGAGAACTAAGATTCAGAGAGTTATTCTTAAATTCAGTCTTTTGGGTGTAATGGATTTTGGTGTGATTTAGAGAATGGATTGTTTATTTTAGCATTATGCAATGGTTGATTGTTGGAGTAAAGAGGTGAATTTCAGAATTCCTGATGAATAAGAGTTTAAGTTTGTGGGTGATAAGAGTTGTGCACCTCATAATCTTATTTCCATTAACACTATTAGGAAGATGCTGAGGAAAGGTTATCAAGAATACTTGGCTCTAGTCAGGGATACTTCAGTGGAGAAGTTGTCTCCCACAGATATTCTAATTGACTATGAGTTTCCTAATGTTTTCCTGATGAGTTTCCAGGTTTACCACCTCATAGAGATTGAATTCTGTATCGATGTGGTTCCTGATATAACTCCTATTTCAATGCAACCTTATAGAATGTCTCCTGTAGAGTTGAAGGAATGGAAGGAGCAATTGTAAGATCTGTTAAACAAGGGTTTCATTAAACCCAGTATTTCTCCTTGGGGTGTACCAATCTTGTTTATAAAGAAGAAGGATGGTACCCTGAGACTATGCATAGACTATAGAGAGCTGAATAAGGTGATAGTGGAGAACAAGTTTCCTCTTTCGAGGATAGATGATTTTTTGATCAACATGAGGGTGCACAGTTCTTTTCTAAGATTGACTTAAGGTCAGGTTATCATCAGTTGCAGATCAGTGAAGCCGATGTTCCTAAAATGGCATTTCGCACTCGATATGGCCACTGTGAGTTTCTGGTGATGTCATTTGGCTTGACTAATGCACCAGTTGCTTTCATGGATCTGATGAACAGGGTATTCAGACCATATGTGGATCAGTTTGTAGTAGTCTTCATTGATGATATACTGGTGTATTCAAAGAGTATAGAAGAGCACGTATATCATTTGAGGACTGTATTATAGACACTGAGAGAATATCAACTTTATGCTAAATTCTTGAAGTGCGATTTCTGGTTGAAGAGTGTTGCATTTTTTGGACACGTGATGTCAAAAGATGGTATCCAAGTTGATCCACAGAAGATTGAGGCAGTGTCTGAGTGGCCTAGATCGACTTCAGTTATGGAGATTCGAAGTTTTCTGGGTTTAGCTGGGTATTATAGGAGGTTTGTATAGGATTTTTCTAGAATTACAGCTCCTATGACTCGCTTGACTTAGAAGAATGTGAAATTTGAGTGGTCAGATGCTTGTGAGAACAGCTTCTAGTTGCTGAAGGAGAAGTTGACCACAGCTCCAGTTTTAGCTTTACCTAATGGAGTGGATAAGTTCACAGTGTATTATAATGCCTTTAGAGTTGGCCTAGGTTGTGTGTTGATGTAGAATGATAGAGTGATAGCTTATGCTTCAAATCAGTTGAAGAAGCATGAACAGAACTATCCTACCCACGACCTAGAGATGGTTGCAGTGATCTTTACTCTCAAGATCTAGAAAAATCCTTTGAATTCCTTAAATATTATTAAAATCAACTACAATATATTATTTAGTTATAATTAGCATAAAATTATATTTTTACCCCTATAATATAAAAATTTACATAATATACTATTATTACTCAAAAATTCCCTAAAAATTATACAAATGTATAAAAATTATTTTCTCAACATATATATTATTAATATTAATTAAAAAACATATTTAAACCAATATTCCAAAAAAAATCCAACTCTAACCTAATTATTCAATTTTGACATAAACTATAAAAATTCCTAAAAATTATATAATATTCTCAAAAATTATTTTCTTTACTCTAAAATTACTATTAACTCATAATAACATCAAATATACAAAATTTATAATTTTATAATTAATTTATGAAAATTAATAAAATAATAATAAAATATCCAAAAATTCACAAAAAAATTAAAATAAATTCCAAAAATCATACAAAAATTCATAGAAGTAGATTGAGCTACTAGGAATCACATTTGTAAAGGGAGTTTGCATGAATCAAGCTAGATCAAGCTTAAAAAAATTTCGAAACCCTAGAGCTCAAAACAAAAAATCAGCCAAACTAAGATCAAAGCTCAAACTAAGCTTGGAATGGGTCTCACTGGTGCAAGAGGAGGAGAATTGCACCGGAATGACATGAAATGGTGGCCGAACGGAGCTTGGCCAGTTTCAATAATGACTTTCAACAACTTCTGGCCTTCCTTGTTGCTGACGCCGTCAAGCTCCACGACAGGCTAAGCACAATGGGAAGGAAGAAGAGATGCTGCAATTTTTTTTTTTTTGTGTTTGTATAGGTATATGTATATGTATATGTATATTTATATATATAAATAATATACTTTATATTATAATAATTTAATATATATGTGTATTAACCTCCAAATTATATATATATATATATATATATATATATATATATATATATATATATATATATATATATAAGTATATATATATATATACATACTCATCTATATATATACATGCACATGTTACTTTAATATACATATCTTTAATATAAAACCCTAATAATATATATATTACATGAATACATATAATAGCCTTGGAAATAATAAAGATAATATAGAATAAATTATACTTATGAAATAGTTAAGTAATATTTAATATTATAGAAAATATAAATTCTCAAAATAATAATAATATAAACCCTAATGTAAGTTTACTAACTTTTAAAATATGTATTTGCATAGAATATACAATTCAGCATAAAAAGTCAATTAATAATCACAAATAATAGAATAGTTTAAATATAAATTTTTGAATTTATTAACACTGCATATCTAATATTAAAATAAATTAATTTAAAAATATGGGTCATAACAATTATGTTGGTTTTAAAATTATTATTTACTAAGTTAGAAAAAATTAAATTTAAATGTATATGCACATGTTTAAAGTGAGATATTAAAATAATTAGCGAAAAAAGGTCTTTTATTCATTTTTAAAAAGAACAGAGTAATTTAAACATGTTAACATAAATTATGTATTTGTTCCCCTCTTGATGATGAAAAAAAAATATTTTATTAGTATAAATGATAAAAAGTTTAAATTTCATTAAATAAAATTTTGAGTTCAAATTTTGTATATTAAAAAAATAGATATTGCAATTTTATCCCTCTTTCGGTCCATTTAATTTTTATTTTTGTATAATTGAAATTTTAACTATCGAAAATTGGAGGCATAGAAAAATATAAATTTTTACTTAAATAGGCATTTTTTATTTTATTTACTAAAATATCCAAACTTCTTGTTATTTACTGATTTTAGTGCTTTTATTTCCAAGAGTGTCACTTTTATTTATAGATATTATGGGTATGTGTAATAATCCTTATTTTTAAATTATTTTAATATAAATTAAGATATGCAGTGTTAATAAATTTTAAATTTTATTTTTATATTGTTATTTATTTGTGATCAATAATCTTATTTTTATTGTATATATATTTTCTTACGTAAAATAATTTAATTAAATTCTATTATTTAGAAGTTTTGCAATCACTATCATTATTTTTATTATTATTATTAGTGTTACTATTATGCATGTGCATTATTATTTGTATTAATTTACATTATTTATATTATTATTAAATAATTTAATAACATGTGTATATGTGTGTGTTTATATATATGTGTATATATAAACATATATATGTGGGTGTGGATATTTATTTGTGTGGTGGAGATTGATTAATATAAAGTATTAATATTATAATATACACTTTTAACATAAAGTTAAATTATATTATAATATATAGTTTTATTATAAAGTTTATAATATATACATATATACATACAAACATACAAATGAACACAGAATATAAACTCACCTTCTTCTTCCTCGCACACGTCCGAGCCCCTACCGTCGGTGTGCCTCTCACCGCTCCGACGTTGGACAGCCAACCTCCTCCCTTCAGCCTTCATCGCCGTCGCTTGCTCTTCCCTCTTCGATCGTCGATTTTGCAGAAACGGTAGCGGCAGCAAGTTGAAGCTCCTCACTGTTGGTCGCTTTTTCGGCCACCATTTCAAGCACCACTAGTCTCTACCAACTCCTTGAGCTCCGGTGGTCCTTATTCCAAGCTCCGTTTGAGCTTAAACCTGATCGTTTGTGAGTTTTTTTCGATTTTTTGGTTTAAGCTTTTATGCTTTTTATATTTTTTGAGTTGATTTTTGGTTAATTTATGCAAACTCCCTTAAGAAAAGTTTTTCCTAATAGCTTGATCTTCATGGAAATTTGTTTTTTTTTGAATTTTTAGAATTTATTTTAATTTTTGTGATTTTTTGAATAATTTATTATTATTTATTGAATTTTCGTAAATTAATTTATTAAATTATAAATTTTAACTAGTTTTAGTGTTGAGATGATAATTTTTGTGATTTTTATGTAATTTTTATAAATATTTTTAGTTTATGTCAATATTAGAAAATTAGGTTAAAGTTGAGTTTTTGTTAAAATTATTGGTTAAATATGTATTTTATTTGATATTAGTATATTATATGTCTAGAAAAAAATTTTAATGATTTTATATGATTTTTATAGAATTTTTGAGTAATGTTAGTATTATTATGGATATTTTGAATTATTAGGTTAAATATGTAATTTTGTTAAAATTATAGCTAAATATTATATTTTAGTTGGTTTTATAATTATTTAAGGTATTAAAATGATTTTTACAAATTATTTACTATTCTTAACTAATTAATACTAATTTTTGAAAATTATTTTCAAATAATATATTATATATTATTTTGGTAATAAAATGAGTTTTTATAACTTTTTGTTATATATTTGGGTTAATTAAGTTATTTGGATTTATAAAATGATTTATTATTATTTTACGTGTAATTATTGGAAAATGTGTTTTTAATAATATTATATTATTATTTCGAAATTTTTACGTAATTATTATGAAATTAAGTATATTTAGTGTTTTAGTGTTAAATATGTAATATTTTGCTATTTTGAGGATATTTATGGAATTTATTGACTTTTAATATATTTAACATATTTTTTGTGGAATTGTGGATCTCGGTTGGGGAAATTATGCAGTTCGGGGTCCCAACTGAGGGTTGTGTGAATTCCGATTTTAGAAGTGTGCTTTTCTTGCAGGACCGGCTCTACTTTTTAGTAGAGAGATGTCCGTTTTACAGAGGAGGTTCTGCCGAATTTTTGGTAGAATTCTCGTAAAACATGACATTGGGTTGATCCTAAAACTGTGTCTGTCGGTGTTATGTATTCTTAGATTGAGTTTCTCTAGAAGTTTAAGTTAGATTTATTCTGATTTTCATTATTATTTTATTTGTTTAGTTGCACCGAGACCAAGACCTAGTGGACTGGACCTGTCGAACTAGTCTTAAGGAGTGCAAACTTGTGAGTTGTTTTTTTATATACAAGTCTTATTTAGGATGCACGTTTTAGCACATATTCATGTTTTAATTGTGTTTATTCATAAATTGTTTTATTAAAATATTGAGTATACTTTAGGTATATTTTTAGTATATTTTTGATATATTTCTAAATAAATGCATGTTTTATCTTCGATATATACCTAGCATATTTTTAGTATATTATTGGTTTATTTTTGGTATATTTCATGATTGATTTGAATTTATTTGACATATATATACTTAAAATATAGTTTATTTTAGGTATATTTCTAGTATATATATGGTTTATTTTGCTATTATGAATGTCATTCTACATTATTTATTTTCCCGTATGTATGCTTTATTTTAAATGAAGAATATCGATAGAACGTGCTAACTAGTGGGCAGCATTAAAACTGTGTACGTACCGGTGCGATAGATTTAGGGTTGAGTGAGAATTAATTGTGATGATTATGATTTGATTGAGAATGATATGATTGATTTGATTTGAGATGTGATATGATTGATAGTGTGATTGCTAGAGCTCGGTTGACCTAATGTCTTGGGGCCAATCACACTGACAGTTAGACTGCTGAAACTCGGTTGACTTAGTGTCTCGGGGCCAGTCTAATGTCCATATAGAATAAGTGAATTTATTGGAATTAAGTGAGTCTGTATGGCTAAGGTGATGTTGTTGTTGATCGAGGTTGCATTTAAATACGGTTCTATTTGATCCTTCATAAACTTATGTTTTTTAGTATTATTATAAAAGTGATTTTCAGCATTTGTGTGAATTACTTGTATATATATTTATTATATACGAATGTTTGATTGCATTTGACATTAAGAAATGCATGTATATATATTATAACAATTCATTTAGTGAGGTCTGACTCTCCTTAATTGATGTTTTTACAGGAGAGTTTTCTTCTTAAGACCTCATCAGTAGACCCATCCGTCGGATTTCTTTAGCCCCAACTTGTTTATGTAAATTATCTACTTAATTTTATAGTGTACTTTAAAAAACTGCAATAGTGAGTTGTATTTAGTTTTTATTGTATGTTGGTTGTGATTCAGAGGCATTTCTCTAAATATTGTACTACATATTTTATTTTATGATATGACAGAGATTATTTTATTACATTGGTTTATGATTTTAATTATGGTGCATATTTTATTTTAATTATTGCATGCTTTTATTCTAAGGCTTGCTACGGGTTCCGGATTCGAAATAATTCTCGTTCCCTAGCACTGGTCATGGCTTCCGGTTTGGCTCATGACAGTGTGCAACTCTTCCGAACTAACCGAACCGACTCAATTTAGTTTAGTTCAGTTTAGTTAGTTAAGATTTTTGATTTTGTGAATGGAACTGAATTGAATTTTTGGTTCGGTGTGGTCCAATTTTTATATCAAAAAATTGATTAACCAAATTAACTGAAATTTAGTTTATTTTTCTATTTTTTTATAATAATGTAACAAAAAATAATATATATTTATAAAAATTCAGTTTATTTGGTCAATTTGGTTTTCATTTTGAAAAATTTAGTTATTTAAGTTTGGTTTGGTTTCCTGAGTTAATTCACTTCATTTTGGTTCTGAGTTGATTTGGTTTGATTAATTCGGTTCAGTAAAAAAAAAAAGTCTAAAACCAACTGAATGCACACCCATAATAGATACACACACTTCTTCCTTTTATTTTATTTTTCCTTTAATTTTTATTTTTTCTTTCTTTTTAATTTTTATTCTCTTTATTTTTTCTTCTTTGTTCATTTTTCTCTTTTTTTAAAATTTTGTTTTTTCCTTATTTTTATATTTATTCTTTTCTACTTCCTTTTTGATTTTTTATTTATTATTTTTATCTCTTTTTTTCTTATTATTTTTTTATTTTTATTCTTTCCTCCTTCCTTTCTTTTTTTTTTAATTTATCTTTATTATTTTAATTTCTCTCTCTTTTTTTTTCATCTTGTTTCAACATTCTTATTTTCTCATTTTTTCTTTTTTCTTTTCATCTTTTTAATTAGTGAAGCAATAACCAACATATATATTTTTTGGATTCTATTTCATTTTTTTTTGACATTTTATGCTGAAATACAATCTCTTTATATTTATATTTTTATTTTTTTGTTCCCTTTTTTTTAGTTTCTCTTTCTTTTTTAATAAATTTACCATTATTTTCTAAATATTATTTTTAATTTCAATAAATATAAAATTATATAATCATATAAATAAAATAGTTAAAAAGCTAGTAGTAACATTAAATTAATTTTTTTATTTAGTTTTGTTAAAAGAGGACTAACATGCATTGCTTTACAAAATGCTTTTTATTCCATTTTCGTTCCTATTTATTCTATTGGTCTTGGTGGACAGAATGTGAATGATGTTGATGTGGTATATATTGTTATTAGTTTTTTGTAATTTATGTTTTTGTTGCCTTTTGATTTTTGATTTAATTTTGTATTTGTGTGATATTGAAGATAATTTTGTCAATCCTCCTCCATAGAAAAAGGAGCACAAACCTATCTATATTTTAAAGTCTCCTTTTTTTATTGTATAGGAAATTGAAAATAAACCAAAAGTATACAAAAATATACTATAATTTAAATCAAAATATTTTCTTTGGAGTTAAGCGAGTTGTACTTATTGTAATAAAATTTTTTTAAAGAAATGAATACCTTTTTTAAGTATTTTTGGTGTTGATTCATAAGAGTATGCTGCCGTTTTATGTCGCGTTTATAATTTGGTATCATTTTAGTTTTGTAGTGGTTTCTGATTCCTTTTTTTAATTTGTTTTTTTTTTGTTTTCTTTTAGTTTCTGATACTCTTTTGTTTTATTAATGGTAATGTTGTTGTATCATAGAATTTCTTTTTGTCTGTTGTATTTATGCAATATTTATTTTAAATCCAAATATTCCATAGTTGAAGGAGAGTGATTGTTTTGATTTTCTTTAAATATGTTTTTGGGTTTTTATTTTTTGTTTCCAATTCATTTCTGTATCCTTTTGGTTTATTTTTAGTTTCCGATTCATATATTTGTATCCTTTTAGTTTTGTTTTGGTTTCTGATCAATTTTAAAATTGATTAATTAAAATAATATGACTATTTTTTTTTTGATTTCTGATATCTTTTTATATTATTAATGGCAATATAGTTGTATCACAGAGTTTCTATTTGAGTATTTGTTTTATGTCTAAATATTCAATAGTTGAAGTAGAGATTTTATTTTGATTTTCTTTAAATCTATTTTGATTTTATTTTTGGTTTCCAGTCCATATTTTTTGTATTCTTTCCGTTTATTTTTAATTTTCAATTCATTTTTTTTATCTTTTTAGTTTATGTTTGGTTTCGATTCATTTCTTAAAATTAGTTAATTAAAATAATTTGAATAATTTTTTCATTTGTAAAAATTGTGTGAATTCACATTTTTACGATCACCATTAATTAGTATTAGTAAAAATACATTAGTAAATGATTAGACATTATTATTATTTTTATTACATAATTACAAATGATTAAATCTCCAACAACCCCAAAAAATTACATACCAAATGAGTTGAAAACATATTAATATTACTCAAAATTTCACATTTTACATATATAGTTCTATAACCATGCATGTTGAACTAAAATACAAGAGATAATAAGCATGATTAATCTCTCCTTTTTTACACAAAGGTAAAGGGAAAAAAACATTATTTCATTTGACACTACATAATGTCTCGGCATTCGTCATTACCAAAAGCTAAATTTTGGTAAACATTTTACAAAAATTTAGACAAAAATTTTGCATCAAGGTCTACTATCTTGAAAAAAATGGCACACTGTACAAAATATTTAACTATTTCTTTATCTTTCCATTATATAAGATATGAATTAATTAGAAAACAATAACTTCAAATAAGATTTCAGAACCAAATTTCTAAAATCAAATTGAGCACAACAGGGTCACGTGTTTTGATTAATTTGACATGCTTATTAAAGCATAAATTTGCATGTTTCAACACTTGTTGGGTAAACTCTTCATAGAATATAGTGGAGATGTTGCTTAAATGACTTTCCACGTAAATGAGCTCGTTTAATCTGTCAAACTGCCCATCCATCTCCAATACAGACACCTAAACATTTACACCAGTAAACAATAGAAAACAAAAGCCAAGTATTTCTTAGCACCCTTATGCATCAGATGAATTCTGAAAACAAATAAAATGGAAACTGAATATGAGAAAAAATACAACAATGCATAGGGTAGGTGTAGGCGGCAGGATTTAGCGTGCCTAAATATTTGATATGAGAAAAAATACAACAATGCACAATGTAGGTGTAGGTGACAGAATTTAGCGCGCCTAAATATTTGGCGACTACGATTTTGTATGAGTTCGAGGTCCACTAGAAAATACAAAATAGGTTTGGAGTTCAAATTGGAAAAGGCATCGCCATCCAGATGATACCTAAAATACACTATACAACAATTAGATATCATGAAGATTACCAGAAGTCGTCTTCACATAACAGGTTTGTAAATTAGGTATGGGCTTTTGGAATGTCTAACCAACCTTGCGGTTAGTCTTCATTTATGTTTCGTATTTTATTACCTTTAATTATTCAATTATTTTTTATTAATATGCAAATTATAATTGCCTTTGAACAATTTCCAATTTTATATTTTAGTCCAAATTTGCATATTAATTCAAATTCATGCATTTTAATATGACTTATAACATTTATCAGATAAATAAACATTCATTCACAAAATAGAGATAAAATTTCATGCTAAGAAAGAAGGGAGGAGAATAGATTACAACTCTTTACATGCAAGAAAGGGTATAATAAACCAATAAAATAAATAAATCCACAAGTGAGTCAAAGGGATTAAAACTTGATGATCAAAATCATCTCAAGGTTCCTGAAATGAACAAGACATTAATCTCCACAAACATGTATAAACCCTACAAAAGAAAGCCATGAAGTTAATTCGTAAATCAAATAAATCTAAATAAGAACAATAAACACAGGATCACTTTGACTAAGGAGGGTAGGCAATTGATTGCATAAGAAAGCAACTGAATTCAAGAAACATGAAAATACATAAAAGTATAAAATCGCATGAAACGAATAAGAAAATAACTATAGAAAATACTCATGATTCTTTTGATGTGGCGAACGCCCCATCAATGAGGCATCGCCTCTGTGTATAGAGGTGATTCCACATTGCCTCAAGCCAAAGGGGCGATGCCTCTTCAGACTAACAGACAAAATTATAACTTTCAAATCTTTTAACTTTCAAGTAAAGCAACATCACATGCAAATAGCCAAGGATTTGTGACTATACTCAGTGATTTAGATTATCATATCATGAATATAACATGGAACAAGTAGTGAATCTAAGAAACAAGCAAGTAAATAAACAAAAAACTTATACAAATCTACAACTTAATATTTAAAAAGAAATAAAGACTATTACTATTTTATGAGCTTTTTCTTCAAAATGATTAGCCCTTAGACATTGGTTTTGATCTCAAACTCCACATGAATGCAAAAGTTTCTCCTTTTTGCTTTTTAAAATGGACTTTCACTCTCACTTTTCTCCCTTCCTTCTCAAGAACTTATCTTTCTTCTCTTTCAGAGCTCTTTTTTTTTTTTTTTACTGAAACTTGTTAAAATTTTCTAAAAATTATTCCCCTTTTTGCTCTCTTTCTACGCCTCTTTTTAAATCCTTATGCATTGACAATACCTCTCCTTTTCCATAGTTATCATTACACCTTTTTCAGCCCTCATTTTCTCTAAAGTCTTCCTTTCACATAATGGGTTTAGGTCTATAAGGTGTGGGGCCCACCGTACTTGTTCACCATTATCACCTTTGCATTCAATGTTGGTACAATTGGCTAGTAAAGAGGCAGTGCCTCTTTGAAAAGGTGTCACCTCGCCAAAGTAGGCGCCATAAAGGCGTCGCCTTTTTTATGAGGCATTGCCTTTTTGGCCTTGACCTAGAATTGTGCTGTTGGGTTAAAGTGGGCCTAGGCTTTGTTTGGGTCAAATTTTGGGTTTAACAAAGGTTCTATTTTGATAGGTTTATGAGCTTTTAGGCCCATTTTTAAGAAGATTTTGGGCTTCTCTTGCATTCAAGCTTCGTACATTCTTATTATTGGGTTTTGTTGTAGGCTAATCAAACTGAACATTTACAGTTTACCCCTTATTACGAGCCGATCAAACTAGATGTCAACTGTAGTCATCTCTAGCATACCACTAATGAGCAAAAACAAGAAAAAAGCTGAATAATTAAAACCCAGAAAGACAAAATAATCAAATATCCCATTTTAAATCCCACCACATTCAACCATCAAAGTCTTTGCTTATGTAATTTATTTGCACAATCCTAGCAGTACCTCATAGTCAAGGATAAACCAACAAACATTCCATAAACCCCAGAAAAGAAATCCAACAATAAATTAAAATATTTGTCACAAATATCACAAAGAATGAGAATCTAAAACCAACCTGATTAAAAAATTTACAAACCTAGTAATAGTTCATTAAAAACAAACTAAATTTATGAAAAAAAATAGAGAGGATTACCCAAATCATAAAATTGTCATAATTAAGAATCCAGAAATCAAATAAAAAGTTAAACAAATAAAAATTACTGACATGATCTTCTGCATTTTTTCTCTTTTTTCTTCCCATGAAAAAAGAATCAAGAATTAAGAACAAGAATCATGAATAAAAAACCTAGGAAAAGAAAAGAGGAATGAACAGATCCAAAGGGAGATCCCTCTATGAAGAAAAAGAAAAAAAAATTGAAGAAGAAGAAGAAGAAGCGGAAGGAGATGAGATTTTTTGTGTCTTGCGTTGAGTTTTTTTCCGTAATTTTTTTATTTTCCATAAAAGAATGATAGGCATGTAATTTTTTTTTTTTTGCTTTTGGGTGCATTGGAGTAATAAATAAAAAGTTATGATATTTTAGTTATTGACTTGAGTTTTTGGGGTATTTTAATAAAGATCCTAAAAAAATATAAAAATTAATATACTACTTTTTTTTTTAAATGACTAAGCCCTATGGCTAGAAAAGAGAGAGTAAGGGAGAGTTGAGAGTTCGAATTCTATTTCCAATCAAACGCTTTAATCTCCTAACAGGTAAATTATATTATGGATC
Organism: Mallotus nudiflorus; assembly: GCA_947683625.1. Classification (NCBI taxonomy): domain Eukaryota; kingdom Viridiplantae; phylum Streptophyta; class Magnoliopsida; order Malpighiales; family Euphorbiaceae; genus Mallotus; species Mallotus nudiflorus. The sequence continues at coordinate 1,260,846 of CANTUR010000099.1, forward strand.
AGGAGTCCATCACACGTGTAAAACATGTTTTTTTTTTTTTTTAACACTTCCTCTCTTACTTTCCTTTCCTTTTGCTTTTCTTCAGTGCTTTCTCTCTCACAGCAAACCAACCTCATTGTCTCTCCCTTCTCTTTTCTACGAAGGAATATGGCAAGTGCATCAATTTCTTCTGGATTTGGGCTTTTTACAGCAATTAGATTTTCGATAAGTGCAAGAGCAATAGCAGGAGCAGCATCTGCAATTGGGTGTTGAGGAGTGAAGTCATGAACAACAGTTACAAAGATCACAGCAACAACAAATCCATGAGAAGCTAAAGTACTAAAGGAAAAAACGAGGATTTTGTGTTATTTGTTGCGAAGTTAAGGCATGCAGAGAAGAAAGCATTATTGATTATTATGTTCAACGTGGTACTAGGTTATAGTGCCTTTGTTTTTTTTTTTTTTTTTCAGATCAGTGGCTTCTTGTTCTTCTTTTTCTTAAGAGAAAGGTGTGAATTTTTTTTATGTTTATTTTCTTTGTTTTTTTAAAGTTATAATTTCAGATACATTGATTTGTACATATAAATTCATTAGTTGTAAAAGATTAAGGTAGAGGTTCATTAAGGTACATTAAAGTAGAAGTTGATGTGTAATTGATTGTAGGTTCATTTGTTATTAACGTAGAGGTTCATGTGATCTTGCTTTTGTGGCTTAATGTAGCTGCTTATGTTTGCTGCTGGTGATAAAAGATTCCAACAAGTTAACTGTGTATGTGCTTATCTTATTCTGTGTTTTCCAATTCAAGTTGCATCATGTCTGAGTACTTATGAAAATGGCGTTTGCAGAAAGATCAAATCGTAGCATAACATCATGTCTTAGTACTTAGGAAAATGGCGTTTGTATAACATCAAATCGTAGGAGTATTTAATTGTTGTACAGAATCGACTCATGAGGCCAAAATGATTTTTTTTTTTTGGCTTGTTACGGTGGAATAGTTGGATTTGCATTACCTTTTTATTCTATTCTATGCTGAGTTTTGTGTTGCATGGTTATCCTATTCCATTTGATTGGGGGAAGCTTTAATTTCTCGCTTCTTGATTGAGATGCTTCTTTTTTGAAGTTGCTGTTGGTGCTGACTATAAGTAGCGTTCACAAAAGTAACCTGGTTCTCATTTTTTATTTTTTAGTTGGTGGGCTTCCAACGCTAAATAAAATTTGGATTCATGTTTAAAGATTTATTTATTTATTTTTAGTCATTTCCGAACAAAATATTTTTGAGTTATGATATGTTATGTAGTTAATCACAAAAAAATAAATTAATTAATAAGATTGAAAGTGAATGAGTAAGTAAAAGTTAATAGATGAAAGTTAATAAATCAACAGTACGTTCATTGATTTTCACATGTATATTCATTGAGATTTTTAATGAATATACATATAAAGATTAATGAATCTGTAAAAAAAAAACGTTTGATGTAAAAAAAAAAGAATGTATTTTTTTGTCTTACACTTGTAATGACCTCTAATTCATATTATAATATGAACAAAGATCAATTGTATAACAATTGCTCCTAACAAGATATTTTACCATATATCTTAGATGGACCTGGAAAAAATATATATAAACTATTTCATTGAGTAGATATTCATAGAATAATATATGATCCAATACATGCAAGTTTTCATGCTTTTACTTCAATCAAGCTATACTTAGCTTTATGGATATTCTAAGTCAAAAAAAAAAAAAAAAGCCTTTTATTACGATCTTTCAACCTACTTTTGCCAACATCATGCTTGGTCCATGGCATCATTTGGATTTGTGTTTGTAAAGAGACATTTGATTGAGGAAGGCCAAATTATTTTTTTAACATTCAGCCTCAAGTGTATAGTTTAAAATATACAATATTGTAGTATTTTTGTTTTATAGGTGAATAATAATAATATATATATATATATATATATATTTTTCAATTTCATCTTTCATGTGAAGCAAAGAGATTTCTGGTTCACCAGCTCGAGACCTTTTATCCACATCCAAGGAAAATATATCCCTTAGTTCTAGTAATATATTCCTTCCTCCCATGTATTCATCTAAAATTTAATGTATAAAATTTTTAAAAATTCTGATTTTTATTAAAAATAAAATATTTATTATAATTTTTTAGTATTATTTTTTAACTAAAACACTATATTATATATGGGGGGAAGGAATACACACACATATATATTTTCTAGTACTATTCAAATTCTAAAAGTTTTTATATAATAAGAATTTTTTAATTTCAAATCACTCAATCATTTTTTCTAAACCATTAATTTAATAATTTTAAAATAAATTCTATTAAATTTATAAATAATAGAAATAAATATTAAAAAATAAAATTAATTTAATATATTTTATTTTTTTAATTTATTTAGTTATCTTTTTCTTTTTATAAAAATTCTTATTTTCAAATTCATATTTTTTATTCAATATAAAATATTTTAATTATATTATATCTAAAATACTACTTAGCTCATTTTTCATTAGAAATTATATTTTTTATTCTAATTAAAACATCCACCTTTTATTCAATTAAAAACACATTTTTCTTTTTATTTAATGTAAATAAAAATACATAATTTATCAATTATTTTCTATTTTTATTTTATTTCTCCAATTATTATTATTATAATACATATTAAAAAAATATATATGTACTTTTAGTAAAAAAATATTAAATAAAATAGTTATAATAACTTTCTAAATTTTCACTTTTATATTTAATTAATTTGCAGTTTTAAATTTATTAAAATTATTTAATAATTATATTAAAATGTGTATATTATTTAAACCTGCACAACGCGTGAATTCACGATTAGTAGTTTAGTAATTTTGTTTTTATAGGTTAATAATTTTTTTTTTCAAATTTCATCTTTCATGTGAAGCAAAGAGATTTCTATTTGGTTGGGTTTGTTTTCGGTGAAGTCAGCTTATGAGGTGGTTTGCTTGGACTAGAATGATGTTTAGAATCCTATTTTGTTAAAGATGTGTGTAGACGGCGGGATTTAACGCGCGTCCAAGATTTTAACAACCACGACACTGTTTAGGCTCAGGGCCTTAGAGAATACACTAACCACTGTCATAAAGACATGGCGTGGAGATGAGTAATCATCAACCAGGGTGATAACTAGGAAAAATCGAAAAGGTGGTACTTGATTTCCTAAAATAAGGCTAGTACCACAACTAGGAGATTCTAGATACGGAATACTAACTTCTTTTAGTCTCATGTTCATTTAGAATAATTTTATAAATGATTATTTCATCCTCTAATTACATACAAGTTTATTAAACCCTATTTGACATCCATCTAACCCTAGGCATCTAGTCAATAAAATTACACATAAAAAATGTATTCAAGATCGTGTTATCCCTAAGTCTAAACTATGTTAATTTTATTAAAAAGTTAGCTAGATTTACATTTTATTTATAAATGAGAAAGAGATTAAAGGTGAGCCTACATTTTTTTTATTAATTAGTGAGTCTATATCTATTTATTTTACTTTGTCTAAAAATGGGCTTAAGTCTATTCAATTTTAAAGGAAAAGTTAAATTAGTGGGCCTAAGTCTAACTTGGTTTTATTTTAAGTAAAATGTGAGCTTATGTCTATTTATTTTAAAAGAGATGAAATTAAGTGAGCTGAGCTAAGTATAAACAAGTTTTAATTAACTAAGTGGGCCTAAAGTCTATTTAACCTAATGGCCTAAATTGATTTTAATTATTTAAAGTCCTAAACCATTTTTAAGCTTATTTATTAAGTGGGTTAGACCTAAACATGAGCTTGGGACCCAAAAATATAAAAAAGGCCCAAAAAAATATAAAAAACATAACAATTTCAAATCAAAATACATTCACATATGATTTCTAAAAAACCTAATTTAATTACATATAAACCCTAATTAAATAAAGCCACAATTAATTTTAATTAATTTTACCCAGTGAACCTAGTTTTACTAATTAATTTTAAAGTGTAGAAAATTAAATCTTTCACTATTCCCACTACTGGAGCTATTACAAATTACATACAAAATTAAAAATTAAACAATTATACATCCATACATAAAAAACTACATAGGATACCAAAATACAAAATAAAGATAAAAAAAATCCTAAGTTCTACTGGAAAATAACATAGGATCTTCCATGGCATTCCATGGACCTTTTGTTTGTCAAAACATAGACAGTATCCTCCTCAATCCATATGCAGACCTCAAAACGAAACACAAACGTAATCAGATTAGTAGTGAAATCAAATAATCAAAACAATAACAAAAAATAAAAGAAAAATCATAAACAAAAAATAATGGAAAAGAGTAAAAATGAAATAGAAAATAACACTAAAGATTTAGATGTTGTGCAAATGCCCTTTTTAGTCCCTTAGACTAGGATTTTCACCATTGAAATTAAGTTATTGTTGATTTAGGACTCGGATTAAAAAACAATGGTGAATCGTTCTTGTTGAAAGAACCGTATTAAAAAAAGCTTCGAGGAAAAAAATGGAAATTTTTGGTACACCGGGTGTTTCCAGTGGCGTCTAAGATTTTTTAGGGTTTGTATGTGAGTCTCCCCCCCTTTTCCTTCTGTGTGAGTCTCCACCTTCCAAAAAAAATCCTCTCCAAAAAAGTTCATCCCACACATATGCAGAATCTGCTTTTAAATACAGAGTCTACGTGTACTGGGTTCCTCTTTTGGAGGAATAGACTCATCTCCTTATCAGGAGGAACAAACTTATCTCCTCCGATAAGGATTTGATTTTTGAAAGTTGCATGTTTTGAATGCGTCAAAAATCTTTTTCAAATAAAACTAATAATAAAAATTCAATTTTTAACCAATCAAAACACTAAAAAAATCGACAAAAAATAAGAAAAAATACACGAAAAATCAAAAACGGGACTTTTACACGTTGGCATTGTGCAATGCCGATCATCATTACACTAATACCGATCCTAATTTTGACTTTTTTAACTTTTAATTACCAAAAGAACCCTGAAAAATTAACTTATTTGCAATCAAATCCTAAAAAAATATTATAATTTAGTCCCTAAAGTCTAGAAAATCGACAACCAAGTTCAATTTTTGAATGAATTTCATCATGGGGGCTTACGTCGCAATTGTGCACAATTGCATCCCGAAATTGGGTGCTTCCAATTGGCTCCCTTTGTTGCTGTTGGCTTGATAAATTGTGGTAAAGCAATAGAAGTACACAATTTCGAAAGAAAGAAATTAGGACACTTGATTATATCCTAAGTGATAGATTGATGCTCAAATTACTGAGCAAAGTATGATGTTTGGCAAGTCTCACTATATTTCTTGCTGAACGTCTAATGGACTTTGTGCTAATGAGTTTTGCTATATTCCCTATGGGACGTTTAGCGATGATAAATTAAAAACTTACTATAGTTCCTGTGGAACGTCTAGCAATAATGAATTTCATTATATTCCCTGTGGGACATCTAACGATGCACACTATATTCCCTGTGGGACATCTAGTGATGATAAATTGAAAACTTGCTATAGTTTATATGGAAAGTCTAGCAATGATGAATTTCATTATATTCCCTGTGGTACGTCTAACAATGTACACTATATTCCCTGTTGGACGTGTAGTGTAGTTGAATTGAAAATTTGCTATAGTTCCTGTAGAACTTCTAACACTGATGAATTTCATTATATTTCTTTTGGGACTTCTAACGATGTACACTATATTCCCTATGGGACGTCTAGTGTAGTTGAATTGAAAATTTACTATAGTTCTTGTGGAACGTCTAGCACTGATAAATTTCATTATATTCCCTGTGGCACGTCTAATAATGCACACTATATTCCCTATGGGACGTCTAGTGTAGTTGAATTGAAAATTTGCTATAGTTCTTGTGGAATGTCTAGCACTGAGGAATTTTGTTATATTCCCTGTGGGACGTCTAAAGATGCACACTATATTCCCTGTGGGACATCTAGTGTAGTTGAATTGAAAATTTACTATAGTTCCTATGGAATGTCTAGCATTGATGAATTTCATTATATTCCCTATGGGACGTCTAATGATACACACTATATTCCCTGTGGGACGTCTAGTGATGATAAATTGAAAATTTGCTATAGTTCCTATGGAACGTCTAGTATTGATGAATTTGAAAGTTTATGTTATAATTTCTATGCAGTACATAACATAATGAAGGTTATGACTACTGTGCAGCACATAACATAATCTTTTGAAATTCATATCATAACTACTGTGCAACATATGAATCATTTGATTGAAATGATGCATGTAAAATGCAAAAAATGAATTCTGTAATCTTGTTTTGTATTCTGTACTTGATAGAAAATTCAGAATCACAGATTAATTATACAGTTTTAATAATTCAATGAATTATTAATTTGATGAATGTCATGATTTAATTAGGAACATGTTCCTAATCCGAATGCAATTATGGACCAAATTGTAAGAAATAAAAGATGAATAAAAAGTAAATAAATTGGAAGGATAAAAATGGATATTTTCCATTTTATATACCCTTCCCATTCCTTTTGTCGATCACTTCCCTTCTCTTCCTATTCTTTTCCCTTCTTTTTCCAATGGATTCACATTTTTCTTTTCTTGATTTCTTGATCATTTGTGGTCCGATTTTCCATCCGTTTAATCCAATGGCCCACCCGCAACGTGGGCCACGTGGGAGAGTAGGCATGCAAGCAGATCCGATTATTTTGAGTCCACGTTTTCCATAGAATAAACTTGGACTATGAGAAGGTGATATCATCCTTCCTTTGACCCGTTTACATCTTCACAAGTCTTCACGGACTGGCAATGAGGTATTTTTTGTCCCTTCTGCTTCATTCTATAAGATTAATTTAAATAATTAGCTATAATGATTAATTTTTACAGTGTAAAAATTTACATGCATGCTAACTAAATTAAATTTAAAAATTAACTGGGATATGTAAGAAAAAATTCAAATTAAACGTTAAAAAATAGTTGGGAGTTATCGGAATTACGTGCATGACAGATCCATTTTCTAGATTGTCGATCGAAAAATTGGATTTCAGATCGGAATTATGGATTTTCGATTGAAAATCCATAATTCCGATCGGAAATCCATAATTCCGATCGGCATTATGGATTTCCGATCGGAAATCCATAATTTTGATTTCCAATTTTTTTTTATTATACACGTAAATAAATAAATTAATTAAATAGATAAAAGCAATGTAGAGAATGATTTTTGGTTTCTGAATTTTATTCAGAAACCACTGAAATTCGTGGGATGCTTCCATTTGGCACGAGAGTTGTTCTATGGTTTGCCAAAGAATGTGACACAGATCATTTGGGCCTCTAGCTTTAGATGTTTCATTGCTACTTTTCCGACTGCCCGGGGTAGATCAGATCATTATTCCATATTTGCACTGATTGAGAGGTGCATGGACACCACTCACACCTTCCATACCCTTGTAGGCGAGTTGACTATAACATCTATGAGTTTCTCTGCTATTACTAGTATCGCATTTGGAGGGACTCCTATACCCTTTGACATCAGCTACTGCAGTCTTCCAGAGCATAGATGGAGTCAGTACGTGCGAGATTTGATTGGTTTTGCTCCAGCGTGGAAGAACCGTAAGAACGTAGTTCTTTCCTCTTTGGTTGAGGGCTTCAGACGTCTACCCACTACTACTCCTCGCTAGATTTCTTAAAAGGTGAGATGTTTCCTCCTCATCTTGCTAGGCACTACTCTTTTCTGTGAGATTGGTCATGAGGTGAGCATTGCTCTTCTAGGTCCCCTGCGTGATTTAGACCAGGTCGTTACTCTTGATTGGGGATCTGCAGCACTAGCTTATTTCTACTACAGACTCGACACTGTTTGCAGAGGTGCAGTGACCATGTGTGACTTTTGGCATGCATTACATGTATGTTCTTATTTGCCTTTAATTTTGCATATTTCTTAATCCCTCTTCTGATTTTACTAACTCCTTTTCTTTCTCAGATCTGGAGTATTGAGCTTGGGCTAATTCAAGGTTTTGGTGCTATTAGCCTGGACAGGAGCCTACCTTTAATGCAGAGATGGGGTTCATCTCACCTTACCAGTATCAGGAACACACTTCAGACGTACCGTGACCATCTAAATGCTTTAGAATGGAACCTGGTAAGAAAAAAAATAAAATCATTAGTATTAGCTAGTGAAACTTAATTTAGCTAATAAAAATGAAAATCTATAGGTTGATCCTGGTTAGTTAAAAGGTGCCGATAATTTCCAACAATATGACTTCAAGGCTAGTGTAGTGAGGCTAGAGACATTGAGGATTCTAGTTCCTGGATATGGTTACAAGATGTGGTATCTTAGAGAGTGAGTATATCACTGGTTTGCTGGACCTACTAGGCGACGTGTCCCTTTTGATATTCTTGCTTCTATGCTTTGGAGTTCTAATCTTGCTGGATTAGAGCTAAGGGAGGCACTGCAGGGGCATGATGCTTCGACTTTACTTGAGCGATCCTGCCATTATCGATGAGATATCCAGGAGAAACTTTTAGAGCAGATTCCCATTGGTGATGTTAAGGTATCTCCTAATGATTTCAATTATCTTTTTGGAATTTGTGAGTAACTCCTTTTTTTTTTTAGTTTGAGGAAGTCCGCTCTCCTGCTGTTGAAGACGAGGAGGTAGAGACTGAGACTATTCAAGAGACTGAGACTATTCCTGATCTTGAGACCGGTCCTGAGATTGAGAGATTTGAGTCCAGGCCCAGTCCTCAGCATGTTGGGACTAGCAGTGATAGGGCCTTTGTCAATGCTATGCTTGGTGATGTCTCTCTTCCAGACAAATTTATGTTCTATTAGGCTCTTGCTGTTTAGGCTCTAGTTGAGTAGCAAATGCAGTTTGGTGATGCTTAGCTTCCTAGCTTTTGTCCACTAGATGCTTCTCATATAAGTCTATTTGACTTATTTCTTATATGGATTTGTACACTTGACATTGATGTTAGTAAAAATCTTACAAAATAGGTTCCCCAAACATAAGCAGAGTATCTATATGGACTTGCCTCGTCTCAGAGATTATTCAAAATATAGGTTACAGACAGTTGGCAGGTAAGCGCCTACAATAAGAAAATACAAATGTATGCATGCTATGTATGTAATGCATATGATATGATGTTTTCTGTGTATGCAGAGCTATTCCAGTGGTCTAGAGCGAGAGAACAAGATGCTTCGTCGACAGCTTGTAGACTTGGGCTTTGATCCGTATAGTGTTGGGACTTTATTTGCCAGACCTCTAGACACTTATCATCATGATGACCCTACCAAAGGATGGAGCCCATGGTCTGATACCAGAGCTTGAGATAAGTGATTTAGAGTTTATGTATTCCTGACTTTCTGCGTGTCTGTATTTGACTGTTCTCTATTGTATTGCTATTTTTATTCTTGTACTGTCTCAAACACTGTTAGATAGAATTGAAACAGTATTCGCACCTTAATGGATTTTTTTTTTTGCCTAAGCTGCCCTTTCGGGTTTTCAGCTTAGCCAGCTTGCCCTAACTTTTGCCTAGGCCACCCTTTCGGGTTTTTAACTTAGCGGGCTTTTATTTTATTATTCTTATCCCTTTTTTTTTAGATTTGGTTACAGGAAAAGCTGAGCTTGCTTAATATACCCTCAATCCTTTGACTTATCAATCCCATCAACTACAATCTCATCCCTTAAAAATGAAGGAAAAACATTCTATGGGTTGACTAGTTAAAGAAGATTTCAGATGTTGAGATCACATGGGTCTGCCCTTAGTGGAGATTGAAGTTCATGACTATTGAGCTATATGATTACTGTGTTCTTATTCCAGGGCTACACTTCTCTACCTTTTTTACCCCTTTACACCTTTGCCATCAGTATGGTTGCCCTCAGTTCATTGTTATTGTTCTGGCTGACTTTAAAGGCTTTCCTCTGAGATAAGATTCTCTGGATAAGATTGGGAGCTTGTGGCCTTATAGAGCTCTTGAACGGAACATACACCTGGATGCTAATGTGACTACTGATGATGATTACAAAACTTGGATTGTTATCCAAAAGACAGAACCACCAGGATTTGCTAGGTACAAGAGGACTCAAGCTTTGTATGATGAGTCACAAAGGAAGAAACAAAGACATCACTAGATAGAATGGTCTCATAAAGCTAGTCTTAAGCTTTCTTATGTTTTGTTTTCCCTTCAAGTACTTTTGCTTTATAATAAAAAAAGGACATGCAAAGTTTAACAAAACTTTAATTTCAATTTCATTTATTAATTAGGGCCAAAATGAGTACATTTAATACATCATATGACATAACTTCTGTTATCAGCTAGTCCTCACAGATTTTCTAACTGAATATGTTTTGCTCATGTTTTATTTCCCTAATTTTTGCCTGACTAGCCCTTTATAGTTTTTTTAATCAATGGGACCATTCTCTTTTTATTTATTTCCCTAACTTTTGCCTGTTAGCCCTTTGCAGGTTTTCTGAATAGCGGGAATGTCCTAACTTTTGCCTAACTAGCCTTTTCAGGTTTTCTAGCTAGCGAACTTTATTTTCTTTATTCTACTTTTATTCATATTTTTTTACAGGTAGTACTTCTTGAGGCGATCCAAATTAATAAGTTCCATGAACTCATTCCCTTCAAGATCTGGTATCTTAGCAGCTCTTTTAGGTAAGACCGATTTGACCAAGTACGGTCCTTCTTAATTCGGTCTAAATTTACCTCTCGGATCGAATACCATGACTCTAGATTGTTTCAACACCATATCTCCAGCTTTGATCTTCCCAGGCTTAACCTTTTTGTTGAACCTTACTATCCTTCTCTGATATATCTGAGTGTGGAATAAAGCATTCATCCTTTTCTCATCTAGAGATACGAGATGATCATATCTCTTCTGCACCCATTCATTCTCATTTATTTTAGCTTTCATGACTACTCTCAAGGACCTAATCTCAATTTCTATGGGCAAAACTGCCTTACAACCATATACCAATGAGAACGGTGTTTGGCCTGTGGTAGTTCTAGCTGTAGTCCTATATCCCCACAAGGAAATCCTTATAAGTTTTGACCATCTCAGAAAGGATTTTCTTGACATTTTTATTAGCCGCTTCCACTGCTCCATTAGTTTGAGGGCGATAAGGTGAAGATTTATGGTGCTCAATCTCATACTTTTGTAATAACTCTGTTGTTTCTGCTTGAAATTGAACCCCATTATTTGTCACAATATGATATGGAACCCCATATCTATAGATAAGGCTCTTCTTGATGAACTGTGCCATTTGTTTTGCTTTCAGAGTGTTGAAAGATTCTGCCTCTACCCATCTCGAGAAGTAATCGATTGCCACTATTATGTATTTATGCCTATTATGTATTTATGCCCATTTGATGCTGTCGGTCTTATTTCTCCTATAATATCAATTTCCCATACTGTAAAGGACCAAGGGGATGATAAACTATTCAGCATTATTGGAGGTATATGACTAACATTCTCGTGGATCTAACACTAATGGCATTGTCTTACTATCTTGATACAATCCTTTTCCATAGTCATCCAATAGTACCCTTGTCGGATTATTTTCTTGGCTAGTATTATCTCATTCATATGAGAACCGCATATTCCTGTATGAATTTCTTTCATCACCTCCTCAGCTTCATCTTTCTTGAGACACCTGAGTTGCATCTCGTTCGACATTCTTTTGTATAATACTCTGTCATGACTTGCATAGTTACGTGCAAGAACACGAAGAGCATATCTTTCCTTTGAGGTTGCTTCATCTGGATAAATTCCTTTTTCGATGAATCTTTGGACATCATAAAACCAAGGCTTTTCTTTAGGCCCCATTTGAACATTCATAATCTGCTCATCCCCATAAAATGGTGCTCTAGACTTTATAATCATGAATTTAAATGGTTTTAAATATTAATTATTTTAAATGATTTTACGAATTTGCATGAACTCATATATAATTTTAAAGTGCTAAATAAAATGTATGTATGTACATTTATTAAAAATAAATTAGGGTTTAATTAATTAAATTAATTTTTAATATTTAGTTTTAATATTAATTAATTAATTATATATGTGTATATATTATTAAAATATGTGTGTGGTGTATATTTAATGTGTGTGAGATTATATATTATTATAATATATAGTATAGTTATATATATACATATATGTACATAATTATTTAACAAAAAACTAAAGTTCTCATTAATTACAGAATTGCCCCTTTCTTCCTCCTCTTCTTCCCCATCGTCCCTCACCCTCACCGTCCGTTTCTTCTCCGATCAGAGCACCTCCAGCCCTTTCGTTGTCGACCACCTCCTCACTAGCCAGCTCCGCCACCTTCTCTTCTCTTCTCCAGCGCTGTTTCACCCTGTTATTGTCGGAAAACCGAAACTTCAAGCCATCATCGATCACAGCGATTCCGGTCACCATTTTTCACGCCGCCAGTCTCTATTTTTTCCTTGAGCTCTGGTGAGTGTGATTCCAAGCTTTGTTTCACTTAAAATGGTCTAGATTTTTCTAAGTTTCAATTTCTTCATTTTGGCAATTTAGGGTTTTGAATTTTTTTGAGCTTCAATTTGATTGATTCATGAAAACTTCCTTCACAAACTTTAATCCTTGTAATATAATCTACATTCTGAAATTTTTGTAGAATTTTTGAAATTTATTTTGATTTTTGGGTATTTTTGATTATTTTATTAATATTTTCTAATTTTCGAAAATTAATTAATTAAATTATTAAATTATGTTTTATGGTGATTATAGGTGTTGAAATCAATTATAGAAATTTATTTGTAATTTTTTTGAATTTTTATATATTTATTTGGAATTTATTAAGTTTATGTAATTTTGAAAAATAGGGTTAATTATGTGTTTAATTGAAATAAATTGGTTAATTAAGTATATTTATTGATATTATTGAAATATATGTTGAGAAAATTAATTTTGAGTAATTATATTATTTTTGGTGAGTTTTTGGATTTATTTTAGTTAATATATATATATAGGGATATTTTGGTAATTTTACACTAAATTGGCTAAAAATGTAATTAAATTGGTTTTAATAGTTATTTAGGGTATAAAAATGATTTTTACAAATTATTTAGTATTTTTAACTAATTAAAAATATTTTTCATAAATTATTTTCAAATTATATGTATATTATACGATTTTTCTAAATAAATGAGTTTTTATCGGTTTTAATGTGTTTTAGGGTTAATTATGTAAATTGGATTGATAAAATGTGTTTTTATTATAAAAGGAAATTTTCGGTATTTTTATAATTATTCTGTGAATTGTGAACCTTGGTCTGTGAATTGTAGTTTGGAGTCTGACCGAGGGATTGTGGTTGTGTATTGAATTTGTTCGAAGTGTGTTTCTTTGCAGGACCGGCTCTACTCTTTGAGTAGAGAGATGTCCGTTTTACAGGGGAGGTTCTATTGAATTTTCGATAGAATTCTCGTAAAACGTGATGTCCGGTCGAATTCTGATTCTAATTTTGTGTCTAGTATTCTAGATCAAGTTGTTCAGCCTGCCTATCAGCAGGGTATGTCTGACCCTAAGACAGCTCTGTTCTATGCCAGAGTTGGCATGATTGCCTTCGATGGGACTTCTGATCCGTTAGATTTTCTGCATACAATCAAGACTAGGACTCAGACTGCTCACACCGAGTACCAGTGGATTATGATTGTTGAGTTGTCTGTCGAGGGACTAGCCCTGGACTGGTTTATTCAGATGATCTAGCCATATATGATGACGATGACCTAGGCTCAGTTCAGAGAGCTATTTATGAGGAGATTCTGTCCAGAGCCTCTCCGTATGAGTTATCATCTCCGGTTGATCAATATATCTCGTGGTGATCGATCTGTTGAGGAGTACACCCGAGAGTTCCTCCGGCTGGGCAGATATATAGAGGATCTGGTGCGAGATCAGTATTTTGCAGTCACTACCTATGTCACTGGTCTGGGTTCAGCATTTGCTGGTATGCCTATAGCGGGCCTTACTCTAGAGTTTGTTATAAAGTTGGCCAAGGAGATTGAGCTGAGGCTAGTTAGGCAGGGAGCGATGCCTGATTATTACCAGCTGGGTGTTCAGTCGAATGGATTGCAGGCTACTCCGTATTCTAGTTTTCATGTTGGTTTGAGTAGTTAGTAGAGTGGTCCGACTCAACAGAGTTAGAGATAGCAGCAGTGAGTGCATCAGAGTAGTAGACATGGCCGTGGAGATCAGCGTAGACCATTTAGATTCGGGTCAGGTGCTTCGAGCAGCAACAGTGGTCGTAGTTCTGAATCAGCTGCTAGTGTATGCCAGACCTGCAGTAGAGTCCATCAGGGACCGTGTTACCTGACACCACTGACATGCTTCAGATGCGGGCAGACAGGACATTATGCCAGATCATGTCCTTATTCCGGGTATCAGCAGCCGCAGATTCCGTGATTTCCACAGCAGTCGATTGCTAGTGCTGCACTTATTCCATTTCAATTGCCTCCAGGCCAGCATCAGAGTTCCACTCAGCTTATTCCACTGCAGGGTCATGGTAGAGGTGCTAGAGGAGGTGCCAGAGGTGTTGGCCAGGCTTCTACCAGTCAGTAGGGAGGTCGAGGATAGGCCAGAGTTTTCCATCTCACTCAACAGGATGCTCAGGCATCTAATGCAGTCATGGCAGGTATTGTTTTTGTCTGTTACCTGGATGCATGGATTCTGTTTGATCCGAGTGCCACGCGTTCATTTGTTTCTCCCATTTTTACTTCCAAGTCTTGTTGGCAAGCTTCGAGGATGGCTTTTCCTTTGTCTGTTGCCACTCCTCTGAGTGATTCTTTAGATGCCGATATTATTCTTTCTGGTTGTCCAGTTCTCGTGGGAGATAGAGAATTACCTGCTAATTTGATTTTGTTGGATGTGATGGAGTTTAATGTCATTCTAGGTATGGATTGGTTATCTCAGCACTATGCCGTGGTGGATTGTCGGAATAAAGAGGTGACTTTCAAAATTCCTGGTGGAGAAGAATTTAAGTTTGTGGGTGATAGGAGTTCAGCACCTCAGAATCTTATTTCTGCTATTACGGCTAGGAAGTTACTAAGGAAAGGTTGTCAGGGATATTTGGCATTGGTCAGGGATACTTCAGTGGAGAAGTTGTCACTCATATATGTTCCTGTTGCTTGTGAGTTCCATGATGTTTTTCATAAGGAGTTGCCAGGTTTACCACCTCACAGAGAGATTGAGTTCTGTATAAATGTGGTTCCAGGTACTACTCCTATATCTATGCCACCCTACAGAATGGCTCCTGTAGAGTTGAAAGAGTTGAAGGAGCAGTTGCAAGAGTTATTGGATAAGGGTTTCATGAGACCCAGTGTTTCTCCTTAGGGTGCACCAGTCTTGTTTGTGAAGAAGAATGATAGTACCCTGAGACTGTGCATTAATTGCGGAGAGCTAAATAAGGTGACAGTTGTCACGACCCAGACTAGGAGTCATGACCGGCGCTAGGGAATGGGAATTCTTTCGAATCCGGAACCCGTAGCAAGCCTTAGAAAATAAAATAAATGCAATAATTAAATAAAAGTATGACCGAATTAAAATTTTTCTGAATCAATATATAAAATAAATACTCCAAATCCTTTTATAAATGAATATATATTCGTACAATGTTCAAATACAAATTCTCAGAGTATTTAATATCCAAACAAAATAATACACTTTCAATATAATAACACTACTATTGCAGTTTCTAGAATACAATTCAAAGTTCAGAATATACATTTGCATAAAATAGCCGGGACGGAAGAACACCGATGAAGAACTCTACTACTAAGGTCTGACGATATAAGATCTCCTGAAAAAAATAATTGAGGGGGGTCAGACTAAACTGGGTGAATTATTATACTATATATACATGCAAACTAAACCATAACAATCAGGCATTCTTATATATATATATGTATATACACGCATTTCACACAAATGTCAAATTCTATTTTTACAAATATAATAGATGCAGAAAACATTTATTTTAATACATGAAGGATCAAATAGAACCCTATTAATCGCAACCTCAATCAATCATATCATCACTCTAGCCATATAGGCTTACTTAAATCCAAATAGATCACTTATTCCATTCTGGACAGTAGACTGGCCCCGAGACACTAAGTCAACCAAGCTCCAGCAGTCCGACTGTCAGTGTGATTGGCCCCAAGACACTTGGTCAACCGAGCTCTAGCAATCACACTCTCAATCACATCATATCTCAATCAAATCATAATCAATCAAATCATAATCACCACAATTAATTCCTCACTCATACCTAAATCTATCGCATCGGTACGTACACGGTCCTAGTGCTGCCCACTAGGAAGCACGTTCTATTGATATCCTTCATTTAAAATAAATCATTCATATGGATAAATAAATAATGCAGAATAATAATCATATTGATAAAAGAAACCATATATATACTAGAAATATACCTAAAATAAACTAAGTATATTTCAAGTATATATATGTAAAATAAATCTAAATAAAACATGAAATATACTAAAAAAAAATAAACCAATAGTATATTATAAACATGCTAAGTTTAAATCAACAATTAAACATGCATTTATTTAAGAATATATCTAAAATATACTAAAAATATACCTAAAGTATACTAATCATTTAAATAAACAATTGTAAATAAACTTACATTTAAAACATGTATATGTATTAAAATATACTAAAAATAAACCTAATTATACCAAATCATATTATAATTTAAATAACTGTTAAAAGCATATGATGAAAATGAAAAAAAAAAATCCTAAATCATGCATTCTATATGCAATGCATATATATACAGTATAATAACTCACTGATTCACGCTCCACGAGATAGACTCGGCGGGGCTGGTCCATTAGACCTCGGTCTCAGTGCAACTAGAAAAATAAAATAACATAAACAATTAGAATAAACTTCTAATTCTACGCTTCTAGGATTACTATAGAAAGACTCAATCAAAAATTCAAAACTAGATTCGGACCGATTGTCACATTTTACGAGAAATCTACCGAAATTTCGACAAAGTCTCCTCTATAAAACGGACATCTCCCTACAAAAGTAGGGCCGATCCTGCAAAAAAAAAACATTTCTAAAATCACAAAACACAATACCTCGGGTTGAGACCCTAAAACTCCACAAATCCCCAACCGAGATTCGCAATACACAAACAAATAATATTAAACAGTAAAATAATAAAAATTATCAAGAACCCATAAAAATATTTAAAAACCTTTATTTTCCAATTAAAACATAAAAGTTAAATTTAAATAATATTTGATAATAAAAATTCATAAATGGAATAAAACTCCCATTTTATAATTAAATTAACATAAATTGCAACTAACATTTAAAATCACAATTTATCATCACAAAAAAAATAATAAAGCACACATTTAATCTCAAAATAACAAATACACTAATTATTTATATAATATTCCCAAAATTATCACAACTTAACTAATAAGATCTCAAATATTATATAATATTAATAAAAATTTAATTTTACAATCATTCAATATAATATAACAAAGTTCACGTTTAATTGCTTAAATAGTTTCATTATATAATAAAATTAGTTTAAAACCCATTTTATTTCCAAAAAAAAAATATATAATATATTATTTGAAAACAATTTTTGAAAAATAGTATTAATTAGTTAAAAATAGTAATAAATTTGTAAAAAACATTTTAATACCTTAAATAATTATAAAATCAACTAAACATAATATTTAACTATAATTAACATAAAATTACACATTTATCCCTATATATAAAATATTCAATATACTAAATAATTTCCTCAAAAATTATATAAAATCATTAAAATTATTTAATCATCATATAATATACTAATATCAACCAAAACACTTATTTAGCCAATAATTTCTATAAAAATACATATTTAATCTAAAAACTCCAAAATATACATAAATTGTATAAAATTCCATAAAAATTATATAAATTCATAAAAATTATTTTATCAATAAATAACATTTTAATATCAACTCAAGCACACAATTAAACTTTAAATTCAACCAAAATACTCATTTAACTCAATTATCCAATATTTACATAAACTAAAAATATTCGTAAAAATTATATAATAATCCCAAAAATTAATTTCTCAACTCTAAAATTAATAACAATATATAATAACAATAATTTAACCAAATTCATAATTTATATAATTTATTTTCGAAAATTCACTAAATAATAATAAAATATTCAAAAATACCCATTTATTCAAAATAATTTAGAAAAATAAACAAAAAATATATATGAGTAGATTGAGATGCATACTTCAACATTTCCAAAAGAAATAATCAATAAACAATCAAACTCAAACTTAAAAAAAATAAAAACCAAAATAGACATAAACTATAATTGAAGAAAACTCACAATCCGGACGTCGTGAGCTTGAACCGACTTGAGAATTGAGATGTACATGCCATGAGGAGTCTAACGAGCCCAAGAACTCGACCTAAAATCACCAAAAAAATTTCGGTGCTACAGTAAATACCTACGGTTTCTTACAAAAATTCAACGACCGGAGCTCTCTGGAGGCGACGAGAAGGAAGAGGAGGAAAGTGGGGAGCTTGGTGGTGGTCCGTGGTGGTTGATGGCAGGCTGGTGAAGCTTTGGGAGTCAGCAATGGCGGAAGGCAAGAGAAGAAGAAGAAGAAGAAGAAAAGAAAAAGAAAAGAAAAGAAGAGGAAAAAAGAAAAGAAAAAAAATAAGGTGGGAAAGGAAAAGAAAATTGTTGACCCGTATAAAGCTTTGACTCTTTATATATATATATATATATAATAACCACTTGTCACAATCACACACACATTCACACACACACACACACACATATATATACAACACATGGACCAAATACACACATACACATGTTATTAATACAATATAATAATAATAATAATAATAATAATAATAATAATAATAATAATAATAATAATAATAATAATAATAATAATAATAATAATAATAATAATAATAATAATAATAATAATAATAATAATAATAATATCACATGCATAATAGTAATAAAATGATAATAATAATAACAACAAAAATAATACTAATAATACTAATAAAATAATAACACTAATACTATTAAAAATTAATAGAAACAAAATAATAATATTATTAAAAATAATAGTAATGAAAATGAGTTTGAGTATTTTAAATAATAAAACTTACAAATTAATTATTTCAAGTAAATAAAATATTTAGAATAAAATAAACGAGTAATGTAAACAATTAATGATAATATATAGTTACAATTTAAATTTTATTAACACTGTATATCTCAAAATAATATTATTATAATAATTTAAAATATTGGGTCATTACAACAGTGAAGAACAAGTATCCTCTCCCAAGGATAAATGACTTGTTTGATCAGCTACAGGGTGCACAGTTCTTTTCCAAGATTGATTTGAGGTCGGGTTATCATCAGCTGTGGATTAGTGAGGCCGATGTTCCTAAAATGGCATTCCACACTCGATATGGCCATTATGAGTTTCTAGTGATGTCTTTTGGTTTGACTAATGCACCAGCAGCTTTTATGGACCTGATGAACAGGGTATTCAGACCGTATGTGGATCAGTTTATGGTAGTCTTCATCGATGATATACTGGTTTATTCAAGGAGTATGGAAGAGCATGTATATCACTTGAGGACAGTACTACAGACACTGAGAGAATATTAGCTTTATGCTAAATTCTCGAAGTGTGATTTATGGATGGAGAGTGTTTCTTTTCTTGGACACGTGGTGTCTAAAGACAGTTTCCAAGTTGATCCACAGAAGATTAAGGCAGTGTCTGAGTGGCCTAGACCGACTTCTGTTATAGAGATTCAGAGTTTTCTGGGTTTAGTTGGGTATTATAGGTGGTTTATACAGGATTTTTTCAGAATTACAGCCCCTATCACTCGCTTGACTCAGAAGAATATTAGATTTGAGTGGTCAGAAGCTTGTGAGAATAGTTTTCAGTTGTTGAAAGAGAAATTGACCACAGCTCCAGTGTTAGCTTTGCCTAATAGTATGGACAAGTTCATAGTTTATTGTGATGCCTCTAGAGTTAGCCTTGGTAGTGTGTTGATGCAGAATGGTAGGGTGATAGCCTATGCTTCGAGGCAGTTGAAGAAGCATGAGCAGAACTATCCTACACATGACCTTGAAATGGCTGCAGTGATCTTTGCTCTCAAGATTTGGAGACACTATCTGTACGAGGTGACTTGTGAGATTTTTACTGATCACAAGAGCCTTAAGTACATTTTCCAGTAGAGAGATCTGAATCTGAGGTAGAGGAGATGGCTGGAACTATTGAAAGATTATGACTGTGAGATTTTATATCACCTGGGCAAGGCTAATGTAGTAGCAAATTCCTTGAGTAGAAAGTCCTCAGGCAGTCTTGCTCACATCAGTGTTGAGAGGAGACCGTTGATCCAAGAGTTGCATTTGTTGGTGGATAAAGGTCTGATGATGAAGATCAATAGGTCAGGTGGACTGCTAGCTCAATTTAAAGTGTGATCTGTACTGAGGGATAGGATTAAAGTAGCTCAGAGCCGAGATCTTATTCTAGAAGAGCTTGCAGAGAATGTTCAAGCAGGGAAGTTCACTGATTTCACACTTGATGATGACGATGTGTTGTGGATCAGTGGTAGATTATGTGTTCCTGATGTGGATGATTTGAGAGAAGAGATCCTAGAGGAAGCATATTCTATAGCCTATAGCGTACATCCAGGTGTCACTAAAATGTACCACAATATCAGAGATTTATACTAATGGGACGGACTGAAGAAGGATGTTGTTGAATATGTTGCTAAGTACCTGACGTGTCAGTAAGTGAAAGCTGAACATCAGAACCCTTCTGGGAAGCTTCAGCCTCTTCCTATTCCCGAGTGGAAGTGGGAAAGGATAGCTATGGATTTTGTGGTTGGTTTACCTCATTCTAAGGATGGATATGATTCCATCTGGGTGATTGTAGACAGGTTGACGAAGTCTGCACATTTCTTACCTGTGAAAGCCACCTATTATGTAGCTAGATTGGCGAAGCTATATGTGAAGCATATTGTGTGCCTCCATGGAGTACCTGTGTCCATTGTGTCAGATAGAGGTTCAATTTTTACCTCTCATTTTTGGCAGAAGTTGCAGGAAGCGATAGGCACTAGGTTGGATTTCAGTACTGCTTTTCATCCTCAGACAGATGGTCAGTCTAAGAGGATGATCTAGACACTGGAGGATATGTTGAGGATGTATGTCCTGGATTTGGGAGGTAGTTGGGATGATCATTTGCTACTTGTAGAGTTTGCATATAATAATAGCTACCATAGCAATATTGGTATGACATCATATGAGGCATTGTATGGAAGGAAGTGTAGATCCCTTTTGAGTTGGGATGAGATAGGGGAGAGAGCTTTGATTGGACCTGAGATGGTTCAGGATGCTGCAGAGAAAGTCATCGTGATTAAGCACAGATTAGAGACAGCAGTTAGTAGGCAGAAGAGCTATACGGATCTTAGGCGCAGAGATATGGAGTTTCAGGTTTGAGACTTTATTTTTTTGAAGGTGTCTCCGATGAAGGGTGTTATGAGATTTGGCAGGAAGGGTAAGTTAGCACCGAGATATATCGGACCGTTCGAGATTCTGGAGAGAGTTGGCACTGTTGCATATCGGTTGGCTTTGCCTCCGAGTATGTCCCAAGTGCATCCGGTATTCCATATCTCGATGCTGAGGAAGTACGTATCAGACCCTTCACACGTGTTGTAGCCTGACGGTGTAGAAGTGAACAAAGATTTGACGTTTGTGGAAGAACTTATGGCGATCATTAACTATCAAGTTTGACAGTTGCGATCGAAATAGATTCCGATGGTCAAGGTTCTGTGTCGTAGCAACAGAGTTGAGGAGCATACGTGGGAGACTGAAGCTGAGATGCGAGCTTCTTCCCCGTATCTCTTCCCTTCTTGATCTTGTAATTTTCTTTTCTGGAAATCTAAGACGAATTCTTATAAGGGGGGAAGACTGTAATATCCCAAGTTTTTAAATAATTTTAAATTGCATCGGAATATGCAGTGTTAATAATTTTTATACATATTTATGATATTTTTATGAGTTGTTATTTATTAAAGCTAATTTTAATTATTTTATATTATTTTAAGTTCTTTACGTAAAATTTTCCCAATAATTATATTTTCGGAGAAATTAAGATGTAAATAATTTAATATTAATTATTTTAAATGATTTTACGAATTTGCATGAACTCATATATAATTTTAAAGTACTAAATAAAATGTATGTATGTACATTTATTTAAAAATAAATTAGGGTTTAATTAATTAAATTAATTTTTAATATTTAGTTTTAATATTAATTAATTAATTAATTATATATGTGTATATATTATTAAAATATGTGTGTGGTGTATATTTAATGTGTGTGAGATTATATATTACTATAATATATAGTATAGTTATATATATATACATATATATACATAATTATTTAACAAAAAACTAAAGTTCACGTTAATTACAGAATTGCCCCTTTCTTCCTCCTCTTCTTCCCGATCGTCCCTCACCCTCACCGTCCGTTTCCTCTTCGATCAGAGTGCCTCCAGCCCTTCCACCATCGACCACCTCCTCACTAGCCAGTTCCGCAACCTTCTCTTCTCTTCTCCGGCGCCGTTTCACCCTATTATTGTCGAAAAATCGAAACTTCAAGCCATCGTCGATCACAGCGATTCCGGCCACCATTTTTCACGCCGCTAGTCTCTATCTTCTCCTTGAGCTCCTGTGAGTGTGATTCCAAGCTTTGTTTCACTTAAAATGGTCTAGATTTTTCTAGGTTTCAATTTCTTCATTTCGGCCATTTAGGGTTTTCAATTTTTTTGAGCTTCAATTTGTTTAACACTGCTTTGAGGTTGCAATTTTCTAGGGTTCTATTTGATCCTTCATAAATAGTGATTTTTAGAAAATATAAAAAAATGATTTTGCTGCATATGTGTGTACTTGCTTGTATATGTATTTATTATATATACTATTGATTGTGTGCATTGTCATTTAGTATGCATGTATATATATTATAATAATTCACTTAGTGAGGTCTGACTCTCCTCTGTTGACTATTTTTCAGGAGAGTCATCGTCTTCAGACCTTAGTAGCAGACCCATACATCGAATTTCTTCCGTCCTGGCTTCATTATGTAAACTGCTTACCTGAGTTTTATTTTATGATCTAGACATTGCAGTAGTTGTAAAATTGTTAAAAGGTTATGTATTATATTTGTGTGAGTTGTGTATTTTAAAGATTTGAACTGGAATTTGTATTAAGAGATTATTAATATATGAGATGAGGATTTAAATCCATTGTTGTATATTTACTTATCTTATTTATGATTTTAATTTCCGCTGTAAAATATTTTATTTAAGTTATTATTATTATTGCATGTTTTATTTTATTTTAAGGCTTGCTACGGGTTCCGAATTCAAAAGAATTTCCGTTCCCTAGCGCCGGTCATGGCCCCTGTTTTGGGTCGTGACAGATGACTAACATTGAATCCCCATAAACCAACAAATCTTTCGCTCCAGTTGCCACAGTCGCCTCAACTCCATAGATACATGCTTTATACTCGGCCAAGTTGTTTGTGACCTTGAAATCCAGTTTCTTTGCCATTGGTATGGTTTCTCTTTTCGGTGTAATAAGAATCACTCCTAATCTAGCTCCTTTGGTGTTTACAGCTCCATTGAAGTAAAGTTTCCACTCCCGATGCTCTACAACTGCTAAGTTCTCATATGGAAACTCCAAATTCCACTGCTCTTCACCTTTGATCGCATTCTGAGCTAAGAATTCTGCTACTGCTCTTCCCTTGATTACCTTTGTAGTAATGTACTCTATATTAAATTCAGTTGAGAGTACCAACCATCAAGACATTTTTCCAGTCAGAGTCGATGCTTGAAATAGATACTTTAGAGGGTCTATTCTTGAAACAACTTGAACCTTATAAGATTGAAAATAATGCCTCAATTTCCTTGTAGCCCAAATCATAATCAAACATGTCTTTTTAACTAAATTATATTTTTCCTCGTACGACAGAAACTTCTTGCTCAGATAGTACACTGTGTGCTCTATTCCATTTGACCCTTCTTATGCTAATATTGCCCCCATTGCATCCTCTTCTAAAGCCAAGTACAAAACTAATGGCTTACCCTGTCTAGGTGGTTTTAAAACAGGTGGATTAACAAGATACTCCATGATCTTATCGAAAGCTTTCTGACAATCATCATTCCACTTAACCAGCTGATCTTTCCTTAAGAGCTTAAAGATAGGGTCACAAATATTAGTGAGTTTTATGATAAACCTACTAATATACTGCAACCTGCCAAGGAATCCTCTTACTTCTTTCTCTGTCTTTGGTGCCGGCATTTCCTGGATGGCTTTCACTTTATCCGGATCCACTTTAATTCCTCGACTGCTCACTATATGCCTTAACAGCTTCCCTAAAATAACCCAAAAAATGCACTTCTTCGGGTTGAGTCTCAGGTTATATCTCTCAATTCGGGCCAAGAACTTGTCTAAGGCTTCAAAGTGTCCACCTCTTGTCTCTGATTTGACCATCATCTCATCCACATACACTTTAACCTCGTTATGCATCATATCATGGAAAAGTGCAGTAGCGGCTCTTTGATAAGTTACACTTGCATTCTTCCGTCCAAAAGGCATCACCTTGTAACAATAGGTCCCTCATTCTGTGATGAAAGCTATCTTAATCTTTTCCATGACTGCCATCATTATCTGGTTGTATCTAGAAAATCCATCCATAAAAGAATACATTGCACTTGCTGCAGCGCTATCCACTATTACATCAATGTGTGGTAA
Organism: Mallotus nudiflorus; assembly: GCA_947683625.1. Taxonomy (NCBI): domain Eukaryota; kingdom Viridiplantae; phylum Streptophyta; class Magnoliopsida; order Malpighiales; family Euphorbiaceae; genus Mallotus; species Mallotus nudiflorus. The sequence goes on from CANTUR010000099.1 coordinate 1,285,773, forward strand.
CGGGAAGTCATCTTTTAGACAGGCTTTATTCAGATCCCTGAAATCTACACACATCTATACTTTGCCATCTTTCTTAAGAACAGGTACTATGTTTGCTAGCCATTGAGGGTAGTCTACTACTTCTAGGAAGTTAGCCTGTATTTGCTTGGCAATTTCCTCTCTTATCTTTTCTGTCCATTCTGGTATTAATTTGTGCAATTTCTGTTTAACTGGCTTGGTTTCTAGATGAGTTGGAATGTGATGCTCTGCTATTTCCCTATCCAAACTTGGCATGTCTTCATAAGTCCAAGTAAATACTACATTTCTTTTTGTTAATATTCTCTTAAAAATTTTCCTCTCTTCAGGAGTTACATCGTGTGATATAGAAATGTTCTTTGGATTATCATTTGTGCCCATGTTAAATGAATCAAATTAAATTGAATTAATGTCAAACATGCATGACTGATCAAAATTATAATGCATAGAACTATCAGGATGCATATCACACAAGTAAGCAAAACCAACATTAATGTCATTGACCATAGGAAAAACAACATCCTCGTCTACATAAAGACCGGACGTTATTACATTAGTTTCTTTATAAAAAACATCAATAAAACTATCACTAATGACAGTAGCTAAGTCCTGGGGTGGTTCCTCCTCAGGTGGCAGACACAACAACTCCTCAACAGCATCATCACCCATCCTTTTAGTTACTTGCTTTATGACTTCCTCTTTATTGCTGGCTACTAGGTTTTCCATAATCTACTCCTTGAAGATCTCAAACCTAGGGACATCCTCTCCAGCCACATTTATAGATTCTTTAGTGCCCAGATAATACTTACCCTCCCCTGGCTTGATGAAGTTCTCACTTAGTGGTCCAATCCTTCCCAAGGGCTTATTTCTTTTTGCTTTCTCCTTGTTCTTTGCTCTTCTACTAGCTGGTCCTACCTCAGTATATCCCAAACCCTTCATATGGTCCTGGATCTTAATGTTCGGGGGCCTAGGACTTCCTAGTTCATTCTTCCCGAGCCCCTGTCCAGGTCAATAATTCATGCCTTCCATCATTTTTACAACCCTAAGATCCATCCCATCAAATATTCTAGCAACTTAAAAACCAGGTGGAACATACACTTGCTTATGTTTATCAAGTATAACTACCACAACTGCATTGGTTCTAGCTTCTATTGTCACGACATCTCCTTCATGAGGGAATTTTATTTTCTGGTGCATAATTGAAGGTATTCCTCCCAGGACATGAAACCATGGCCTTTCTAATAGCAGGGCATAGGTAACAGGGATGTCCAACACAATAAATTCAACAGTCGACTCTACGGGCCCTATTTTTCCCAAAGCCTGAAATGTTCCCTCCACATTCCTGGTACTGTCATCATAAGCTCTGATTATAAGGTTTGAAACCGTCAAGTCATCTACTTTCAGACCCAGATTAAGCATGATCTTTAGTGGGCATACATTTATAGCTGAACCATCATCTACCATTACAAAGTTGGTTCTTTTCCCTTTTACTTCAGTTGGGATAAATAATGCCTTATTATGGTTTCTTCCCTCTAAAGGCAAGTCATCGTTTGAAAATGTTATCAGCCCATGTTTCTTTTTTGTCACCTTTGCTACCATAGCCTCAGGCGTAGCTACCATTTCAATGCTCATATTCGACAAAGCTTTAACTAGATCCCTTCTGTGACTACCCGAATGCATCAGTAATTCCCAGATGCTTACACTCGCTTTAGCCTTCTTGAGTTGTTCCAGGATACGATCTTCTTTCTGTCCTTCCTCTACTTCTGCATCTTTTGTTTTTTCCCTTTTTACAACCCTTTCATTTTGCTTTTCTGCTGCTCGGTAATTTCTCCCTCTTCTAGTAACATAATTCATATTTGGAGTATCACTCCATACATCAACTCTAGTGGTTTTTTCTTTATCAGAATCATTCCAGATGTCCACAGCCCCAATGATCTGTTCCCTTTTCCCGTTTTTCCAAACTTCCACTATGCATGTTTCTTTTCCTTTTAACTCCCTCGGCTTGTCCATATGTTGGCTTAGCAGCTCTTCAACCCCTTCTTGGGATAGTTATGAGGTTAAGAATTCATCTTCTTCAAACTCATCACCCCATCCTATAGGCATGATCTCTTCCATGGGTATGTCAGCAGAAGCGGGTTTATAATAGAATACTCTATAATCGAACTTGCCCGAAGGTTGTCTTAACAGATCTTCAACTCCTCTTGGCGATTGCTCAGGAATTTTAGGCTCTTCTTTTATCGGCTTATCAACAAACTCATCTCCCCAACCTGAGGGTTTAATTGATTCAATAGGGATATCAACAGAGGGTGGTTTTGAGTGAAATACTCTGTAATCAAACTTGCTTGAGGGCTGGCCTAGTAAATCTTCTACTCCTCTCTGTGGCTATCCGAAAGGTTCTCTATTGGGTATAAGGTTGAGGTCCTCAAAGGAGCTTAGCACTTCTTCTTCGCTAACCCCTAAGTTGATCATCATGGTGCTGGTGGTGGAACATTTTGGTAGTCTAGGAAAGGGTTGTTTCTGGTGTTTGGGTTAGAATTAGATTTCTCATGGTCGGTGATTTTTCCAAAGTCTATCAGGTTTTGGATTTCATATTTTAGGCGAAGTTAGGTATTTGTGAACTGGCCAGCTACTTGATGAAACATGTAATAACTGTTTGGATTATAGCCAGGGAGATTTGGGTTTGGTGGCTTAGAAAAGGTTAAGGGTCAAAGTAGGCCTTTTTGGATTAGCCTCTCTAGGACTTTGGAGAGTGGTTGGTTGAAGTTGGAGAACCTTCGGGGTTACTGAACTGCACGCACCTCCATAGCTTAGCTAGTACTTCCTTGTTGTATGCCCCCAGTTGGGTAGTTTCGGGTTCCCGTGCCTCTAACAGTTTTCTTTTTCTCACTCTCAATTTCCTCAGCTTGTAACCCATCATCATACAAATCAACAAAGGTTTTGGGATTCATCATCTGTAGCCTTTCGACCAAATTAAGTGACATATTACGAACTATCATTCTAACTTGATCCTTCTCAACAAGCTTGTTTTTCATCATCCCTGCTTTATTCATGAAACGAGTTAAGAAATTAGAAAAAGACTTATTTGATTTCTGTTTAGTTAACTCTGGATCCCTGATGGATACTTCCAACCTGATATTGTAATCATATTCAAGAATGTAGTACATAGTTCCTTCCAGTAAGCTCTAATAGACTTTTCTAACCCATGGTACTAGTTCATAGCCATTCCTTTCAGAGATAGCATAAACAACCTAGTGACTACCACTATAGGTGCTTTTGTAGTGCTCATGGTTATTGTGTATTGACTCAAATGAATTCTAGGGTCTCCTCTCCTATCAAATTTTTGTAGTTGAGGCATTTTGAACTTGTCAGGTAGCTTGTCACCCTCCATTTGCAGCATATCATCAAAGTCAAAAGAATATCTTATTCCTTGTCCTTTAATCAGCTCTTTCATCTTGGACATTTTTTGAGTCAGTGCTTGCATCTGCTTGGACTCAAGGTCTTGAACCAATTCAAGTGATTCTCTCTTCGCCTTTTATACCATGTAGTTTTCAATGTCTTTCAGTCTCACATCAGTAATAGGCACATTTCTAGGTACAGGTTGCCCCCCAACATTGTTAGCAACAGGTGGAGGAGCTATAGCAATAGGTGGAGCTCCTACAGCAGGTGGTTGTTCAATAGTAGCAACAAGTGGTTGTTCAATAACAGGTTGCACTAGTCCGGCCAAAGCCTGTCTCAGTTCATCTTGCATCATAGCTCTCATGTCATCCATCAAAGCTCCCTTAATGTACTCTAAAGTCCATATCTTTGGTTGTTGTTCCATCTCAGTCTGTTCAGTTTGAGTTGGTTCAGCTTCTAGGAATAGTGGATTGATTAGACTCCCCTCTAATCTCTCCAGTCTGTGAAGAATGCCTTGAGCTATGAACTTCGGACTTAAATCAACTCTGGTCAATTTGCCACCTCTTCGTCCCTAGACACGAGAAGACCCAGATGAATCTATGATGGCTACAAAACAAGGTATTAGTATGATGCATGGACTGTATGTATGAATGTATGCATGATGTATGTGTTTATGCAATAAATAGCAGGCAAGCACTTAACACGTAGTAATTATCAAGAAGTAGTCAACATGCCATTATGCAGGTATAAGCCTTTTGACCTTATTCCTCCCACACACATGTTCAATGACGAGTCTCTTTTTTCTAGGATTTTTGGTCTTGGCCTTTATATCAACAAGGGATATTAAGAGTCAACGCACATGCGAAATCTCTCTTTAAAAATACACAGAAACAATATTTCTAAATATAAAGTTCTAGCTTAATCCTTATTAGCCTGAATGAGCTTCAAAGATATGAGCCTGGGCTTTTATAAATAGAAATACCTCATGGAAATTCAAACAAACAAGCACTTTGGATAAAGATCCTAGGGGAAGTAACTAGGCCATTATATGTGGTTAGGGTCCGGTGAAAAGTTAAGGCTCCTTTAGCAAGATGCTCTCCATTATAGACTTTGAGTTACATGCCAAGGTTAGAGGGGCCCAACATCCTTTACCAACTCGAGAGAAGATTACCCCCCTCAAGGACTTGGGTTACAGACTCTGGTTAGATGAGCCTAGTAATCTCTCTTGAATCGAGTTAAGGCTAAGAGTGATGGTTAGCCAATCTACAACTCTATAAAGCTAGTGGAATCATGGAATCATAAACCAATGCCATCGGTTTATAGGGACATGCAGAATGAATGCAAGAATGAAATAATAATTGATAAAATAATTCTAAAGAACATAAGTAGAATCAGTATCTCTTATCCCCAGTGGAGTCACCACTGTAGACTGTGGGGTTTAGTGCGCCTTTAAGATTTTAGCAACCATGACACTATTTAGGCTCAGGGCCTTAGAGAACACACTAACCACTATAACAAAGACATGGCATGGAGATGAGGAGTCGTCACCTAGGGTAATAACTGGGGCAAATCGAAAAGGTGGTACTCGATTCCCTAAAATAAGGCTAGTACCACAACCAGGAGATTCTGGATACGGAATACTAACTTCTTTTAGTCTCGTGTTCATCCTCTAATTACATGCAATTTTATTAAACCCTATTTGACATCCATCTAGCCCTAGGCATTTAGTCAATAAAATTACACATAAAAAATGCACTTAATATCGTGTTGTCCCTAAGTCTAAACTATGTTAATTTTATTAAAAATTTAGCTAGATTTACATTTTATTTACAAGTGAGAAAGAGACTAAAGGTGGACCTATATTTTTTATTAATTAGTGAGCCTAGATCTATTTATTTTACTTTGTCTAAAAATGGGCTTAAGTCTATTCAATTTTAAAGAAAAAGTTAAATTAATGGGCCTAAGTCTAACTTGATTTTATTTTAAGTGAAATATGGGCCTATGTCTATTTATTTTAAAAGAGACGAAATTAAGTAGGCTAAGTTAAGTCTAAACAAGTTTTAATTAACTAAGTGGGCCTAAAATCTATTTAACCTAATGGGCCTAAATTGAGTTTAATTATTTAAAGTGCTAAACTATTTTTAAGCCTATTTATTAAGTGGGTTAGACCTAAACATGGGCTTAGGGCCCAAAAACATAAAAAAGGCCCAAAAAAACATAAAAAACATAAAAAAATATAACAAAATCAAATCAAAATACATTCACATATGATTTCTAAAAAATCTAATTTAATTACATACAAACCCTAATTAACTAAAGCCACTATTAAATTTAATTAATTTTACCCAGTGAACCTAGTTTTACTAATTAATTTTAAAGTGCAGAAAATTAAATCTTTCACTATTCCCACTACTGGGGTTATTACAAACTACGTACAAAATTTAAAATTAAACAATTATACATCCATAAATAAAAAATTACACAGAATACTAAAATGCAAAATAAAGATAAAAAAATCCTAAGTTCTATTAGAAAATAACACAGGATCTTCCATGGCATTCCATGGACCTTTTGTTCGTCAAAACATAGATAGTATCCTCCCCAATCCACATGTAGACATCAAAACAAAACACAAACATAATCAAATTAGTAGTGAAATCAAATAATCAAAATAATAACAAAAAATAAAAGAAAAATCATAAACAAAAAATAATAGAAAAGAGTAAAAATGAAATAGAAAATAACACTAAAGATTTAGATGTTATGCAAATGCCCTTTTTAGCCCCTTAGACTAGGATTTTCACCGTTGAAATTGAGTTATTGTTGATTCTGGACTCAGATTAAAAAACAATGGTGAATCGTTCTTGTTGAAAGAACTATATAAAAAAAAAGCTTTGAGGAAAAAAATGGAAATTTTTAGGGTGTTTCCAATGGCATTTAAGATTTTTTAGGGATTGTGTGTGAGTCTCCCCCCCTTTTCCTTTTGTGTGAGTCTCTGCCTTCCAAAAAAAATCCTCTTAAAAAAAGTTCCTCCTGCACGCATGCAGACTCTGCTTTTAAATGTAGAGTCTGCGCGTATTGGCTTCCTCCTTTGGAGGAATAGACTCATCTCCTTATTAGGAGGAACAGACTCATCTCCTCTGATAAGGATTTGATTTTTGAAAGTTACGTGTTTTGAATGCATCAAAAATCTTTTTCATATAAAACTAATAATAAAAATTCAATTTTTAACCAATCAAAACACTGAAAAAATCGACAAAAAATAAGAAAAAATACGTGAAAAATAAAAAAAGGGACTTTTACGCGTCGGCATTACACTAATGCCGATCCTAATTTTGATTTTTTTAACTTTTAATTACCAAAAGACCCCTAAAAAATTGACTTATTTATAATCAAATCCTAAAAAAATGTTGCAATTTAGTCCCTAAAGTCCAGAAAATCGACAACCAAGTTCAATTTTTGAATGAATTTCATCATAGGGGCTTACGTCACAATTGTGCACAATTGCATCCCGAAATTGGGTGCTTACAATATGGTTGATTAAATGTCCTCAGTGTTGTAAGGTAACAGTTTGGTTGGCTTTGCATGATAAGCTTCTGATAAATGGTGAAAGATTTAGACGACATCTCACTTCTTCTCCAGTGTGTGAGGTTTGTGGAAACTATGAATAAGCTATTCATACTCTCTAGAATTGTTAGAAAGCATAGGATGTTTGGTCTCGAGTGCTTTTAAGAGAGAAGCTTAGGATGTTTAAGAGATAAGCTTAGGATGTTTAAGAGAGGGACCCTTATGGAATGGTTATGCGACAATATCAGTGGTAGTAGTTCAAGGTCAATCGAGAAGTAGCCTGAGAAGTTTATAATGACTATTTAGATGCTTTGGTGTTGGAGGAATGTAGGTATCTTTAATGGGAATTGGGTATCTATTACTAATAAGATCTTCCATCTGAATGCTCTTTGGCATGATGTTTCAGTGGCAATGAATGTGTTCATGGCTAATGGTAGTGGTCGGCTTATGTCAGGTATTATGTGGATTACTTGGGAGCCGCCTTCTGGTGGTTGGATCAAATTGAATACGGATGGTGCAAGTGTAGGTAATCCTGGTCTGGCGGGTTGTGGTGGTGTGTTTAGAGATGCTTTTGGTAATTGGAAAGGTGGTTTTATTATGAATATAGGCTATGGCTCTGCCTTGACTGCTGAGTTGTAGGCAGTCCTTTATGGACTTAGGATTGCTCAAAGGAAAGGTTTTAAGCAGCTTATTAATTATAGAGCTAGATTGCCAGGAGGTTGTTAGTATGGTTCATTCAGGTAGTACTTCCATTTTGGTGGTTTCAAATTTGCTTCATGAGTGTTGTCAGTTGCTCCATGGTCCTTTGATGGTAAAAGTGCAACATGTTTATAGGGAAGGGAACAGGTTAGTGGACTTCTTAGTTTCAAAGTTTAAAGGTCATGATTTGGGTCTGCATGAATTGGATAGGCACCCTCTGATGATGGACATGATGCTAATTGAAGATTCTTTGGGTGTTTAGGTTCCCCGGTGAGCTTGGTTCTATAGTTATTTTTTTGTGTCATCCCTTCCTTTGTATAAAAAAAAAAGATTTCTATTTCACTAGTTTTGATACCTTTTATCCATATCCAAGATAAATCAATCCCTACCTTTTATCCACATCCAAGGAAAATATATCCCTCAGTTCTAGTTCTAGTAATATATTCCTTCCCTATCAATAGACATCTAGCCATATAACATAGTGTAACTAATAATAATAATTTAGCCTATTACAATGACTTAATTGGTATTTTCACTTATAAAAATTATAAAGTTTATTCATGTTATGTTTGGACTTAAAAAATTTAAGTATAAATTTGAATTTCAATTAAATTTTTGTTTGGAAATTACTGTTGACTTTAGCAAGTTATCAATCTTGATTTTGATCTTAACAAACTTAATTTTGAGCAACTAATATGTTTATTTCAAGTGTGTATAAGTTAGAAACAATTTCAAAATCAAAATAATGATGAACTATCAAAGAAAAATGATTTTAAAAGTTATCACAAGCATTATCTCGACCAAACTCATTGTAGGGACTAAATTGCATAAAAAGTTATAACATTTGTCATAGTCCTGATTGGGAACAAAGAAGAGAAAATTCTCGAAAAGGGCAATACCCATCCTGATCCTATGTCCTGATTAGGACACTACTCGGGACAAGATAGTCCCGATCGGGACGATGATATCCCGATAGGGATCAGGGCATTTTTTTTAAATATAATGGCTTGTAACAATTATTTGATGCTAGTTCCGACCAGGACAGATGATATCACGACTGGGACCTGACAAAATGTAGCTCAAAAGTCCAAATTTCATTCAAATGGACTTTGTTTTTATTGGGAACGAAATTATTGCTTCCAACAGCTATAATTGAATTGCTCAAGTATAAATATGACCTCTAAAGATTCTTTTGAGGTTAAGAAACTTCTTTTTCATTCTATACTTTCAAGCATTCAATTAAACTCTCTAAACTCCTTTAAAATTCATTTTTATTATTGTATACTCATATGAGAGTTGGTGAATGTTAGAGTAGATATTCTTATTCTTCTATTTTTTGGGATTAGAAAATGGGAAGTGAGATTGTATTATAAAGGAATTGATTTAAATGTTTAACCATTAAAACACTTGGGAATTCAGTTTTAGTGTAAGCCTTGAAAACACTTGTAATTTAGTTTTTGAGTAAGCCTTGAAAACTTAAGTTGTAAGGCTATAAGAGTGAGCCTTAAAACTCTTGTGTAATCTCAATCTTGCGAATAAGATTGTGGGTAATTGAAAATCCTAACTTAGGAATAAGTTAAGTGGAGACATAGGATTTTTGTTGAATCTGAACTCCTTAAATCATTGTATTCTTCATTCTTCCTTCTCAACAATTCTTTTAATTCTTGTTCAAACCTTTTAATTTCCTATTATTGTTCTATAGTCCTATTCACCCCCCTTAGGACTCTTTCAATTGGTACCAGAGCTTGAATTCTAGGAACTTCATTGCTAGAATACAAGATAATGGGGAGTGAATCATAAAACATTTCTTCATTTAGACCATTCTTTGATGGTAGGGACTATCCTCATTGGAAGTTCAAAATAGAGTTATACCTTAATTATGATTCCATCAAACTTTAGGACATTGTCCTAAAAAGTTGAGAACCACCTATAACTATCATTGATAGTATGGTAACTACTTTTGTAAGAAGCCAACGGAACATTGAACAAAAGGAAGAAAATTATAAAAATAAAAGGGCTATGATTTCTCTAGTCTCTTCCATGATAAGAGAAGAATGAGACAAGCTTCAACATTGTATGTTGGCCAAGGAAATATGGGAGACCTAGGAAAATCATTATGAAGGAAACATACAAATTAGAAGTAAGAAGGTTCAACTTCACATGTATGAATATGAACTCTTCAAAATAAAGCCTTAAGAGCTAATCACGGAGATGATAAATTGACTTAATGCTCTTCTCATAATCCTCAAAAAACTTGGTAAACATTTCACCAAGGAAGAGGTAAACAACAAGATTCTAAGAATCCTACTTAAGAAGGATTGAGATTCTGGAGTTACTTCAATTGAGGAAGTTCAAGACCTCTTTACTCTCTCAATCGATGTGCTTATTGGGAAGCTCCTAACATATGAGTTACAATATAACAAAGAGGTGAAGAGCAAGATAAGAAAGAGGAGAAGAAAAAAAGAATAGCACTAAAAGCTCTTCAAGAAGATAATGAAGAAGAGAGCATTAAAGACTCTAGTGATAAAGATAGTGATATTTCTATGCTCACTAGGAACTTTAAGAAATTTTTTAGAAAGAAAAATTTCTCAAGAACAAGGAATTTCAATAAGAAGTATGAAAGGGAAGCATGAAGAAAATTAAAAAAGTTACTTGCTATGAATGCAAGAACTCGGGACACATTAGAAGTGAGTGCCCCAAACTTAAATTCAAGAATAAAGGAGAAAAAGATAAGAAGAAGGTATTTAAAGCTATTTAGGATGATTCCTTCGAATTCGAAGAGGAAGAGCAACAACAAAAAGTGGTCAATCTTTACTTCATGGCTCTTAAAAATAAAAATAAGATATCATCTACTTCTTATTCTTCCTTTAATGATTGTAATGATTATTACGATGATGATGATGATGATGATGATGAGAGCTCTATTATGAGCAAATTATTAGTTAAATGCAAAAGTTTGCTTTTTAAGAAAAAGTTTTACAAACATGAGCTGCCTAGTTTAACTAAAAAATTTGATAGCTTAAAAATTAATTTTACTAAACTTGTTAAATCAAATGAAAAACTTATTAGTAATGCTAAATCTTCTAATTTCTTGAAAGATCCACTCAAGAAAGCAAGTGATGATCATAAGCTTTCTAATGAGGTCTTAGAATTAAAAAATTTCATTGCTAAATTCAAGAGAGGAAAAGAAACTTTAGATTGTCTTCTTGATTTTAAAAAATTTCATGGAGATACCTATGGAATTAGATATAGAAATGGAATGCCTTCATCATCATCATCACATATTAATTTTGTAAAAGCCTCATATGATTCCACTCCTTTTACCTCCAAACCAAATGAGACTCAAGTTTTCAAACCAATAAGTCTTTTATGTCAAATATTAAAGGAAAGTCTTATAAGATTCAATCCTATATGACCCAAAAAGGTAAGGCTCAAAATATAGTACCTTAATCCAAGCATGCTTATATGTACATTAGACACAATTACATTAGGCATTGTACACAACACAGTGCACATAAACATGTTGCATAAACCTATCAAATTACACATTATCATTATCAATATATGTCTCATACTATAACTCAAAAGAGTTATAGGAAGCACATACCAACACAACATAAAAGACATGCTTCGCACACTAAGAAAGTATATCATCCTATGAGAAATAAAATTGAAAATGTTGTATATCCATATTGCATGATCAAAAGACATACCACAGTGTCTGCTTGTATAAAAGACTACACATGTATTTGCTTCCTTTGGATTATCTTGAAACTAAGCAGCTTAAACCAAGAAAGGTTTGGGTTCAAAAGAACACTTAAATTATTTTGTGTAAGTGTGCTTGAAATCCATAAGAACAAAAAGCAAGTGGTATCTTGATAGTGGATGTTCAAGACACATAATGGGAGATAAAGAACAATTCAACAAGCTCGATGCTAAGGATGGAGGACATATTACATTTGGAGATAATGCAAAAGGAAAAATTATTAGCATTAGAGAAATCAGTAATTCTAAATCCTTAATTATACATAATGTATTGTTTGTTGATGGTCTTAAACATAATTTGCTTAGTATAAGTCAATTATGTTATATGGGAAATAATGTGACTTTCTATCTTAGAAATTACTTTATTAGTAGTCTTGATGAAGATAAAGTAATTTTTAGTAGTGAAAGTGTAGATAATGTTTATGTTATTGATTTAAATAAAATTGATAACAAAAACATCAAATGCTTAATGTCTATTTCCCATGACACATGGATATGATATAGAAGGTTAGGACATGCAAATTTTGAGCTTTTGAATGATCTTTATGAACATGAATTTATGATTAGTTTACCTAATCTTAAATTCTCTAAGGATAAACCTTATGATGCTTGCTAAAAAGGAAAATAATAAAAGTCCTCATTTAAGCTAAAAAATTTAGTGTCCACTTTTAGACCACTTGAACTTATACATATGGATTTATTTGGACCAACTAGAGTTACTAGTGTCTGTAGAATGCACTATGCATATGTATTGGTTGATGATTACTTTTACCTAGGTATGTTTTCTTGCTCATAAGAATGATGCATTTAAAGCTTTTGAAAATTTTGCAAAAAGAGTTCAAAAAGAAAAAGGTTTTTGTATTTACTCTATTAGAAGTGATCATGGAACCAAATTTGAAAATGAATTTTTCAAAACTTATTATAATGAAAATGGTATTTCATATACATTTTCTTCTCCTAAAACTCCTCAACAAAATAAGGTAGTTAAAAGGAAAAATGGAACTCTTATGGAAATGACTAGAATAATGCTTCATGAGTATAACTTGGCTCTATACTTTTGGGTGAAAGCCGTTAACACATCTTGTTATATTTCAAATTGAGTTTTCAAAAGATCAATTTTAAATAAAACTTCTTATGAGCTATGGAACAATAGAAAACCCAAAATTTTATATCTAATAATATTTGGATGCAAGTGCTTTATATTGAATACCAAGGAAAATCTTGAAAAATTTGATTTCAAAGCGGATAAAGGAATTTTCCTAAGCTACTCATTTCTAGTAAAACATATAGAGTCTTTAATAAGAGAACTTTAGTAGTTAAAGACTTAATGTATGTTGTATTTGATGAATCAAACTCATTTAATCTCAGAAAGGATGTTTGTAGTGTTGATGATCTTGTAGGTGACAATGAGATTGTGGTTACACAAGAACAAAATGCTAGTAAGCCTTTGGAACTTGAAGGCCCAAGTAAGGAGGACAATGAGGATATATCTTAACCTACTTTAAAGGATGAACTTCCAAAGGATTGACAATTCAAGAAAGCTCATCCTCAAGACCTCATCATAGGTGACACTACAAAAGGGGTAACTACTAAATCTAAACTTAAGGCTATATGTTAATCTAGCCTCCATTTCTTAATTGAACCTAAAAATGTTGATGATGCTTTATGTGATGGGTTCGTACTATGTAAGAAGAGTTAAATCAATATGAGAGAAACAACATTTGGACCTTGCTTTCTAAACCTAAACATCATCCCATTATAGGTACCAAATGGGTGTTTAGAAATAAGATGAATGAACAAGGTGTTATAATTAGGAACAAAGCTAGACTAGTAGCTAAAGGATATAATCAAGAGAAAGACATTGATTATGTTGAAACCTTTGCCCTGATTGCAAGATTATAAGCTATTAGAATGCTACTTGCATTTGCATTGTTCATGGATTTTAAACTTTATCAAATGGATGTTAAAAGTGCATTTCCAAATGGTTTCATTGAAGAGGAGGTATATGTTGAGCAACCTCTAGGTTTTGAAAATGTTAATTCTCCAAATCATGTTTTTAAATTGTCAAAAGCATTGTATAGATTGAAACAAACTCTAAGAGTCTGGTATGAAAGACTAAGCAACTTTTTACTAGAGAAAGGGTTCTCTAAAATAAAAGTTGACACAACCTTTTTCATAAAGAAATCCAAGCATGATTTATTAATTATTCAAATATATATTGATGATATTATTTTCAGTGCCACTAATAATTGCTTATGTGAGGAATTTTCTAAGTTAATGCAACGAGAATTCGAGATGAGTATGATGGGAGAACTAAAATTCTTATGAGTATAATGGGTGAACTAAAATTCTTTCTTGGATTACAAATCAAACAATGCAAAGATGAGATTTTCATCAATCAAAATAAATATGCAAGAGAAGTTCTCAGGAAGTTTGGCATGGATGGTGCTAAGACAAGCAAAACTCCAGTGAGCACTATAACCAAACTCAACAATGATGAGAATGGCAAGCCGGTTGATGAAAAGTGATTTAGAGGTATAATTGGATCCCTTTTTTATTTAAGTGCTAGTATACCTAATATTATGTTTACTACTTGCTTATGTGCTAGATTTTAATCAAGTCCTAGAGAGTCTCATTTAAATGCTATTAAAAGAATTTTCAAATATCTTTATAGTACAATGCATTTATGACTTTGGTATCCTAGGAGTTCTTCATTTGACTTAATAAGTTATTTGGATGCAGACTTTGCTGGTAGTTTACTAAATAGAAAGAGCACTTCCGGAACTTATCAATTTTTAGGACAATATTTAGTTTCTTGGTTTAGTTAGAAATAAGTTTTAGTTGCCTTGTCCACTGTTAAAGCTGAATACATTACAACAAGTCTTTGTTGCTCCCAAGTCTTATCGCAAAAACAACAATTGATGGACTATGGTATAAAACTTGTTCACATTCCTATCAAATGTGACAATACAAGTGATATTAACCTTAGCAAGAATCCCATTCAACACTCTAAAACTAAGCATATAGATATTCAACATCATTTTTTGCGTGATTATGTTCAATTTGGTGACATCTCGCTTGATTTTGTTAATACAAATCATCAACTTGCTAATATTTTCACCAAACCTCTCAATTAAGAGAGATTAAACTTTATTAAACATGAACTTAACATGATTGATGGTTCTAGTTTGTTTTGATTTTGATAGACATTTATGTTTCTTTTTGGTATATGATACATGTTCATTTGATTTTTTAAAAATTTTTATTTATTTATTTTATTTCTTCCTTTTGTGCAAAATTAATAATTAATTTATGAAATTTTCATTAATTTTAATTATTTTAATTTTTTTTTAAAAAAGAAAAATTATTCTTCATTAAATGAGTCTTTTTCATTTACTCATTTGTTTCCTTCATATATCAACAATTTAGTCAAATTTATGCAAATTTAAATTTGTTAGGACTTAATTGTAAAACTCTTTGGACTTAATTGTATAATTTTTCCCAAACTTTTTTAAATAGGACCCTGGTCCCACCCGAGACCAAATCATTTCCCAATCGAGATATGATCTGCCAATTTTTTGTTTTTACATAGAGCCTATCCCAAACAGATATCCCGATCGGGATGGGAGCATGTCTCGACTGGGACATAGCTCCTGACAACATTAGGAACTCAAAAATTTTCACCTTTTTGACTCTCCAATAATTTTAGAAACGAATTTTTAGGTTTTAATTTAATTCAAATTCAAATTCTATACTATTTCCAACCCTAATTTCTTACCTATAAATATCACTTCATTCATAATTGATTTTTCATCTTTCTTTCTCTACACTTTCTATAACTATTCTCTCCTAATGGCTCCTAAAAAATCGAGCAAGGCTCCTTCATTTTCTCAAGCTTCTCCTCCTTTTAAAAAAGATAAACCTAAGAGAACTCATTCTCATTTTTCTTACTCTTCTCAAGAAATTAAAAAAAAGGATGTCTCTATTCCAAAAAAGGGCCTTCATTCCCTGAAGGTTCATGCATGAACCTACTCTCAAGGCTATTGGATGCTATGATGAAGTCCAAGATCTTCTCTTCAAAGGTGGGATTTATAATTTTGCTTTTTCACCTTTTCCTTCTTACCCCTCTCTTGTTATTGAGTTTTTTTTTCATCTTTTACTCTTCGATTCATCAAATTTGATGATGTAATCCTTATTTCTCAATGAGATTTAAATTAGGTGGGAGAGATCATTTGTGATCTATCAAGAGTTTGACACTCTTTTTGGATTCTCTCAAGAGGGACACATTCAAGTTAATCTTCATTGGCTTGCCTCTTCCTATTAGGATGAAATCAAAGCTCTCAATGCTCTCTAATTCTTCGTCGAACACACTAAAGCTTCCTTCAACCAAAGCACTTTGGTATGTTCATCGCTTTATTATTTATTCCATTAATGGTAGAGCACTTTTCTAATGAAGCACTTTCTCTTGATGATCTTTATATTCTCTATTGTCTTAATCATAATGAGAATATTGCTTTAGGAAGGTTTTTAGAATGGAGAATTTGGCTAATTAGTGATAGTCACATCGGTGCAATTTGTATTGGTGGAATTGCCACAAAGTTAGTTAAATTCTACAATATTAATCTTGATTTAGCTAAAAAATAAGATACATATATGCACCTATCCTCCTCCTCTTTTCCCTCCTTAAGAATATATCTTATTTGTATTTTTTGTTAATGTTTGGTTTATTTTTCATATATGAGCCTCTAGTTGTTAGTTTATTTTTAGGCTCATTCTATCCTTATTTATGTTTAGTTTATTTTTCTTTTATTTTCAGTAGCTTATTTTTGTACTGAATGTTTTTGTTAATGAAATTTTTTCTTTTAATTTGAAGTGTTTATTTGAGTTTATTCTTTTCATTCTTTTTTATTTTTGACAAAGGAGGAAAAAATATTTAAGGTTTCATAGTATGTTTAATTTTTTAATTATTATTGTGCATTTTTTATATACATACAAAATTTGTTCTTGTAAAAAATTCCTCTTAGTAATTGTTTTGATCTTTGACTTTATTAAGTTTGCATGTATACTTAGTTAATTTCTTTTAAAAGAAAGATGTGTTTATGTAAGTGGCATAACTATATGATAGTATGTCCTTAATATCAAATAATTTTTTATTATTCATTCATATAGGGGGAGAAAATTGCTTAAATGACATTTTATTTCATAAAGATTTTGTGTATCTTTGCATTCCTTTGTTTTGATTTATGGTATTTTTTTTCTTCTATTTTTTTAAACAAAGGGAGAAAAAGCAAATGTGTTATTTGTGCTAAATTTTCATGATTGTAATATGCTAAGTATCATATAATCAATTAACTAGTTAATCTCTATATGATCATGTATATATTATTTTATGATGCATTATATATGTTTGAAATTATTTCCTTCATATTATCAAACATTTCTTTTATGCTTTTAACACTTTGGAGATCATAACTTTTATCATGATATATTTTATGTCATTTAGAATAAAAATTTGTATTTCTTATCATGTCCATATTCATAGGGGGAGAAATAAAGAAATATTTTTGTTCTCATTTCAAATCTTCATTATTATCACAAATTGTTATCAATCACACACTTTAAATTATATCTTTTTATCAACTCAAAATAAGTTTGTCAAAACAAAAAGGGGGAGATTGTTTGTCACGACCCAAAATAGGGACATGACCGGCGCTAGGGAACGGGAATTCTTTCGAATCCGGAACCCGTAGCAAGCCTAAAATAAAATAAACATGCAATAGTAATAATAATAACACAATTTAATAAAATATTATGCAGCGGAATAAAATCATAAATGTCAAAATAATATTTCCGTCAACGAAATTAAATCGAATTCTCATCTCATATATAGATAAATCCTTTAATATAAGTTCAGTTCAAATTCTTAAAATATGTAACTCACACAAATATAATACATAAAACCCATAATTTATTTACAACTACTGTAGTGTCTAGATTATAAAAATAAAACTCAAGTGAGCAGTTTACATAAAGAAGCCGGAGCGGAAGAAATCCGGCGTACAGGCCTACTACTGAGGTCTGAAGACGATGACTCTCCTGAAAAATAGTCAACGGAGGGGAGTCAGACCTCACTAAGTGAATTACTATAGTATATATATACATGCATACTAAATGCCAATGCACACAATCAAAAGTATATATAATATGTATGTATACAAGCAAATACATATAGATGCAATAACTTCATTTTATATATTTTTATTGAAAATCACTGTTTATGATAGATCAAATAGAACCCTAAAATATCGCAACCTCAAACAGTGTTAGACAGCACTCTAGCCACACAGGCTCACTTATTCCAAAATATTCACTTATTCCATTTAGACAGTAGACTGGCCCCGAGACACTAAGTCGACCGAGCTCCAGCAGTCTGACTGTCAGTGTGATTGGCCCCGAGACACTTGGTCAACCGAGCTCCAGCAATCACACTCCCAAATCCTTTCTCACACATCAAATAATCAAGTCCAATCAATATCCACAAATGGTTAGTAATATAGCCTAAATGCTGTAAGCGTACCGGTACGTACTCGGTCCTAGTGCTGCCCACTAGGTAGCACGTTCTATTGATATCCTTCATTAAAATATAAAGCATATATTCATAAAAATAAATGATGCATGAGTTTAAATAAAATAGCAACATCAACCATATATATACTAGAAATATACCAAAAGTAAGCCAGGTATATTTCAAATATATATACATCAAATAAATCCAATATAATTACAAATAAACTAAGAATATACCAAGGATATACATAAAAACATTTTAAGAATAATTTTATTAATAAAACATGCATATAATTTGAAAATATACCGAATATAAACTAAAAATAAACTTAAATACTAATTAATACCATTATGCATTTTTAGTCAAAATAAAACATACGTTTCTAAATCATGCACCCTAAGCATATATATATATATAAAATAGTAACTCACACTTAGTGCGCTCTTCGAGATAGGTCTGACAGGCCTGATCCATTAGGTCTCGGTCTTGGCGCAACTAAACAAACAATAATAACAGACATCAGAATAAACCTAACAGAAAATCCTAGAAACTCGATCTAGAATATTAAACACAGAATCAGAATTAGGGTTCGACCGGACATCACGTTTTATGAGAATTCTATCGAAAATCCGGCAGAACCTCCCTTGTAAAACGAACATCTCTCTACTCAAAGAGTAGAGCCGGCCCTGCAAAGAAACACACTTCGAAAAATAGACACAGAAACACATCCACAAACCCTTGGTCGGACTCCAAACTACAGTTTACCGACCGAGGTCCACAATTCATAAAACCATACAGAAATACCGAAAATACCCTTATATCATAGAAATACATTTTATAAGTAGAAATTACATAGTTAACCCTAAAACACAGTAAAAACCGATAAAACTCATTTATTTAGAAAAATCATATATTATATATAATTTGAAAATAATTCATGAAAAATAGTTTTAATTAATTAAAAATACTAAATAATTTGTAGAAATCATTTTTATACCTTAAATAATTATTAAAACCAATTTAATTATATTTTTAGTCAATTTAGGGTAAAATTACCAAAATGCCCATATATATATAAATATACTAAAATTACTCCAAAAATTCACCAAAAATAATATAACTGCACAAAATTAATTTTCTCAACATATTTATCAATAATATCAATAATTAAACTCAATTAACTAATTAATTTCAATTAAACACACAATTAACCCTATTTTCTCAAAATTACATAAACTAAATAAATTCAAAATAAATACATAAAAATTCACAAAAATTCCAAATAAATTTCTATAATTCATTTCAACACCTATATTTATCATAAAACATAATTTCATAATTTAATTAATTAATTTTCGAAAATTAGAAAATAATAATAAAATATTCAAAAATACCCAAAAATCAAAATAATTTCTAAAAATTCTCCAAAAATTCACACATGTATATTAAGCTAAGGGGAACAACATTTGTTAATGGATTTTTCATGAATCAATCAATTCGAAGTTCAAAAAAATCAAGAACCCTAAAATGGCCGAATTACCAAAATCAAAACCTAAGAAAATCTAGACCATTTTAAGTGAAACAAAACTTGGAATCATACTCACCGGAGCTCAAGGAGAAGAAAGAGACCGACGGTGTCGAAAACGGTGGCCGGAAACGCGGTGAACGACGGTGAGAAGAGTTTCAGCTTCTCCGGCCAAAACGAGCTTCCCGACGCCGGAAATGGACTCTGCTGGCGGCGAAACAGCTGGAGGAAGGAGGTGGCACGCCGGGAGGCACACTGATGGTGAGAAAATGGGATGGCAAATGGTGGAACGTCGATGGAGGCGATCGGGGATGAAGAAGGAGGATGAATGTCACACTTGTAAATAACTCAAACTTTATATTTTGTTTAAATAATAAAAGTATATGTATATATATATATATATATATACTTTTACACTATATATTAAAATAATATAAACTCACACACATTAAATATACACCACACATATAATTTAATATATTAAATAATTTATACACTAAAAATAATTAAATAATATTAAAACTAATTAATAAATAATAAAAATACTAGGGTAATTAATTAAACCCTAATTAAATAAATACTCATATATATATTTTATTTAGTACTTTTAAAAATATATATGAGCTCATGCAAATGTGGAAATCTATTTAAAATAATTAATAATAAATAATTTACGTGTCAATTTCCTCGGAAATGCAAGTCCCGGGAAAATTTTACGTAAAGTGCTTAAAATAACATAAAATAAATAAAAATAAATTTTAATTAAATAACAACTCATGAAATATCATAAATATATACAAAAATTATAAACACTGTATATCCCGATGCAATATTAAAATATTTAAAAACACGGGATATTACATTCTTGTCACGACCCAAAACAGGGGCCATGACCGGCGCTAGGGAACGGGAATTCTTTCGAATCCGGAACCCGTAGCAAGCCTAAAAAAAATAAAATAAATCATGCAATAACAATAACCATATAATATATATGCAGCGGAAATAAAAATCTTAAATATCACAATATCATTTTCATCACTGGATTTAAATAAAAATCTCATCTCTTAGATACATAATCTCTTTAGTACAAATCCAGTTTCAATATAATACATCTCTTTTAAAATAAAATGCATGAAATCCAATACTTTAATTCACAACTACTGTAGTGTCTAGATAAAATAAATAAGACTCAAATAGATAATTTACACAAAGAAGCCGGGGCGGAAGAAATCCGGCGTATCGACCTGCTACTGAGGTCTGAAGAAGTTGACTCTCCTGAAAAATAGTCAACGGAGGGGAGTCAGACCTCACTGAGTGAATTACTATAATATATATACATACACTAAATGATAATGCATACAGTCAATAATACATATCTAATATGTATATATACAGGCAATTACATACAGATGCAGTAAAATCATTTTTATATATTTTATTTGAAAATCATCTTTTATGAAGGATCACATAGAATCCTAGAATATCGCAACCTCAGAATAATAGTGTTAAACAACACTCTGGCCATATAGGCTCACTTATTCCAAATATATCCACTTAATCCATTTAGACAGTAGACTGGCCCCGAGACACTAAGTCAACCGAGCTCCAGCAGTCTGACTGCCAGTGTGATTGGCCCCGAGACACTTGGTCAACCGAGCTCCAGCAATCACACCCCAAACCACATCTCACACATATCAATAATCACATCAAATCAATATCCACAAATAAGTTAGTATAATAGCCTAAATACTATAGGCGTACCGGTACGTACTCGGTCCTAGTGCTGCCCACTAGGTAGCACGTTCTATTGATATCCTTCATTAATAAATATAAAACATTCATTCACAAAAATAAATGATGCATGACGTTCAATAAAATACAACATAAACCATATATATACCGGAAATATACCAAAAGTAAACCAGGTATATCTCAAATATATATATGTCAAATAAATCCAATCAAATCACAAATTAAATTAAAAATATATTTAAAAACATTTTAAATATATTTTATTAATAAAACATGTATATAATTTATTATATACCAAAATAAACCAAAAATATACGTAAATACAAATCACATTATTTATGCATTTTGATCAAAGTAAAACATATATTTCTAAATCATGCATCCTAAGCATGTATACATAGTACAGTAACTCACCTAGTGCGCTCCACGAGACGGGTCCGACGGGCCTGGACCACTAGTCCTCGGTCTCGGCGCAACTAAACAAGAAATAAATAATCGACATCAGAATAACCCTAATAGAAATCCTAGAATTCGATCTAGAGTATTTAAATACGGAAACAGAATTTAGGGTTCGATTGGATATCACGTTTTACGAGAATTCTATCGAAAATCCGGCAGAACCTCCCCTGTAAAACGGACATCTCTCTACTCAAAAGAGTAGAGCCGACCCTGCAAAGAAACACACTTCGAAAATAAACTCAACACTCAACCACAACCCCTCGGTCGGACTCCAGACTACAATCTACCGACCGGGGTCCACAAACACAGAACAATTCAGGAAATACCAAAAATATCCTTATAGCACAGAAATACATTTCATACGTAGAAATTACATAATTAACCTTGAAACACTATAAAAATCGATAAAAACTCATTTTGTTAGTAAAACCGTATATTATATATATAATTGAAAATAATTTACGAAAAATAGTTTTAATTAGTTAAAAATACCAAATAATTTGTATAAATCATTTTTATACCTTAATTAACTATTAAAACCAATTAAATTACATTTTTAGACAATTTAGGGTAAAATTACCAAAATACCCCTATATATATAAATATACCTAAATTACTTCAAAAATTCACCAAAAATCATACAATTATCCAAAATTAATTTTCTCAACATATTTATCAATAATATCAATAATTAAACTCAATTATCCAATTAATTTCAAATAAAAACACATTTAACCTAATTTTCTCAAATTCACATAAACTTTAATAATTCAAAATAAATACTTAGAAATTCATAAAAATTCCAAATAAATTCCTATAATTCATTTCAACACCCAATTTAACCATAAACTCCAATTTCATAATTTAAATAATTAATTTCCGAAAATTAGAAAATAATATTAAAATATTCAAAAATACCCAAAAATCCAAAAAATCTCCAAAAATTCTACAAAAATTCATACATGTAGATTAAGCTACTAGGATCAACATTTGTGAAGGAAATTTTCATGAGTCAATCAATTCGAAGCTCAAAAAAATCAAAAACCCTAATAGGCCGAAATAGAAAAATCAAAACCTAACCAATTCTAGACCATTTCAGCTCAAACCAAAGCTAGAATAACACTCACCGGAGCTCAAGGAGAAGAAAGAGACCGGCGGTGTCGAAAACGGTGGCCGGAGGAGGGAGAAACGGCGAAGGGAAGATTTCGGCCAAAAGAGGAAGAATGGAGCTGCCGGCGCCGGGGAAAGGGGCTGGAGACGGCGGAGGACGGCTGGGAACGGCGGTGGCAAGCCGAGAGGCACACCGACAGTAGGTGGCCGGAGTTGCAGACGGTGAGGGATGGTGGTCGGGCGTCGGGCGTGGGAAGAAAGAAGAAGAAGAAAAAGAAAAAGAAAAAGAAAGAAAAAGGAAAGAAAAAGAAAAAGAAAAAGAAAGAAAAAGGAAAAAAAAGAAAAAGAATAAATAATATAAAATAAAATAATTAAATATTAATAAAATAATAATAAATAAAAAAAATAAATTTTAATAATTTAATAATAAATTAAAATAATTAAATAATAATAAATAAATAATACAATATTAGGGTTTTATGTATTAAACCCTAATTAAATAAATATACACACACGTAGGCTTTATTTAGTATTTAAAAGTACGTATGAGTTCATGCAAGTCCGTAAATACATTTAAAATAATTAATAATACATTGTTTACGTGAAAATTTCCCCGAAAATGCAAGTCCCGGGAAAATTTTACGTAAAACACTGAAAATAATATACAGTAATTAAAATAGGTTTAAAATACATATCAACTCATAAAAATATCATATATAGACATATTCAAAATTATTAATACTGCATATCCCGATACAGTATAAAAACATGTAAAAACACGGGATATTACAATTGTTGACCTTAGTAAGTTATCAATCTTGATTTTAATATTAACAAACTTAATTTTAAGCAACTAATGTGTTTATTTCAAGTGTGTATAAGTTAGAAACAATTTGGAAATCAAAATAATGATGAACTATCAAAGAAAAAAATAATTTCGGAAAGTCATCATAAACACTATCCCGACTGGACTCATTGCAAGGACTCAATTGCACAAAAAGTTACAATATTTGTCATAGTCTTGATTGAGACAAAAGAAGACCCAACTGGGACCAAAGAAGAGCAAATTCTCAAAAAGGGTAGTACCTATCCCCATCCTATGTCCCGATCAGGACACTGCTTGGGACAGGGTAGTCCTAATTGGGACCATGATATCTTGATCGAGATTAGGGTATTTTTTCAAATGCAACAGCTCGTAACGACTATTTGATGCTGGTCCTGATCGGGATGGATAATATCCCGACCGGGACTTGACAAAATGCAGCTCAAAAGTCTAAATTTTATTTAAATGGATGTTGTTTTTGTTGGGAATGAAATTATTGCTTCCAACAACTATAATTGAATTGCTTAAGTATAAATATGACCTCTAAAGATTCTTTAAAGGTTAAGAAACTTGTTTTTCATTCTGTACTTTCAAGCATTCAATCAAATTCTCTAAACTTCTTCAAAATTCATTTTTATTGTTGTATACTCCTATGAGAGTTGATGCGTGTTAGAGTATATATTATTGTTCTTTTATTTTCCAGGATTAGAAAATGGGAAAGGAATTGATTTAATTGTTTAGCCATTAAAACACTTGGAAATTTGGTTTTAGTGTAAGCCTTGAAAGCACTTGTAATTTGATTTTTGAGTAAACTTTGAAAGCTCAAGTTGTAAGGTTGTAAGAATGAGCCATAAAACTCTTGTGTAATCTCAATCTTATGAATAAGATTGTGGGTGATTGAAAATTATAACTTGGGGATAAGTTAAGTGCAAACATAAGAGTATTGTTGAATCCGAACTCCTTAAATCATTGTGTTCTTTATTCTTCATTTTCAACAACTCTTTTAATTCTTGTTCAAACCTTTTAATTTCCTATTATTGTTCGATAGTCCTATTCACTCCCCTTTGGAATTCTTTCAATTACATAAATTTGTATCAATTAGAATTTGAAATAAATTTACAATAAATTTAAAAGTTCATTTAATATTTATATTTGAAATGATATATAATTACGTATTATTTAAAATTTAATATTTCAAATCAAATGTTTACATCCAAATACACTCTCATAATTTTTATAGTCACGATCTACTAATATTGGCGGGAGTTATCATCTCTATAGTGAGTATTTAAGAAATGGCAGCCTTTTGTGTAACTCACACGTGTTAAACTTCCATTAAATAAATAAATAAATAATTTATCTTAAATGATTACATTTTTAAAAAATTAATTATTTTATACATTTTTATAAGTTTTAATTTTTAAAAAATTATTTTAAAAAGATAATCTCAAATAATTGGATTTATAAAAAATTTAAAATATGAATTCATACATAAATGAAATGCTAAGTTTCAAAGTTATTAAGTAAAAAATTTGATAGTTATCCTTCTCCATAGTTCAAATTCACTCCTAAATTATTATGTGTTAAATTATTAAAATTTGTAATACTTTTCTATATAAAAATTTTAAAAATTCATTTCAATTAAAATACACATATTTTAATTGATATAAAACACTCAAATTCTAGTACATTTAGAACATTACTCTTCATAAAAAATTTGTATCTTTTATTTTAACTATAACATCCTCTTTTATTCAAATAAAAATATTTTTCTTTTTTTAAACCTAAAAAGTAAAAAACACGTAATTTCTCACATATTTTTTATATTTATTTTATTTTATTTTATTTATTCAATAATTATTATCACCATACATATAAAAAATAATATGTATTCTTAATAAAAAAAATAATAAGCTCTCACTAAAAATAATATGCGCTCTTCATAAACAATAATAAGTTTTTATTTTTATATTTAATTAATTTGTAGTTTTGAATTTATTAAAATTATTTATTTTAAAATATTTATATTATTTACTATTTGTGTGAACTGCGAATTCATGATTATAAATCAATGCTTGGGTAAAATATTAAAAAAATTAACGATTTTTTTTAAAAATTTTAGTTATTTTCATTCACAAAATTAGAAATTATGAAAAATCCAATGATCAAATGTAGAAATGATAAAAAAATTGTAGAAATGATAAAAAGATGTAGACTATTTTTTCTTGTAGTTTCCACTAGAACTGAAAAATAATAAAAATAATAATTAAAAAAAAGGCAAAGCAGCTATTCGTAATCGACCAAATACGCAATCCTACGAATCAAAATCCACCACTGCCATGGCGGTACTGAAGCTGAGCACGGCAGCTTCTTTTTACGGCAAACCCTACAAATTTGCCCGCAATATCACCGCCACCACCACCACCACCACCACCCCCCCATCAACCGCCGTAACAGCCACCGCTTCCTTTATCAACAGTACCACTACTGCTGGTGCTACTACCACTACTACCACGCAACACTCCTCTTCACACTCGCCTTCACACTCGCTATCAATAACCACCTCCCTAAATAGCAACACAACTAATTGGCGCAGGATAACGCCCTACGCACACCTCTCTTATAATAGCAGCAGCAGCAACACCACCAATAACAAAAACAACGCCAATTTATTAGGGTTTTCTTTTCGTAGCCACAAGCATCTCTCTCTCTTTTCTCGCAATTCTTCTTCTACCTCTTCTCCTTCTTCTTCCTCATCTAAATTCTCCGGATCCGATTCGTCATCTTCCGGGTCGGGTCTTGTAGCTGATATGGGTTCCGAAAACAAGATAGAAGATGTTGATTGGTGCCACAACAGTGATGATCATTTAAATGGGCAAAAGCATAAGCAACAGCAACAAGACTCGCATTCTAAATTGCTTACTTTGCCTACCATTTTAACCCTAGGTCGTGTCGCTGCTGTACCACTTCTCATTAGCAGTACGTTTCATTTCATTGAGAGATAATTGTGGGTTTTGTTTGTTAATGTAGAAAATTTGGTGAATTTTGTTCCTTTTGTATTTTTGATGTAGAGTTGGATATTTGATTTTGGCGTTTAATGCTTCCACATTGCAATTTAGGTCACATTTTTTTTTTTTTTATCAATTTGCGTTGTTCTCTGTGAAATTTAATAACTTTTCATGATTTGGTGCTAGCTGTACTGTCGCATGTTCGTCTCAGAAATGAAATTGGCATGGAAATGGAAATGAGTAATGTTTTTGTATATGGCCGAATCTTTTTTTTTTAGGTTTGTTGCTTTGATTTAGTTTAATATGGGTGGAATGAATATAATTAGGAATTCTGTTCAGAATTGTTTATTGATCCTATTTAGTTTGCCTAGAAATTAAATGGAGAAGGGGAATCCTAGAATGAGCTGAAAGTGCATTTAACAACTCTCGGATTTTGGACTTGGAAAAATTTGCTTATCGTGAAGAACACAGAAGCTGATATTTCTTAGGGGCTCTGGGCTGGCATTTTACACGACTAACACAGTTTTTTTTTTCATTAGCTTTTTATGTGGATAGTTGGTTGGGAAGAACTGCCACAACAAGTATTTTCATTGCTGCAGCGGTTACTGATTGGCTTGATGGTTATCTTGCACGAAAGGTACCGTCATTTATAAATGTTAAGATTATTTTCTAATGTTAGATATGCTATCTTAATCGGCTAAAATAATTGCCCAAATGTGTTTCAGATGCGGTTAGGATCCGCCTTTGGTGCATTTTTGGACCCAGTGGCTGATAAAGTATGTGTTTCTTCTATGAATACCATCTATTATTTTTTAAAGTCCAGTTGAAGTAACGTGTATGGTTTGTTTTAAAATTATATTCCTGACTCATTTGATCCGCATGCTGGCTATATACAGCTAATGGTTGCAGCCACCTTGGTCTTGTTGTGTACTAAACCTCTTGAAGTAGCAATTTTTGGACAAAAACCATGGCTTCTCACTGTACCTGCAATTGCTATTATTGGTCGAGAGGTAATACTGCTACTTGATATCATAATGTCCCATTGCAGCTCAAATAATTTATTCTTTATGAGACAGTATGTATGTGTGTGTGTATTATTGATTATTGGATTTGACAAACAAGTTTTCCAACCTGCTTGTAGATAACCATGTCTGCAGTCAGAGAATGGGCTGCTTCACAGAATACTAAACTTTTAGAGGTTTGCTTTTGTATTTAACCACCTCCACTTATCTTTCCAAAATTTTCAGTGTTTTTGGTTGAATTTTTTTCCTACTATTCATCTCTGTTAGCTACCATTAGCTACGATTTACATGTTGAAAATAAATCTTCTCAGGCTGTTGCTGTAAATAATTTGGGGAAGTGGAAAACTGCAACACAGATGACTGCGTTAACCATCCTCTTGTTTACCAGAGACAGCAGGTTAGCACCTACCTTTCGTCACTTTTCCTCCCTTCAGTCTCTTAGATGGCTCCCTGAAAGGAGACTTATTTGTGCATATTCTGATCATTCCTCTTTGTTTCCATCATTTTCAATGATGTGCAGTCTTGGAGGAGCAGGGATTTTGGCAGCAACTGGTGTTGTTTTGCTTTATATTTCAGCAGGTCTTTCTATATGGTCATTAGGTGTGTATATGAGTAAGATATGGAGAGTGTTGCTGAAATAGTGTGCTTGTCCTGTTGTGTGCATTTGCTCATTGCCAAACATAAGGACATGTCTGGATGAGGTCATTTTGCTCCAAACGTTTGTTATTTGATGGGTATCTTCAGAGATTGATTTGGTCTTCTTCGACTAGGTGGTGGATCAATGAGTCTTCCATATTTTGGGAGATACACATTTCTAGGTTTGTCTTGGAATTTATTTCCTTGGAGGTGCTTCTTCGCTCTTTCCAAGGCCTTGCCAGTTAATTTGTTTTTTTGGTATACTGGAGAAATGTTAGTATATAGATGTCCAAACAAAAGGTTTACCTTTTTGATTCTTTCTACTCAGCCAATGGTGTTATAGGCATATTTAAAGCTTCCTGTATTAATGGTCCCATTTGTGGAACCTATACGAAACACATTGTTTGGCGATTTAGTTGCAAATGGAGCTGAAGAAAAATTACGGTTCAAACTAATTTGTAAAGATATAGAGGATTGAGCAATCTTACTTTAGTTAATTCCAAATATTTTTTGGGGTTTTTAATTTTTTACTGTAGTTTTGTATTAGTCCTTTTGATATACAATTTTATACAAAAATCTTGTTGCACATACCATACATCGCACAAAATGCACTGCTAATGTTTGTAGCAAACCTAATAGCATGGGTAAACTCTAGATAATTTTTTGGGTATTCAAAATAATTTTGTTTTTTTTTTTTTTTTTTTTAGAATTTCACATCAGAAAATTCAAGTCAGGAAAGGTGGATGTAACAACTAAATTTAAACCTTTATAAAATGGTACCTCCCATATATAATTTCTCACTTGTGCTATTTATTATTTCACCTTTGCTTTTCATTCTCTTGTGGTATTGATCCTGAAAAGACAGGATTTGTTGAAGAATATATAAACAATGCCAGAATTCAGATGATTGATTATTTTATGATTTGAAGAAAATAAATAAATGCATATTGAACAAACGAAAAATATGTTTGGTGTAGTCATTACATCAATAAATAAAAAAGAAGACTATTTCTTTGTTGCAATTTGCAGAAGTCGGAAATTTTTTTCTACCCTTGATCACTGTTCCAGTAGTTTACAATGACCTTTGAACAATTCACGCGACACTGCATTCAAAAGTGGTAAAAACCATAATTTTCATCAGACAATTCTGGATATAAACTGGAGTTGACAGGGAACATTTTCCGTTGACATCATGAACAACAGTGATAAAAAAAATTCAGAAGTTTACTCTTCCAGAAAAAAAAAAAAAGAGAAGTAGTAGAATCAAAGTAATCATTAGTAATTCTATAAATAGAAACCCAGTTGTTCAAGTCCCTCACGTTAACAAATTATACTCTATACATCCTCATTGTCTCATATGATCATGAAAAAAACAATGAGCAATCCTGATGCTGCAGCAATTTTCTTTTGTTACTTCTCTTAGCATTCATTTCTAGATTGGATTTTGCTATGCAGGTTGCATTCAGAGAGAAGGAGAAGCTCTTTTGAACTTCAAGCTTCAACTCACTGACCCTTCAAACCGGCTTGCGAACTGGGTAGGTGGTGGAGACTGTTGCAGATGGTATGGTGTTATCTGTGACAATTCAACTGGCCATGTCCTTGAGCTCAATCTTAGGACTCAATACAATCAAGAAATTTTCTTGAATTCAGTGCTTGGTGGTGAGATTAGTCCTTCTTTGCTTGAGCTGAAGCATTTAAGGTACTTGGATCTAAGCAACAATACATTTAGAGGAATTAACATTCCAGCATTCATAGGATCCTTGGAGAGTTTAAGATACCTTAACCTCTCTGGTGCTGGATTTGGAGGCAGGATTCCTTATCAGCTTGGGAATCTCTCAAACATGCAGTATCTGAATCTTCTATCAGGATTCGGATATATGATTAATGTTGATAATTTAGACTGGCTTTCTAATCTTTCTTCATTAACTTTCCTTGATTTGAGCAATGTTGACCTTAGTAAATGTTTTGATTGGTTTCAGGTTATAAATTCACTATTTCAGGTTATAAATTCACTATCTTCTTTGGCAGAATTACATTTGTCAAGGTGTCAGCTTCCTAGTTTTTCTTCACTTAATTCTGATGCAAACTTTTCTTCCCTTTCAATTCTTGATTTGTCAGCCAACTATTTTACAGAATCTTTGGTCCCGAGCTGGATTTTTCGTCTTCAGAAACTTACATCTCTTGATCTCTCAGATAATAAATTTCAGGGTCCTATCCCTAATGGTCTTCAAAATATGTCTTCATTTCTGAGGGAACTTGATTTGTCTTACAATGATTTCAGTTCTTCAATTCCTAATTGGTTGTATAGTTTTAGCAATCTAGAGCTCCTCAACTTAGGCTTTAACTCATT
Organism: Mallotus nudiflorus; assembly: GCA_947683625.1. Classification (NCBI taxonomy): domain Eukaryota; kingdom Viridiplantae; phylum Streptophyta; class Magnoliopsida; order Malpighiales; family Euphorbiaceae; genus Mallotus; species Mallotus nudiflorus. The sequence continues at coordinate 1,316,468 of CANTUR010000099.1, forward strand.
GCAAGGTGAAATTTCTGGTCTGATAGGAAACATGACTTCCCTCAGGACCCTTGATTTGTCATACAATGGATTTAAAGGAGGAATTCCAGGACCCTTAAAACATCTTTGCAATTTGAGGTCAGTTTCTTTCAATGGTGTCAACTTGAGCCAAAATATAGATGATGTCCTTGAAATTCTGTTAGAATGCATTTCAAATGTGCTAGAATCATTATTTTTGTATCACTGCCAATTATCTGGTCATTTGACAGATAATCTTGCCAAGTTTCAGAAATTGTCATTTCTTGTTCTGTGGGATAATTTAATCTCTGGGCCAATCCCATTTTCTTTTGGAGAAATGAGGTCCTTGAGATATCTAAACCTTTCCTTCAACAAACTTAATGGAACTCTTCCTGTATCTTTTGGGCAGCTGACAAAACTAATAGCAGTCTACATCTCTTATAATGCATTGGAAGGTGATGTTTCTGAAGTTCACTTTGCAAATCTTACAATGGGAGATAACATTGTTTTGGGGGTAAGCCCCAATTGGATTCCTACTCAACTTTCAGACATGCGATTTGGATCTTGGTATGTTGGACCTCAGTTCCCTACCTGGCTCTATTCAATAAACTCATTGCGAAATCTGGATTTATTGAACTCAGGAATTATAGGTTCTGTTCCCAGGTGGTTCTGGAATTTGTCTGCCAAGTTTTACTACTTGAATCTATCACAAAACCAAATCCATAGGGGCATTTCAAATATTACTTTTCTTGAACCAAACTCATTGATTGATTTGAGTTCCAATAAATTTAGTGGTCCAATGCCTTATTTCTCTTCTAATTTGAGTGCATTAGCTCTTTCTAACAACTCACTTTCGGGATCCATATTCAACTTCTTATGTTACAAAATGCATGATGAGGTGAAGAACATGCAATTGCTTAACCTTGGAGATAATCTTTTGTCTGATGACATACCAGATTGTTGGATGAACTGGCCATATTTGGTAGCCATAAAATTAAACAACAACAGATTTAGCGGCAGCATTTCCAAGTCCATTGGAACTCTAAGGTTGCTGGAGTCCTTGCAGATTCGCAACAATAATCTCTCTGGTGATGTGCCGTTGTCACTTAGAAATTGTAGTAGTCTCATCACACTTGATTTAAGTGAAAATGAATTGGTTGGAATTTTTCCAAGATGGATTGGGGAGAGACATTCAACACTTAACATTCTCAGCTTCCGTGCAAATAGGTTCTATGGTGACATACCTGAGGAGTTCTGTGGAGTTGCTTCTTTGCACATCTTGGACCTTGCAGGAAACAACCTGTCTGGGACAATACCAAGCTGTTTCAACAGCTTTACTGCAATGGTCACAATGAATGATTCAACAGGACAGCGTTATCTACAAAGCAACTTTTCAGGGATGTTCTTGGAGAATGCTTTTCTAGTGATGAAAGGGAGAGTTGTTGAGTGCAGCACCATTCTTAGATTTGTAAGAGCAATAGATTTGTCCGATAATAATTTTCTGGAGAGATTCCTGAGGAAATAACAAGTCTTGCACGATTATTGTCCTTGAACTTGTCACATAATGCTTTGACAGGAAAAATTCCCAAGGAGATAGGTGCTATGCAGTCACTGGAAGCTCTGGACTTCTCACAGAACCAACTTTCTGGCAAAATTCCTGAAAGCATATCAAGCTTGACATTTCTGAGCCACTTGAATCTGTCAAATAATAAATTGGTGGGAAGAATTCCTTCAGGAACTCAGTTAAGAGGCTTTGATGCATCTAGTTTTGTGGGCAATGAACTCTGTGGACCTCCTCGGACCATGAACTGTAGTCTACAAGATGATCTGCCTGGTGTTGAAAATGAAAGACAACAAGATGATGGTGGGTTTCAGGTTGACTGGTGCTACTTTTATGTAAGCATTGCACCAGGATTTGTGGTGGGATTCTGGATTGTAACGGGCCTTCTATGCCTCAACAGGCAACGGAGGTATGCATATTTTCATTTTCTGGAGAATTTGTAGTACAATGTTGAGGATTTATGTAAGTTTTTATGGGCCTCAATCATCAGTTTTCATTTTCAAGAATTATGTTTTATCACACTATTTCATGTTCAGATTGGGCAATTTTCTTTTAAACAGTGTTTCTTGCAAGAATGTAATTTAATAGCCTACTATCTCTATTTTAGTGTTGTTCTATATATATATATATTTTTTTTTTTTGGGTGCAATTAACAACTGTTCTTATGCCATATTGGATACAGAACTAATGAGGTTGGCATTGCTTTATTAGTATTTATTTAGTATATAATTTGATTAATTGTTTTGTATACCTTTTATATTTATAATTTTAATAAAAATATTTCTTTCATAGTGTATAATCTATTTGAATAAGTAATAAAAAGTAAAATTTTAAAAATTATTATTAATATAAATAAATATTAATAAAAATAAAAAAATAAATATTAATCAATTGAATTCCAAATCTCTACTACTAGTCAATTGTTGAAAAGGAATTATATCCTTTCAGCAAATCCAGCCATATTAATATCTTTTTGCAAAATAAAAATAATAACAATAAAAAAAATCATAAGTGATGTTATAGGATAAAATTTTTTTAATGGAATTTCTAATTTGCCCCTAATGTTAATTAGAATTTTTTTTAATTTTAATTTCTTAATAATTAATTAAAAATAATGAAATGTAAAAATTTAAATGAATTGAGTGAACCCATTTAAATACCTATAACTTGTAACTAATTTATATAATTTATTATTATTTATTATTCATATTGTAATTATAAAATTAAGGGAGAGTAAAACGGTAAAATGCTGCAACTGGTGATGTACTATTTAGGTCTCTAGTTGCAAAATAAAATATTGTCCATAAAATAAAAGAGAATAAGTTGCTTGCTATGACCTTTACTTTAATTATTAGTGTTTTTTTATATTCCTATTCTTTTTTTTTTTATGTCCTTACTACTTAGATAAATTAATTTAAAAGATAGATATTCAAATTAGAAGTAATTTTTTTATATTTATATTCTCATTTTTTCGTGTTGTTATATTCGTGTCGTCTGTCTGTCAGTGCAATCTAAATTATGATTGCCCAAGTGCTTGACAAACTAGTCACTCCCAGAAATAAAATAATTGAGAGAAACCTTAGAGATAATATACATGAGGAAGAAGACCCCACCCCCACCACACCATAAATGAGTTAAAATGATGGAACCTCTCAATAATTTTGTCCTCCTTAGTAAGGTGGGCGGTTTTCGTTTTCCCTGTCCAAGCTACTGTTCATTCTTCAATAGGCACGCTCTTAAGATTAATTTAATTAACTTAATTAATTAATATATATGTTTTAAACATTCTTAATTCAAATTTAACCAAAAACTGGACTCAATCATCATTTTTGCACTAACCAATACTAGCATCTGTAATATAAATTTTTGTTGACACTGCCAGTGCTAGAATGAGTAATCAAAACAAGTAGACACTAAGCCCGACGGTTAAGGAATGCAGCTTATTTGATCATACAAATTTGACCTATATAATTGTTGAGTAGGAGTAACAGGAACACACTGAGCACAATAGGTATGTTCTTAACCTTGTTACATTTCGCTTGCTTAGAACTTGAAATTTATTGTGAGGGTTTATCTCCAAGATTGATGATAGATATGAAATGATTCGTAATAAAACCCTTCAACATTACCTACCTCCTGTTGTTGTCCAAATGGTGCTTATTTCTTGTTTACTTGAGGAAGAAGCAATAGTAGAAAGATCTCTCTCGACAAAGGCTGGCTGCTTAGGGGTTGGAAGTGTTGCAGTTTCAGTACTGCTAAGCATGACAACAATACTAGACATGGTAGGACGATCAGCTGGATCTTCTTGTATGCATAAGAATGCAATGTGCAGGCACTTCAAAAATTCATTTCTTTTACAACTTCCACTTAGCGTCTCGTCCATGAAATCCAGTGCCTTGTCTTCTCTCCACAATCTCCATGCCTGAGTGTTTCAAATTTATAGCAGTTGCAAGTGGTGAGCAAACTAAGAAGAATTGTAGACTAAAACAATTAGCACAACTTACATAACCTACAAGTTTCAAGGTTCCAGTGTTAAAAACTCCTGTATTTCTTCTTCCACTCAGAATCTCGAGTACAACTATACCAAAGCTATAAACGTCTGATTTAACTGAGAATACACCATCTAGAGCATACTCTGGGGACATATAACCACTGCATTTCAACAATTATATAGACCTTTTCTTCAGAAAGAAAAAAAAAAATCAGCTGGGGCCATATGAAATTCTGCAAATATATCTAAATAATCAATATACTTGACGATTGTGTGAGGTCGATCATCGTCCAGGTACAGTGGTAACAAGTATCCAAATAGTAAACAGCCCAAGTGAAACTTACTGTGTTCCCATAACTTTGCTTGTGCTTCCCTCTGTTTGTTTGCCTTCAAATATCCTTGCCAGACCAAAGTCAGAAATCTTGGGAGTCATTTCTGAGTCCAGTAAAATGTTGCTCGTTTTCAAATCTCTATGAATAATCCTCAACCTAGAATCTTGATGCAGATAAAGAAGCCCTCGAGCAACTCCCAAAATGATGTCAAAGCGCATTTCCCAATTCAGAAGAATGCTTAACTTTTGATCTTGAAGGTGACAAAGATCATGAATTAGTGATTCAGGGATTCAAAAAGATCTTCTTTTATGTAAAAACTAAACAGAGAGAGTTTATCATGGGAGACTTACCAAATATGAAAAAATCTAAGCTTTTGTTAGGCATATATTCATAAAGCAAAATCTTTTCATTTCCTTTAATGCAATAGCCCAAAAGTCGTACAAGATTTCTGTGTTGAAGCCTAGCAATGAGTACAACTTCATTTTTAAATTCCTCCAATCCCTGTCCTGAAACACTTGAGAGCCTCTTTACAGCAATTTCGTGACCTTCTGGAAATACACCCTGTAACCAATTCGGGTTGTTCAGCAATTATGCAGTCAAAAACTTCAATAAAAAATGTAAATTTTTTTTACCTTGTACACCGGTCCAAAACCCCCTCGTCCAAGTTTTTTTGATTCTGAGAAATTATCTGTAGCAGCTAGTATAGAGTCTAAATCAAAAAAAGGTACATCTATGCCCTTCTTGTCCGCTTCCTTAAAATCTTCCGATTCTATCAAGTCTTTAACACGTTTCTCGGTGCCATATAAAACAGCTGCATTTCTGTCAGCGTTTTCCCTTCTTTCTGAATTCAGCATATTGACAATATAACATATGTAAGTTACATGATGGTAATATCAACATAAGCTCTTAAAGACTAAAATTTTTGACACAACATATAAACGCCTCTAATTACCTCGTCTTTTGGTCATCTTTCTCTTGCATATATACCTGAAAATGTAAGCAATGACACACGAAAGGACTATGACACTTGCAATTGTTACTCCAACAATCAAAACCAATGGTGTCTTTCCTGTTGAATGTTGATCATGTTGATTTCTTTCTGCAAGGAAGAAAAAGGAGTACACTTGACTGTGTCAAATTTAAAGACAATAGCTATATCTCCAAGAATTCAACTATATTAAGAGTCAAATCGAATATATATGATTTCATTTTATGTTTGCAGTTTATTTATGTCTTACAGCGGCAGATTGTCATCTCAGGTGACACATAGTTTGTTAATGTAGCCCAAATCTTACCTTTAACTACCAAGGTAGAGACACTGATAAGTTATTCCGTTTTATTAGAGCGGAAACCTCAAAAAAATTGAAGTGAAAAATACATTACTAGAGTTTTCAGGCACATGGTTACACCTTCACCAGAAGTACAATTCAGCGCTGAGCCATCCCATCTGAAGTTCGCATTGCAATGGCACCTTCCCATACCATCTGATGCATTGCATGTTGAAAAGGGCCAATCCTTACAGTCTGTAGAAGATTTGCAGCTTGGTTCTCCGGGTGGTTTCCACACTATATCTATTTCCATTATATCTTCTGATAAAATATGAGAACTATATTCTGTCTCAGCATCACAAGGGGGGTTCACTTTATTCAATTCAAATGGTAACAAGTCTAATGACTGGTTCAGCTGCGGAACTGCACCATTTCTGGCATGGCAACTATCTCGTCTTTTTGCTTGGATTTGGATGACAAATGTTCTTGTAGTTGGATTGATGTTAATGACATTATAGTTATCGGTGGCTGCTCCAAAGCTAAGCTTGCCCGTGGACTTGTCGCAGTAGAAGCTGAAGTACAGAGGGTCACCACAATTTGAGCCAGTGCTTAGAGGATAAGGAATCGCATTCGTGCCGCAAGGTTCGCAATTTCTATCGGTCGATTCTGCAAAAGTAAATTTTCTTTTCAGCAATAAAGAAGTATCAAGTCAAGGATTTCTTCTTCAGGTGCGCGATAATCTTGTGGAGAGAAGACAAAAATGGCTGAACTCTTCTGAACAACAAAAATGATACACAATATGCACAACAAAAATGTTAACCTCAACCCTGTGGTTTTTCCACAATTATTATTCCATTCTTTCAATTTTTTATTTTATTTTGTTTTATTTTTCATAGGAGGGAGGCTAAGCAATTAAAACACAAAAAAACTACACTTGTCCGAGTCCAAGGCAACCATTACAGACTTGCTTTGCGCACATTAAAGTAAGATCAACCAAGGCCTATGGGCTTGTTACCACCAAGCTTGAGCATTGGACAATGTTTAAGCTTGGTGGTGATTGAATACACCCATTTAAGCTCAAAACATTGCTTGCTGGTGATTGAATTTTTGAATCATGCCATTTCCATACATAGTAAAAAAAAAGTTACAGAAGCCAAGTACAATCGAGCAACTTCAAAAATTAATTTGAAAAGAAGAAGAGGAGAAAAAGGTAAGTACCCAAGTCCGAACTGGCTACGCGGACAAAGAGGTCATGACCACCGTCAAGATATTCTTCTTGTAGATTATTAAGCTCATCAGTCCAAATCCAGCAAGTGGGTTTTTGAGGCGCTGTGCCCCTTCTTTCACTTTTTTCTCCATCAGTATAGGAATAGCCACGGCAAAGACACCTGTCGAGACACTGATCTCTACATTCTATAGCACTCCTAACAACTGATTTGGATTCTGTGTTCTCCACCTTCATCATCGTCAAGTTCAAGAAGACGTCATCCTTGCTACATGCTGTTGAATTTCTGGTGCATCCTCCAGAAAAGTCTTCCTTGTTCCAATTCTCTGGATATTTTGGATTGAAACCGGGCAAACATTTGCATAACAATTTATTGTTACTATTGCAGCTTGCAAAGCTCCCACAAGCTTGAAGAACACTGCATCTGTCTTTTGGCCCCCACCACTCTAATGACCATTCATTATTTGACTTATTTAAGCTCCAATACTGTATTTCCCCAGAGAAATTCACCAAAACCCTTTTGTTACTGTAATCATATGGCAAAGCGCGACCTTTAATAGTTGCGTTGAAGTAGAATAAAAAATTGGATACTTTATAAGGTACTTTGTCTGAACTAAAGAATTCGCCAGCAGTGCCACTTCTCCAGTGAAGGATAGGGCCATTGCGCATGATGAACTGGTTATTTTTATCTTCATCTAGCGTAAATGTAAAATTTCCTGGATCCGGATCAACTGCACTAGTCCATGAAGTCAACGTAATGTTCTGGTTCATCTTCATACCTGGAAGGAATGTATCAGTTGGGTGCTCAAAGCTCTGCCATATAGAACTCAATTGATTCGTTAATACCAAGTTTCCAGAATCCATTAATCTTGCCTTCCAGCCCGACCTGTATCTTGGGTCTGATGGTGTTTCAAGGTACGTAGACCAGTAAACTTTTCCAGATTGATCCAATACTTTAAGGTTTCCATCATCTACTGAAAATTTTCCACCTTTATCCAAAAGTGGATCTTCTCGATTGGCAACCCATACAAGTGTTCTTGGACTCAATCCGTAATACCATATGCCTACGTATCTATTCTTATCAGATCGTCCATCAGGAGTAAAAAACCCCAGTTCAAATGTTTTACCAGACGAAATAAGAGTGTGTCCATCTCTAAGTGGTCTGTTTACTGCAACGGTATCTATGGCGTAGCAATCTACTAACAAGGAGCACAATATAATCAACTCACAACATGAGAAGATGGTAGCCAGCATGTTATCCACAGATTGGAAAAATGGTTATTCTTTGTTTCAGCTATCATCAAGGAAAAAACAAAAGATTATCACTAGAGAGCAGTTATCTTCTAAGATCATCGGCATAACTCTAGTGTGCACACCGTCATCATTTTATTATCCTTTCTTATATTACTCTTTTTCTTACTGAAGAAGAAGAAGAAAAAAAAAAAAAGGGAATTGAAGAACGAAAGTTATATCCATTAGTTTATTCAATAATAGTACAGTATTGATAAATAAGATAATGAATGATTGTAATTTTGTTTTTAACGATACTAATTTTATTTGTATATATACAAACATTTGTAATATGGAAAAACTCTATTTAAGAATAAAAAATTAGAAAAGTGGGCCTTATTATCACATGCATTGTTTTAATATCATGTAAGTGGAATCCACAAGTCCACATAAGTCAAATTTGACCGTGATTTTGAATCTATGTTAACCAAGGGTTCAATATATGCTAGTTTGAAAGAAAGAGTTTAAATTGGAAACAAAAAAAATACGAAGGTCCAATCTAGTCTTCCGGTTAAAGTTGAGAGTCTAATTTGGACCTTTGGCCATTAAACTATTGTATGCGTATGTAATTCTAGTATATGTATGTCTACGTAAGACTAGTTTAATTAAAAGGCAAAACTCATTTTAAGATCTCTAAATTTATCGATTTTTTAATTTTAAATTTTTAAAGTTTTATTTTATATATTTAGATCTTTAAACTAAATATTTTTAAAGTTTTAAACCTTTCTATTAATTTTTTAATAAAAATTATTTTTTTTGGTCTCTTAAGTTTTATATTTCTAACATTCATATCATTTTTTTACCTTTTATAAAAAATAAATTTACTTATTTTAATTTTTAATACTTTAAATTAAAAACATTAATTTATATACATTTTTAAATAATTTTAAATTTTAAAAATAAATAAAAAAGTTAATGTTAAGATAAACAAAATTATAATAAAACTACTGTTTTTAAAAATAAAATATTATATTTTTAAAATAAAATATTATGATGAAAAAGAACACCATAATTAAAAAAGATTATGATTAAAAAATTTTATAATTTTTCAAAATTTAAATTTTGTATTTTTAATACATTAATTAGTTTTTTGTACAAAATTTTAATTAAATTATTGTGAATAATTTTTTATAATAACTTTTATAAATAGTGGTTACTAATGTAATCTTGTACATTATCAAAAAATAGTAATAGATTTTCTAACAAATTCAAACTTTTTATAACTGTTATCTTAATTTTCATTTTTTATCATATTTTTTAGATACATGAAAAAAATTTATATTATAAAAATTTATTCACAATAATTTAAAATATTATAAAAAACAGTAGTAGCATTAACTTATTTGTTTATGTTTAAAATTTTAAATTATTTAAATATGAATATAATAATTTAAAAATTAGAAATTAAAATAAGTAAATTTATTTTTTTATAGGTGAAAAATTTTTAAAAGCGATATAAATATTAAAAAATAAAAAATTGGTATAAATATTAGAAATATAAAATTTTAAAGACCAAAAGGAAATAATTTGTATTAAAAATTTAATAGAAGGATTAAAACTTACCATCTATGAAGTTTAAGGGTTTAACTATACAAAACAAAATTTTAGACATCTAAAAATAAAAAGTCCATAAATTTAAGAGCTTTAAAATAGTTTTACCTAATTAAAAATACATAACCTATTATATGTTGCGTCAATGCAGTAACCACATCTTAACCACATTAAAACGCACATGCTCACATCCCAAAATAGTCCAAAAAGAACAATGAAAAAATGGTCATTATACATTATCATCAAGATATGATATATAATTCTAAAAAAAATCATTACATGATATCATGCAAAATGCAAAGAATAACCATTGAATTTAGTGTTTTAAATCTCAATTATTAAATTGTTTAACCTACTATCTAGTAGAAAAGTTCAAATAAATGATATATTTTTATATTTTTAAGATAATAGTTATATAAATATGATATATTTCTTTTTTTTTAAAAAAAAAACAAAAAGAGAATATCTTTTTAGCACAAATTGTGCTAAGATTTTTTGGCATAAATTAATTAATACTAAAATGATTACTTATATATCCTTTAATATATTAGATAAAAAATTTAAAAAATTTTAGTAAAATACTTTTATTTCCTAAATTTTGTCTACAATTTTATCAAATTTTTTATCAAGTATTACTATAAATTATTTTTGAATGGAAAAGAAACTTTCATTAATTCAAATCAGAACATAACACTTGAATAAGAAAAGGAGGGGGAACAAACAACAGTCCACTTCACCAGACCTGTCACAAAACCAGCGCCCCTGGCAAGCAAATGGGCAGCATTGTTCGCAGATCTAAAGATAAATTTAAGCTGAATAGAATCAAATTGCTCAATCAGCTTTTTACAATCATTAACAAGAATATTAAAAGCAGAAAAACCTGAAGGACCTTTAGTACTGTCGACAACTTGCTTAGCATCCAGTTCCACAACAACTCGATCCAAATTGTGACCCTTCAACCAGCTTTAGACCTCCCTAAAACCAATAGCCTCAGCTTCTCTAGGAGAAAACAAACCAGTAATTCTCTTCTGAAATGCAGCCATAAACGAACCAGAACTATCACGACCGATACATCCAACACCAATGCAACTCGAGGAAGGGAAAAGAGCAGCATCTGAATTAACTTTAACCCAACCTGTACTTGGTTTATTCCATTTAACATCCCCATCATGACTGCTATTTTCCATTGTAGACAAACCCGGATCCCAGACTTGAGCTTGCTTCCATTGACACAACATCCTACCTGCAGAGTTAATTAAGGAACCAACAGATTGAGTTTTATTATTCCACACAGCACTATTCCTGTTTCGCCAAAGGTTCCACACAATCATAGCAATTAGACAACCGTCATCAGCAGAACAAGACAACAACATGCTACCAAGCCAGCTCACAAAAGATTGCACCTCTTGAATAACATGACCAACAGCAGCTTGGCGCCAGCACCGCTGCGCAAAATTACAATCAACAAGACTCTGCAAAATGGATTCATCCCCTGAAAAGCAAACTGGACACTCATTGGATACTTGAACACCTTTACACCAAAGATTCAAAGCAGTAGGGAGAAAATTTTTACAGGCTCGCCAAAGAAAATTTCTCGCCTTGCTTGGCACTTTGAGCTTTCAAATACAAGACCAGATAGGCAAAGGAGGAAACAAACACCCACCAGTGATCACAGTGTAACAACTTCTAACAGAAAAATACCCGCGATTATCTCGATGCCAGATTACATCATCAGAAACAGAACAGTTGCTAAGTCGGATTTGTAAGATAAGATTCTTATCTCTATCATTAAAAAATTCATTGAGAACATCAACATCCCAACTTCTACCATGAGCAGATAACAAGCTTTGCACCCTTAATAGAACCCAAACCTTCTGGAATAGAAGAAGTGACATTAGGATTCAACCAAGCATCACTCCAAACTGATATATCAACACCATTACCCACACGAACCCTTGCATCTCTCCTAAGAATGTCGTTAGTCGCCCATATACCCCTCCATATAGAGCTAGGACTGTGACCAAGGGAAGACTGAAAGAAGCTTTTATCTGGGAAATATTTCGCCTTGAACAACTTAGAAACCAAAAGATTAGGAAATTTAACAAATCGCTATGCTTGTTTGCTTAACATGGCGAGATTAAATTCTCGCAAAGTTTTGAAACCTAACCTACCAACTTTCTTAGGCACACAGAGGCCATCCCAACAAGACCCCCAAATACGTTTAGCCTCCAAACCAGAACCCTTCCACTAGAAACCATTCATCATATGCACAATATCGTCACAAATTTTTTTGGGGAAAAGGAAGACATTCATGGCGAAATTGGTGACTGCTTGAACAACAGTCTTAAGAAAAATTTCCTTCCTTGCACGACTAAGAAACTTATTCTGCCATCCTTGGAGATGATGCCACACACTATCTTTAATAAACCTCAGCACCTCATATTTACTTCGACCCACAAGAGTTGAGAGTCTGAGATACCAACCCTAGTCTTGAGTAAAATTCACTCCCAAAACATCACAAATGTCGTTTCTAATAGATTCAGAAACATTTTTACTGAATAAAATATTCAACTTTTGGTAATTAACAATTTGGCCAGATGCAACCTCATAAGAATGAAGTAAATCTTTAACCAAATGACACTCCCTTAAATCAGCTCTGAAAAATAAGTAGCAATTGTCTGCAAAGAAAACATGCGTGATGGAAGGACCTCCCCTACTGATTTGACAACCATGAAGCAAACCTGAATCCTCCCTTCTTCGAATTAAAGAACTAAGCCCTTCCGCACAAATAATAAAGAGATAAGGACTCAAGGGGTCCCCTTGACATAAACCACGCTCCGGAATAATAGGACCAACATCCCATTATCCTGAATAATCTTATACCGCACAGAACCAACACAACACATAATCAAATTCACCCAAATTTCAGAAAACCCAAATTTTAGCAACATAGCTCTGAGGAATGGCCATTCGATAAGATCCTAGGCCTTGCTCATATCAATCTTGAGCATTGCTAAACCCACATTTCCTTGTCTTTTCTTCTTTAGGTGATGAGTTACCTCAAAGGCAATCATGATATTGTCAGTTATCAATCTATCTGCAATATAAACACTCTAGGAATTAGAAATTAGAGTAGGAAGAATCAGCTTTAGACGATTTGTCAGAATCTTGGCTAGCACTTTATAGGCAACATTACATAACGAAATCGGCCGAAGATCCGTAACAAATATAGGATTATTCTTCTTAGGAATCAGAGCAATAAGCATATCATTGATGCCTGGCTTGAGAGAGCAAGAATTAAAAGCTTAACGACAAAATTTCACAAGATCATCACCGATAACAGTCCAGAATTTCTGGAAAAATGCCAGATTTAAGCCATCCGGCCCCAAAGACTTGTCAGGTTACATACTGAAGACCGCACACTTAACTTCATCCTTCTCAATGGGAGACAACAAGTCAGAATTCTGATCAGGCATAACACACGGATGAATACAATCCAGAATCTCAAGAGCCGAGCTATCTGAAGAAGAAAACAGATTCTTGAAATAATCAGAAATAAGAGAGCCCAAATCTCCATCATTGTAATGCCATCAACCATCCTCACCCATTAAGCGATCCACCTTATTCTGTTTCTTACAGGAAGAGGCAAAAGCATGAAAAAAATGAGAATTAGTATCTCCATGCTTTAGCCAATATTGTTTCGCTCTCTGCTTCCAAGCAACTTCTCGCTGATGAATAGCCTCAGAATATTCACGATTAAGTTTGTGAAACTCAGCTTCACCAGCTGCATCACGCTGAAATCTTAATCTTTTTATTCTTTGTCTGATATGATTGAGACACTGGCTCAACACCTTCATACAATCACCACCCCACTGCATAAGAACATCACCATAAGCCGCAAGTTGGTCCTGAAAATCCAGACCCTTATTTCTTTCCTAACAATTAGAAATCAGATCAATGCATACTTGGTTTGTAACCCAGACATTCTCAAATTGGAATCTACAGCAATGAGCAACATAAGCAGAAAACAGAGATTAATGAAGTCACCTCAACGGAACAGACCACTGCCGCCGGAAACATATGAACCCAACTTGAATTAGCAAAAGCCCTATCAAGCTTCTCTTCGACCCAATTGCTTGAACCCCGAGATCTTTTCCAAGTAAATTCATAGCCTTATAACACAAGGTCTATCAAACCAATATCCTCAACCGCCGACCGAAACCCATGAAGCAACTATTGAGGATGAATAACCCGACCTCTTTTTTCAGAAGCATCCAAAACGTCATTGAAATCTCCCATGATAACCCAAGGGAGATTGGAGAGAGAAGCAAAGTAACGAAGAAGATCCCAGGACTCCCTTCTTCTAGATCACTCTGGATGACCATAGTGCCCAGTAAAGCGCCAGCTATTTACGTTCTTAAGACTCAAAGAAGCATCAATATAGCGATTGGAATGACGGAGAACAGAAAGAGAAACCTTATTTCTCCATAGAACGGCCAAGCCTCCACTTCGGCCCAGAGACTCCACAGCATACATTCCATCATAACCCAAACTCTTCTTAAGAACCTCTAATCTATTAGCAAGAGATAAAGTTTCAACTAAAAAATAATACTAGGCTTTTTAGTCTGGACAACGTCCTTCAAAACTTGAATTGCTCGTGGGTTGCCCAGCCCACGGTAAACCCACGATGGGGCACTCATTGCTGCTGGCGGGCCTTGCAACCAAAGCCCGCCAATAATTCATTTTTTGGACCTTGAGCATCAAGCTGAGCTGGGTCAAGCCTATTTACTGTCATATTACTTGAAAACTCCAAGTCCTACCTAGCACGTTTAGGAATGGAAACAACCACCCCCCCCTCCTCATCCACCTGATTTTTAGCAACGTGATTCACCAAGCCTTATTCCAGCTAGTACTGCTACCTTTAATCGAAATCCCACAATTTTTGCCATGTCCATCATTCCTTATGGAAACTGCTCCAGTTACACCCCCATCATTCCCAAACCCCGCAATTTGAGGCTTGATTATTGGAAGATCAGAATCCCCCATCATCGCCTCCTTTGAGCCTTCACCGGTCACAGTAGATTTTGAGGTCGGCTCCGATAAGAGCCATCTGCCACCAATATTCATATTAGCCCTACTGTTAGAAGCTACCAACCAAGGACCATATAACCTCTCCACCTTTCCATCCAGAGCGACAAATAACTTTTCACAGAAATTTTCAGTGTGACCAAGCTTCCTACAAATAAAACAAAAGTGTCTCACTCTCTCATATTTAAAGTCGCCCCACAACCAATCGCCACCCGCTTTTTTTATCTTCATCCTACGTTTCAGAGGGAGTCCTGAATCCATGGCAACTCGAATGCGCATATAGTTTCTCCATGTGCCAGAAAAATTATTAGGATCAGACTTCAAATAAGTTCCGACATAATTCCCTATCTGCATTGCAATCCGTTCAGACATGAATCCAGACGTCAATGAGGAACAAAGGGACCCTTGTAGGATGCTCTTCTTCCTTCAATATACGAGTGATAAGAATCTTATACTCAAACATCCAAGGGCGCTGTCCACCACCTGAGAAATATCCAGTTCATGAAAAAACTGAAATAAGTAGAGATTTGTCTGTAACTCTTTGATTATGACACTATGAACTGGACGCCATAGAGCTGCCAAAGTATTCTTCATAGCCCCAAAATTAATATTCTTCAGTCAGAAATCTACCGACCGAACACCAGCGAAAATCCTCACTTGGTTTCTCAACTCCTTGCTCTTCGACAAATTCGCCCTCCTCTTCTTCCGCAATTAAGAGCCTTGCACAGTTTGCTTCAATAGTTTCCATAATCTATGGAGTGTTAGTTGTCATTATTTGCATGGAAATGAGAGTAACCATGCACAAACAAACACAACAGAATGAACCAAAGCAGTAAAAAACAAGGAATAATCAATACTGAAACAAAGAGGAAAAATCAATACTTGTCAAGAGGCAAGAGAAAACAACACTTGTCACTAGACAAGACTCTCAGAGCTAATGAGTTTTTAACTGTAAATAAAATATAAAATAATACCATATAAATAAAATAGGAATAAATAATTTTGTTAAAGTATTGAGGAGCACATTGACGAGCATAAATAAGTTTAACTAATGTAAAAATTAATTCTTTGAAATAATATAAACAGTAAAAATCACAAATATTTCATCATTATTGAAAAATAATGCAAACATTAAAAAATTAATCAATCATAAAAAAATAAAATATTTGTGAAATTAAATTAAAAATAAAAAATACTATTTTATAATTAAAAATAGTCATGTAATAATATTATATTTGAATTATTCCGAAACAAAATTTTAAATTGAAAAATATTAAACAATATTAAATTGTATTAAACTGATATTAAACCGTAAGATTTTCTATTTTTTCGTTCCATATTCTATTCAATTTATATTAATATCATATTCGATTCAATTTATATTAATATTAAATAATATTAAATGAAAAGGTAAAAGAAAAAAACACCTCTTTCTTTGTAGTTAAGTGTCAAGAAAGACCTTTTCTTTTAGATTTAATTTAATACACGAATACAAATACGTGAATCACGAATATTGATTATTACAATTATTTTTCCTTGTTCTCCTTATTTCATCAAATATTTTCTACTATTGGTACTTGTTAATTTACTGGATGACTAAGCAATTCCTTAAAAAATGAAAAAAAGGGGAGATTCTAACAAAAAACTCTTCTACTAAATCACTTAATATTTGTCTTAATTTAATACTTTGATCTTATATTTTTAAAAATCAATTAAATGTTTTTAATTTCAAATTTTCATTAATTGTTCCCTTTTTGTAAAAGAGAAACGTCAAAGTCATCACTACTCTTAATATGGCCAGCGTACAATATAAATAAAGAGACATTGACAACATTATTGCTCCAAGAAATTGAAACTACATTACCACTAACTTTTTAAAAACTCAAATTCTAATTGTGTTTATATTAAAATTGAAAAAGTAATTGGTTTAACTCATTTCAATAAAATAACAGTTGGATAATTTTATGGTTGAAAATTCAAATAACATCAAATAACCTACATGTAGAGTAAAAAATTCAAATTACATAAACATTGTTAAATAGAAATTCCACATTAACCATATTATACTATTATACCAAGACATTACACTAAATTAACCGTATTATACATATGTATATGAATTACATATGAAACAATAGTCATTATATGGAAACCCACTATACCACATTAATCATATTGACCATTATATATATATATAACCTTAATCCGGATCCCAAGTAAATTTTTTTAAAGTAAATAACAAGGTATAAATAAATTACCAATTCATATGATATTATTATTATTATATGAATGATTAGATTTTCAATAAATAACATTAACAATTTGATTGTGAAACTAAAACTCTACCAAATTATTATGTACATATATACACGTCTTAACCACCAATAATTATATATATGTCTTATGAGATAAAAATACATATAAATTCTTCTAAATTCATAAAAATATATATTTAACAAACATTAGAAAAGTTTTAATGGATTGCTTATTTTTTTTATATTATTTTTATTAACAAAATTTCTTATATTTGATTTCTCCTTAAAAAATTTTTGTAACAACATTACACAAAAAAAGTACAAAAAATATAAAAATTCCACATTGTAAATCATTTGTTATATAAGAAAATATTATATGATCATTTCACAATATAAACCACTAATAATAATAATAATAATAATAATAATAATAATAATAATTATTATTATTATTATTATTATTATTATTATTATTATTATTATTCATGTTGTTGCTATTACCACTACACACACAGAGATATATATATATAACTAAAGAACGGGTTAAGGGTGTTTTACTGCTTTCCATGTGAAACATAATTCTAAATTATCAAGCTCCAAAGATGATAAAAAAATTTCGGGTGACAAATCAATTATACATTTGAAATAAAATCTATACTATATAGAAAAATATAAATAGAGAGAAAACATTTTTGGACAAAACAAGGTATGCATCTTTTACTCAATAGCACAAATAACCCTATAATGTATTTGAATGATTTAGTTGCAGCCAATAAATTTGAATTTCCATCAAATCCTTTTTTTGAATGGATTATATTAACTAAAATTTGCAATTAAACTTGATTCACAACAATTTAAAATTTTTAGAACTCTAAAATTTCAACAAAATAACTAAAATAAATCATAGATTCATATTATTAGGATGAAAAAATATTTTACGGAGACAATTAAAAAATAAATTCATTTCAGTTGTACTTTTACAAATTAAAAAAATTAATTTATTTTATTTTATAAGTAAAAAGTTACCTTTTACACAAGAGTTAAATTACAAATGACAACAATTTTATAGAGTTCTATTTACTTGTTTGTTGGGATTATAAACCAATGTTTTTTTTTTATTTACCATACATTCAAGAAAAAAAATTAATTTAATCATTAAAAAAATAACATTACTCAAATAATTTATTTATTTAATTTGACCATCATAGAACATATATAGTACCTATTAGTTTTTTTTTATTCTATAATATATATAAAAGTATGAATGGAGAAAAAATTTAGTTGAAAAAGTACATATATCTTTTACATATTAACAAAATAATTTTAATTTAAATTAGTAAAGATAGCATTAGTTTATATTTTCAAATTAAACTTTTAACTTCTATATTTAAAATGAGATATATAAATTTCAATAATAATTTTTTTTTACTTTATTATCATCAAATTTAATTAAAATACATAAATAATTAAATAATTATAAGGCTAACATATAAATAGTTTATAAAGTTTTTATTTATAATGTACTACATATTATATATAACTGGTTTATGTTTTTATAATTAATAAATATATCCTATTTATAACATATTTGAAAATAATTTAAGATGTACAAAATTTATATTTATTCTATCTTTTTTTTTTGTGAATATATCTATACTATCTATACAAATATGAATAGGGGTAATTTTTTTTTTTTCCAAAACATATGTATTTTTATATATTTATTAAAATAATCTTAATTTCTTTTTCTAAAAATTTTGAAATTAAATATAATTTTAGTTTCTATTCAAAAATTTAAGTAGATTTTAAAAAGTAAAATAATTTTTACTATATTCATCATCAAATTTAAATAAAATACATAAATTATTAAATAAATATAAGGTCAATATATATAAATTTTTTATGAAATTTTTATTTATAATTTACTATATTTTATGTATGGATTATAATAAATAATTATAATTTATTATAATTAAGTATTTATGGGTTATCAGCTAATGAAGCTTAAAAGAGAGTTAATTTTTTAGAAAAAATATATTTTTATTTTTGTATTATATATAAATTTATACTATATATAAAATAATTTTTTGATATAAAAATATTTATATTATGCAAGTTCGGATAATTTATGCTATATATAAAAGTAAGAATAGAGAAAAAAAAATTTACACATAAAAGGACATATATGTTTTATATGTTAATAAAATAATCTTAATTTAAATTGGCACACATAAATTTAGTTTTTATTTTAAAATTTAAACCTTTAACTTCTATATTTAAAAGTTAGATATATAGATTTGACAAAAATAAAATAATGTTTTACTATATTTATCATCAAATTTAGTTAAAACATTTGAATAATTAAATAATTATAAGGTAAACATACGAATATTTGACAAATTTTTTTATTTATAATATAATACATGTTATATATAACTAATTTATCTTTTTATTATTAATAGATATAAATTATCTATAACATATATGGAAATAATTTAAGGATATTAAAATTTTAAAAAAGAATTTATACTTATCTACCTATACAAATATAAATAGCGGATAACTTGTTTTCGAAAAAAGATTATGTATTTTTGTATATTGATAAATATAATTTTAGCTTTTTTTTAAAGCAGAAATAAGAATTCATTACTGTAAATCAAAGTCCAAAACATCAATAATAAAAGAAGGGGCTCTACTAGCAACTCCTTAGGATCAGATAAAGAAGCAATTGCTCAGGCTAAATAATGAGCAACCTGATTCGCTGACCATCTAACAAAGGAAATCTTAGACAAAGAGATTTCGTGAATAAGAGATTTGCAATCCTCAATAATGTTGCCAAACAAAGATCTATCCTCTGATCAAGAAAGAATCGCCTGCACCACTTGCAAGGAGTCTAGCTCAACAATGATATTTCGAAAATGTTGAACCTTCAATCAGCTGAGAGCCTCTCTCAAGCTCATAACCTCTGCCAAGAAAGGGTCCATCACAGGCCACGAAACAGCTTTAGCTCCCGCCCTACAAAACTGATTAAGAGAATCACGCACAATTAAGCCCAAGCCAAATTTCCTAGCTAAAGCGAAAGCTGCTACGTCTATATTACATGTAACAAAATCTGCAAATGGCTTTTTCCACCGAAGTGGACCTTGCGAAAGGGGATGTACTTGAGCTGGATTGTCCATCTGCTACGCAAGGACCTACTGGTGAAGGAATGCAAAAGCCCTATGAACAATCTGAACAACATTCCTCTTATGCAAGTTCCATACCCAATCATTTTATTATTCCAGATAGTCCACAAAATAACAACTGCTAGACTACAGTCATCATTGGAACAGTGACTTAACATACTAAACCACCAATCGCCAAAGGAACCACAGGAAATTCAAGCCCATCCTATAGAAGAAGCTTGCCAAACATCAATTACTTTTGGAAAAAAAGCTAAACAATGCAGAATGGACTCATTACCAATATTGCAAAAAGGACATAATGTCAAAATCCATACGACGAGACCTCAACACCTCCTTAACAGGTAGACACCCCACACAAGCTCGCCAAACAAGAAATATAACTTTAGAAGGGACTTTGAGAGCCTAGGTTTTGAACCACAACTTCTTTAAAATAGGAATAATATTATTACCAATAGACTGAGTCAACAACCTATACCCATTCTGAACTGTATACACTCCTTTATAAGTTAGAAGCCAATACCATCCATCCCCTTTAGAATGACAAGACAATGGAATTAAAAGAATAAGAGATTTGTCCCTTTCACAGAAAAAATCTAAAAGAATATCCGGATCCTACCTTCTCATACCATCACACATAAGAGAATTCACTGTTGCATTTTCCAAACCTGGAATCATCACCGAAGAAATAAAGCCTGAGTTAATATCTGGAAGCCAAGAGTCCTTCTAGATGGAAACATCCACCCCATCACCAATTCATTTCCTACTTCCTTGAATAAGCAAAGGCTGAGTTGCCATAATGCTTCTCCAAACATAAGAAGGATTATGACCCATAGCGGCCTCAAGAAAAGAACAGTTAGGAAATAGCGAGCCTTAAAACACACGAGAGACCAAAGAATTTGGATTCAAGAGAAATCTCCATCCTTGCTTCCCTAGGAGAGCTAAATTAAACTCATGCACTCGCCTGAAACCCAACCGATCAGCATCCTTTCTAGCATACTATTTTTCCCACGCCATCCAATGGATACCTTGGTTGTTCCTTTGATTATTCTGCCACCAGTACACATTTAAAAGTCTCTCAATTTCTAAGCAAAGCTCTGAAGGTAACAGGAAAACACTCATAGCGTAAGTTGACATAACTTATGTTATCGACTTTATCAAAACTTCTTTACTGGCCTTGGACAAAAATCTATTCTTCCAGCCTTGAACTCTAGCTCTAACTTTCTCTTTAATGAATTAAAAAACTTACCTTTTATTTCTACCAACTAACATTGGCAAACCAAGGTATCGCCAATGGTTATCAGAATAAGGTACCCGAAGTATATCATACAACCTCTGTTGTAAAACATAACTTGTATTGGAGCTAAATAAGACTGAAGATTTGTAAAAATTAATCAGCTGACCCAAAGCTTGCTCATAAGCCAAGAAGCATTTCAAAATTTAAAGACACTCTTCTTCAGTAGCTTTGAAGTAGAAAAAGCTATCATCAGCAAAAAAAAAGTGACTAATCACCGGAGCCCCTATAGCAACTCTACATCCATAAATAAAAACTTGCCTCTCATACTGCCTCACATAGAAGAAAGACCCTCAGCCCAAAGAACAAATAAGTAAGGGTTAAGAGGATTGCCCTTCCGAAGACCCTTTGAGGAATTATAGGACCCATAAACTGACCACTGCACAAAACATTATAGTTCACAGAAGAAACACAAAGCATGTTAAGTCTAATCCATCTATCATGAAAACCCATTCTTTTCAAAATTTTCTCCAACTAACCCAACTCAATTCTATCATATGCTTTGCTCATATCAATTTACAAAGCAGCAAAGCCTTCTTTTCCTTACAACTTTCTCTTCAGAAAATGTGCCACCTCAAACGCAACAAGAATGTTATATGTAATTAGTCTACCAGAGATGAAAGCACTTTGAGACTCTCAACAATGGAAGGTAGCACCTTTTTTAGATAATTGGCCATAACTTTAGTCACAACTTTCAGCAAAACGTTACACAAAGAGATTGGCCTAAGCTCAGATAAACTCTCGGCCTTATCGTTTTAGGAATAAGGACAATAACAGTGTCATTCAAACCAAATGGAAGAGGAAAGTGTTAAGGAAATTTAACACGGACTGAACTACATCCTCACCAACTATCTCTCAAAAATTTTGATAAAACGCTGGGCTTATGCCATCGAGGCTAGGAGATTTATGTGGGTGCATCAAGAACACTGCATCTTTAACTTCCTAGGCAGTAAAACTCTCTAAAAACTCAACATTCTGTTTAGAAGAAATACAACACTGCACAGACTCAAGAATTTCATTATCCACCATCCTAACAGACTCAAAAGTTGCTAGAATAATCAATCATATGCTCCTCAAGCCCATTACCCCAGAGAAGCAAATTTCCATTACTATTATGAAGATGAGCAATATGATTCTTGTTTCTATGCTGAGAAGCAATGACATGAAAATATCTTGAATTTTTATCTCCTTGCTTAAGCCAGAACTACTTGTCGTTGCTTTAAAAAGCCTACTCCTAACCCAAAAGTTTCACATACTGCAAACAGGTAACCTCAAACTTGCCAAGGGAAATAAAATAATGCTTACCTCTCAAAGTCACCATTTCAACTCTACAATCTTTAATTCAATTCTTAAAGGAATTAAATAAATAGCACCCCACACACTGAGGTCCTCACCATACTTTGCAAGTCTACTATGAAGAGGCAGACCAATAGAACTGTGCCAACTTTGTAAGTCTACTATGAAGAGACAGACCAATAGAACCGTGCCAACTATGAGAAATAACTTTTTTATAACCCCAGTCACGAATCTAGGCATTTTCAAAATGAAAATGGTTATTATTAACCATAAATATCTTAACAAAAATCTGAAGGAAGATGGGGGAATGATTGGAATTAGCAACACAGGTGAAAAACCTTCACATTTGGAAAGAGACGGTGCCAACTTTTCATAACTATTGCCCTGTCCAGTCGCTCTTCAACCCATCGAGCAGTGCCTCTACCCCATTCCCAAGTGAAAGGGTGCCCAATATAACCCAAATCATGGAGGCCACAACCTTGAATCACTGATTGAAACCCCTTGCAAAGCCAATTTGGGTGCAAGTGACTTCTTTTCTTCTCCAATGAAAACATCAAGTCATTAAAGTCCCCAAGAATGACCTAGGGAAGAGAAGAACTTACTATTAAAGATTGAAGAAGATTCCACGATTCTTGCCTTCGGCACCTCTCAAGGAAGCCGTAAAAACCCATCATCCACCAGTCACCAACATTCAGCACACTGACATGAGCATCAATATAATTCTTGAAAGATCCAAGAATTGAAACAGAAAAAGAATCTTTCCACATGAAGGCAATACCTCCGTGCCTTTGTCTAGTCACAACAAACGACATGTCAAAACTAACTTATTTTCAAATACCCTCCAACTTATTAGCATCAATCATAATCTCCATTGGAAAAACTAAACTGGGCCTCTTAGTTAATATTAAGTCCTTTAGGACTTGATTTGTCTTAAGCCCATGATAATTCCAAGATAATGTACTCATTCGTCCCTGGTGGGCCTGGAGACTAGAGCCTACCTCCTACAAGTTTTTTACCTCTCTAAAGCCTTTATTTCTATGCTTTGAGAAGGCCGAAGTGGTTGAGTAATTGTAATAATCTGAGTTTTTAAATTATTTTATTTTAAAATAGAATATGTAATGTTAATAAATTTTAAAAATAAATTTGATTATTTATCGATTGATGAGTTTTATTATTATTATTTTATATTAATTAGGGTTTTGATATAAATATCTATTTTAAGACTAGTATTTAGATAATTTATTTGTGTAATATACATATTTCTTATTTTGAAAAATATTTAACTTAGTATATTTTATTTTAATGTCATTTTATCTTATTAAATCATATTATTTTATACATTATTATTTTAGGTGTTTATATATATATATATATATATATATATATATATATATATATATTTGTACATGTGTATATTTAAATGTGTGGTTTAGATATACACACACATTATTTTATTAATATAAGGTATTAAACTATAGTATATAATAATATATATACATATAATATATAATATATACATTTTCAAAACATAAAAAAACCTCCCTATATCTCTTCTCTCTCCCGACCTCCCATCACAATCGTTTGCCATCTCGTTCATCGGCCGTCGGTGTGCCTCCCCGCCTGCCAGCCAGCTCAGCCACCATCAGCCTTCTTCTCCAGCGCCGTTTGGTGCATTTGAGGCCGAAAAATCTGAAATCTTCTCCTCCTTCGTTCTCCTTCGTCCGGCCACTAAATTGGGCGTTTCCAGTGTCGTTGGATTTTTGGAACTTCGAGGAGGAGGATTCCAAGCTTCTTTCAGCTTGAAAACATGATTTGGTAGGGTTTCTAGCTTGATTTCATTTTCGGCCATTCTTGGGTTTTTATTTTTTTTGATTATTTTTGCTTGATTTATGAGAAATTACTTTATAAATTTTGTTCCCCTTAGCTTAATCTACATTCCAGAATTTTTGTATGATTTTTGGGAATTATTTTGATTTTTATGAATTTTTTATTATTTTTATTATTTTATTATTTTCGTAAATTAATTAAATAAACTATTGAAATTGTGATTTTTGGTGTTATTGGTGGTTATTGGTAATTTTAGAAATTAATTAATAATTTTTATGAATTTTGTGTAATTTTTATAATTATTTTTAGTTTATGTTAGTTTTGAAAATATAGGTTAAATATATATATATATATATATATATATATATATATATATATATATATATATATATATATATATATATAATTAGAAATAATTGGATAATTAAGTGTATTTGTTGATTTTAATGAATAATATGTTGAGAAAATAATTTTTGAGTATTTATATAATTTTTATTGAATTTTTGAATGTTTTTAGTATTTTATGTGAATTTTTTATATATTAGGGGTATTTTGGTAATTTGATGATAATTTTAGTTGAATATTAAATTTAATTGGTTTCAATATTATTTGAGGTATAAAAATTATTTTCACAAACTATTTACTAATTTTAACTCATTAATACTATTTTTCAAAAATTATTTTCAAATTATATATAATATACTATTTTTGTAAATAAATGGATTTTTAGTAATTTTTAATATGTTTTTGGACTAATTAAGTAATTTAGATTTATAAAATGAATTTTTATTAATATTTGTAGAATTATCGAGAAATATCGATTTTTAATAATATTATATTATTATTAGGGTTTTTTTTAGTAATTATTGGTAAAATAATTACTTTTGGTGTTTTATTACTTAAATTGCCATATTTTGATATTTAAAGGGTATTTTTGGTATTTATTAAATTTTTATATATTTTATTGTATTTTGTGGTGAATTGTGGACCTTGGTCAGGGGAAATTGTAATTTGGGATCCCGACCGAGGAGTTGTGAGAATTCTGGTTTGAAGTGTATTTTTCTTGCCGGGCCGGCTCTACTTTTTTAAGTAGAAAGATGTCCGTTTTACAGAAGAGGTTCTACCGAATTTTCAGTAGAATTCTCGTAAAATGTTACATTGGGTCTAATTCCTATTCTCTATCTGTGTTAGTAATCCTAGATCAAGTCTCTAGAAGTT
Source organism: Mallotus nudiflorus (assembly GCA_947683625.1). Lineage (NCBI taxonomy): Eukaryota > Viridiplantae > Streptophyta > Magnoliopsida > Malpighiales > Euphorbiaceae > Mallotus > Mallotus nudiflorus. The sequence goes on from CANTUR010000099.1 coordinate 1,342,343, forward strand.
AAATTAGATTTATTCTGATTTTCGTATTATTATTTTATTGTTAGTTGCGCCGAGACCAAGGCCTAGCGGACCAGGCTCGTTGGACCCGTCTCGAGGAGTGCATACCTGTGAGTTGTTATTTTATATATACATGCATTTAGGTTGCATGTTTTAGAAATATATATGCTTTAATTGTATGATTTATGCATAAATGACTTAATAAATGCTTAAGTATATTCTAAGTATATTTTCAGTATATTTTCGGTATATTGTGAAATAAATGCATGTTTTTCTTTTTAATTAAATCTAGATTACTTTCAAACATATTATTGGTTTAATTTAATATATTCCATGATTTATTTGAATTGATTTTACGTATATATACTTGAAATATACTTAGTTTATTTTAGATATATTTCTAATATATATATGGTTTATAATGTTATTTATAATGATATCATGCATCATTATTTTATGAATGAAATGAGTTATTTTTAAATGAAGGATATCAATAGAATGTACTTTCTAGTGGGCAGCACTAGGACCAAGTACGTACCGGTATGATAATAGATTGTAGGTTAAATTACTAATCTATTTGTGGATCATGACTTGATTGATTTGATTGTTGTGTGAGGTGAATGAGAGTGTGACTGTCGGAGCTCGGTTGACCTAGTGTCTTGGGGCCAATCAGACTGACAGTCAGACTGCTGGAGCTAAGTCGACTTAGTGTCTTGGGGCCAGTCTACTGTCAATAAGGATTAAGTGAATTTATTTAGAAACAAGTGAGCCTGTATGGTTAGAGTATTGTTTGTTGTTATTGAAGTTGCGATCATTTAGGGTTCTATTTGATCATTCTTAAACTAATATTTTTTTCAGTATTATAAATAAAGTGATTTTCAGCATCTATGTGTACATGCCTATATATATATTTATTATATACATATGATTGATTGCATTTGATATTTAGTAATGCGTGTATATATATTATAACAATTCACTCAGTGAAGTCTGACTCCCCTTCGTTGATGTTTTTACAGAAGAGTCATCTTCTTCAGACCTCAGCAGTAGATCCATCCGCCGGATTTCTTCCGCTCCGATCCTATTATATAAATCACTTGATTTTTATTTTGGATTCTAGACGCTGCAGTAATAGTTGTATTTGATTCTGTCGAGAGTTGTATTTGAGTTTATGCATGTATAAGTTTTTAATTTAGAGTGTTTCTCTGAAAATTTGTATTAAGAAATTTTATTTATGATATGAGATGTGATATTATTTTATTAAAGGAAGTTGAGGAATTTATTTTATTATTTAAGATTTAATTTCCGCTGCATAAATTTTTTATTGTATTGCATGCTTTTCTTTTAAGACTTGTTACGGATTTCGAATTCGAAAGAATTCTCATTCCCTAGTGCCGGTCATGACCCGTTGTTTTATAGATGATGTAGATGCCATTTCTATCATGATCCAAAACATGGGGCATGATTCTTTCCTTTTCCCCTAAAATAGAAAGTTGACTATGAGATTTACCCCCTTATAGCCCCTTGATCCCTTATTTTCCCACTACTAACAATTATTGCATTCTCACCACTAACACCTTCACTTCCCTTATTATTTTCCTCTAAATCAATTACCATTCTAGTAACTTCCCCACCACCCTGTCCAACCTCCACAGATGGAGGAGCAAAACGAAGCCACCGCTCCCTTTCAGCGACTGCCTGTCTTTGAATGAAGCAATAAGACAATCACCCCATATAAACATAGGATTTTCACCTTTATGATCATAAAGTTTTTCACAAAACTTATCACTGTGACCAATAAGCCTGCAAAAGAAATAAAAATTTGGAATATGTTTATAATTAAAATGAACCCAGATCCATTCTCCACTCGCCTTTTTTAGTCTCATTTTGCGTTTAATGGGAAGATGAATATCCATCTGAACACGGATTCGCATGAAAGACCTCCACTTTCCATTGAAATTATTAGAATCTGTTTCAATGTAATGCCCCCACATAGTTCCCAATGATCTTATAAATCCTCTCCAACATAAATCCAATAGGTAAGTCATACACCTGCAACCATATTTCCGTGTCGAACAATTGAATTTGTGTAGGCTGCTCATGTCCTTCAAGTCGCTTCGTCAAGAGCACATGTCTATTAAATGACCAAGGACCCCGTTTGATTACTCTTTCCAAATCTCTTTCGTGGAAGAACTGGAAAAGGAACAGATTTTGGTTCAAGCTTTTGAGGCACATTCCTTTTACCGGCTTCCAGAAAGCCGCCATCATACGCATGGTAGCAAAATCAATATTCTTCTCAGTTAAGAAACGACCAACCAAACACCATTCCAAAGCCGTCAGTTCACTCTCTACCTTATCTTCTTCAAATTCCACGCCCCCCGTTTCTTCCTCCTCCAGGTTGAGGTTTGCACACATAGCTTTCAGGTCACTCATATTTTTACTACTACTGGCTATTGGAAAAGAAGAAAGAGACAAAGGCTAAAAAAAAAGGGATAAAGAACAAAGATTTAATGAAAACAATATTGACAAACAAAACTAACGAAAGCATGTCAAGAGACAAGACTGTCAACGCTTGTCATATAGACAAGACTATCAATGCTTTTTTTGGAAACAGAATACAGTTGGATACTGGAACATGACTCTTTTTGTATCGATTGGCAATTGGGGTCAGATTCTCTTTCTAAAAACCTGGAAAGAGTTCAGGCAGTGGTATAACAAGCATAAATCGAAAGGCATCAAGCCATTTCTTGATGGAATGGTAAACTAACTCTCCCAACTTGTTCCTTACCTTTCAGGAAAAAATTGAAATAGTCTACTCAAAATCTATAATTTGCATGTAGGTAATAAATGGGTGGTACAAAAGACTAGGAGAGAAGATCTGGACACCTTGGTTCATCAAATTTAATTATAATTTTAGTTTGTATTGCAACTTTTAAATAGATTCAAAAAATAAAAACAATTTCTACTATATTGATCATCAAATTTAAATAAAGTACACAAATTATTAAATAAGGTCCACATAAAAATATTTATTAAATTTTTATTTATGTACTAAATTTTATGTGTTGATTATGAATAGTAATTATAGTTTTTATAATTAAGTAATTACATAAGTCATCAATCAATGAAACTAAGAAATAAATTTTTGGACAGAAAATATATTTTTGTATCTATATTATATATAATTTTATATTATATATGAAGTAATTTTTAATAAAAATATTCTTATTTTACAAGTTTAGATAAAAGTATTTATATTATCTTAAACATCTATCATATATGAAAAAATTAGATTAAGAAAAAAAAATCATATTTTAAGTTAAATATGTATTTTGAATTTTATACAAATAATAAATAAAATAATTTAGTCCATATTTGTGTTGACAATAGGCTTTTACTTAAAATTGAATAAATATTTTAAATTTTAAATATATAAATAATTAGTAAATTAATTAAATTTTATTTAAAAATTGCTAAACATGTTAAATATATAAGCAACAGATAAAATGATTGAACTAGAAAATTCACTCCAAATATTAAATGTGAAAAAATTAATCTATATCTATCTTTTGTATTTCAATTTATAAATATAAACAACTCATAAATAATTAAGCAAAAGATTTGTTCTTCTATATTTCATATTTGTTTTATTTTTTTCTTTTTAATTTATTTACAATATAGCTAATAATGAATATATATTTTGTAATAATATTTTAAATAAAATTTTTCACTAATTAGTTATGTTTGTAGAAGGTTATTTTCAATCAGCTTTTCCAGAATTTTGGAGAAGGGTCTTCCTAAATTAGAAAACCTTCAGGACTGCTTGACTGCGTTGATCTGTATATTACTGCTTGGCCCAACTCTGCCGCCAGACCCAAACCCTTCTCTGTTTGTAGATCTTCCATTGAAAAACTTATTTTTTATGCGATGTCTAATTCTTTCTATACTCCAAACTTGTACAACTCTTCAAAGTTCTGAATCCCTAAATCCCTTAGTTTCCTAGAGAGAGGGAGTAGACATCCTTCCATGGCTATTACTAACTGATCAGATTCCGCAGGTCATTGCTTCATCTGTGCTAATTTGGCTCTCCACCTAATCAAATAATTTGTATAAGATTCATTGAATTTCTGATTCAGGTTCTGCAAGTCTCTTAGGGAAGCCTCCATCTGAATGTTGAGACTATACTGCTTGATGAATGCAGCGCATAGTTCCTCCAAATCAACTTGAACACGAGATTCTAGTGTATAATACCATTTGATGGGTGCTCCTTTCAAAGACAGCGGGAATTGCTTCACAATCTGCACTTTAATTAGTTCAGCTATCTTCATGTGGGCCACATACTGCTTTAAATGGAGGTGGGGGTCCTCTATGCCAGTGAATTTCTTTATATTAGGAAACTTGAACTTCCATGGCAAGGGATCATCATCCTTATCCAGGCTCAGCTTGGAAAAGCTCATTGAGGCATCGATTGCTTTTTGCTTCATCATCAGCTGCATTTGAGCCTTAGACTTGACAAAGTCTTTAGCCCAATCCGGCTTCTCCATATTTCCATTGACATCTTCTTTCTGACGGATAATAGGTTCTGTCAATACTGTCTACTGATCATCTTCAACCTCTTGCCTTTCAGGATCCTCGGCATCCAGATCAAAAGGTCGAGGTTGAGGTGCTAGTGGATGGGGCACTGGCGGCTGTGGTGCTAGCGGTTCCCCTCTAGCTGTACACATTATTTCCCCTATAATTTCTCTCATGATCACCCTAGTTTGTTCGACCATTTTAGCTTTCAACTGTTCCTTGAAGGCTTCAACATCAAATTCTGCCATCTTAATCCCTCTACAGATTCTAACCAGACGGCCTGTTTCAGATCGCTTCCAACTGACAGATTGTTATAGATCTATATCTGCAACCATTGAGGGTCAGAAACATGTATGGCGTGTATGCATGAAATACAAACCTACTGGTAAGAAGGAAAATAAAATAAAAAATATATGTACGTATCATAGGACAAAACAAAAAGCTCTCTAATGATATCTCCACCTTTATTTCTCCCACACACATTTTCAATGGCGAGTTCCTTGTCCTAGGATTTTTGTTCTAGGTTTTAATTATCAACAGGGGATAATAAAATCAACAGATGCAAGATAACTCTCAAGATGATGCAAACAAATGGCACTTCCTCCAAATAATTCCAAAGTCCATTTTAAATGGGCCAAGAATGATATCAAAGGCCCACCTTGTCAAAATCCCTTTGAAATGGGCTAATAATAGGCATGAAAGGCCCGTTTTGTCAAGGCTTATTTTGTAATGGGCTTAGGCCTTATTTAGAGGATTACCATATGGCATAAAACACATGCATTTAGAAAAAATCCTAGTGGAATTGCTAGGTCATTACATGAGCTAAGTCTTAGGTAATAAGCTTCGGCTCCCACAACTATAAACATCCATTACGTCTCCCTACTCAAGGATCCATGCGATGTGGATAAGTACATGCTATGAGTGATAATAATCCAATACCTCACTACCAGGTTTGAATGAAACACAGGCAGCAAAACAAAGATTATTGTTGATTTATTCGGGACTTGGAGTGCATTGTGTGAAAACATGTAGTGAATGCAAAATTCGCAAAGGAAATAAAGCAATAATCAAAGATGATAAATTACAAAACACTTGGAATCAATTTCTCTATCCCTAGTGGAGTCACCACTGTAGGTGGCAGGGTTTAGTTGTGCACCCAAGTGTTGGCAACCACGACACTATGCGAGCTCGGGGCTCACTAGGAAATACATAGTGGGTTTGGGGCCCAAAACAGAGATGGATTCGCCATTTAGATAAAAGTTGGGACATACTGTTGTCACGGCCCAAAACAGGGGTCATGACAGGCACTAGGGAATGAGAATTCTTTCGAATCTGGAACCCTTAGCAAGCCTAAAAAAAATAAAAGACATGCAATGATAATAAAATAAAATTCTTGCAGTGGAAATAAATCTTACAAATAATAAAATAATAATCCACCGATAGATATAATAACATAAATCCATCTTATATATATATAAACTTTTAATACAAATCTCAGTTCATATCTTTAAAATACATATCTCACACAACATAATTCATAAATCCCACAACTTGATTACAACTACTGCAGTGTCTAGATTATAAAATAAAATCAAGTAAGCAGTTTACATAATAAAGCTGGGGGCAGAAAAAATCTAGCGCAAGGGTCTGCGACTGAGGTTTAAAGATGAAGACTCTCCTGAAAATAGTTAACGGAGGGGCGTCAGACCTCACTGAGTGAATTGTTATGATATATATACATGCATAACTAAATGACAATTGCATACATTCAATAGTATATATATAATAAATATATATACAAGCAAATACACACAGATGTAGCAAAATCGTTTTATATATATATTGAAAAATAACTTCCGTTTATGAAGGATCAAATAGAACCCTAAGTGATCGCAACCTCAAATGATATTAGACAACACTCTAGCCATACGGGCTCACTTATTCCAAATAAATTCACTTGTTCCATTTGGACAATAGACTCGCCCGACACACTAAGTTAACCGAGCTCCAGCAGTCTGACTGTCAGTGTGATTGGCCCCAAAACACTTGGTCAACCAAGCTCCCGCAATCACACCATCAATCATATCTCACATTAATCAAATCAATTCGATCAATATCCACAAATAGGTTAGTAATTCAACCTACAATCTAACATCGTATCGGTACGTACTCGGTCCTAGTGCTGCCCACTAGGTAGCACGTTCTATTGATATCCTTCATTTAAAAATAAATCCATACATTCATAAAATAAATGATGCATGTCCTTAATTAAAATAACAATATAAACCATATATATACTAGAAATATACCAAAAATAAGCCACGTATAATTCGAGTATATATGTGCCGAATAAATTCAATTTAATTATAAAATAAACTATAAATATACTTAAAAATATTTTAGGTATAATTAATAATACAACATGCATTTAATATAAAATATACCAAAATATACCTAAAATATACCTAAGCATTTATTAAATCATTTATGCAGAATTCATAAAATTTAAACATACATTTCTAAAGCATGCATTCTTAAAACACGTATATATAAAATAACAATTCACAGTTATTGCGCTCCTAGAGACGGGTCCGACGGGCCTGGTCCACTAGGTCTCGGTCTCGGCGCAACTAAATAAATAAACGACAATACAGAATCAAAATAAATCTAACGAAATTCTAGAGACTCAATATAAAACACCGGATACAGACTCAGATAGGAATTCGACCGGATGTCACGTTTTACAAGAATTCTACCAAAAATTTGGCAGAACCTCCCCTATAAAACGAATATCTCTCTACTCAAAGAGTAGAGCCGGTCTTACAAAGAAACACACTTCGAAAATAAACAGCCACACAACCCCTCGGTCGGACTCCCAAACTATAATTTTACCGACCGAGGTTTACAATTCACAAGATAATACAGAACACATTAAAATGCCAAAAATACCAAAAATGCACTTTATATATCAAAATATAGGAAACTAGGTATTTAAAACACTGAAAATAATTATTTATCCGATAATTACAATAAAACCCTAATTTAAATAAAATATTATTAAAAATCGATAATTCTCAATAAATTTATAAATATTAACCGAAATTCATTTTATAAATCCAAATTACATAATTAGCCCTAAAACATATTAAAAATCATTAAAAACTCATTTATTTACAAAAATAGTATATTATATATAATTTGAAAATAATTTACGAAAAATAGTTTTAATTAGCTAAAAATACTAAATAATTTATAGAAATCATTTTTATACCTCAAATAACTATTAAAACCAATTTAATTATATTTTTAGTCAATTTAGTATCAAATTACCAAAATACCCCTACTATATATAAATTCACTATAATTATTCAAAAATTCACCAAAAATAGTATAATTACTCAAAAATTAATTTCTCAACATATAATTCAACAAAATCTATAATTATACACAATTAACCAATTATTTTCAATAAAACACATAATTAACCTAATTTTCTAAAAATCACATAAACTAATTAAATTCATAATAATTATATAAAAATCATAAAAATTACAAATAAATTTCTAAAATGCATTTTAACACCCATAAACACCATAAATCATAATTTCATAATTTAATTAATTAATTTTCAAAAATTAGAAATATTAATAAAATAATAAAAAATTCATAAAAATCAAAATAATTTCCAAAAATTCCAAAAAAATTACAGCATGTAGATTGAAGTACTAAGATCAATGTTTATGAAGGAAGTTTACTTGAATCATTGAAATCGAAGCTCAAAAATTTCAAGAACTCAAAGTGGCTGAAATTGAATATTCAAAACCTAAGGAAATCTAGACCAAATTAAGTGAAACAAAGCTTGGAAATGGACTCACCAGAGCTCAAGGAAGAGATAGAGACTGGTGGCACTCTAAATGTTGGCCGGAATCGGGCTAATCGAAGTTGGGATGGATTTCGGCTTCTTGAGGAAAATTCGGCTAAACAATGCTGGAAATGAAAGCTAGGGGCGGTGTAGCAAGCTGGAAGGAAAGGTGGCACGCCGGGAGGCACACCGATGGTGAAGAAATGGAGTTGCAGACGCCGGAACGAGGAAAGGGGTGATCAGGAAGATGGTGATGCTGAAAATGACAATTTGGTAAATATTGAGACTTTAGTTTTTAGGTAAATATATATATATATATATATATATATATATATATATATATATATATATATATATATATATATATATATATATATATATATATATATATATATATATATATATATATATATATATATATATTTAATATTATTTTAATATATAATATTATATGCACAATAAATATTCACCACACACATATTTAATAATATATATATACACATATAAATATATACAGACTTAATTATTATTAAAACTATATAATATAATATAATTAAATTAAAATGAACCCTAAAAATCATGCATGGACTCATACAAATTCACAAAACCGTCTAAAATAATTAATATTTATTTATTTACGTCTTAATTTCCTCGAAAATAGAACTCTTGGGAAAATTTTATGTAAAGGACTTAAAATAATTAAAAATGACTTTAATAAATAACAAACTAATTAAATAATAAAAAAATATATAAAAATTATTAACACTGCATATCCCGATGCAGTTTAAAATTATTTAAAAACTCGGGATATTACAACTGTATAAAAATTGGATTTCACAGAGGTTCCCAGAAACCGTCATCAGAGATCAGGTTTGGAAACTATGTATAGGCTTTTAGAATGCCCACCCAACCTAGCAGTTGGCCTTCGTGTGTGTTTTGTATTTTATTATCTTTGATTATTAAATTATTTCCTTATTTACATGCAAATTGCAGTTGGTTTTCAATTTTATATTTTATTTTAAGTTTGCACATTAGTTCATTTTAAGCTTAAATCCTCGGCAATCAATCACAAATAAATAAATAAAATAAATAAAAAAAAATTTACAACCATACATTCTAAATAAAAGGGGAGAGGGATTAAGGATTACAACTTTTAGTGTAAATAAATATAAAAATACTAAAAATAAACCATACATAAACAAAAAATAAACTAATTAATTATACAAATTAATACTCCAAAAAATGATAAATACGACGAACATCTAGTGATTGAAAATCACTAAATAATTCTTGCAACACATATAGGTTAATTCCATACAACAACAACAATAATATTTATAAATCATCAACAAATAGTATTCACAAAAAATGAATGAAAATGAACTCATAAAATGGTTCACTAAATATTATAAAAAGGGAAATAACATGGGAACAATATCAATCTATATAGGAAACATGCATAATCTCAAAAAATCACAAATTAAACACAAAAATCATGCCAAACATGCAAAATGCGGACAGAGAATCAAGGCATAATCAGACAGGACTTTGTCAAAGAGGCGATGCCTCTTTAAAGAGGTGTCGCCTCTTGACCAGGAGGTGATGCCTCCATCGCATCATCATGAAGGGGTGATGCCTCTTTGAAGAGGCGTCGCCTCTTCAACAAAGACAGGAACACTTTACATTTCTTAGATCTTAAGAAACGCGATAATAAAGCACGTAAATGAGAAACATACACAAATATACAGGTACCAACAATTAAATATTCAATATCTCATGCAACCATGCTCCTCTATAGCTTCAAATGAGTAATATAACTCAAGAAAGCACATAAAGGAATAAGAAATCAACACTTATAATGAAGATAAAGAGTTCAAACTTAGAAATGAGTGGACTCATTATCTTGGACGAGCTGATGCTCCTAACTGAGCCCTCTGAGCTTGGTTAATAGAGGAATGGTTTTGAATGCAAGTAGGCTCCTTACTCTTATAAAGAATCAAGTCCCTTAATGCCTCAAAATCTCTTCCCCTTCTTCTCCTTTATTTTTTTTTCTTTTCTTTGCATTCTTTTCCTCCCCTTTCCTGACATTTTTTTCCCTCAATTACCAAACTTTTTGCCTACCTCCTCTCTCATGCCCCCACATTCCCTTTTAAAGCCTCTCACCTTTTTTCCTTTTTCAATTTCCCAAAAACCCATTCTCACTCTCTTCCATTGCCTTTTTTCATTTCCTAGGCTCTCTCCTGCCTTTTGTCCTTTTCTTTACATGCATAAGTGACCAACTCTTCAGCAAGTGAGCTTCCAACTACAACTATTAATGACATTTAATACTGCAGAGAGTTGGTGTGAAGAGACGACGCCTCTTCGATGAGGCATCGCCTCATTGACTCTTGGGGTGAAGAGGTGACACCTCTTCGTTGAGACGATCGCCTCTTCACCTAGGCCAAGTCAAGGCCCTTGGGTCAAAAGACGATGAGCTTGGGCTTTGGTTCTTATTTTTAGGCTTTGATAAGGTATTTGTGAGCTTGGTTTAATGTTTGGGCCAGAACATAGTATTTGTGGGTTTTTAGAGTCAATTTTAGAAAAGTCTCGGGTTTCCCTTGTATTCAAAACTCGAATTTTCTTATCATTGGGCTTTCATTGCGGGTCGATCAAACTGACAGTGCCCACAAATACTATAAAAATAATTTCAATTATATTTTCAACAATATTCAAAAGAAGACGTTATTGAATTTATCTTCATTTTATACCCTTTTTTTTTCACCTTTTTTCACCTTTTTTATACCATTGAAATACATAATAATATTGTTACATGAAAGTTGAAATATTTTAATTATTTGTTGTTTGTTCATATTGAGAGGGAGGAGAAATGTCTAAATAAAAATTTTTAATTATTTTTTCAAGTTGTAACATAAAACGTGATTTCTGGACAAAAAAAAAACATAAAACGTGATTTCTTTTTTAATTGCGTTTATCCATTTATTTTTTAGAAATTAAAATATTTTTTTGCAGTATTACTAATTATATGACTAGTTCATTATTATTAGTAAGAAACTTAGATTACCATGTCACTTTATATTTACAAAATAAAATGCCATTTTCAAATCAAACTTGATTTCAAATTCTTTGAATTTTTATTTGGAATTTTGATTAAAACGAAATTAAATTTGAATATTTCGAGTACCATATAAAGTCGAATTCAAGTAAGACATCAATAGGATTAGAATCAAGTCTAGGTAAAATATTGTATATTGATTAAGAATAAATATTATATATTGAATAAGAATAGGAACCTTATAGATTTGCATATTCTGCCAAAGACATTGTAAATATTCGAAGGAAAAAAGGCATTATGTTGAAATAAGTTCTTGTTGCTTTACCGAAATGTTTTCTTCTGATCAAGCCACAACAATGCTTTCATTGTCAAGAAGAACATTTTTCTTGGAATGAAATAGCAATTCAATCCACGTTGACAATAGAGAAGTGTATTTCGCACTTCTTCCAGAACTTCCACAGGAACCTAGAAACATGGAGTAGAAGTGCTTTCAGTTCATTGGCACTTTCTTTTGTGATTCTTTGATTATTGACACTTTAGCATATGATAAATAAATGCTAGCATTTAGAGCTGGCATAAGAAAGTACTGACTTTATGGCTGAAGGGAGACTAATAGATTCTAGAGCTTAGCCTGCACAAGAACATGAGATGAGGAAATTACAAGTTGTTGCCATCATCTCTCACCATCTGCAAAAGTTCAGGAAACTCAAAGTTCAGATCACAAATTAGTAAACAGATACGAGAGGAGCCAAGAAGCGTCACTTGTAGCTTTCGTGAGCATCAATTTTGTTCATCTCCTGCAGAAAAAGTTTCATGATATGATATGCAAGTAAAGAATCAAATACATAAACAAACTCTAAAATTCACCAGTTTTACATGTACACGATAAAATTTTTATTTGCGAAAAAAATGGAGAAAAGAATGTACCGTTGTTCAGTAAAAAGCTGGAACATCAAAACTTTCAATTTTAAATGAAAGATAATAGAGAGGCGAAAAAGGGAACATAAAGGCAGACATGCAAGTAATTGAGCTGAGAACTAAAGAAAAATTATAACTCCCTTGTACAGAGATTTAGTAGTACTTTGAATTACAAAAATTAAAAAGTTCAAACTTTATATCAAAGGTGCCCTTTTATAACTATCTCCATTATTTGATTTATACATGCATTTTTTCAACTCTATCTCTTATCACTTGTTAACAAGAAAGCAGCGGAGACCTCTTTGTCTTATGTGTCATATGATGTGTCACATTTTAATGGTAATTTTAATTTTTTAAACACATAATTAAATTAAAAATTTAATTTTTGTAAAAATAAAAGTATAGAAATTGAATATATAAAAATAAAAGTAAATGCAAAGGGTAAAATATGGGTTAAGTTATTATTATTTTTTTTTTGCACTTCAATCATTGTTGGTTATTGTTTTTTAACTTGTTCTTCATCTGCCATTTTTTCTTAATTTTCTTTCATAGTTTGCAGGTTGCTTGAATAATGGAGATTCTTGTCAAATCACATGTCTTGTAGGTGGCAAATGATGTGGCGAGCTTCTTCAGTAGAAGTCAAGCCTACTTATATTGAATGCATTCTTTGATCAATCAAAGCAATTAATTAGAGGGCAAATTATACAAAAATTCATGACGTTAGGCCTTTTTTTGCAAGTTCATGACAACTTTTTAATTTTAGCAAATCTTATTTATCAACTTTTAAATTTTTACAATTTGAAACATTAACAGATTCTTAGATGAAATCTAACTGATATGGTAATCAGAGTTGGCTTTAATTCTCTAGATATGATTTACATGAGATTAAATGTACAAAATAGTGCATTTTGAAATTTTAGAATTTCACATCCTAAGTAGGTCTCAACTAGAGAACTAAAGAAAAATTATAACTCCCTTGTACAGAGAGATTACAAAAATTAAAAAGTTGAATAACATTGCTAGAATTAAGGTTGTACATAAGTTGGAATAGTTCGAAAAATACAAATTCTCCGAACCTAACTCTAAAAATTAAAATTTTTGCTTTGAATTGCTTCAAAATTTGGAATGAATATTCAGAAAAAATGAAGATTTTAAAACGGTTCAGAATCAAACCTAAATTCAGAAATTTGTATTAATTTTTTAATTTATATTTTTAAAATTAATATTTAACAACTTCATAATAAAGAAATATATATTTTTATATTATATTAAATATATATATTTAACAATTGTAACATTTTTAAAAATTTTATCTTAACTTTTATTTTAATATTTATATTTTAATAATTTTATAATTTGAACATATAAGATAAGATGACTATAAATTTTACTATCAAAATTTTATTTGTAAATTAAAATTTTATTTTATGATTTAAACATATGTTGAAAATTAACTATAAAAATATTTAGTTGATGAGTGTATTTATTTTATTTTAATTAATTAATTAATTATTTTTTTAAATGTCAAGTATTATACATCAAGTTTCAATATCAGATTGTCTAAAATAAATTATTTGATTATAATCAATTATTAAATTTTACTTGTAACACATAATTATAGATTTCTAATATTATCAAGTGTTGATTACTAACTTTGTGTTTGGCTCTCTATGTGTGTATGTATATTATTATCGGTTCTGGTTTTAGTTCTTCAATTCGGTATAGTTCTTTTCGGTTCTTGGTTTGAAAAATTGATGATCTCTTGACCCGTCCAAAAAAAAAATTTTGGGTCGGTTTAGTTCAGAGAAAGTCAAATAGTCAATTAATATTTTGGCTTCTGGAGATTTTTGGTACGGTTTTTTAGACGGTTCAAGTTCTCCAAGGCCTATGCACAACACTAAAATTAAGTTGTGTTGAATTTGCCAAAAGCACTAAGAGTTATAAATTTTTTTTGTCAATTTACCCCTTAACTTGATGGTATTTCTAAAGTTTAGATAATTAATTAAAAAAAATTGAAATGCCAAAACAGTAAAAAGTGAAAATTTTAGATACAATTTTTTATAAGGAAGAGTTGGATGTCGCAACGTGTGACATCTAATAGTGAAATTGCAGATAGATAGAGCCATTGTATTTGGCGGTAAAATTAGATGTAAAAATTTTTTTTATAGAGATCTAATCGGTAATTTTATAGAAATTTAAGATGTTATTTATCGCTGGCCTGCGACATGTATTGTTGCCCTTTCTTATAAAAGACTTAGGGTTTAGCTCCTTTTTTTGTCTCTTTATTCTTCAATCTCATCTTCCTTGATCAAAACCAGAGTTACAAATACGAAACAAAAAAAGTGTTGCAAATTGGATGACGTTCATTTTGGTTGTGTGAAAAAAAAAATTCGATCAAAAAGACTATGCCTACCAAGAAAACTATGCCTCACTTCTACTTCAGACATAAATCAAATGGTCGGAAAGGATGTATTTCGCGGAGATGCCATGACGTCAACCTGATGATGTTGTTATTCATACCATAAAAGGAAAGAGTAGTAGTTCCTCTGATACAATAGGCAAGGAAAGCGAGAGTTCTTCTTATTTATCAAACTATGAAAAACTTCCTCATCATCTCAAGTGTTGTTTAGATTATGTTGTTGTGGTTGCCGATAGTTGGAGATATTTTGGTCCTAGAAAAGATGAACTGGTTTGGTTTTTGGTAGTTGAAGGTCTAATACCAGAAAAAAAACAGAAGAAACCATGGAGGGTGTAGCTGAAAATATTATTGAATAGTTAATTGGCCTAGGAATGCTTTACGAAATTCAAAGTTGTTGTCTACAAGTTTTTGATCCTACAAGAAATTATGTCTCATTGAAGTGGATTAGCAAAATTTTGTTTCTAAAGCAGCATCTATAGTTGATAGGATGAAGGATCCTCTTAACTTTAGAAACTTCAAAATTCGTAGTTTATTTTTGCGTGTTAATTCTACTTGGTATTCTGATAAAGTTCTCTCTTTGGCCACCATGTAAGCTATCTGCAAGTTACAATTCCAGAGGGTATTGTATATATGTGGTGCCATTAAAGCCCTGCCTGATGAAGTGGGAGACTTAGTTCATTTGACGTCTTTGGAGTTGATTTACTCACAGTTGGATAAGCTTCCAAAAAGTTTAAGTAATCTTCAGAAACTTCAAACTTTGGATATAAGGTGCTCTACAAAACTACATAAATTGTTGTGGGTCCCTCTTAGTGAAACCCACAAGTTTAAAAAATAATAATAATTGTTGTGGGTTCCTGCTAATGGAGCCCACAAATTTGAAAAGAAAAAAAAAGGAGTCAAATTTTGCAGCATCAAATTTGGTGCTGCAAAGTTTGAAATTGGAAAGTTTAGTTGATTTTAGGCAATTCTCATAGCTATAAATAGCCATTTGGATGGAGAACAAAGCAAGGTGAGGAAGGCAAGCAACGAAGAAAAAAAAAACTTTAAATCTGTGTGTTTTGTGAGGTGAGAGCCAAAACAATTTTTTACTTTGATGAGTGTGAGAAAGTTTTAAGGATTTGGGAAATATTTCCTCAAATAATGAGTGACAAAATAGTCAGGTAATTATTTTTGGGATGTTTGTAAAACACATTGAGTGCCACTATTTTGGTGAGAATTTTTGTGTACCTCTAGTGTTAATCTAAAAAAAACTCTCTCTTATTCCTATTATTTTTATAGTATAAGAATTATTCTGATTTTGTCTTATGGATGAAGCTGAAGAATTAAGGGTAAACCACATTAAAATATTTATGTCATTTTATTATTATTATTTATTTATACGGCACGTTTTACCGCATACTATTATTTATACAACATATTTTAACATCTATTTTACTTACTCATTGGTTGGTTTAACCGTCTCCATTTATTTATTTGTTAGATTATTTCTATAGTAATTTTATTTTAACTCTGTAAAAATTATTCCGTTGCTTCAACTCTGTTAATTTTTCCCAACATAAACTACCAATAGAGGTGCTGAAAATTCAACAACTCAGGCATCTTCTAGTTCGTGAATCCATCAACAACTGTGAAATCAGGGTGCCATAGGGGATTGGAAAGTTGGTGAATCTTCAAATTTGTGAAGGTGTGTATGCTGGAGATGGCATTGCTAATGAACTTGGTACCTTAACCCCACTAGGACGATTCGGTGTTAGGCGTGTCTCAAAAGATCATGCCAGTGAGCTAGCTGAAGCCATTATGAAGATGGAAAACCTTGTCTGCTTGTCCCTAGAAGCAGAGATAACACTTCTTGGACATGAATTCACAGGACTTCTACCTGAATTTGAATCATTTTCACCCCCATGTCTTCTTCGAGAGCTTCGTCTATTTGGAGGCCTAGTTGAAATGCCAAATTGGCTTCTGTCCATGAGAAGTATTACCAGGTTGAGCTTATACAAGTCTAATCTAAAGGAGAACTCAATTTCAGTCCTTCAATATCTTCCCAAATTAAAACATCTCGATCTATTGAAAGCCTGCAATGCAAAGATTATTAGTAAAGAATTTTGCAAGGTGGGGGGCTTCCCGCAGCTGAAATGTCTGCATATTAATTCTATGTTTCTTGCGGAATGGAATAAAATAGTGAGTGAAGCTTTTCCAAGTTTAAGGTGTCTCCAAGTTTCATATTGGTCAAATTTGAGGTCTCTTCCTGAAGGTTTGCAAAACATTTCCATTCTTCAGGAACTAGGCTTGAGGAAAGTGCACCAACACCTCGCAAGGCGACTGCAAGGTGAAGAGAATTACTAGATCAAGCTCATATCAAATGTTTGGTTTGAGCGACAACATTGAAGTGCAGATCTGAGAGAGTTTTTGAGGAAAGTCGTTGAGAACTTGAGGATTTTTATTCATATGCTTAATTCTCAAACTCCATTTCTGCATTGTACTATCAGTTACAACAGGTGCGCACCTCTACTTTTCTGACATGTTCATAATGCATCAGTACTTGCCATTAAAATAACCAGTGAAATGTTTGGCCATTTGCCATTAAACAGACTAAGGTGCTTGTGATGACTGGTTTATGCGAGAAAATAGTGCAGTGCAATTCTAGAATAGAAGGTTTGATGGGGTGGTGCTACACAGCCGCAGAGTCTGAAGATTTATAATGGAATGAATAGCCAACCATGTTGATACTAAAGAAGTGAATTAGAGCTCACTTATATCAGTGTACACCAGTTATTTCACACTTCTATTACTCCCACATGAACCTAAATACACGTAGTTTATTTGCATTTAGAGCTGGTATAAGAAGGCACTCTGACTTCATGGCTAAAGAGAGAATAATCGAAAGTCTAGAGCTGAACCTGCACGAGAACATGAGATGAGGAAATTAGAAGTTTCCATTATTTCTCACCATCTGCAAAAGTTCAGGAAACTCAAAATTCAGATCACAAATTGGTAAATAGTGTAGGAACTTGGAAGGTAGATATGGAAGAAACAGAAACAAAAAATGATGAACTAAAATTTGAACTAAACAGGTTTTCTTTTTCTTCTTTTTCTTCATCATCTTACTTCTCAATATACATACATATATTCATTTTTGTTCCATCAGCCTCCTTATAAAAGGAGAGATTGCTTTTCTACGACAAAGATAAATACATACAGTACTTATGGCTATACTTGTGCTCTTGAAATAAGGATCAGAAACAGAAGGAATAAGTTAGTTACACAATACTTATTCTTTTTATCTAACTCTAATGACATTGCTGACCTTGGCACTCTTAAACAAAAATCTCAGCAACTCCAACAAACAGAAACAGAAGGAATCAAAAAGCGTCTCTTGTAGCTTTCAACCTGCTGCTTTCGGATTGTAAGCATCAATCTTGCTTAATTCTTGCAGAAAACGTTTCATGATACGATATAAAATAAAGAATCAATACATAGACCGACAAACTCCAAAGTTTACCAGTTTTACTTGTACATGTTAAGAATTTTATTTGCAAAAATGTGCCTAGTGAAGTAAAAAGCTCGAACGTCAAAAACTTCCATTTTAAACAGAAGATAATAGAAAGGGAGAAAGTAAAAAATTCAACTTATTTGCATTTAGAGCTGGTATAAAAAAATTTTGAGTTCAACAATTTGAACTTGCCTAACGTGACATGATAATAAACATGAGATAATCTGATTCGGATAACAACATTGCTGAAGTATAAAAAAGACGAGGGGATACAAATCTGATAAAACAGAAACGAATGTTTGATTAGAGATGGTAATTGACAAGAGTCAAAAGATACAAGCAATTTTATCATGACAGATTAGGCCTCCCTATAGTGATGTCGTACTCCTTTACATCCAACAAGGTAGGTTTAAATCTTTCAATAAAAGGAGCATATGCAATATCTACCGATAGAAAATGGAATGGCAAATCGAACTTGTTCATTTCAATGCAATATCTACCTACACAAAATGTGGTAACCAATGATTAAAATGAAAATCCATGCCATCAATTCATAGAAAGAATGTATCTAAAGCAGAAGATATGTTAAATTTCTTATCCTTACCAGACTAAACAGCCCAAGGAAAAATGGTCCATCATCAAATTTCGAAAGAGAAGTTTCAATGAAATCAGGTACAGCACCTGAGGCGGTTAATCATTGTCATGACATTATTTAAGTTTCTAGGCAAAAAAAAATGCTTCATTTGCTAAACATGTTAAATATAGAAGCAACACATAAAATGATTGAACTAGAAAATCCACTCCAAATATTAAATGTGAAAAAATTAATCTATATTTATCTTTTATATTTCAATTTATAGATATAAACAATTTATAAATAATTAAGAAAAAAATTTATTCTTCTATATTTTTTATTTTTAATTTATTTACAATATAGCTAATAATGAATATATATTTTGTAATAATATTCTAAATAAAAATTTTCACTGATTAGTTATGTTTGTTATTTATCCAATCATTTTATATTTATTATTACTTTTTTAGTTATATTCCTTTTTAACTTTTAATATTTTATAGTATTTATGTTATAAATATAATTATTTAATAATATCACAATATTTATTTAATAATATCATGATCTAACATATTTTTCAATAATAATATTGATCACGTACAATGCCCGTAAGAAAAAAAAATTAGTACATATAAATTATTCTTATTTTTTAGAAATAATATATTTACCACTTATTAGAATTTTTTTATCAAACAACTTATTAGAAAAATGGAATAACTCCTATTTTCCCTACACTTTTATTGTTTTACGGATTTGCCCCTTGTACTTTTATTTGTATGGATTGAATCCTTACACTTTTGTTTCTTAATACATTAAGTCCTTGTTTTGAAAATTCAGAAGGTAAACCCTTCTTTAGTAAGTTTTATATATGACTTAAAGCTTGCAAAAGAGGTTTGGTAAAAGGATGTAGAAAGATAATTGATATTGATGAGTGTTTTTTGAAGGGTATTAAATATATTCTTGTGCCTTTTTGAAAAATAAGGACTTAATGGATTGAGAAATAAAAGTGTATGAACTCAATCCACACAAATAAAAGTACATGGGAAAAATTCAGAAAACAATAAAAGTACAGGAGGAAAAAATATGAGTTATTCCTAGAAAAATTGAAAACACAATATATTACTTATTTTATTAAGTATTATTCTTATTTAATAACAAAAATTTTTGTACATCAAGACCACACAAAAAAAAAATTTCCTCCTCTCAAGATGGACAACAAATGTTATTACCATCATCACCCTTTTTTGAGTAGTGTAAATATGATATAAAGATTTTAAAGTGATTATATATATATATATATATATAACCTTATACTTTTAATTAATTATAAAGTACTCACGTTGATTAAAAATTTATAATATTTATATCTCATTTTTACTATAGATTGATTTTTTATAGATTGAAAATACATTTATAATTATAGTCTAACAATAAAATTAAATAATAAAAAATCATATTGTTCAATTATTTATTAATATTATTATTAGTTTGAGAAAAAATAAAATATTTTACTAATTTTTCTTACACAAATGTAGATTTTATTTTAAAAAATAAAATTTATCTTTAAAAAAATCAAAATTATTATGAATGTGAATGAATAATATATTGCTTGTGAATGAACAATATATTACTTATGAGAGAATAATTCTCAAATAGTGAAAAAAAAATTTCTATATAAAGAGATTAAAATTCATTAATGAGAATGTGAAGAAAATAATAGATTACTCTTCAAATTCTTTCAATATTATTGTTTTCCAAATTTTCTCCAAACTATCTCTAAATTCTCTTAAAATTATTCTACTATAAAATATTTTTCTTTTAATTAAATACTACTAAATTCAAGTTTAGTTTTATAATAAACTAAGCAATTCAATCTTTATTTCACAATAAGTTATCAGTACGAAAAATCCTCGATCAAAATAATAAGATACATATTTCTTAATATTTAATGTTTATAAATATATTATTTAATTATATATTATCATAGATGATTATGCCTCCTACTAATTTATATATATTTATATTTATATTTATTTCTTTAATTTAATTTTATATTAATTATTATTTTTATTTTATTTTACTAATTATATAATTAATACAAAAATTATTAAAAATAATTTTAATTTTATGAATGACTATACTTCAAATTAATTTGTATTTATACATATTAATTTCTTATTTATTACTCTTTCGGTACGTTACATCATCTTTTCACTAGCTTTTTGTTTTTTTACTTTACCGTTGACCGTTGTTAGTTATTGTTCTTTTGCTTTTTTTTTTTTTTAATATTTTGTAGGTTGCTTGAATAATAGAGATTCTTGTCAAACCACGTGTCTTGTTGGGGGCAAATGATGCGGGGAGGTTCTTGCGTAGAAGTTGAGTCTACCTATATTGAATGCATTTTTTGATCAACTAAAATAATTAATTAGAGGGTAAATTAAACAAAGATTCATGACATTAAGCTTTTTTTGCAACTTCATGACAAGTTTTTAATTTTAGCTATTTTACTCGTAAACTTTTTAACTTTTGCAATTTGAAGCACTAACAAATACTTAGATGAGATTTGACATGATAGTTAGAGTTAGTTTTAATTCTCTAGGGATGCTTTATATAGGATTCAATGTACAAAATGGTACATCTTGAAATTTTAGAATTTCATGAAATGCATTATTTTGTATATTAGGTCCTACATAAATCTTAATAAAAGAACTAAATGTATAGTTGTATAAAAAATTTATCAATACTTCAAATTATAAATAAATTTAAAAAATTGATCAACATCATTGTTAAAATTAAAAAGTTGCGTTGAATTTATCAAAAGTGTTAAAAGTAGTCTGATGAGATACATTCTCGAAAATTCGGAGGACCTTAATATATACTCTCTTCGTTCGGGGGCTTTTTTTTTTTTTTGGTAATTAAGGGTATTTCTAAAGTTTAGATAAATGATTAAAAAAAAGATTGAATGTCGAAATAGTGAAAAGTGAAAATTTCATATACCATTTGTGCATTTTTCAAAAAAAAAAAAAAATGAAGAAAGACTTGGTCTTTGCTCCTTTTTCTGTCTCTCCCTTCTTCAATCTCATCTTCCTTTATAGAAAACAGAGTTACAAAAACCAGACGACTTTCGATTTGGTTGCGTAAACAAAAAAAAAAAAAAATCAATCTATGCCTCACTTCTACTTCAGACGTAAATCAGATG
Organism: Mallotus nudiflorus; assembly: GCA_947683625.1. Lineage (NCBI taxonomy): Eukaryota > Viridiplantae > Streptophyta > Magnoliopsida > Malpighiales > Euphorbiaceae > Mallotus > Mallotus nudiflorus. Next base: position 1,364,426 of record CANTUR010000099.1, read on the forward strand.
GTCGGAAAGAGATGTATTTCACGGAGATGCCAAGAAGTCAACCTCAGGATGTTGTTGTTCCTACCACACAAGGAAAGAGTAGCGATAGCGAGAGTTCTTATTTATCAAAGTACGAAAAGCTTCCTCATCATCTCAAGTGCTGCCCAGATTATGTTGCTGTACTTAGATATGCCAGTAAAGGTAGACTGGTTCGGCTTTTGGTGGCTGAAGGTCTAATACCAGAAAAAGCAGGAGAAACGATGGAGGATGAAGCTGAAAATATTATTGAAGAGTTAATTGGCGTAGGGATGCTTCAAGTAGATCACAGTATTGAATGTTTAGAAGTTGTTGATCCTTACAAGAACTTATGTCTTGTTGAAGTGGATGAGCAAACTTTTATTTCTAAAACTGCAGATTCACCTGTACGTGCAGTATTCAATGTTTATAGGCTAAAGGATCCTCTTGACTTTAGAAACTTCAGAATTCGTAGTTTATTTCTGTCTGTTAAAGCGCATTGGTCTTCTGATGGAGTTCTCCCTCTGGCCTCCATGCAAGCTATCTGCAAGTTGCAATTCCTGTTGGTGTTGAATATATTTGGTGCCATTGAAGCCTTGCCTGATGAAGTGGGAAACTTGGTTCACTTGAGGTATTTGAAACTGGTTAAATGGCAGCTCAATAAGCTTCCACAAACATTAGGTAATTTTCAGGAACTTCAAACTTTGGATATAGTGTGTGGATATCTAAGTCAACTTCCAGTAGAGGTACTGAAAATTCAACAACTCAGGCACCTTATAGTTAGTTGTTACATCGACAACTGTGAAATTAGGGTGCCAAAAGGGATTGGAAAGTTGGTGAATCTTCAAACCTGCGAAGGTGTGTATGCTGGAGATGGCATTGCTAACGAACTGGGTACCTTAACCCAAGTAAGACGATTCGGTGTTCGGCGTGTCTCAGAAGATCATGCTAATGAGCTAGCTGAGGCAATTATGAAGATGGAAAATCTCGTGTCCTTGTCCCTAGACGCAGAGTTAACATTCTTTGAAGAAGAAAATACTTTCTTAGCACTTCTTCCTGAATTTGAACCGTTTTTGCCTCCACGTTTTCTTCAAGAGCTTCATCTATCTGGAGGCCTAGTTGACGTGCCAGTATGGCTTCCCAGCATAGAAAATCTCACCAGGTTAAGCTTATCAGGCTCTAATCTATTGGAAAACCCAACTTCGGTCCTTCAATATCTTCCCAAATTAAAGCATCTCTGTCTTTGGGAAGCCTACAAAGCAAAGACTATTAGTAAAGAATTCTGCGAGGCTGGGGGCTTCCCAAAGCTGGAAGTTCTCAAGATTAGTTCCCAGGCTCTGGTGGAGTGGACTGAGATAGTGAGTGGAGCTTTTTCAAGTTTAAGGTATCTCCAATTTTCAAACAGTCCGAATTTCAGGTTTCTTCCTGAAGGTTTACAGAACATTACCACGCTTCAAAAAATTCACTTGTGGGGAGTACACAGAGATCTTGAAAGGTTACTGCAAGGTAAAGAGAACTATAAGATAAAGCGTATTGCGAACATCACATATAGATTTTGAGGAAACTCTATGAAGGACTCAAGGCTTTGGCTTTACAATGTTTGACTGTCCAATTCCATCTCTGCAATAAATTCTGAGTTATGAATGTTTATGCATTTGTAGTTTTAGCTTTCTTGTGTTTTTGTATTGAAATGTTTATGCATAAGTAATCTTTATTACAAAAGCCATTGATGCATATGATTCCATATCCAATTTCAGGGCCAAATACTTCTCTTAAGATCCACATAATTGTTTTATACTTCTTCTGCACTAGTTTTCCCTATCTGAACGTAGTTTTACAATTTTCTTCACCTTTTTTATAATGTCAATATTTTTTCTAGATTTACCATTTATCCTTTACTTAATTATTTTACATTGAAACTCTCTAATGGTTATAATAAAATTTAATGATTTGGTAAATTGAAAATGTATAAATACTATTAATTCAATTTCTATTTTATTTTTAACAATATCTGAAAGAAGATATTACTGAATTTATCTTCATTTTATACTTTTCTTTTTTTTTTTACATTTTTTATATTATTGATATACACAATATTGCACTTTTCAATAATAAAAAAAAAAGAAATACACAATATTATTGGGCTATTTGCCATTTTATGGTAAAAATTAAAATTATTTCTCAATGGTTTTTTTTTAAAAAAAAATCAACTCTGCCATTTCATTTCCAACGGCGAAATTGGAAGATGACAAAATACAGCAACATCATTTTGCCAATCAAACTGGCAGAATGAAAGAAAAAAAAAAAAAAAAAAGCACATTTGGCCATTCAATCCGGCAGAACGAAGCCATTCCCATTGCCAAGACAAGTACAGTGCGGAATCAGCTTCTCACAGTGCCATTTCGCCATTCGTACCGGCGGAATGAAGCTTCTCACAGTGTTGATTCAATCGCGTGCCTCTGTTCCTTGCAGCACTGACACACTCAAACACCACCGACCCACACAGACACACACAACGCTCATACAAAATTATGCATAAAGGCCACCACATGCGCAACACTCATGCAATAATAATAATAATAATAATAATAATAATAATAATTTTTATTATTATTAAATTAAAATAATTATAATAATATTAAAATAAAAAAAAAAATTAAGCCCACCTACATACAACACACACAAAGCTCATGCAAATTCATACATAAAAACGACTTTTTATTATTATTAATATTATACAAAAAATTATTTAACATAAATTTACATGGAAAAAAATATGTTGCATTATATACTAAATTTATTAAAAAATTATTTTGAAATTAAAAACAAAAAAGGAAAAAAACCCCAAATATATATATATATATATATATATATATATATATATATATATATATAGTAAATTAAAATAATTATAATAACATTACAATAAAAAAATTAAAAATTAAAAATAAAAAAAGTCCTACCGACACACAAATCTCATGCCATTTAATCTTATTATACAAAAAATTATTTAACATAAATTTACATGGAAAAAAATATGTTACATCATATACTACAATTATTAAAAAAAAATTTTGAAATTAAAAAAAAACATATATATATATATATAATTAAAATAATCATAATAACATTAAAAAATTAAAAAAAATTGGGCCCACTGACGCACACAAACGTCATATGCAAATTCATGCTTATACGAAAAATTATTTAACATAAATTTACACAGAAAAAAATATGTTGCATTATATACTATAATTATTAAAAAACTATTTTGAAATTAAAAACGAAAAAAAACCCATATATATATATATATATATATAATTAAAATAGTCATAATAATATTAAAATAAAAAATAAAAAAGGAGCCATTGACACACACAACTAATACATTACACGGATCGTGAAAAATTCAAACCATCTTGAAAAATCAAATGAAAATCTCTAAAATCGAAAAATATTTGATTTTTTTTTAACTGAACTGTTCCGAAAGTATTTTTTGAAACGGATTTAAAGAATATAAATTTTCTGAACTGAGAACCAAACTGAACTATCCTGAACCACAAATCTCATGCAAATTCATGCATAAAGTTTATATTAATATTATTATATAAAAAATTATTTAACATAGATTTACATGGAAATTAAATATGTTGCATCATATACAACAATTATATATATATATATATATATCTTTATGGTATGAAATATATATGGTACTTTCATATAGATATATACACTTTCATATTAGTGTTCTCTCTACCATGCCTTCCATGCTAGGAGAAGGAAGAGTAGAATCCGATAGTCATACAGATTCAGTTTTTCAATAATGAGTGTTCTTGTATGGAATTGTCAAGGAATGGGAGGTAAACTCACCTTCAAAACTCTAAAAGATCTCACTTATAAGCACAATCCGCAGATGATCTTCCTAATAGAGACAAAGCAAGATCAAGCAAAGATGGATCAATGGAGAATGAAACTGCAAGTCCTCAATGGCACCTATGTCAACCCGGAAGGCAAGACTGGTGGATTAGCGATGTAGTGGAAGCTAGGAAACCTGGGACATTCAGATCTGCAGAAAGACAAAAAATTTTTATAAATGTGTGGATCATAGAGGATACAAAATGGCGATTTACAGGGGTGTATGGATCTCCAATCCTCGGTGAAAGAGAGAACTTTCTCTAGGAGGTCAGATCTCTTGCAACTCATGATACCCTTGGCTAGTGGCTGGTGACTTTAATATGTACCTAGATCGGGAGGAAAAACATGGAGGAAATCAGATCAGATGGTCTCAAGCTAGTAAATTTGCTGCATTTATGGATGACTGGGAATGAATTGACATAGGCTTCAAAGGTGGGAGATACAGCTGGCACAACAGACAGATCAATGAAGCCAACATAAAAGCTAAACTGGATAGGGCATTAGCTTCAAGTAATTGGAGATTTCTCTTCCCCCAAAACACAGGTGATACATGAGCACTTTCTAGGATCAGACCACTGCCCTCTTATAGTACAACTGAGACCATCCGGAAGGAAGATACATAGAAGATTTGAAGTTTGAAATGAAATGGGGTAAAGAAGCTGAGTAAAAAAGAGTGGTTGAGCAAGGTTGGACCTAGAATAGCAGAGAAGCCCAAGCATTGAACAGATGGAGCAAAGGCAAATTTGATGATCCAAAAATTAAAATCCAATAACTCAAAGGACAAATCTTTTCAATCCAAGAAGGCCATTATGATGAAGCAGCTAGAGAAAGACAATACCAACTGAAAAAAAAAATCCAAGATCTATGGACCTAAGAAGAACTCCACTGGAAATAGCACTCACGCATAGAATGGTTGGAAGAAGGTGATAAGAACTCCAAGTTCTTTCATATGTCGACCATACAAAGGAGGCAAAGAAATAAAATAACTAGAATAAAAAATGGGAGTGGAGAATGGCTATATGACAATAATCAAATTCAATGAGAAGTCCAAAACTTTTTTCGAAGCCTCTACAGAAAGGAACAGAATCATGTAGGAAGCATAACTCTGGCTAGCATACAGTACACTGTCACATCGGCAATGAATCAAAGACTAATGTCCCCAATAGATGAAGGAGAGACAAAAGAGGTAGTGTTTCAGTTAGGGAGAACAAAAACATCTGGTCCAAACGGCTACCCAATAGTCTTTTTTTCAGGATAATTGGGACTTAGTTAAAGAAGATGTGGTGGAAATGGTTAAGAAATTCTATGCCACAAGGAGAATGGATCCTAAGCTGAAATATACCCAAATAGCGCTGGTTCTAAAAGTAAAAAATCCGGAAAGATTTAAGGAGTATCGCCCCATTAGCTGCTGCAATTTTCTGTATAAGGTTATTCCTAAAACAATAGCAATGAGGCTCAATAAGTTCATTAATGAATAATCACTCCAAACCAAGCAGCTTTCATTTCGAAGAGGAACATTCAAGACAACATAGTTATTGCACATGAAGCAATCCACGATTTGAGGAGGAAGAGAAAAGGAAGAGGTTCAATATGGCAGTAAAACTGGATGAAGAGAAAGCCTACGACAAAGTGAATTGGGAATTCTTGCAGCTGGTCCTAAATGGTATGGGATTTGATGTTCCTTGGGTGCAAATGGTGATGGAGTGTGTTAACGATGCAGCATCGAAGAGTAAGCGATTTGGTTTATGAAAAATTATGAAAAATTACGGTAGTGATATTTTCATAATTATCAGCAATTTTGAAGTTTCAAATTTCGGTCATAAATTTTACTTGTAGCTTCATTGTTTTTCAGACAAATTCAATTGTTTAGGCCTTTAAAAAGATAATTTTGTGTTTTAGAATTTTTTTCTTATTTCATTTGAAATTCTTTTTTAAGTTTTTTCTATTTAAATTTTTATTTTAAAACTTTGACAATCGTTATAAATAATAGAATTTGAATTCTTTTCAATTTTTTCAAAATTTTTAAATTTTAATATTTAGTTCCTGAGTTTATGAATTGTAAATTATAAATAATTAATGTTTGGTAACCGTGCACAATTAAATGAATACTAATTTTTATTTTATTATTCTTCCGCACCAGGAGTTCAGACAGTTCGCTATTCAATTTCTCTCAATGCCAATATGCTAAAACCTTTCAGACTTAAACAAAGATTGAGGCAAGGCAACCCATTATCGTCGTACCTATTTATTATAGTGTCAAATGTCCTCGAGAATGATAGCCTATGAATCCTAAATTGGAAGAATAGCAAGGTATAAAATAAAGAGAGGCCGTAATGCTCTTACACATTCAATTCGCGGATGACACGTTGCTATTTAGTGGAGCGAACTTGAAAGAGGATCTGAGGTTTAAAGAAATTTTGCAAGAATACTCGTTTGCTTCAGGACAAAGGTGAACGGCCATAAGTCAAGTATCATTTTTAGCCCAAATACCCCATTTATTTTAAGATATCAAATATCAAATGCTGTAAACATTAAATAAGTCAGGTCTTTATCTAAATATCTTAATATCCCAACTGAATGGGGAAGAACCAAGGTAGATTTATACAATAGCATTTGTGATATGTTGCTCTAAAAAGTTCAGGGATGGAAATCTAAATTCCTATCCCAGGCAGGGAAAGATGTGATGATTAAAGCAGTCTTACAAGCAATACCAACATACATTATATCAGTTTCAAAATTCCTCTTAAGCATTTCAAGACGCATGAAGCAGTTGACAAACCAATTTTGGTGGACTCAAGACACTGACAAAAGGAAAATTCGTTAGGTTGCTTGGAGAACCTTGACAAAAAAAAAAAAAAAAAAGAACCAAGGAGGATTAGGCTTCAGAAAACTTGAATTATTTAACATTGCTCTCTTAGTAAAACAAAGCTGGAACCTAATCAAGAATCCAAAATCTCTGTACTAGACTATTGAAGAGTTTCTATTACCCACATTCCTCTTTCCTCAAAGAGAAAAGAGGGAATTATCCATCGCGGGTTTATGTTGGGGAAAATGGTGCCTCTTATACTTTCATCATTTTAGATCACAATATAAATAAAAATACTTGAGAAATAAATGAGAGGAATACATAATAATTTAATGTAAAAAACTCTCAAACAGAAAAAAAATCATGAGTATTGTCAAAAGATAACTAAGAAAAAAAATATTCACTATATGAAAAATTATTACAATCACATTATAAAATATTTAACGTTCACACATATCAAAAAATTTAAGTACACCCTAAGAGAATTTCTCATAAATTCTCTACTAGTATAATTAGTAGCTTTTAATGGTACAGTAAATATTATATAGTAATTAACATACATCAAATATTTATAGTGATTGACACACTTAACAAAAGAGGGAGAGGAGTCATTTCATAACCAAATCTCTTTCATCTTATTCACTTCTTTCCAACGTGGGATTTCTACATCCATCCTTTTATTTTTATTTTTATTTTTTAATCATATTTCAATAGTTTGGTCAAGTATCCTCCATGGAAGAACTTTAATTGAAGAAGGCAGCAGATGGAATATAATGACAGGGCGAGAAGTCAGAATTTGGGATGATAAATGCGTGCTAGACTTACCTTAGTTTAAAGTCCAATCCCAAGCTCCGAGTGATACAAGGGTCAAATATGTTAGTGATCTTATTAGCATGCAACAAAGAGATTGGAACTATAGAATCCTTTAGGAATTATTCGATGAAACTGAAGTTCAAGCAATATAAAGAATTCCTATTTCATGGTATAGAGGTGAGGATAAGTTGATATGGCACTATGAAAGGAATGGGAGATATTCAGTGAGATCTGGATATAATTTGTTGAAAGCAAAAAATGACGATACTCGGCAATGTGATAATAGCGCAAATAATGAAGCAGATCCATATGGAAGATGCAAGTGCCAGGGAAAATTATATATTTTGCATGGAGGTGTGCAAAAAACTCTCTAGCTACGAAACCAAATTTAGCCAAAAGAGGTTACTCTGGTGACATTCTTTGCCCCCTCTGTTATGATAAAGACAAAAATCTAGAGCATCTACTCTTTTTATGCTCCAAGACTAAATTAGTGCTGTTTGGCTAGTTTTTGTCTCTTAGACCAGAGGAACTCGGCTGCCAATCTTTCAAATTATGGTGGTTTAAAATGCAGCAGATGTTAAAATCAGCTGAAATTGAATTGGGCTTGGAGTTTGTGTCAATCTTATGCTAGCAAATATGGAAAAATAGAAATGCAGAAGTTTTCCAGAATGTGCACTTTGACTCCCAAACAGTTGTCGAAAAAGCAAAACAACAATGGACAGAGATAATTGATGCTCATCGGAAAAAGCTAACAGTTCATCACCAACATAGGGAGATTCAGCAATCTCTAACATCATAGTCCAAGCCAGATAGAGGAAATTAAAAATAAAATGTGATGCCTCTTTTAACAGCCATGAAAGAAGTGGTAGAGCTACTTTTATATGTAGGAATAGCAAAGAAGTAGTTCACGCATATGCATCTCAAATTAGATGTAACTCAGCTCCAGTTGATGAGGTCTATATGATAAAAGAAGCTGTGAGTTTCATTGCCAACTGTGATTTGGACAACTCCATAATAGAGTCTGATGCAAAAGAGATCATTGAAGTAGCAAATAACTCCCCCGACTCAATACGATAGGAGTATGCAGCAATAGTTCGGGATATACAAAAACTAAAAACCAGATGGCAGCAAGAAGAATTCAGTTAAATTTTGTTAATAGACAAGCTAACGAAGCAGCCCATTGGTTATCTAAGAGTAGAGAATTAGAGTATATTTGGATTATCTCCCACGGGATCTTTTAAAGATAATTGCTAGGGACATGGAAGTCAATAGAGTAGAGCCTGGTTAATTTCTCCTTTGGGAGACAACATTTGTATTTTAATTGTAATCTTTGTCCCAGTTCTTGTTTGTTTTTTATCTTTGTTTTGCTAGATCTTTTTCCTACAGTTAAATGATTACTTATAAAGTAATCTCATTGTAGTAGAGGAGAGGAATTCTCCTATATTTTGTTCTATTGTTTTTAAAGCTTTTGCTCTTGTTCTGGTTTCGTCTTCAATATAAATATTATTTCCTTTTATATATATATATATATATATATATATGTGTATGTGTGTGTGTTAAAACTAAAATAATCATAATAATAGTAAAGTTAAAAAAAATCATAATATTATTATAATTATGATATTATTGTTAATATTATTATAATTAAGGGATAATTGTTATTTCCTCTGTATTTAGGTCTAATATACTACTTTGTCTTTGACATTCTAAAAATACATTTATTAGTCTTTCTATTTTGTTTAATTACACTCATTAGTTGTTTTGTAAAGGCTTTTTGACAGTTAAACAAAAAAAGAGTGGTTCAATATGGAAAATTGAATGGAAAATTCAAAAATACCCTTAAAGAATTGCTAAAACACTCAATTAAAAAAAAAAAAAAATTTTCTTCTCCCACTAACCATTGTATCTATCTCTCCCTATGACCCACAATGCTACCTCTCCTCTTACCTCCTCTTCTAAAGACTAACACCACAAATAACCATCATTGCCTCTCATAACTAGCGTCGCTTCCTCTCGCTGCCACCTAATCACCATCCTCTCTCTACCTTAACACCATTCAACACCATTATTATCATCTTCTTCATCTTTATAAACCATCTCCTAAACACCTTTTGCCACTGATAACTTGTTTTTAAAACCTTTGAGTCCTGCAAGCAAGCAACCAACAAAGGGCAATATGAGGGTGAGAAGGATCCCCATAAACCTTCTAATGTCTAAGTTAGAGAATGTAGAGAGAAAGTTTTTAGAGAGATAAAGAGAGCAATGAGAAAAGAATAAAATAAATAAGAATGAGGGATATAGGGGCTATTTATAGAGATAGTGATGCTTAAACCTGAGAGAATTAGAAATCCTCATCTGTCTAGGACTTGTACCTTTTGAGGAATATCTTCCTTTCCAAAAGCCTTCTTAATTAGGGACTCTCTTCCTATTTAGATTGGGCATTCTTCTCCTGTAAGTAATATCTGTTTAGGAAAATAAACCCTTAGTATAATAAGAATATGTATATTGGGTATCAAGAGTCACCCCCCTAAAGTTTGTTTGGATATTTATGTCTGGTGTTTCCAAATCTAATAGACTGATTGTGAATAATGACGAGTAACTTGGAATGGTGATTCCTTTACTGAGAGAAAGACTATGCTGATGATTGTGTTGGATACTGAAGGGTGAACTAAGGTGGCCAGCCTTAGTCACTAAAGGTGAGGATGCTTGGTACCAAGTTTTGAGATTACGACATCTAAATACGAGAGCATAAAGGTGCCAACTTGACTTATAGATGCTCAATGTTTATAAAATGTCCTGAGGGATTAACCCATTAATATTATAGAAATGACTTGAAGGGACAAGCTATTACTGAAGGTTAATGCTCGATACTTTAGAAGCGACCCAAGTTTCCGAACCTTAATATTATAAAAATGACCTGAGGGTGCCAGCTTCAGTCATTAGACTTAAATGCTCATTATTATAGAAGTGACATGAGTCTCTGAACCTCAGTACTATCGAAGAGACTTAAGGATGCTAGCTTTAATCACTAGACTTAAATGCTTGATACTATTGAAGTGACCCGAGTCTCTAAACCTCAGTACTATCAAAGCGACATAAGGGTGCCAGCTTCAGTCACTAGAGTTATATGCTTGGTACAATCGAAGCGACTTGAGTCTCCAAACCTTAATACTATCGAAGAGCCCTAAGGGTACCAGCTTCAATTGCTAAACTTAAATGATCGATACTATAGAAACGACCTGAGTTTGATGATAGGTGGAGACAATTGGCAACAAGAAATAAAAATTTTGAACTCCACATTTTTTATATTTTTGAATTGTGTAACCATCACATCTATTTGTGTTTTAAAAGATAAGACAGTTTGACTATTATAATGATAATTACTCAGTTAGTGGGCTTTTTTATTCCCTAGAATTACCCTTCCCTAGAATACCTCTTAGGATAATAGAGATATCCTTGATTCTCGTAGGGGTATCAGATGGTATTCCAGAACCTTTTTCTCCTATTTAAATAATATTTCTTCTTGGCTCATTTGTTACTTTTGCCTTTTTGTGTTTCACTTGCATTGAAATTTCTTTTCTCTTATTTCTTGGATAACTGCTTTCCCTTTAGCTTTCTGGTGATATTCTATCAAAGACTTGCCCACTTATAAAGTAAAATCTCTTTATTTATCTCTTTCCTTCCATTATCTTCGTTTTCAAGGTTCCTCGAGAACAAGTTAGTGTTAATATATTTGTGTCTAGAATTAATGAGGACATGCTTGTATGGTATAGAAGGTGCTTTAGTATTCCCCAAGATTATATGTTGCACATTGTAAATAGAAACTTTAAGGCTCACACACCCCTTTTAGAGTGGTAGAAACTGATTGTGTATTTTGACTAGCTAGAAGGGGGTTAAAATTTCCTTTAAATCCATTTGTTAAAAATTTCTTAAATAGATATAATATAGCTCCAGGCCAACTTCATCTAAACAATTATCGAATCTTGATTAGGTACATAGAACTGATGTATAGGGAAGGTAAAAAAACAAAATCTAGATGTTTTTAGTATATATATAGTCTAACTAAGAAGAAGGGGAAGTTGATGTTTTCTTTGTTAGCTATCCCTAACCATAACATTTTTGTTAAACTTTTGAACATTCACAAGAAATGGAGGCACATATTCTTTATTATTGAGCATTCATCGGATTTTGTTGATGTCTAGAGTTGGAGGGTTGATGAATGCCTTAGGATTGACATCAAATTCTGTTTAAAGAGGATACGAATTTGACACGCAAACTTCATCTTTAAAGTATTGTCAAGATTAGATATGCTAATGATCTCTCTTAGAGAATCTTCAAAGAGTTTGCCCCGGGGGTGGACCCATTGATGGTAAGTGTTGATCTTCTAAAGGTATATTCTAACTTTTTCTTTTCCTTTTATTTATAGATGGCTAATTATTTCACATTTACAGATAAAATCCTTTCATATGATGAACCAAATATATAGAAGGTTAGTCAGCTAACTCTAAAGACTGAAGTCTTGAATGTACAGACAGTTGATGTTAAGCAAGATTTACCGATCAACCTTGTTCAGAAAGAATTTCTGTGAGCAAACTTCTTTTACATCTCTTGTTTTTGGTTTCAAGATGAATTAGTTTCGTAAGGGTCTTTTTATTTTCCAGGGATACAACAACTTTACCGAATAAGGATAAATGATTAGTCTCGGGAGGAATGAGATGCCTTTTTTAATTTTATGGAGTCACCACTTGATTTTTAGAAAATCGAGAAAAGAAAGGGACAGCATCAGGTCACTCAGCGATTATTGCCCCCAATAGAGATTTTCAAGTTTGGAGGAGCATCTACTTTTTGACTATTTCTCATTATACGATGTTTATTGTATAGCTACCGCAACACCTTAGTTTCAGTAATGACAGTTTGTATAACATTCACACAATTCATCAGATAGTGGAAGATAATAAAGCTGAAGATGTTATTATTACATCACTTTCCTAATAAAATACATGTAAAAGGAAAAAAGAGATTATAAAAAATTAAATCTAATTTAGATATGATAAGTCTATAGGGTAAATGCGACCATTTACATAACTTGCTCAATCACATGAACAATGGGATAAGAAATGGACACTTAATCACTTGAAAGAGTAAGCAGAATGTAGAAGATCATGCATGTTCGCAATGATTATTTATGCTAAAATGATATATAATGATAATATAGAGAATGCATGATGTCATCACTGGACTGGAAATATGATGACTCTATTCCAAGATGTGAACTTTTCACAATATTGATATTTGTGATGTGGTTTCATATTTTGGAACTAAAGGATGCAGAATGATGATATGAAATGAGCATAATAAAATATAGATTATTCTTATAGCATGCAAATTTGCTAGTCTCATTATACAAGCACAACGGTATTCCTAAATGCTGGTGATGATAAAATAAAAATGCAATGCGATAAAATAAACATGCTAAAATGATTGTGTGGTCCTCAGACTCGACTAAGCTTGTGTGGGTTTTGAAGCTTTTAGCTTTGAGGGATTATCAATCTTTCCTCATCAAGAGGTTCAAAATGATAGCAGAATGATTCTAGTTTGTATACCTTTGAAGTGCTTTGATAAAGATGAGGCTTGGTTTGGTGGAAAAAAGGTTTAATTTCCTAAGAAAAAGACAGTGGCAGAGCAAAAACTATATGGAAAGGGGTTTCAAGTGCCTTTGATCAGACAGATTTCTTAAGTGTGTGTATGTTTCCACTTGCTCCCCCTTAAAATGGGGTGTGAAAGTGCCTATTTATTTTGAAAAATGTATGGAATATAGGGGAATAGGTGTGGTCATGCGTGCGTCCCTAGGACGGAGCGCTTGACAATATAAAGTGCACATGACTGTGCTCATACGCTGTTACACGCACTTTCATGGATTATGCACTCCATCCAAGGCTTATGTGGGCTTTTTTGAGGCTAGTTCCTGGAGTTTTTAGGCCTTCCAGATGCTTTTTGAAGTCCATTTTATCAAATTTAGCCTTAATTTTAGTATGTGACACCTAGAGGCATTTATGTGTGTAGACGACGGGGTTTAGCGCGCGTCTAAGATTTTAGCAACTATGACACTGTTTAGGCTCAGGGCCTTAGAGAACACACTAATCACTGTCACAAAGACATGGCATGGAGATGAGGAGTCGCCACCCAGGGTAATAACTGGGACAAATTAAAAAGGTGGTACTCGATTCCCTAAAAAAAAGCTAGCACCACAACCAGGAGATTCTGGATACGAAATACTAACTTCTTTTAGTTTTGTGTTCATTTAGAATAATTTTATAAATGATTATTTCATCCTTTAATTACATGTAATTTTATTAAACCCTATTTTGACATCCATCTAACCCTAGGCATCTAGTCAATAAAATTACACATAAAAAATGCACTCAAGATTGCGTTGTCCTTAAGTTTAAACTATATTAATTTTAAAAAAAGTTAGCTAGATTTACATTTTATTTACAAGTGAGAAATGGACTAAAGGGGGGCCTACATTTTTATTAATTAGTGAGCCTAGATCTATTTATTTAAGTCTGTCTAAGAAATGGGCTTAAGTCTATTTAATTTTAAAGGAAAGTTAAATTAATGGGTCTAAGTTTAATTTGGTTTTACTTTAAGTGAACTATGAGCCTAGGTCTATTTATTTAAAAGAAATGAATTTAAGTGGGCTGAACTAAGTCTAAACAAGTTTTTAATTAACTAAGTGGGCCTAAAATCTAATTAACCTAATGGGCTTAAATTAATTTTAATTATTTAAAAACCTAAATCATTTTTAAGGTTATTTATTAAGTGGGTTAGACCTAAACGTGGGCTTGGGGCCCAAAAGGATAAAAACATAAAAAAAATAAGCCCAAAATAAATAAAACACAAAAAATGGATCAAACAAACATTATAGTGATTTTCTAGAAACCCTAAATTAATTACATGCAAACCTAATTTAAGCTACTGCCACCATTAATTTTAATTAATTTTTACCCAATTGAACCTAATTACTAATTGATTTTAAGTGCAAAAAATTAAATCTTTTACTATTCCCACTACTGGGGCTATTACAAACTACGTACAAAAATTAAAATTAAACAATTATACACCCATGAATTAAAATAACCATACAGAACACCAAAATGCAGAATAAAAATTAAAATCCTAATATCTACTAGAAGACAACATAGGTTCTTCCATGGCATTCCATGGATATTATATTCATCTAAACATAAGCAGTATCCTCCTCAATCCACATGTGGACATCAAAACAAAAAAACACAAAAGTAATCAGATTAGTAATGAAATTAAATAATCAAAACAATAATAAAAATAAAAGGAAAAAATCACAAAAAGAAAATAATAGAACAGAATGAAATAGAAAAAGAACACTGATAATTTAGATGTTGTGCAAATGCCCTTTTTAGCCCTTCATATTGGATTATCACCGTTGAAATTGAATAGCTATTGATTCTGGACTGAAAAGACGTTCTCAGTTGCATTTTGGATTTTAGGGTTTTTTTGCTTTGCGCAGTCAAGTTTCTCAGTATCTGTGTGTGTGTTTCTCTTGGTCTGTCTGTGAGTAAAAATCCTTTTTTTTCCTGCATGCATGCAGACTTTACTTTTAAATGCAGAGTCTGCACGTACTGACTTCCTCCTTTGGAGGAACATAATACATCTGGTCTGATGATAACGTTTGTTTTTCATTTTAAAAACTTACGTGTTTAAAAAACTTATCAGATAATAATAAAGATAAAATTGAATTTTTAACCAATCAAAACACTGAAAAAATCGATAAAAAAAAAGAAAAAATACGTGAAAAATAAAAAATGGGACTTTTACGCGTCGGCATTATAGAATGTCGATCGACATGGTGTAATGCCGGTCAACATTGTGTAATGCCGACCTTTTTTCTTTTTAATTACCAATAGATCATTGAAAAATTGACTTCCTTGTAATCAAATCCTAAAAAATATTGCAATTTAGTCCCTAAAGTCCAGAAAATTGACAATCAAGTTCAATTTTTGAATAAATTTCATCATAGGAGCTTACATTTTAATTGTGCACAATTGCATCCCGAAATTGGGTGCTTACAACATGCACTTTTGAGCGATACGCGCTAATCCTTAGGTTGTTTTGGACTATTCTGGGACTACTTCTAGAGGTTTAGACCCTTCCAGATGTGTTTCTAAAGTCTAATTTATCTTATTTGGCTTCAATTTTATCGTGTGACACCTAAGGGTGTTTATGGCTTTACGCGCACTTTTAAGCGACATGCACTGATCCTTAGGTTGTGTTGGACCATTCTGGGACCACTTTCGGAGGTTATGGAGCCTTCCAAATGTGTTTTTGAAGTTGATTTTATCAAAATTGATTTCTATTTTTCCATGAATATAGGCCCTGGTCTAACGAAATGAACATCGGTCCAACAAGTTAAGTGTTCCAAGAGAGGAATTATCGGAATAAGCTTCTCATTGTTTTGATAATTGATATTTCATAAGGTTGGAGCACAATTTAATGGCTCGATGATCAATTTTGCACACTAGTGGGGTTGGTTAGGCTTTCTAGGTTGCACACTTTAGAGGTGTTACAAATGAGCAGACTTTAGTAATCTCAGAGGTTCAATTCATTATTGGACCTTTTTAGGGATAGTCCAATTTGAGGTATGTTGACCATTTGCATGATCAAACTCCTAATTTTGGACTTTGAAAAATTTTTTTTATACTAATAATTTCAATTAAGTGTGTAGGGAATTATATACCAAACATATACCAAGCATATACACTTTTGGGTGAATAGTGACTTTTCGGGCTGATTGAACCTCTGAGATTGAAGAAGACTTTTGACTCATTTAGAGCTCTTAAATGAGAAAATGAGCTTCTTCACTTTTGAATTAGGCATCTTAATATTTTCAAATTGTACTTTCTCATCAAAATCCAAGTTCATTTTGGTATGAAAATCTTCAGTCGAAGTCAGCATATGCAGCTTGCATTTCACTTTGCACAGCTCTTGGTAATTCAGCAATAAATTGAGATAAAGATGTCCAAATGAGGTGATTAAAAGTTTTATAGAAATATAAGACAATTATCTACAACTTTTATGAAGAACATTTTGGCTGAATCGATCGTCTTCAGTCTTGTTCATGAGAATCTTTTGAAGTGTTCACGAGTAGTTCGTCAATGGAGCATTTGGAGCACATTTTTGCCAAAAGATGGAAGTGCTCTTCACTAGCTGGTGGCTCATAACCTGCTCATGATCAGACCTCTAACAGCATTCCAATGGGAATTTTTGAATATAACGGCTATAATTTCACCCCTCATGAGCACTGTTCACTCGTGTGGTGCTCGTGAGTAACCCTTGAGCTGCCATAAGTTCAAGAATTGATTCAAAATCAATTCTAAAAGTTGGAGAAATGATTGATACATCCAAAAAATAGATTTTTGAGTGCTTTTCTATATAAACGCAAATTAGAATTCAATTGAGAGGTTAAGAAAACTTTTTTATCATTCATCATTTTCTTAAGCATTCAATTGAGCTCTAAAACTTTCTTTTAAAAAAATTCTTTGTGTATAAATCTTATAAGAGTTGGTGAGTGATTAGAATAGATACTCTTATTCTTCTATTTTTTGGGTTTAGAAAATAGGAAGTGAGATTCTATTCTAAAGGAATTGGTTTAAGTGTTTAGCCATTAAAACACTTGGGAATTTGGTTTTTGAGTGAGCCTTGAAAATTCAAGATTGTAAGGTTGTAAGAGTGAGCCATAAAACTCTTGTGTATTCTCAATCTTGTTAATAAGATTGTGGGTGATTAAAAAATGCTAACTTAGGGATAATTTAAGTGGAGACGTAGGATTATTTGTGAATCCGAACTTCTTAAATATTTATGTTCATCATTCTTCCTTGTCTACTCTTACTCACTTCTTGTAAATAATTCCTTTAATTTCTCATTTTTGTTCGATAGTCCTATTCACCCCCCCCCTCTAGAACTCTTTCAATTGGTATCAGAGCTTGAATTCTAGGTACTTCATTGCTATAATACAAGATCATGGGGAGTGAATCACAAAACACCTCTTCTCTTAAACCTTTCTTTGATGGTAGTGACTATCCACATTGGAAATTCAAAATGGAATTATATCTTGATTATGATTCCATCAAACTTTGGGATATTGTCCTAAGAGGTTGGGAACCACCTACAACTATCATTGATGGTGTGGTAACTACACTTACAAGAAGCCAATGGAGTGTTGATCAAAAGGAAGAAAATCACAAAAATAAAAAGGCTATGATTACTCTAGTCTCCTCCATGACAAGAGAAGAAGGAGGCAAGCTTCAACATTTCATTTTGGCTAAAGAAATGTGGGAGACCTTGGAGAATTAGTATGAAGGCAACATTCAAGTAAAAAGCAAAAAGGTTCAACTTCATATGTATGAATATGAACTCTTCAAAATGAAGCCTCAAGAATCAATCACAGAGATGATAAACTGTCTCAATGCTCTCCTCATAACCCTCAAGAAACTTGGAAAACATTTCTCCAAGGAAGAGGTAAATAATAAGATTCTAAGAATCCTACCTAAGAAGGATTGGGAATCTCGTGTTACCTCAATTAAGGAAGCTCAAGACCTCTCTACTCTATCAACCGATGTGCTTATTGGTAAGCTCTTGACACATGAGCTCACCATCAAGAAAATAGGTGAAGAACAAGAAGAGAAACAAGAAAAGAAAAAGAGCATTGCTCTAAAAGCTCTTCAAGAAGATAGTGAAGAGGAAAGCATAAAAGATTCTAGTGATGAAGATGGTGACATTTCCATGCTTACTAGAAACTTCAAGAAGTTCTTAAGAAAGAAAAACTTCTCAAGAACAAGGGACTTCAACAAGAAGTTCAAAGGAGATGGGAGGAAGAAATTAAAAGAGGTTACTTGCTATGAATGCAAGAAACCGAGACACATTAGAAATGAATGTCCCAAACTCAAATTCAAGAGCAAGGGAGCAAAAGATAAGAAGAAGGTATTCAAAGGTACTTGGGATGATTCCTCTGAATTTGAAGAGGAAGAGGAACAACAAAAAGTTGCCAATCTTTGCTTCAGGGCCATTGAAAACAAAAATGAGGTACCATCCACTTCTTACTCTTCCTTTGATGATTGTGATGAATATTGTGATGATGATGAGAGCTCTATTGTGAGAAAATTGCTTGCTAAATGCAAAAGTTTGTTATCTAAGAAGAAAAAAATATAAACATGAGTTAGCTAGCTTAAATAAGGATTTTGAATGTTTGAAAATTGATTTTGCTAAACTTGTTGCATCAAATGAAAAACTTGTAAGTGATGCTAAATCTTGTAATTCTTTGGAAGACCAACTTAAGAAAGTAAATGATGAAAATTATAAGCTTTCTAAGGAAGTCTTAGAATTAAAAAATTCCATTGCTAAATTTAAGAGAGGAAAAGAAACTTTAGATAGTCTTCTTGACTCTCAAAAATTTCATGAAGATACCCATGGAATTGGATATAAAAATGGAATGTCTTTATCATCCTCATCACATATTACTTTTTTTTATAGCTTCACATGATTCTACTGCTTCAACATTTAATGAGATTCAAGCTAAAAAATCTCATGTGTTAAATAGCAAGGCAAAGTCTAATAAGATTAACCCTTCATTAACATAAAGGGGTAAGCATCAAACTAGACCACCTCAACATAAGCATGCTTATATGTACACTAGACATAATTATAATAATTATGTTGCACAACACAATGCATATAAGCCTATTGCACAATCTTATCGAAATATTCATCACCATTGTCAATGTATGTCTCACTCAATGTCACAAAATAATAAGAGATATATACAACACCAAAGGCATGCTGCACACACTAGGAAAGCATTTCATTCTAAGAGAAATAAGTTTAAAAATGTTGTATGTTCATACTGCATGATCAAAGGACATACCAACAATGTGTGCTTCTATAGAAAACTGCACATGAATTTGCTTCCTTTGGATTATCTTGAAACTAACCAACCTAGACCAATAAAGGTTTGGGTTCAAAAGAACATTTAAAAATTTTATGTAGGTGTGTTTGAAATTTGCAAGAACAAAAAGCAAGTGGTATCTCGATAGTGGATGTTCAAGGCACATGTCGGGAGACAAGGAGCAATTCAACAAACTTGATGCTAAGGATGGAGGACACGTTACCTTCGGTGATAATGCAAAAGGAAAAATTATTGGCATTGGAGAAATAGGTAATCCTCAATCCTTATCTATACATCATGTGTTATTTTTTAATGGTCTTAAACATAATTTGCTAAGTATAAGTCAATTATGTGATATGGAAAATAAGGTGACTTTCTATCCTAAAAATTGCTTTGTTAGTAGTCTTGATGAAGACAAAGTAATTTTTAGTGGTGAAAGAGTAGACAATGTTTATGTTATTGATTTGAATAAAATTGATAACAAAGATATAAAATGTTTAATGTCAATTTCCTATGACTCATGGACATGGCATAGAAGGTTAGGACATGCAAATTTTGAGCTTTTAAATAATCTTTGTAAACATGAACTTATGATTGGTTTACCTAAGCTTGAATTCACTAAGGATAAACCTTGTGATGCTTGTCAAAAGGGAAAACAATCTAAGTCTTCATTTAAGCTAAAAAATGTAGTGTCCACTTCTAGACCACTTGAACTTATACATATGGATTTATTTGGACCAACTAGAGTTGCTAGTCTTAGTGGAATGCACTATGCTTATGTTTTGGTTGATGATTACTCTAGATACACTTAGGTGTGTTTTCTTGCTCATAAGAATGATGCATTTAAAGCTTTTGAAAATTTTTCAAAAAAAGTTAAAAAAGAAAAAGGATTTTGTATTTCATCCATTAGAAATAATCATGGAACCGAATTTGAAAATGAATTTTTCAAAAACTATTGTAATGAAAATGGTATTTCTCATACATTTTCATCTCCTAGAACTCCTCAACAAAATGGGGTAGTTGAAAGGAAGAATAGAACTCTTATGGAAATGGCTAGAACAATGCTTCATGAGTATAATTTGCCTCTATAGTTTTGGGCGGAAGCTGTTAACACATCTTGTTATATTTTAAATCGAGTTTTCAAAAGACCAATTTTAAATAAAACATCTTATGAGCTATGGAACAATAGAAAACCTAAAATCTCATATCTAAGAGTATTTGGATGCAAGTGCTTTATATTGAACACCAAGTGGTGAGGCCACATGCAATATCTTTAGTCAGATGTAGTCCTCATCAGTGTACTTTCGTGTGAGTTTGGTGCATGTCCTATGTTCAAATGGAGGTTTAGTACTAAAAATGAGTGTATAAAGTCTTAGAGTACGTGTAAAATGACACAAGAGCATGTGGAGGGGAGAATAAATGTTCAAACCCCATACATAGCCACGTGCCTTCCCTTTTCCATGTTTATTTAAATGTGTGTTTTAGAGGTATAGGGAGGCTTCTTCTAGACTTCTTTAAGTATTTTCCAACTCTTCTTTACCCTTTTCATATTTTGGGTGCTGTTTGCTCTGTTTTTGCTTATGTATTTTCATTTATTTTTCTATAAGATGGAGTTTTCTAACATTCTGGAGGGTTTGGAGGATATCTTTTTAGATGAGGAGGGTAACTTCACAGAGGCCACTGGAGTAAGGACTTCCATTGCAGGGACTAGTATTGATGGTCTGTCTGGTGCTCATAGTCCTCAGTTGTCTAGGCTTTCTTGAGGAGACCCAATTCATGTGGTTTATAGTTTGGAGACCCATGCTTGGGCTCATCATCATTGCTAGGTAAGTCCTTTTTTGCTCTTATTAATTAGTTGTCTTACTATTTATTAAACTATATGAGGTTATTGTAGCTGTAGCTCTATAGCCCTATAGTATTTACTGTAACTGTCTGTTAGGTCATAGCCTTATTGTGAATACTGATAGGTGATAGCTCTTACTTTATTTTTTTATTATGATTGTCTGCTGGTGCTTGCCATGATGCTTTTCTTTTCAGCTTTTATTTATTGTTCCTGTTTCATAATGAAAAAAAGATGCATTAGTATTTATTAATTATATGAGTGTTTGATAACATATATATTATTTGTAGCCTCGTAGGTTCATTACTATGTTGTCTGGTAGTTTTAATAGGGTCAGCATGTATTATCAGGGTCTTTCATTGTGCATGAAGTAGATGATCGTTGGGAAGGGCTTTGATAGGGTTATTACTACTTTATCTTATAACTCATATGCGTCGAGTCAAATTGCTATGTATGCATTGATAGAGCGATGGATTGACATGACTCATTTTGTCCATCTGCTTGTTGGGGAGATGACCATCACTCATTTGGACTTTGCTGCTATTATGGGCTTAAGCTTTTCTAGACAGCTCGTTCCCTTTAGTGAGGAGGAGTGCTCTTCTACAGTGGTAAGGAGGCGCCTTACTATAAAGTTGCTTGGGGTGGCCACTCATATGAAGTTTGGTTGCTAGTATCTCACTCATTATATTGAGTTTGTTTCTTTCATATGGATGATGTACGATGACAGTCTTGTTTCAGTATAGTAATCGTCTCATTATTTTTTATTCTATTTATTAAGTGCTGTCATCTTTTGAACCCTTCAGGTATGAGTAGTCTACGATTGCTACCTATTCTGAGGGATCTGGATGGCTCATTGAGGTATTGCTAGGGTACTGCCGCTTTTGGCCATATGTACTCGAGCCTTAATGCAACATGTTAAGGTGGCTCAAGGATCTACAGATGCTTGTTCATGTAGGATGTGAGTAGGAGTTCTAGCATCTATTCTTTTACTTTTTGTCTTTAGTTTGTTATTTTTGACTTCTTGATTTTGATAGATTTGGGCTTATAAGTTCAAGGTTCTCCCTCATCCGATCGTCGAGTACTTCCTAGAGGATGGCTTTCTATAATATTCTTACTGAATCAAGAGGACTATTGATTTGATTGAGGATTGAGCAGTGGCTCAGGACTATATGTGCAAGTTGTCCCATGATCAGGAATTTTTTACTCTTGTTGTGTTGGTTATTTCTCTTTTAGAGATTCTTTATTCATTCTTGCCTTTTGAGCAGATCTTCCTTCACTGGTGGGTAGTGAGGTCACATTGGGTAGTATAGATGGTGACTGTATGGGGATTGTGGAGAGACGAGTATTGCTCTCCGGCCTTACTAGTAGAGTATGGTATTTGGGCGAGCAAGTCTATCATTGGTGGGATGATCCATTTGTGAGGAGATTCCCTATTCCTCCCCCTAGTGACATGTTCTTATGTTGATGTATTGATCCCTCAACTGATTGACATTGTGCTAATGGCACTTTTCCTCCATCTTCACCTCCTCAGGCATATGCATCTCATCTTTTAGATTTGAGGATTGGGCCATCACGTAGATCTTTAAGAGTTGCTTTCTCTAATCTAATAGGCTTTTATTCCTATTTTGTACAAGCATGTAACAATCTTTGTTAGTAATAAACTGTAATTAAGACAAGTTATGAGAGCTTATCTATAGGGGTAGGGATCTTATCAAAAGAGATATGGGACCTATTTTGAGGAGAATGAGGGCATGTTTCGTATTGAGGTGACTGCCCATGCTAGAGCGTGGCTTCTAGTAGTACTATTCTCAAGGACTTGACAGTTCAGCAATCCTTGGCTTTGCTTGGGATGAATATCTTTAGTAGAGTAGTGCATTTTGATCTGCCTTTCCCTGGCTTTCCTCAATTAGGTGTTGCTCCTCTTGACATTACTCATGTTCATATTTTATTTTATTTATTTTATTTTTGTTTCATTTATTTAGTGAGTGGTGATTGAATTATTTGCTCGTTTTTGTAGATTCTAGTCTCTTCTGGTTAGTACTGGTATACTATTGTAGGGAGTGCGTAGCAGTGCTTTTTGGAGTTTGTGACCACTCAAAGCGTATGCTTTCTTTAATGTACCTGTTTATTTTATGCATATGTTTTGTGTATGTGTGTATGATATGTAATATGTTATGCAGGATGAACACCATCACACTAGCCGTGAATAGGAGCAGGAGCATACAACTTATCATGATCATATTAGTGAGCTGGAGTCACGACTATCATCCTTTACGATGAGCGATGATGAGCCCAGATCAAATGAGGGAGATGCTTGACTAGGATTGGTGCTTGCTTCTAATGGCAACCATGGTCGATGTATTTATTTTAGAGACTTTTAGCCTATGGTTTGCTTTGTTATATCATTTTCCCAAGGTTATGGACTCTAGGTGTTGTATTTAGGCATTTTTCCCGCATGTGCTATATGATACTTATAGAATACTATATATGCTTCTTGCTATGTGTGATCGATGATGTTTGCCATTACTTTTGCTTGTCTCTTTTATTTTTTTCTTTTTTTCCTAAAGTATCTCCTTTTGAAGCTTTTCACACTTAACTGGGTCTTCTTTCTCTTCCCTTTTTTAATTAGAGTGTCTCCTCTTAGAGCTCTTCACATTTAGCTAGGTTATTTTTAAGGCTTTGACGATAATGGCTGATCTCGAAGAGAGAGTTAATAACTGTGGTCATGTAATGAAAGAAAATACAAAGCATGCTTGATGCAACTCATGATGATAAAGTGTGTTGCATTTTTCAAAGACATTTTACATAAATTGGCTATCATTCTCATTTCACTGAAGTCATTTAAGAAAAGCACGGGTGCATTTATGTAAATTTCAAACTCAAGGTTACCCTTATCCTTAACTAGCATTCTCAAGTTTTCTAGTTAAATATTTTCTCTCTTTCCCTAACTTTTACCTAGGTTGCCCATGTAGGGATTTCAAACTAGCAGGAGGTCCCTAACTTTTGCTTGAGATGCCGTTTGTAGATTTTCAACTCAACAAAATTTTTTTATGCCTTAGACATAGTACTTTTTCAAGTAGTCTGTATTAACAGGTTCAGAGAATTCTTAGCCTTCAGAATCCATTAGCTTGACTACTCATTTTGATAATACATGTTTGACCAAGTATGGGCCTTCCCAATTTGGTATGATTTTTTCTCTCGTGTCTGGAAGGTTATGCCTTATTTGCTTTAATTCCTAGTCTCCTACTTTCAAACTCTTGTGTTTTACTTTTTTGTTGAAGGTGTTGGCTAGTTGAGCCTGATACAACTATGTGTGGTATAAAGCCTTAAGCTTTCGACTGTCCAAGAGGGTGAGATTATCATGCCTCTATTGAGCCAATTATTATTTTAGCAGTTCAGATTCGATCACTACTTGAAGAGACCTGATTTCTATTTCAACTGGAAGCACTGATTCTGATCCGTATACTAGTAAGAAAGGAGTTGCTCCAGTTGAAGTCGTGACTGTTGTTTGGTACCCTTATAAGGCATATGGCAATTTGTCTACCTAATCTCGGTAAGTCTGAGTCATTTTTGACAAAATCTTCTTGATGTTCTTATTTGTAGCTTTAACAACCCCATTTGCTTGTGGTCGGTAAGGAGAAGATTTATGATGTTTGACCTTGTAAATCCTTA
The DNA here is from genome assembly GCA_947683625.1 of Mallotus nudiflorus. Lineage (NCBI taxonomy): Eukaryota > Viridiplantae > Streptophyta > Magnoliopsida > Malpighiales > Euphorbiaceae > Mallotus > Mallotus nudiflorus. Next base: position 1,389,449 of record CANTUR010000099.1, read on the forward strand.
GCAGCTCTCTAACTTACCCCTGGAATTGGACATTATTATCAAAGATAATGTGATAGGGGATCCCATATCGGCGGAACAGATTTCTTTTGATGAATTTAGCCACTTTCTTGGCTCCTATCCTTGTGAATGATTCTGCTTCTACCCATTTTGTGAAGTAATCCACTACCACTAAGATGAACCTATGTCCATTCGAGGATGTCAGGTGGATCTCCCAAATTATGTCTAGTTCTCATGTTGAGAATGGCCATGGAGAGGAGATGTAGTGTAATTCTGTTAGGGGAAGGTGGCTAATATTCTCGTGGATCTAACACTTATGGCATTTCTTTACAAATTTAATAAAATCCTCCATTATCGTTATCTATAAGAACCCTTTTCTAATTAGTTTCTTAACTAGGATTGCTATATTTATGTGTGGACCATAAACACCCTTGCGTACTTCTTCTATTTCTCTCACAACCTCAGTTTCATCAAGACATCATAGTTGCAAACCATTTGAGGTTCATCTATATAGCACACCTTGGTGCGATGTGAATTTTAATGCTAATCGTCGAATTATTACTTTATCTCTTTTATCTACTTGATTAGGATAGGCTCATTCCTTTAGATATCTCTAAATGTCATTGAACTAGGTTTTTTAGCTATTTTTTTCCTCACTATTCTGCACTTCTTATGACAAGGTTGTCCCGATCTGAGTATGATTAAAGGCTTCATGGACATTTTGGATGGTCCTTCCCATACTGATGCTAAGGAAGCAAGTGCATCTGCCATCCGATTGTGATTCCTAGGGAGATGAATGAATTTACTTTTTCAGAAGGACATGGTAAGTAGCCTCAGGTGGTCTAGGTAAGGTCTTAAGTATTGCTCTTTCAATTCCCACTCTTCCATGGCATGGTTGATTACTAACATAGAATCTCCAAAGATTTTAACTTCTAAACATCCAGGGATATTAGTGCTTCTATTTTGAGTGTGCATGCATCGTATTCTGCTTCATTATTTGTGACTCTAAATTTGAGTTTTTTGGCCATTTGTACTACTTCACCTTCTAGGGGTTTTAATATGACACTGACTCTTACACTAAATTGATTGACCGCTCCATCAAAGTACATACGCCATCCTTAGATTTTGATGGATGAATTGAGGTTATCTAGGAAGTCCAATTTTATTTCTTCTGAGTCTGGAATGGGGTTGAGAGCTAGAAATTCAACCATTGCTCTTCATTCATTGCCTTTTTAATTAGATACTACATATTGAATTCTATTAGCAGCACAAGCCACTTGGTAAGTTTTCCTATTAAAGAGGAAGCTTTGTAGAGGTACTTCATTGGGTTCATTTTAGACACAACTTGAATTTTGTAGGACTAAAATTAATGTTTAAGTTTCTTTATTGCCTATACCATTGCTAGGCATATATGTTCGACTTGGCTGTACTTCTCCTTATACGGTAACAGCTTCTTACTTATTTAGACTCTGTGTTCCACTTTTATTTCTCCTTCTTAGGCTAACATTGCACTAATTACATTTCCTTCGATGGCCAGATACATGGTTAAAGGTATCCCTGGTTTAGGTGGTCTTAGAACCGGTGGGTTGGCTAGGTAGTTCTTGATATTTTCGAATGCTAAATGACATTATTCATTCTATTCAACTGACTGATCTTTTCTAAGTAGCTTGAAGATCGGTTCGCACACTGTTGTCAACTTGGCGATGAATCTGCTGGTGAATTGTAGTTTCCCTAGAAACCCTTTTATTTTTTCTTTGTTCTTAGCACTGGCATCTCTCTGAACACTTTTGCTTTGTCTGGATCAATTTCAATCCCATTCTGACTAATAACATACCCCAACATCTTTCTTGAAGTGACCTTGAATATGCCTTTCTTCAGATTAAGCTTGAGACTATAATTTTTGACTCTTCTGAGGAAATTTTCGAGGTCTGACGGGTGTTCTTCCCTAGTTTTAACCTGACCATCATATTGTCGAAGTATACCTCTACTTCTTTATGTAGCATGTCATGGAACATTATGGTTACCATTCTTTGGTAAGTTAAGCACCCTATTCCATTATGAAGACTGGCTTTGCTTTGTCAATAATGGCCATTAAGATCTGATTATACCCAGAGAATCTATCCATGAAGGAGTACATTGCATATATGGCAGCATTGTTAACCAATATATCTATGTGAGGTAGTAAAAAATCATCTTTTAGGTATGCCTTGTTTAGATCTCTATAGTCGATGCAGATTCTTACCCTTCCGTCTTTTTTCAATAATGGCACCACATTCGCTAACCATTCTGGATAGTCTACTAGCTCTAGGAATTTTTCCTTGATTTATTTCTCTATGTCTTCTTTCACTTGCTAGGCCTATTCTGGTATGAGTCTTCTCAGTTTTTGCTTTACCACTTTGCAGCTATCTTTAATAGGAATGAAGTTTTGAACAATGTCTATGTCAATACCAGGCATATCGTCGTACGTCTAGGAAAATACTTTTGAATATTTTATTAATATTTTTTCAATTTCTCTCCTCTCTTCAGGGGACATCTTTCAAAATATGCAGAATGCATGGTTTAGATTCCATGTCAATGTTAAATGATTCAGTGGATATAGAATGAATGTCAAATATGCTAATATTTTGATCAATGCAAATGCACACTACCATCATAGAAGACATCAAACAAGTAAGCAAAATATGACTTCATTTTATTAACTTTGGAGTTCATTACATCATCAGTTTCAAATAAAGAAAAAGTACAAAGATCATCATTAGCAATGTCTTCAAACATGATATCATCGATACTTGATTCGAGGATGGTAGTAGCTTAAGCATAATCGATAGTCTTACTTCTAGATTCTAGCTCCAGATTTCTCATTAGCTCATTGATGTCAGTCTCAGTGACTGTGTCTAGCGAGTGCTTTCCTTTGAAGGTGTCATTGAAGATCTCAAACCAATTTTGTTGTGTACCCATTTCTCAACTTATCCTTGGTAGACTTGGTTTGAGCTTTCAGCCACAAAAGAGATTGGCTTCTTAGCCCCTGTGTCCTCTTCAGGATTATACCCTAGATCATATCTGTTAGTTTATGCTTGGAAGTTAGGGAATTCTATGACCACAATATTCCTTCCTCCTAACCCTATTCTAGGTAGATATTCTATCTTCTTCATTATAGTAGCAACTTTGTGATTGACATGACTGTCACTGATTATAGAAACCCAGAATCCTAGTGTGACCCTATTTAGATAAGCAATAATGTTATTAGTTTCAGTAGGGATAGTAATGACCTTTTTGTTCAGAGGGAACTTAATCTTCTAATGCACAGTGGAGAGTATGCCCCCTAATGGGTGGAACCAAGGTCTTCCTAGTAGTAGGGAAAAATTTTATAGGGATGTCAAAGATAATAAATTTTGTTACTGATTTAATATCCCCCACTATGACTACTACTTTGAAAGTGCAAGCAACTAGCTTCTTTGAATTATCGTAGGCTTGCATGACCATATTAGATTCTTCTAAGTTTTCAACATTCATCCTAAACTTATGTAGTAGCTTCAAGGGACAAACATTAATGGTAGATCTGTTATCCACTATAACACATGAAGTCTTCTTAAATATGAAAATTGCTTGTATGAAGAGAGGATGGTTATGGACCCTTCCCTTAAAGGGCAAATCTTTGTCTAAAAAGGCGATTGTATTGAAGGGAGATATCATTTAGAGAGGCTATCATCTCGCAAGGCGAGGCATTAGTGGCAATGCTTACTTTATTTAGTGCTCTGACAAGGGCATCCTTGTGCTTCTTAGAAGCCATGAGTAGGTCTTATATTCTAGCTTGTGCTTGAGTCATCTTAAGCTAAGGACAATGTTTTCCTTTTTTATTAGAGCTTGATCACTTGTTACTTCTTTTCCTTTAGAGGGATCCTTTTCTTTTTAAAGAGGTTGATGTATCCACTCGTTGTAAGTTACATGATTTACTGCTAGTGAAGGCTTCTTAGTTACTTGCTTATATACTTTTGTACTGTTCTAGTCCCAAATAATGATTTTAGGATCATAAGAGTCATACCATATATCGATCCTTATGACTTGTAGGTTTTGAAGCTAAATAGTAATGACCACCTCATCTTCGATGTTAAATTCTTCTCCCCATCTTAAGGGTACTATATCTTCTAAGTGTGTATAGGTAGCAGGAGGTGTTATGTACTTGACTTTGTAGCCGAACTTCTCAGATGGTTGGCCCAGTAAATACTATACTTCATAGTCACTGCTGGGATTTCCTTCTATGTCTACTTCTTATGAGTAAGGGCAATCAATCATTTCACTGTTAATCAGAATATAGGGTTCAAGAATGAGACTTAAGATTTTATCTTCTAAGGGCTTTTCTTGGATGTCTTGGATCGATTGTTCAATAAGGTTTACTGGTAGATTGGAGGAAATCATGCTGGTGGTTGATAGAGGCATGTTTTGATAGTTTGGGAGAGGATTGGTTTTGAGGTTAAGTCATTTTTCTAGGTCGTCAATTTTTCCAGAGTCAATAAAGTCTTGGATTGCATTCTTGAGGGTTCTGCATGTATCAATGGTGTGATCGGGCAACTGATAAAAGTGGCAAAATAAGTTTTAGTTAATTTGAGGGGGTAGTGGGTTTGGAAGAGGCCTAGGTTCTTGAGATTACATGAGGTTCTTTTGTTAGAGTCTCTAGAATTCTTTAGATTGTGGGAGGTTAAACCTTGAGAACGTTCTCAATGGTCTGATGGCATTGATAGATGGTGAATTATGGGTGTCGGGTTGGATAATATTTATTTTTGTGGCTTATGTGAAGGTGTTTTGGATCTTTAGTTGGGTGTTGTGGCAAAAAATGTTCCTATCTTACTGAGTTCCTCATTTTTAATGTTGATCCCAACCTAATGAAGAGCTCTGAAATTAGGATAATGAGCAAAGATCATCTATTTTTTAAAGCGTGGTAAAGCCCCTTTGATTATCAGCTCTATTTGTTCATCCTTTAGAGGATGGTTTCTCATTTTGACTGCCTTTCCCTACCATCTTGTGACATAATCAGAGAAAGCTTCACCAGGTTTCTACTTTGTGGTCTCAAGATCTTCGAGTGATGTCTAGTTGAATATTGTATTCATACTGCTTGATAAACTTCAGAGTTAGTAGTAGCCAATTGCTTTTGATTTCATTTTTAAGGTCAAAGAACCATGACCTCAATCCTTCCTCTAATAATGTAAAGAAGAAATGAACAATATGAGATTTTGTAAGCTTTGTAGCAGCCATGAAGGTAGCATATTACTTTAGATGGACCTTGGATCCCTTGTTTGACCAAACTTAGGAAAGTTTGGTAGTTTAAAATCATCTGGAAGTGGCTTGTCTTTGAATAATGCCAAGTCAGTAAAGCTTTTAGAGCCATGAGTCCCTTTGTCCTTGAAGGCAAATTCCAACTGAGCCATTTTATTAGGCAATAATTTAACCTCCTTGTCGATTCAGGCTTGGTCATGTTAGCAATTTTTATAACTTTTGGTGCATTTTTGAGATCCTAGCAGTAGTTATCATCATCATCAGCTTGAGTTGTAGTATGGGGAATTCCTTTTGCCTTATCTACCCTTGGCTGAATAGATGCGGAAGCTTCATTGAGTGGTGTATTATTCCCATCTCAGGCACTTTTGGCTTTGATTTGGGCTTGGAGGATTTCGGCTATGGTACTATCAGCGAGCAGTTTTTGGGTCCCCTCTCTTAGTTTGTCTTTGAATTGCTGGCAAAAAGTATCTTCTTGGTCACTCATGTTGGATGTAGGATTCCTATACATTTATTAAGGTTAGCTAAATGAATGATGCATGATGTGTGCTTGTAAAAGAAAAGGGTAAGCATGAATGCATGGAGTGGATGCAAAATCTTATGATAAAAGATGATTATTCTTGTAAGAAATAATGGTTAGTATGTGCCTATTTACATGTATGTTATATATGCATGATTAAAGCTGGTTAGTTTTTCCTACACAATGAATAAACCAATCACAAGCATGCTCTCACTTCTGACCTTATTTCTCCATGAGGTTATTTAGTCCCTTTCCTAGGTAGGTTTTGAACCTTTAGTCATCAGGGGACTATGGTTCCACTCTTGGAACTAGGCTATTTGGATTGATGTTGATAAGAACCATAGGGTAAATTGAGGAATGATGCTAAAATGTGCTTGAGGTAACCTCATGATATCAATGTGGAGGTCAATTGTTGGGCTTCAAATGAAGTCTAAAGCTCGTATATGCTTGTATCATAGGACTAAGGTCAATCAGAGGGAGCCCGAGTTCTTACCCTTATATCGATATTCGATATATTTACTGAGAGTCATAAAAGTATCATTCAATAGTTTACAGTTTGGTTTTTCCAACATAAAGGTCCATAATCTAGTTAGATTCCTAAACCATTCATTTGATCTGGTAAGGATAAATGGATGATGTATCATAGGTTTTGTCATCAATGGATGTTGTTATTTGTTAATTTACACATAGTATTCAAGTTGAGGTACATTATCCTTATCATTCCCCATGCTTTGGGCTCACATGAAGTAGATGAGAATCACATGGTCCTAAGCATGAACATTCTATAAAAACTAACATTACAATGTCATTTAATGATAGACACTGGGAGAGTCATGTCATTTTATGAATATCAATTCAGATGGACAATGTTAGGATAGGGATAGCATGCACAACTTGGTGGAATCCTAGTGGATGTTACATCTAGTTTATCTAGGTAAGCTAAGCTAGGGTGAAAGGCTAAGGGTTCTTTTACCGAGAATGCCCCTATATGAATAGGGTTATGGACTTCGATCAGTGAGTCTAGCATTCTTTTAATAACTCGGTTACCCCCTTTAGGACTTGGGTTATAGACTATGGTCAGATGAGTCTGGTGAATGCACCAGTAAAGACTAAAGGTGATAATACCATATCTTTGTCACCCCTTGACTCAAGTGGAATCATGGTGGTAATTTCATTAAGTATTACTAAGGCTTTTAGGGACCAATGGTGTACATGTGATGTGTAGTGTAAATGCAGTAGTGAGGGGCTCTATACAATTGAGCATTACATAATAAGAAATAGTCATTTTCGAGTTGATCCTTCATATTTAGAAGTCCCCAGTGCAATCACCATTGTGAGTGACCTTTTTTCGCATCTCTTATTTTTGGTTTCAAGACAAATTGGTTATGTAAGGGTCTTTTTATTTCTGAGGGACATGTTAACTTTACTGAATAGGGACAAATGATTAGTCTCAGGACGAATAAGATGCCTTTTGTGATTTTATGGAGTTGCCACCTAATTTTTAGAAAATTGGGAAAAGAAAAGGACAACATTGGGTCACTTAGCGGGTATTGCCCTTAGCAGAGATTTTTGAGTTTAGGGGATCACATTTACTTTTCAACTATTTCTCATTATATGATGTTCAATGTATAGTTACTGCAATACCATAATTTTGATAATGACAATTTGTATAGCATTCACACAATTCATTAGTTAATGGAAGATAATAAAGTTGAAGATGTTATTATTGCATCGCGTTCCTAATAAAATACATACAAAAGGAAAAAAGAGATTACGGAAAAGTAAATCTAATTTAGATATGATATGTTTGCAGCATAAATGTGACTATTCAAATAGCTTGCTTGATCATATGAACAATGGGATAAGAAATGGACACTCAATTACTTGAAAGAGAAAGAAAAATGTAGAAGATCATGTTATTCACAATGATTATTTATGCTATGATGATATACGATGATAATATAGAGGATGCATGATGTCAACACTGGACTGAAAACATGATGACTCTATTATGGGATATGAACTTTTCACATTATTGATATTTATGATATGGTTTCATGTTTCAAAACTAGAGGATGCAGAATGATAATATGAAATAAGCATAATAAAGCATTGATTATTCATATAGCATGCAAATTTTCCAGTCTCATCACACAAGCACAACGGTAATCCTAAATTCCAGCAATAATAAAATAAAATTCAATACAATAAAATAAACATGCCAAAATGATTGTGTGGTCCTCATATTTGACTAAGCTTATGTGGGTTTTGAAGCTTTAGCTTCAAGGGATTATTAAAATTTTCTCATCGAGAGGTTCAAAATGACAGCAGAATGATGCTAGTTTGTATACCTTTGAAGCATGCTTTAATAAAGATGAGGATTGATATGGTGGAAAAGAGGTCTAATTTCATAAGAAAAAGTCAGTGGAAGAGCAAAAACTATCTAGAAAGGGGTTTCTAATGCCTTTGATCAGACATATTTCTTGAGTGTGTGTGTTTCCACTTACTTCCCCCTTAAAATTGGGTGTGCAGGTGCCTATTTATAGTGAAAAAATGTATGGAATAGGGTGATATAGGCATGGTCACATGCATGTCCCTAGGACAGAGCATGTGACCACACGAAGTGCGTGTGACTGTGCGTTGGCCACGTGTGCTCGTGTCTAATTACGTGCACTTTTATGCATTACGCACTCCATTCGGGGCTTATGGTGGCTTTTTTGAGGTTGGTTCCTAGGGTTTTGGGCATTTCAAACGCTTTTTTAAAGTTCATTTTGTCAAATTCGATATCGATTTTAGCGCGTGACACCTAGGGGTGCTTACTCGCATTTCTAAGTGATACGTGCTAATCCTTGAGTTCTTTTTGGACTATTTCAGGACCACTCCCAATGGTTTTAGAGTCTTTTGGACATTTTTCTGAAGTCAATTTTATCTGGTTTGGCTTTAATTTTAGCGTGTCACACCTAGGGGTGTTTATGGCTTTACGCACACTTCTAAGTGACACGCGTTGATCATCGAGTTGTATTGGACCATTCTGGGACCACTTTCGGAAGTTTCGAAGCCTTCCATATGTGTTTTCAAAGTTCGTTTTATCAAAATTGATTTATATTTTTTTATGAAGTTAGGTCTTGGTCTAACGAAATAAATACTGGTCTAACAAGCTGAATGTTCTGAGAAAGGAATTCTTGGAATAAGCTTCTCATTGTTCTGATAATTTATATTTTTTAAGATAAGAGCATAACTTAATGGCTCAATAATCAATTTTGTACACTGGTGGGGGTTGGTTAGGTTTTCTAAGGTTGTATACTTCAGAGGTGTTACGAATGAGCAAACTCTAGTAATCTCAGAGGTTCGTTTCATCATTGGACCTTTTTAGGGATAATCAAATTTGAGGTATGATAAGTTCTTGAGTCTTCAAACAAACAGTCTCGAACTAATGGTTTGGATGAAGAAGAGCTGATCGAGGGGACTGGGCTTTACGTTCAAGCATCCTTGGATACTAGGATGCCCAGACATACAAAAGTGGATTATATTCCGGATGAATCCTTTGAGTATTTTGAATACTCAAGTAAGGGACTAATGTGCAGAGTCATTTTGCTTTCCTGAGGATATCCAAAGGTAGGCAAAGGTGGATAAAGATGAGTTCGGCAATGACTTGGTTTCTTAAACACTAAAGGTAATTCTCCAATTTTATCTTTTATATTTTCTTTATGTATCTTGGATTTTGACATTTCTTCTTATCAATTGGCTCAGTTACTGTTGCTTATGAAAGATAATTACTACTTTCTTAAGAGTGAGAACAAACTGAAGGAGGAGAAGTTAGGCACCATTGAAATCAAGTATGAGGGGAAGTTAAAGAAAGCAACAAAAGCGCTTGAGCTCTGCTAGAAAAAACATGTTGAGGCCCGATCTTCAGTCGAAGCAAGCTAAAAGAGGGTCTAAGAGCTTGAGCATTCATAGGCTCAACTCATAAAGAAGATTGACTAGCAGGATACCAAGCTTGAAGCTCTAAAGCAGAAGTTGGCCAAAGAAAACAAATCCCGAGGTGATGGTATGAAGAATTATGAAAAAATGGTGAAGAGATTTCTTAAGGCCCATAAATTCGAGTGTTAAAGGATGCTACTTACTCAGCATCCAGATTTGGATTTCTCTCAACTTGAGAAGATAACCCTTAATAATCTATCAAGGCTCGCTACTAAAAAGGATGCTACTAATGCTACTAAGAAGTCCACTGCCATAGATCCTAAGGCTGCTGCTAAGAAAGTTGCCACTGATTTCTATAGCTACTTTCCCTCTTGAAGTCTAAGTTTCTGAGAATGAAAACCCTTCTTCTACTGATAAGGTTGTGCCTCCTGAGAATAAGGCTAACTTATAAAATGCTTAGTGAAAATTTTTTCTTTTCTGTTTATTTATGTAATGCAATATTTTGAATAGTAAATGAACTTCTTTATTTCTTAAAATTTGTTATATTCTGAGTACATTTACTTTACTAATTGTTTTTTATGAGACTAAATGAGTTTCAATATTGAGGCAACTCTTTTCCTTGTTCATCTATGATTTTGTATGCTCTCTTAGTCATTTTTTCAATGATCTGATAAGGAACTTCCTGGTTGGATCCAAGCTTGCCTATTCTAGAGTTGCCTCTACCAATGTAAGCTCTTTTAAGTACCTAATCTTTGACCTTAAATTGCCTTAGTCGGACATGTCTATTGTGATACTCCTTAATCTTCTGCCTCTGAGCTTTTGTTATAATAGCTGCTTGTTCTTGTCTTTCTTCAAGCATATCCATGTATTAATATTATTGATCTCCTGATCTAGATCTTTAATTACTCGGAGACTTGATGATCCAATCTCTACTGGTATGACAATGTCTATCTCATACATTAATTTGAAAGGCATTTCTCTAGTGGCAGTCTTAGGCATTATTTTATATTCGTATATGACATCATTAAGTTCTTTAACCCAATTTTCCTTCTTCTCATCTAACCTCTTCTTCAACCCTTGCATGATGATCCTATTGGTGACATTTGTTTAGCCATTTATTTGTGGATGAGCTACCAATGTGAATCTAAGCTTTATATTGAGATTTGAACAGAACCTTCCAAATTTTTCATTGTCAAATTATTTCCCATTTTTTGTTATTAAAGTATAGGGGTATGCCAAACCTACATATGACTTCTTTATAGAAAAAGTTCTGAATTCGAGCTTTTATGATAATTTGGATAGCCTCCACCTCTACCCACTTGGTGAAGTAGTTTATGGCTATGATCAAGAACTTTTTTTAGAGAGGTCAAGATTGGAAATGGACTTAGGATATCCATCCCCCAAATTGTAAGGGCCATGGACTTCCAATTGGATATTGAGTATTGGAAGGCTTATGATTGAGGCGGGCAAATTGCTGGCACTTGTGACATTTTTGGATGAGCTTATGAGCATCTTTGGCCATGGTAGGCCAATAGTAACCTTGTAATAATGCCTTTTTGACTAAGAAATTATGAGATTCATGTACTTCATAGATTCCTTCATGGATTTCCCGAAGTATATAATTGCCTTCCTATATTAAAACACACTTAGACCATGGATGTGATAGGGATCTCCTGTAGAGTTCTCTATTATGCACAAAGTAATATACAACTTTTTTCTTCAGCTTGTCTTGTGGAAGTATGCCATGCTTGAGATACTGAATGATCAGCTTTATCCATTCTGATACTTTTTGGATATCCATGATCTTTGCTTCTTTGGTGCATGGCCTAACAAGTTCTTCAGTTTGCTCAAGCTTTTTGAATGTTTAATTATTTTATGCTACTAACTTAGCTAGTAAATCTAATTATTTTCTGCTTTGATATGCTATCGAGGATCATAGCTAATGTCAAATTCTCTAAGTAACATTGACCATTGAACTGATCATCTAAAAGTTTCAAGTCTTTGTAAGATTTTCCTTAATGAAAAGCCAGATCTTATGATAATTAAGTGAGCCTGAAAATAATGTCGAAGTTTCTGAGATGTATATACAACTACCATAGCTAATTTATCTAGTTTTAGATACCGAACTTCTAAACCCCTGAGTATTTTATTGATGTAGTACACTGGATTTTGATGGCTTCCTTCCTCTCTTTCCAGCACTGATGTAATTAATTCTTAGCCAATTGAAAGATACAAATACAAGAACTCTTTGAGAATTAGCATACTGAGTAATGATGGTGAATATAAGAATTTCTTTATATTTTCAAAGGCAGCCTAACATTCCTCACTCCACACGAACTTCTTTGAATTTTTAGGGCTCATAATAGTGGTAGACACCTTTTGGCTGAGTAAGAGATGAAGTGCCCTAATATTGTTATTCTGTCATTCAATTTTTAGAGTTCATTTAATGATGTTGGAGCTTTTATGTTGATAATGGCCTTTACTTTTTTGGATTAGCTTCAATTCCCTTATAAGATATCATGAAACCTAAGAACTTGCTAGCTTTTAAGACACATTTATCTAAATTCAACTTGATCTGATACTGGTCCAGTATATAAAGAATTTGCTCAAGATATTTAGCATGCTAATATGCAAGTTGACTCTTAACGATAATGTCATCCATGTATACTTCCATATTCTTCCCAATTTAATCTTGGAACATATGGTTTATCAATCTCTGATAAGTTGCTTTTGTATTATTTAACCTAAAATGCATGACTTTGTAATAGTATGGGTGATGAATGATGCTTTCTCTTGATCTTCCTCATTCATTGGAATCTGGTGGTACCCTTGAGTAACATTAACAAAGCTATACAGGTTATAACAAGCAATTGAGTCTACCAATTAATCAATTATTAGTAATGGATAACTGTCTTTTGGGCACGCTTTGTTAAGATTAGTGTAATCAACACACATTATGTACTTCTCATATGACTTTTTAACCAGCACCACATTAGCTAACCAGTCTATGTGTGTGACTTCTCTAATGAATCCAGTATCTAATAATTTATTGGTTTCCTCAGCAATTACTTTCTACCTTTCGTACGTGAAGTTCCTCTTTTTTCAAACTACAGGTTTTACTTTGGGTTTAATGTTCAAGCTATGTGATGTAATCCGAGGATCCACTACAACAATCTTGGATGCTTTAGAAGCAAAATTGCTTGAGTGTTTGAGGAGAACCTCGCCTATTTCTTTTTTGATTTTATTATTTAGCTTATGGCCAATCCTGACTGTCTTTCTTTATGTTATCTACAAAGTTTGGATTTGGTCAAGTGGCTACTGATTGGCCCTTTGTTTTTTTATTTCCAAGGATTTTAAAGGGAATGCTTCCATCTGAAGTTTGATAGACAACTGATAATACTATGTTTGTCGTAGTCTGATTTCCATGGATTGTTATCACCTAGTCTTTTAGAGGAATCTTCATGGTCAGATGCCTCATGCTCATAATTGCATCAAACTTATAGAGGATTGGTTGGCTTATGATTCCATTATATATGAGAAGGAGGTTTACGACATTGAATAGAGCTTTAGTGGTTTTTATATCACTAGTATCTCAATTGCCAAATTCCACCATTAACTCTACTAGTCCCATTAGCTGTGTGGTTCTACCACATAAACTTATGATGGGATTTCGAATGGCCTTCAAATCAGTAGCAAAGCCTCTCATTGCCTTATAAGCATTCCATGAGAGTGCATTGACAACACTTCCATCATCAATTAATAATCTTTTCGTTAAATAATTGTTAATGAAAGCACTTACCATGGGGCATCATTATGTGGGTATTAGACATGCCTACTATCTTCTAAGCTAAATGTAATGGTCTATCCCTTTATAGGGTGAGACTTCCCTCCTTTTGATTTCTCTTTGGCCTTCTTTCCTTAATATTTCTCCTCCAACTATCATATTGATGACTTTAGCCACTTCGTTCTGAGCTTTCTTTTGCTCCAGCCTATCTCTATTCTAGTCCTCTGGTTCATGGTTCCTTTTGCTAGAGTCTGTGAACTTTTTAAGCTTCTTATTATGTTTCAGCTTTTCTATAGCACTTTGAAATTCTTGGCATGCATCAGTCTCATGGCCATAATCTTAGTAATACTAATAGTAGAACTTTTTATCCTGCATTGCTCTTTTGATTGGATTAAGCCTTCTGGTTAGTGGTATGCCTACTCAATTCTGTTTAATCCACATGAGGATTTTTGATCTAAAGGTGTTCAGTGGCATGTATCTTTCAGTTTCTCTTCTAAATCCTTCCAATGGGTTTTTAAAGTTAGGGCACTGGAGTCAGGGTCTTCTAGGATCTAATCTCTCATCTTTTTTATGAGTGCCTATTTATTGTCCTGATGCATCCTCTTGTCTTCATCCATCTTTATTAATTTTACTGCCATGGCCATTACTTTGGCAAAGGTGCTGGGCTTTTTAGTTATGATTTTATCTTTGAGTTTCCCTAGCCGAGTTCCATTCTTTAATGCTTCTATAGTGATTGCATCATTTAAATTCTTAATTTGCATAGCAACTTTATTAAACCTATCTAGGTAGCTTCTTAAAGATTTTGTGGCTTCTTGTTTACACATCTAGAGATCATTTACATCATTAGCCAAAGGAACATTAGAGATAAACCAATTTTGGAACTTCTCAACCAATTCCTTAAAGGATGAGATAGAGTTTTTAAGGAGTTAATGAAAACACTTTTGAGCATTCTTGGTAAGTTTGTTAGGAAAAACTCGACACATGATGCCATCATTTACATTATAAAGCATCATCCTTGTTCTAAATGATGATATGTGGTTAATCGGATCTCCGATACCATTAAATTAGTCCAACTGTGGCATCTTAAATTTGGATGGAATCTCTGTTCTAACTATTATGCTTATAAAGAGTGTTGATCCATCTAGGACACACTTGTCCTCCTTTATAGGCCTAATACGTGCCTTTTGGATTACTTCTTTAACCTTCTGAGCTATTTTTAAGTCTTTTAAAGCCATGACACTCATACTGGATTCTTCTTCTAGATTTTTGTGGCCTTCTTTACTTTTCCCTAGGCATGCTCTAAGTTACAGCCGGTGGTATTGATCATTGTTCTCTAGATTGGTCCTTCTAGGACTAATATCTTAAATCAAGGCATTCAGTTATTATTGCATCAATGTAATTTAGGCTTAGATATTATTAATCATCACTTCTTTATTTAATACAATCAGATTGAGTGTCTGGGTTGTAGTATTTAGGTCTGGTGTGTTTATAGCAAGAGTTCCTGATAGGCTTGGGAAAGGTATAATGGGTATATGTATGCTAATGTGTTATAAAGGAGCATAATGAGGGAAATTTATGCCTGGGGTTAACCATCCTTAAGCAAGCCTGAGTGGAGTATACGCCTCAAAGGGAACTTATGATAAGGGTCCAATATGCTGAAGAGGTACTAATGGATCAATTAGAGGAATGAGAGCATATGGATTAATGGGTAGGATCGAGGTTGTTAGATCGATTAGTAGGATAAGAGCTAATGGATTGATTTAAGTAATAGTAATTGTTCTTGGTGGTGGGTTGGAAGCCATGATGCTAATGCTTTGCTGGGTAGATAACAATAGTTTAGACTTAAGAGATCCCCATAGATGATGCCACTTGATAACTTATTTCTAGAACCTTTGAGTCTTGCAAGCAAGCAATCAACAAAAGGCAATGTGAGAGGTGGGTAGGATCTCCATAAATCCTCCGATGGCTAAGTTAGAGAATGTAAAGAAAGAGAGAGTTTTTAGAGAGATAAAGAGAGTAATGAGCAAAGAATATAATGAATAGAATAAGAGATATAAGACTATTTATAGAGATAGTGATGCTCAAACCTGAGAGGATTAGGAATCCTTATATGTTTAGGACTTGTGCCTTTTGAGGAGTATCTTCCTTTTCGGAAGCCTTCTCAATAAGGGACTCTCTTCCTATTTGGATTGGACATTCTTCTTCTCTAAATAATCCCTATTTGGGAAAATAAACCCTTAATATAATAAGAATATGCATATGGGGTATCAGCCATTATCCTATAAATACATCTCCTAAAACACCATGGATAATGCCTCTGTACCACTATCGAACCACCTACTCCACCATTAATGTGACTTTACTTCTCCACCACTTAACCACCTGTTTCACCATCAAACCATTTGCTTCATTACCAACCATGAACCATTATCAAACACTATTATGAACCCAAAATCATCCCTTAATACCTTTCTCAATTTATTATTACCTTTTTATTGCAATGGAATGTACTTTTGCTACTTATCCATTTCCTTTAATTTTATCATCGCCTCATTCTTCGGTGCCACTACAGGCAATCTTAGGTCAAAGAAGCCCGAGAAATCATCACTTGTCAGTCCTTATAGCTTTGATAATTCCATAAAGCATGATTTTGTTTACTTAGTATCATTTACCATGAGTTTTTTTTGTGATGGTTACTATTGTAGTGGTGGTTGTTGCTATTGTTGTGAGGGTGGTGGAGGTGGGGAAAAAAGATGTGGTAATGGGGGTAATGGTGGTGTAGCAGTGGAGGAAAGAGTAGCCATTACTTCACTATGCACATCAATTATTCGATGAAATGCCTGAACCAAATGTGATATTTGTAGACAGCGGGGTTTAGTGCACGTCTAAGATTTTAGCAACCGCGACAGTGTTTAGGCTCAGGGCCTTAAAGAACACACTAACCACTGTTATAAAGATATGGCGTGGAGATGAGGAGTCGTCACCCAGGGTAATAACTAAGACAATTTGATTGGTGGTACTCGATTCTCTAAAAGAAAATTAGCACCACAACCAGGAGATTCTAGATACGGAATACTAACTTCTCTTAGTATCGTATTCACTTAGAATGATTTTAGAAATAATTATTTCATTCTCTAATTACATGCAATTTTATTAAACCCTAATTAACATCTATCTACCTAAAAAGGCAACAAGTCAATAAAATTACAAGTAAAATTACACTCAAGATCATGTCGTCCCTAAGTCTAAACTATGTTAATTTTATTAAATAAGTTAGCTAAATCTACATTTTACTTACAAGTGAAAATATAATAAAAGTGGGCCTACATTTTATTAATTAATGAACCTAAATCTATTTTTTAGTCTTTCTAAAATATGGGCTTAAGTCTATTCAATTTTAAAGAAGAAATTAAATTAGTGGGCCTAAGTCTTAATCTGGTTTTATTTTGAATGAAATATGGGCCTAGGTCTATTTATTTTAGAAGAAATGCAATTAAATGGGCTGAGCTAAGTCTAAACAATTTTAATTAACTAAGCGGGCCTAAAATCTAATTAACCTAATGGGTCTAAGTTGATTTTAATTATTTAAAAAAACCTAAATCATTTTTTAAGCCTATTCATTTAGTGGGTTAGACCTAAACGTGGGCTTGGGGCCCAAAAACATAAAAAAACAAGTCCAAAATAAATAAAACACAAAAAATAGATCAAACAAACATTATATTGATTTTCTAAAAAAACCCTAAATTAATTACATGTAAACCCTAATTTAAGCTACTGTCACCATTGATTTTAATTGATTTTTACCCAACTGAACCTAATTACTAATCAATTTTAAAATACAGAAATTTAAATCTTTCACTATTCCCACTATTGTGGTTATTACAAACTATGTACAAAATTAAAATTAAATAATTATACACCCAAAAATTTAAATAAACTACACAGGATACCAAAATGCAGAACAAAAATTAAAATCCTTAGAACTATTATTAAAACAGTACAGGTTCATCCATGACATTCCATGGATCTTTTATTCAATTAAACACAGGCGGTATCCTCCTCCTCAATCCACATCAAAACAAAAAACCAACAAAAAAAATCAAATTAGTAGTGAAATTAAATAATAACACAATTAACGAAATGAATAAAAATCACAGAAAAGAAGAAAGAAAAAATGGATGCTGTGCATATACCCTTTTTCGGCCCCTTAAATGAGGATTTTCACCGATGAAATTGACTCAGTGTTGATTTGATTATGGACTGAGACTAAAAATTGCTATATCATCTTCCTCAAATGAACTACAAAATTAGGGTTTTTTAAAGAACAGAAGAAATCAAAGCTTTTTTTTTTGTCTGTAAAAAAAATCCTTCAACCAAGTCTCCAACCAAAAAAAAAACCTCCCCATCGCATGCATGTAGACTCTGCTTTTAAATGCAGAGTCTGCGCATACTGAACTTCCACCAAAGGCGGAACAGACTTATCTGATCAGATCAGATAACGTTTTTTTTATTTCAAAAAAATATCTTCTGCGTTTCTTTTTTTAAAAAAACCTTATCAGATAAAAATTTGAATTTTTAAACCAATCAAAACACTGAAAAAATCGATAAAAATAAGGAAAAATAAGCAAAAAAAATCAAAAAATGGAATTATTGCGCAATGATACTGTGCAATGCAGACCGACATTGTCTAATGCCGATCCTAAAAAATAATTTTTTTTAAACTTTTAATTATTAAAAGACCCCTGAAAAAATGATTTATTTGCAATCAAATCCTAAAAAACGTTGCAATTTAGTCCCTAAAGTCCAGAAAATCAACAATTAAGTTCAATTTTTGAATAAATTTCATCATAGGAGTTTACGTCGCAATTATGCACAATTACATCATGAAATTGGATACTTACAATATCCTTTATTTCGCTAAGGATTGCCTATGTGGACATTGGCCAACTAAAAATTGCAATTTGGTTATATATTTTCTAAAGGGAGGATGAAAGTGAAAATCAAAAGAGTAGTATTCCATTTTAGGGTCTCTCTTTTTTGCTGGAGTGGGAATATATTTGAGGGCTTTTAATTTATTTTTGAACTAGAAAAGTGAAAGTGTTTTGGATAAAAACAAAAATAGTGCAAAAAAAAAAAAAAAAAAAGGAAAACCCATGTGATGGATGAGCCAAATGTTTATATTCTTTAACTAAACATGATATGGAAGGAGTATCTTGGATTGGGATGGTAAAAAAGTGGGATTCAAAGTAAGAAGAAGAGCCCATTTTGATGATGAGCAAACAGTTGCTCTGCTCTCTGCTACTATTTTTTTTTTCTTTTCTTTCTTATTCAAAATACAAAATGTAAAAATACTATTTTAGTATTTTTATAGTCATTTAATGTCAATTTAATATAAAAAATATATAAAAGATTTTTTAATTTATTTCATCAAATTACATGAATAAATAAATGTATTTTTAGAATGTCATGAATGAAATTATATAATATACTAAAATATATGAAAAATAATAATTATTTCTATAATTAATTAATTAATGATAATCATAATAATTTTAAAATCAAAAATTTAAAAGTAATTTTTTAAAAAAAAAATAAGGCCATTTCAGCCACTTGAAGTGGGGAATGCCCATTTCAACTTACAAAAAAATTAAAACTTGGGCATCCTTTATTAAAATTAAAAAAAATAATAAATATTTTCATTTGTTGTTCTACCGCTTTATTTTTATTTATTTTTATACTAATAATTACATATCAATCATTATTATTTTCTTTTCACTATTTTACTCTCTCATTTTTTAATAATAATAATAATAATAATATAACAACAACAATAATATTATTATTAAATATCATCATCTTATTTATATTTTAATTAACTATTTTTAATAAATTAATTACTAATAATAAATTGCTAATATTTTTAATTACCTATTTCTACATATTCTACACTCTTATTATTATTTATAAAAATTAATAATAACTTTTGTATAATTTTAATATGTAAACCTAATAATAATAATAATAATAATAACAATTTCAATTGCCTATATTATATAAGACATTTAAACAAAATAACCACAATATTATTATTATTATTATTATTATTATTATTATTATTATTATTATTATTATTATTATTATTATTATTATTATTATTATTATTATTATTATTATTATTATTATTATTAACAAACATTACACAATTATTTCCATCATTTCGCAAAAAAAGAAATTATCACAATCATAACTCAATAATAACTTACTAATTATAGTAAACAATCTCTGCACAATTATTCCCTACACCCTAAACATAATCATAACACAAATATCCTAATTGCAATTGAAGAAAACATGATTTTGTCTATTCCGCCACTTTGGTAGAATGGACACAAAATATTAAATAATAATAATAATAATAATGTTCATTTCGCCATTTGGACTGGTTAATTGAGTATTCTCCCAACTCCAATGGAGACATTCTTCTATAATTTTACAGCTCCCACCACCTTAGATAAAAGTATCATAAATAGGAAAAATCTATCAAAATCATCACAAAAAAGGAAATATTTTACAAAACATCACAAAAAAAGGAATATCTTTTATTTTTTGCCCTAAAATGGTAAATAGTCCCAAAATGTTACATGAAAGTTTAAACATTTTAATTATTTTTTGTTTGTTTATATTGAGAGGGAGGAAAAATGTCTAGATAAATATTTTCAATTATTTTTTCAAGTCGTAACATAAAAACATGATTTCTTTTCTAATTACATTTATTTTTTCAAATCTATCAAAAATTACGTTTATCAATTTATTTTCTAGAAATTAAACTATTTTTTATTCAGTATTACTAATTATATGTCTAGTTCATTATAATTAGTAAGAAACTTATATTACCATGTCACTTTACATATATAAAAATAAAATGCCATTTTTAAATCAAACTTCAATTTACGGTCTTTGAATTTTTATCTGGAATTTTGGTTAAAATAAAGTTAAATTTGAATATTTCAGGTACCATATAAAGTCGAGTTTGAGTAATAAAGATCAATAGGAATGGATACAAGTTCAGGTAATATATTATTATATATTGATTAAGAATAGATATTATATATTGAATAAGACTAGGATCCTTATAGATTTGCAAATTATGCCAAAGAAATTGTAAATATTCAAAGGAAAAAAACACATTATGTTGCATTAAGTTCTTGTTGCTTTACCAAAACGTTTTCTTGTTAAGTCACAACAATTATTTCATTGTCAAGAACATTTTTCATGGAATGAAATAGCAATTCAATCCATGTTGATAATAGAGAAGTGTATTTAGAGCTTATTGATAAGGAACCTAAAGTTCAGGAAACAATTTGCTACTGAAGAAGTTAATCACTGTCATGATATTTTTTAAGTTTTTTTAGACGGAAAAGAAATGTTAAAGCACCAGGCACCCAACCCACCAGCTTCATTTTTTTCTCCCTTGAACAAGGAAACTAACGCTTTGTTGAATGATTCAATATATGCAAACAACTCTTCTGCCAACTCTTTCTTTGCAGGATCCTGTGAAACATGGTATTAGTATGTTACTTAAATGAAGAGATGGAAACAAGAAACAAATGCTGCCCTGAATCTTACATCAGGGAAAAGTGATGGTCCATCAAAGTTACTATCAATGTATTTAACCAAATCTAGAGACTCTCCTTTGATTTCGTTATTGTGTTCCAGTGCAGGTACCTGCATCAGCACCTTGCATAAACAATCCAGAAGAAAAGCAAAAATAACATGATATAGCAAATTCAAATTATCTTGCAGAATCCTTGGCCATCTTCTCATCTCATGTTTCGTCTCTACATTCAAGTCCAATTTCATATTTCATAAGTTAAGGAGAAGCTCACAATGCCAATTCAGTTTAGAGCATTGCTTAGTAAAATGAGAACTACGTTTGATGCCAATAGTACGAGAAGCCTACAAGCCATATCTTTGTCCAGCCAGAAACAAGCAAGCAAAATTCTACTAGTTTTAAAACTATACTTAGCTATTCATTCATCTTTCATCTCTATATACAACCCCCAAAACTCCCATTTTATTAGGTCATAAGAAGTTCAAAATCCAAAAAGAGCAGCTGTTCAACTAAAATGTCAATTTAGCATGCCGACAGGACAAGCTGCAATTATGTTGACAAGCATTCGGATGTTCATGGAATAAGATCATCCACTTAATTTTTCTTCAAAAAATTTAACTTTGAGTCGGTAATAATTTTTGTCACTGTACAGTAACCATCACATATTTCTTTGCTATTTTCAAGGACTGACAAATGCATATTGCTGAATCTGAATTCTGAAGCCATATGAGAAATCAAATAACAACCTTAAGCATGTTACAATTACATATGAGAAATAATGACAACCTTAAGAAAATTTCAATCACTATATTAGAAATTAAACAACATCTTAACCAAATTGCAATCACATAACCTGACGTTGTTAGGAGGGTAGACTTTCTCTTTGTACCGGGCAGGCCTATTTTGCAGATCAATAGGAACCAATTTTATCACATCCTGCAATCCCTGCTACCCCCATTTGATTAAAAACAATAAAAAGACAAGTTTTAGCATAGAACCAACAAAAAGATACACCAAAAAGACACAAATTAACTTTGAAACAGTTTATCTACTCCTGAGTAGGTATTCTCCACACAACCTATTGGCTGAGTTGAATCATTCAATTTCTAGAATTCTAAATTTCTAATTCTTAAATGAAAAAGTACTCACAATTCTATCTAGACATTTACAGATCAAAATAAATAAAAAAACCAATTTCTAAAAAGGTTATAGAAACAACCTTACAATTTCGAGTAATCCACACACGCTGTGCATATGGGCATGAGTAAGAGATATACAACCTGAAACATACAAACAATGGTCAGATAAATCACTAAAAATCAAACAAGTAGAAGCCAAATAGCTCACAAGTTGACGTAGTCAATTAATAGGCATCATCAATATCATTAGACCGTTTTTAAATTTTTAAGCAATTGATTTACACCTTGTTGTTCCATCAAAAATTGGAGGTGGGTCTGAAGTAAGAGCAGGTGGAAGAACCTCGTTAACACTTATGTAAACAGAAACAGAACGAACGTTGAGAACTCAAATACCCAGTAACAAAAATTGCATCTTTTTAATCTCCAAGAAATTTAGGAACTGACTTTTATTCTTTTTCTTTCATTTTCTCAGCAACCAAACAAGTTTAAACTTAGCAGCATACCCAGTAGCCAAAGAAGCTGATCTGGGTGCAGTTCTTGATGTTCTGAGTGGATTATGAATGGAAGTGAGTGATTGTTGAAGTTGAAGTGAATGAGAGAACAATTGAATGTATGCTATTAGTGTTGAAGAATCTTGCAGTTTTCTTGGAGCAGAATGTGGTGAAACGGAAATGGATAGGAAGAATTGTTGAAGCTGTTGGCTGAGCACTGACTGTCAAAGATGCCATTTTTAGGTGCTAAATCTCACATTTGTTGGCTTTTATATGTTAAGCTCACCACAGGAATTTAACCAACTTTTCAGCCTATTTTAAATTCATTACATTACATTACATGTATTTTCAGCAAATTGGTAGAATCATAATCATAAATCTTAGCCCACAAAGCTTGGCCTGGATGGTTAAGTTGCTGCTACAAGCATTGTAAGGTTTCAAATTTAAGACCCTGCATCTTCTTATTGGCATTCCTTCTTCCCCATTGATAGATGACCAAAAGAATAATCATAAATGTAAAATATATTATACTCTTCTGACTAATTAAATTTAATTGCTAAAGTTGAAATAAATGTGAAAGTTTTATCTTCAAACTGATGTAATTAAAAGAATGGCTGAAAATCTTAATTTAGATGAATATTTACATTATTTTAAGTAAATAACATTTACAAAAAAGAAAAAAATGAAAAAATAAAGTATGCAAATCACCACCATATTTTTGTAGAAAAATGTGTAAAACTTGTTGATGTGTATATGGTTGATGAAGTGGTATCTCAATGTTTTGATTGAATGATATACAGTACATATATAAGAATAGACGATATCATGATAATCAACAACTACCAAATCAAGTGTTCTATACAACATTAAACTCTATCACCAAAGTGACATTAGTTACATTCCTTTATCATCCTCCCAAAAGTTAAGCTGGACGAGGAACGATAGTCAACTTGTGACAAAAATATGAAAACTTAGATTTATACAACGATTTTGTAAGGATATCAGCGAGTTGATCTTAAGTGGAAATATATTGGACTTATAATTGTTTCTGCTGCAATTTATCCATGAAAAAGTGAAAGCCAATTTCTAAGTGCTTAGAGCGAGAGTGGAAGATCGACATGGGGGGGGTGAATAGAAATGAGAAATTAAAAGAATTTTTTACAAGAATTGAATAGAAATTGAGAAGGAAAAATGAAGAACACAAAAATTTAAGGAGTTCGGATTCAATAACAATCCTACATCTCCATCTAACTTATCTCCAAGTTAGGATTTTCAATCAGCCACAAACTTATTCACAAGATTGAGATTACACAAGAGTTTTATGGCTCACCCTTACAACCTTGCAACTTGAGTTTTCAAGGCTCACTAACAAACCAAATCCCAAGTGTTTTAATGGACAACACTTAAACCAATTCCTTTAGAAATAAATCTCACTTCCCTTTTAATCTATCCTAAGATTTAAGATAAAAAGAAATTCTATTTTTAACACACAACCAACTCTTATAAGAGTTATACAAACAAAGAATTGTTTTAGAGAATTTGAGAGCTCAATTGAATGCTTAAGAAAGAATAAACGATCAAACAAGTTTCTTTTACTTCCATTCAGCTCTAAAGGTGTTTATATAGACAAACATTAAAAAATATAGCTGTTGGAGGTGCAAGTAATGTGTCCAACATCTATATTTTGAATTCAATGTTTATAATTTTGAATTATTATAGGTGATGCTGTTAGACAGTTATACATGAATTGAAACCATAAGTGGCTACTAAAGATGTTTGATTTTGCCCACACTTTCTTCATAAAAGTTGTATATATTTGACTTATCTTTCCATATCATTTTAAATTATCTCAATTGGAATTCTGTAACTCAAGATATATCCAAAATACAAAGAGTTATGCAATCTAAAATGCAGACTACTATCAGACAGCTATTCACAAGTTGAACACCAAATTTTATATTGAATGTTGAATTTGCCTAAAATTTCTTCACCAAATTTGTAGATATTTGACTTTTCTTTTCATATCATTTTGAATCACTTCAATTGGACATCTACAGCTCAAGATATGTTCAAAATACTAAGAGCTATGCAATCTAAAATGGCAGATGCATATGTTGATTTTCACTCAATATTTGCATACCCAAATGTACTTGGATTTTAACAGATAAGTCTAATTTAGAAATCTCAAGATGTCTACTTCAAATGTGAAGAAGATAATTTTCTCATTATAATGCTCTAAGAATGTCAAAAGCCTCTTTGAATCTCAGAGGTTGAATTAGCCCAAGATAATCATACTTCATTTTAACTTCTAATAGAGTCCTAACTTATACACACTTAAAAAAAAAAAATTAAATGCTCAAAATTAAGTTTGTTAAGATCAAAATTAAGATTGATTATTGCTAAGGTCAACAATCTCCCCCTTTTTGATTTTGACAAACTTATTTTGAGTTTGATAAAAAATAATACAAAGTAAAATGTGTGATAATATTTGTTATAATAATGATACCAAATGAATTAAAGTATATTTCTTTATTTTCCCCTTACGAATATGGACATGATAAGAAATATAAATTTATAGGTTATTCCCCTTAATAAAAAAAATTAATTTAGCTCACTAATAAAGGGATGATACATAGTCCCTAATCCATTAATTGCAACTTGAACGCGATCATCTTCACTAATAGGGCTGTCGAGTGCTACGAATTAATCGAACAGGCTTTTAGCTCATTGCATGTACTGAGATATAGACTTGTTTTTGTCTTTGGATAAACAAAAAAATTTGGACTTGATAATCCTTATTTAAGCCCTTGATCTTGACGCGTAAGTAGTTGCAAGTCTTTGCCATGTAACTCATGTTGAAGATGCACCGATTACTTAAGGAACAAAGCTCTCGCTAATGGAACCAACAATCCAACTGAGTACCAATTGGTCCTAATGAAACTAAACAAAAAATTAAAGATTCGGTAGATTATCATTAATGGTGTGAGGAGGTGGTTCAACAGTGCCATCAATATACTTTACAAGATCATAGCTATAGAGGAGAGGTAACAATTGGGCTTTCCATAGCAAGTAATTTGTAGCTATTAGCTTGATAGGCAATTAATGGGTGATATTGAGTAATGAAAAGATGGTAGTAGAAGAAGCAGGAATAATGGTAGTGTTTATACCTGAAGTGGCCATGGTTTCAAGAAGAAAGGAATGTGGAAAAGATAAGTCTTTAGTTGTTAAACCCTTAAAGGCTCTGAGACCATGATGAAGTGGTATCTCAGTGTATTGATTGAATAACATACAGTACATATATAAGAATACATGATGTCATGATAAGCAACAACTACTTAAACAAGTGTTCTATGCAGTGTTAAACTCTATTACCAAAGTGCATTAGTTACATTCCCTTATCAATAGTATATATAATTTTTTTAATAACATTTATTATAATTAGAAAGAAACCTTTATTACCATGTCACTTTACAATTATAGAAATAAAATGCCATTTTAAATTCAAATTTAAATTCATATATTTAAATTATTTTTTTATATGATTTGGAATTTTAATTAAAATGAAGTTAAATTTGAATATTTCAAATACCATATAAAATCGAGTTTTAGTAATAAATAATGATAGGATTCGAATGAAATTTAGGTGATATATTATATATTGATTAAGAATAAACATTTACGCCAAAGAAATTGCAATTGAACAAGTTCTTGTTGCTTTACCAAAAGGTTTTCTTCCCTAATTGCAATAATTCTTGAAAATTTTTATCAAAAGTCATAAAATTTAGACAATTTATTGAAAAAAGTTTGAACACCAAAAAATAATAAGTGAAAATTTTAGATACCGTTACATCTAATTTTTTCAAAAAATAAAATAAAATAATAAAGAAAATCTTGGTCTTTGGTTCTTTTTGTGTCTCTTCCTTCTTCAATCTCATCTTCCTTAAAAAAAAGATAGAGTTACAAATGCAAAAAAGAGTTGCAAACTAGACGACTTTCAATTAGTTTGCATAAAAAAAAAATTTCAATCGAAAACTATGCCTCACTTCTACTTCAGACGTGAATTAGATGGTCGAAAAGAAATATATTTCACGAAGATGCTAAGAAGTCAACCTTAGGATGTTGTTGTTCCTACCACACAAGCAGAGAGTAGCAGTTCATTTGATACAATAGGCAACAATAGTTCCTTATCATTTCAAATGCTACTTAGATTATATTGTTGTAGTTGCTAGGAGATATAACAGTTGCATAAAACATGAACTGGCTCAACTTTTGGTGGCTGAAGGTCTAATACCAAAAAAAATAGGAGAAACCATGGAGGATGTAGCTGAAAATATTATTATTAAAGAGTTAATTGGTGTCACGACCCAAACCTGGAGTCATGACTGGCGCTAGGGAACATGAATTCTTTCGAATCCAGAACCCGTAGTAAGCCTAAAAAAATAAAACAAATGCAATAATAAAAAAAGCCAGAATTAAAAACTTTAATCAATATAAAAACAAATCTTTATTTCATTCATAATAAAAATATTTCATACAATATTTGAATACGGAATCTCAAACCAACACAACACACTTCTATCACAATAACACTACTACTGCAATTACTAGATTACAACAAGAGTTCATATATAAAATTTACATAATCTAGCCAGGACCAAAGAAGATTGGCGTAAAATACTATTGGTGAGGTCTGAAGAAGAAGAAGATCCTGTAAAAAAAATATTGAGGGGAATCAGATCTCACCAAGTGAATTATTATAATATATATACATGCAACCTAAAGTCATATACAGTCAAGTATCAGTATAATAATATACATATACATGCATTTCACACAGATTCTAAAATCCGTTTTTTATATATAACAATTGCAGAAAAAGTTTATTTAAGTGAAGGATCAAATAAAGTCTTAAAATATCTATAGTCTCAATCATAAAACTCATTAGCCATACATGCTTACTTAATTCCAAAATAATTCTCTTTTCCATCATTGGACAGTAAACTGGCCCCGAGGCACTAAGTCAACCGAGCTCCCGTAGTCTCACTTTCAATGTGATGGGCCCTGAGACACTAGGTTAACCGAGCTCCTGTAATCACACTACTCACTCGCTACAATTCTCATTAATTAATCAATCAGATCACTCATCAAATAAATCTCATAATGTTAAATCCTAAATCTAACGCACTGGTACATACACAGTTCTAGTGTAGCCTACTCAATAGCATGTTCTACTGACATCCTTCAAATACTTCATATATATGTTGGAAAATAATAAATTGCATAATTAAAGCATAATGACATCCATTTAATAAAGGAATATACCAATTATATCCTAACAAAATACCGAATATATACTAAAAATATTCCAAATATATATGTTAGATATATACCAAAATATACCAAAAATATATTAAGAATATTGTAGATGGCGGGGTTTAGTGCGCGTCTAAGATTTTAGCAACTGCGTCACTGTTTGAGCTTAGGGCTCTAGAGAACACACTAACCACTGTCACAAAGATATGGCGTGGAGATGAGGAGTCGCCACCCAGGGTAATAACTGGGAGAAATCGAAAAGGTGGTACTCGATTCCCTAAAAAAAATCTAGCACCACAACCAAGAGATTCTGGATACGGAATACCAACTTCTTTCAGTCTTGTGTTCATTTAGAATTACTTTATGAATTATTATCTTATTCTCTATTTATATGCAATTTCATATAAACCCAAAACAATAAACTCCAAGGCAAACTAGTCATGAAATATACAAGTAAATAATGCATTCAATAAATCACATAATCCCTAAGTTAGTCTAATCTATATGGATTTTAAATAAATGAACTAAATCTACATGTTTTAAATTATAAGTGAACCTAAAGACCTTATTCCTTTTGATTTTAATTAAATGAACCTAAGTCTACTAATTTTAATAAAAGTGGGCCTAATTCTACAAATTATGGAATATTTAAATTAGTGAGACTAATTCTATATATTTTAATTACATAGTGATCTTAAATCTACAAATTATGAAAAAAGTTTAAATTAAGTGAACTAAGTCTAAATTAATTAAACTAAATTAGGTGGGCCTATGTCTAATTAATTAAATGGGTTTAAGGATATTTATAATCTAAAATCTAATTAATTATGGACCTAAAAATATGTTTTAATTAATTAAACCTCATTAATTATTAAATGATATGGACTAAAATAAACAAATCAAAATCTAAAATGGGCTTAAGGCCCAAAACACACAAAAATAATATATAAGCCTAAAAACAAATAAAAAACATAAAAACAAATAAATAACTAAATTAATCCTTACTAAAATCCTAATTTTTATTAACATACAACCTAAATTAATCAACTTCCTCCATTGATTTTAAATGATTACCAAATTGAAACCTAATTTTACTAATCAATTTAATTAAAATAAACATGCAACCACACACATAATTTTATTACTATTCCCACTATTGGGGTTATTACATTAATTCATAAAATAATTAATAAAAAAATAAAAACAAAGAATAAAATAAAAATAAAGACAATAAAAATAAAAATAAAACCCTAGAATCTAAGTCTCTACAGGCTTTATCCATAGTGTTATGTGGATTTTCAATAAAATTCATCTTCCTTATATGGTCACCATGTGTTTTCCTCCACAATCATAAAAAAAATAAAATAATAATTAATGAATAAATTATGATAAAATAGATAGAATAATAAATAAACAAATAAATAAAAGAAAAATAAAAGAATATGGTATGCTTATAGATGATTAGGGTGCTCCTTAGATTTGTGATTCACCGTTCTTGATAAGTTTTTGATTTTTTTCTTCAAAAATTCTTCACAAGTCTTGAATTAATTGATAAATCAAAAGAATTTTTTATAAAAATAAAAATAAAAATAAATATAAGAAGAATAGAATCACAATTTTTTCTCTTCTTCTTTCCTTTCCTACACCCTCCCCCTTTTTCTTCTTTTTTTTTTCTACTTAGCTCCCCTTTTATAGTGAAACTAGGATGTCTAACCCTAATTCTAATGTGATTCTGATTCCTAAAGTGTATTTAGGAATTTTGAACCAAATAGGATTAAATTAATTAGGAAGTTTAAACCAATTTAGGATTGAATTAATTATGAAATTTAAACTACCTAAAATTGGAATAATTAGAAATAGGAAAACGAAAGAGTTCAATTCTGACTAGGATTGTGCAATTCCAATTAGAATTGTACAATCCCGATCGAAATTATTGTAATTCCGATCAGAAATACATAATTCCAGTCGGACGTGCAAATTTTTTTTAATATTTAATTACAAAAAGGCTCTTGGAAAAATTTAAATTTTGCAATTAGGTCCTAAAAAGAACTTTGCGATTTAGTCCCTGAAAACATTAAATTCCTCCTTTAAAAGCCCTTATAATTTTTTAAAGATTAAGTATCGAAGACATTTTCATCATTGAAGTCCTTTGCTGCATTCATAACATGTCATCCCGAAATTGAGTGTCTACAAATATACCAAATATATATGTCATATATAGACCAAAATATACCAAATATATACATAATTATTTAATAAAACAATTCATGTTTAAATATATAATGAAAACACATATGCTCATAATCATGTATCCTATATGTGATGCATATATAAAATAATCTCATAAATTTGCACTCTTCTAGATAGACTCGACGGGCTTGGTCCAACAAGCCTCAATCTCAGCGCAAATATAAAAAAATATAATAATAATAATAATATTAGAATAAATGCCTAACTTTACCATTTTAGGAATTCTAAAGAAAAACTCGATATAGGACACAACTCGACCATAAAACCAAAAACTCAGGATTAACCTGACGTCACATTTTACAAGAATTCTACCAAAAATTTTGCAGAGTCTCCTCTGTAAAATAGACATCTTTTTACTGAAAGTAGAGCTAATCCTGTGAGTAAACACACTTCTAAAATCACAAATGCACAACACCTCAGGTTGAGACATCAAACTACACAATTTTCCAACCGGTCCCAATCAAGTATCACAATTCTCAAAATCAATACTAAATAATAATAATATAATAAAAATCATTAAAATCCATAAACCTCAATAATAACCACAATACAATATATTTAAATAACAAAAACATTAAAGCTAATTATTTCCAAATTAGTTAATAATATCTCAATAAATTATATAATATTAATAAAAATTCAATTTTTTGATTATTCAAAATTAAATAGAAAAATTCATAAATAATTATTTAAGTAGCTCAAATATGTAATAAAAATAGTTAAAAATTCATTTAATCACAAAAACAATAATTATAATTATTATTTGAATATATTTTCAAAAATTACTATTAATTAGTTAAAAATAGTAAATAATTCATAAAAATTATTTTAATACTATTTATTATTCCAAAATTATTCAAAACATACTAATTAACCATAATTTCAATTAAAACACCAAATTTACTAATTTATATTAATTTTTCCAAAAATTAATTTTTCACATAAACTTTTGAAAATTTATAATAAATAATCGGATCAAAATTTTCATATACATTATTCACAAACTATACTCTAAATATCAGAAAAAAATTATTAAAATAAAAAAAATTTCCGATGAGGGTCACTGGAACAGTGACTCGCCGGAAAATTCAAACCTCAAAAATCAAATAATTCCAAAAAATTCAAAAAAAAAAATTTGCATAGATTAACCTACACACAACAACTATTCTAAAGACACTTAGCCTAAAACACAAAAAATCAAGCTTAAAAAAAAATAAAAACTAGAATTAACCTATATAAAATTTGAAGAAAACTTACAATCTACTTGTTCTAAGCTTAAAACGAGCTTAGAATTGGCTTGCTCGGAGCATGAGAATCCAAACAAGCCCTGGAATGCGAGCTTTGGCCATTGGAAAAGCCACCAATGATGGATTGAGCTCCCTCTGTTGCTATTGATGTCCTGGTTGTTCCGACGTCAGTCAGGCATGCTAAAGGCGATGGAAATGAGAGAAGAAGGAAGGGAGGTGATGATGGTGGCACACGGCTGGCTAGGGTGGTTTGCACACTGACGGGAAACAGAGAAAAATGGGAAAGAAAGGAAGCAGAAAGAAAAAGAAAGAAAAAAGAAAAGAGAAGAAAGAATGTCTCGAGAAAAAAATGTCCTGACCCTATATATACATATGTGTGTGTGTGTGTATTAACTTACTTTAACATATATTTTAATATATATATATATATACAACAACACTAACACGCATACATAATATAATAATACTAATAATAATAATAACAACAACAACAACAACAACAACAACAACAACAACAACAACAACAACAACAACAACAACAACAACAACAACAACAACAACAACAACAACAACAACAACAACAACAACAACAACAACAACAACAACAACAACAACAACAACAACAACAACAACAACAACAACAACAACAACAACAACAACAACAACAATAATAATAATAATAATAATAATAAAAACTTCCAAATAAATTCTTACACATAATAAAACATTTAAAATAAAATAAAAAAATACTATTCATAAATAATT
This sequence comes from Mallotus nudiflorus, assembly GCA_947683625.1. Taxonomy (NCBI): domain Eukaryota; kingdom Viridiplantae; phylum Streptophyta; class Magnoliopsida; order Malpighiales; family Euphorbiaceae; genus Mallotus; species Mallotus nudiflorus. Next base: position 1,421,756 of record CANTUR010000099.1, read on the forward strand.
ATAATATGTAAAAATTAAAATATCATTAACACTACATATCTTAAAATAATTTTTAATAATTTAAAGTATCGGCTCATTACAATTGGCCTAGGAATGCTTCAAAAAAATCACAGTACTTTTGGATTATGTCTAAAAGTTGTTAATCCGTACAATAAATTGTGTCTCATTGAAGTGGATGAGCAAAATTTTATTTTTAAAGCTACAAACTCGCTTGTACGTGCAACATTCAGAGTTAATAGGATGAAGGATCCTTTTCACTTTAGAAACTTCAGAATTCGTAGTTTATTTATGTTTGTTGAATCTAATTGGGGTTCTGATCAAGGTCTTTCTCTGGCTTCCATATAAGCTATCTGCAAGTTGCAATTCCTAACAGTCTTGCATATATGTGGTGCCATTAAAATCTTGCCTGATTGAAGTAGTGGAAGAGTGATCAAAGGGAATTAATGTTTGTTGAATCGCACACGACTACCAAACACTAATCTTCTATGACCTATAATTCACAAACTCAGGAAATAAACATCAACATTTAAGGAATTTTAAAAATTGAAAGGAATTCAAATTCTTATTAATCATAACATCGGCCAAAATTTTCAAAACAAAGCTTAAATAGGAAAAACCCTAACTAAAAGGGATCCTAAACAAAATAGGGAAAAAAACCCTAAAATAACCAAAATAGAAAATTATCAGTTCGGAGGCTTAAACGATGGAATTTGCCTAAAAAACAATGGAGCTCATAAGCTTAGTTAATGATTTTGAATTATTATGATGATTCCAATCAAATTGGGCTCCTGTCGCGCCAAAATATGAAACTCCAAAGTTATTGAAAATTACAAAAATGCTACTAATACAATTTTTCATAATTGCAAGTTCTTCAGTGCCCACATCATTCTCCCTAAGGTGGACAGATTTGCCCACAAATCTAAATCGTCTGAAGAATCACCTGCATAAGGAATCAAATGTTTAACATTAAAAACATCAGTAGTATAAGTGTGGCTAGGAAACTTCAAACGGTAGGCATTAGGATTAATCTTCTCTATGACTTTCACTGGTCTAATCTTCTTGGTAGACAGCTTGCTATATTCGCATGCAGGAAACCTTTCCTTAGTAAGGACAGCCCACACATAATCTCCCACATTAAACTCAACATGCCGCATTTTCTTGTCAATAGCCTGCTTATATTTGGAGGCAGCTTGGATCAAATTATCATGGATAGCCTTATGAACTTCCTGTAATCCACTAAAAAAATCCTCTACCTTGCTATGAACCCTCATTTTTTCTAAAAGAGGAATTAAATCCAACGGTCCTCTTGGTACCACAGAATACACTATAGCAAAAAGGCTAAATCCAGTGCTCTGATTGATTGCAAAATTATGAGTGAACTTTGCTTGACACAGCTTTTGATCCTAGCTCTTCATATGTTCACCTACTAAACACCTCAGCAGATTCCTTAAAGATCGATTCATTACCTCAATTTTCCCATCTGTCTGCGGATGATAGGCATTGCTGAAATTAAGTTATCTATTCACCATTTTCCATAAGCTGCACCAAAAATGACTAAGGAACTTGGTATCTCAGTCCGACACAATAGATATAGGCAACCCATGAAGTCTAGAAATTTTCTTAAAAAACAACTAAGTAATATGAACAACATCTGTGGTTTTTTTACATGGAATAAAATGTACCATTTTTAAAAACCAATCAGCTACTATAAATATAGAGTCATTAACTCGTTGTGTGCATGGTAATCCTAGCAAAAAATCCATGCTAAGCTCTACCTAAGGATGCGAAGGAACTGGCAATGACATATACAAACCTGCATTAGATGTTGTCCTTTTAGAAACCTGAAAAATTTGACATTGCTGCATTAATTTTTCCATTTCCCTGTGAATGGTAGGCTAGAAATACCGAGCCTGCACCAACTGCATAGTCCTATCTCATCCCGCATGCCATACACCATGTAATTCCTTAATAATCTTCAAACGTAAACTGTAATCTAGGACACATAGCTGATTACCCTTAAACAAAAATCCCTCATGCAACAAGAAATCTATTCTCTCCCTGTAATATCTCGTGTTTTTAAACATTTTTACACTGTATCGGGATATGCAATGTTAATAATTTTTAAATATGATATTGATATTTTATGAGCTTTTATGTAATTAAAATTTAATTTTTAATTGTTTATTATTATTTTAGGTGTTTTACGTAAAATTTTCCCGGGACTTACCTTTTCGGGGAAATTTTCACGTAAATAATTTATTATTAATTATTTTGAATAGATTTACGGACTTGCATGAACTCATACATATTTTTAAAATACTAAATAATGTATATATATGTATTTATTTAATTATTTAGGGTTTAATTAATTATCCTATTATTTTATTATTTATTTATTAGTTTTATTGTTATTTAATTATTTTATTTAGTATTAAATTATTAAAATATTAAATTATAAGTGTGTGGTGTATATTTAATGTGTGTAATTTAATATTATTTTATTATATAGTATAAAGTATATATATACATATATACATTTAATATTTAACAAAAAATTAAAGTTTGAAGTATTTACCAAAGTGCCACCCGACTTCCTTCTCCCTCCCGATCATTCCCCATCACCGTCCGACCACTATCACGTCGATTTCTTGCCTTTGGTGTGCCGTCCGGCGTACCACCACTTTCCTCAGCCTTCCTCGCCACCTGTTGCAGCCGTTTCCGGCGTCTGGAGATCGATTTTAGCCGGAGAAGCCGAAACTTTGGCCACCATCGTTCACGACGTTTTCGATCACCGTTTTCGACACTGCCGGTCTCTTTATTCTCCTTGAGCTCTGGTTAGTGTGATTCCAAGCTTTTTTTCACTTTAAATGGTCCTAATTTGCTTAGGTTTCGATTTTTCGAATTTGGCCTATTAGGGTTCTTGAATTTTTTTGAACTTTAATTTGATCGATTCATGAAAAATTCCTTCACAAATGTTGTTCCCCTTAGCTTAATCTACATGTGTGAATTTTTGTGGAATTTTTGGAGATTATTTTGATTTTTGGGTATTTTTGAATATTTTAATATTATTTTCTAATTTTCGGAAATTAATTAATTAAATTATGAAATTGTGTTTTATGATAATTATAGGTGTTTAAATGAATTATAGAAATTTATTTGGAATTTTTATGAATTTCTATGTATTTATTTTGAATTATTTAGGTTTATGTAATTTTGGGAAAATTAGGTTAATTGTGTTTTTAATTGAAATTAATTATTTAATTGAGTTTAATTATTGATATTATTGATAAATATGTTGAGAAAATTAATTTTGGATAATTATACTATTTTTGGTGAATTTTTGAAGTAATTATATTATATTTATATATATAGGGGCATTTTGGTAATTTTACACAAAATTGGCTAAAAATGTAATTTAATTGGTTTTAATAGTTATTTAAGGTAAAAAAAATGATTTCTACAAATTATTTAGTATTTTTAATTAATTAAAATTATTTTTCGTGAATTATTTTCAAATAATAATTCATTTCAAACGAATGATTTCTACAAATAATACACGATTTTTCTAATAAAATGAGTTTTTATCGGTTTTTACTGTGTTTAAAGGTTAATTATGTAATTTCTACGTATAAAATGAATTTCTATGTTATAAGGGTATTTTTGGTATTTCTGAAATTGTTATGTGATTGTGGACCTCGGTCGGTAGACTGTAGTTTGGAGTCCGACCGAGGGATTTTGGTTGTGTTTTGAGCTTGTTTTTCGAAGTGTGTTTCTTTGCACGGTCGGCTCTACTCTTTGAGTAGAGAGATGTCCGTTTTACAGGGAAGGTTCTGCCGGATTTTCGGTAGAATTCTCGTAAAACGTGATATCCGGTCGAACCTTAATTCTGTTTCGGTATCTAATATTCTAGATTGAGTTTCTAGGATTTTCTGTTAGGTTTATTCTGATGTCTATTATTTATTGTTTGTTTAGTTGCGCCGAGACCGAGGGCTAGTGGACCAGGCCCGTCGAACCCATCTCGAGGAGCGCACTAAGTGTGAGTTACTATATTATATATATATGTTTAGGGTGCATGATTTAGAAAAATATGTTTTACTTCGATTATTTATGCATGAATAATTCAATTATTACCTAAGTTTATTTTGGTTTATTTCCTGTATATTTTGAATTATATGCATGTTTTGTTAATAAATTATACTTAAAATGTTTTTAAATATATTTCTGGCTTAATTTATAATTTAATTGAATTTATTTGACATATATATACTCGAAATATACCTGGTTTATTTTTGGTATATTTCCAGTATATATATGGTTTATATTGTTATTTTATTTAAATTCATGCATCATTTATTTGTGAATGAATGTTTTATAATTAAAATGAAGGAATCGATAGAACGTGCTACCTAGTGGGCAGCATTAGGACCGAGTACGTACCGGTACGCTTATAGCAGATAGGCTATATTACTAACCATTTATGGATATTGATTGGTTATGATTATTTGATGTGTGAGAAAGGATTTGGGGGTGTGATTGCTGGAGCTCGGTTGACCAAGTGTCTCGGGGCCAGTCTACTGTCTAAATGGATTAAGTGGATATATTTGGATTAAGTGAGCCTCTATGGCTAGAGTGTTGTCTAACATTGATTGAGATGTCGATATTATATGGTTCTATTTGATCCTTCATAAATGATGATTTTCAGTAAAATATATATAAAATGATTTTATAGCATCTATGTGTATTTGTCTGTATATATACATATTAGATATATACTGTTGATTGTATGCATTATCATTTAGTGTGCATGTATATATATTATAGAAATTCACTCGGTGAGGTCTGACTCCCCTCCGTTGACTATTTTTCAGGAGAGTCATCATCTTCAGACCTCAGTAGCAGGCCTGTACGCCGGATTTCTTCCGCCCCGGCTTCTTTGTGTAAACTGCTTCCCTGAGTCTTGAGTTTTATTTTATCTAGACACTACAGTAGTCATTAAATATTTAAAGAAATGTTGTATTATATTTGAACTGGATTTGTATTAAAAAGGAGTTTATATATATGTGATGATGAGGATTTAATTTAAATCCAGTTAGAGCAAATGTTATTATGATATTTATGATTTTTTTATTTCCGCTGCATTATATATTGTTATTACTATTGCATGTTTTATTTTATTTTTAGGCTTGCTAGAGTTTCGGATTTGAAAGAATTCCCATTTCCTAGCGCCGGTCATGGCCCCTGTTTTGGGTCGTGACAAAGTCCCTACTTTAACTTTAGCCACAATAACAGATAAATATGGGTCAATCTTAAGTAATTCCACAAAGGAATCAAAACTAGGCACCTTCATGGACATTTGAGCCAACAAACTCTTTCGTTTGCTCAACGTATCAGCCACTTTATTGGTCACACTCAACTTATGCTTCACCACAAAGGTAAATCTTTGAAGGTAAGCAACCCAACTAGTATATCTCACAGAAATTTTATCTTGTCGGTGTAAATGCTTTATTGCTTCATGATTTGTATATAAGATAAACTCCCTCTGAAATAAATAGTGACTTCAATGCTTAAAAGCCTAAACCACAGTATAGAATTTGGCATCATAGGTGTTATATCACAATCTGGGCCCTGATAACTTCTCACTGAAATATGCTACTAGCTTATTGTTTTGACTCATAACAGCCCCAATTCTTACCTTAAAAGTATCTGAATGCAATTAAAAAGGTTGATGAAAATTAGGAAACGCCAAAATTGGAGCTATAGTAAAGTGTAATTTGATCAATTCAAATGCCTTTTCGGCCTCATCTGTCCACATAAATTTTCCCACTTGCTTTATGTAATTAGTAATAGGTGCCATGATACTGCTAAAATGTGGAATAAAATGCCTATAAAAAGAAGCCAACACGTGGAAACTCCTCACCTTAATAATGGTAGTAGGTTTTGGCCAATATTTCACAACCTCTACCTTTGACTTATCGATTTGCAATCCTTTACTCGACACAACATGGCTAAGAAACAACACACTGGCAGTAAAAAAATACACACTTCTTAATGGTTGCATAGAACTTTTCCCTACACAATACAGTAAGGACATCTCACAATTTACTAAGGTGCTCATCCGGGTTAGCACTATAAATCAAAATATCATCAAAGTACACAACAACGTACTTACTAATGAAAGGCTTCAAAATCTGATTCATAACACATATGAAAGTGCTTGGTGCATTTGATAACCCAAAAGGCATAACTAGCCATTCATATAATCCCTCCCTTGTCTTGAAGGTTGTTTTCCATTCATCGCCAGCTCGAATTTTAATTTAATGGTAACCACTTTTCAGATCCAGTTTAGTAAAAATTATGGCCCCACTTAGCTGATCAAATAAGTCATCCAGTCTAGGGATAGGAAAGCGATTACCTGATAGTTATTTTATTAATGGCCCGACTATCAACACACATTCATTAAGAACCATCTTTCTTCGGTGTTAGAAGGGCTGGTACAATATAAGGACTCAAGCTCTCCTGAATGTATCCTCTAGCCAACAACTCTTCCACTTGCCTCCTCAACTCTTCATGCTAAGTATGACTTATCCTATAGTGAGGTCGATTTGGCAAGGCTGCTCTTGGTTCAAGGTCAATCTGATGTTGGATATAAGGTAACCCTTCAGGTAATTCTTTTGGAAATAAATCACTAAACTCTTCTAAAAGTGGTAAAACTACATTAGGAACTACTACCTCCTTATCCACTATCTTCTTAAAGAGGACATAAATAATTTTAGATTTCTGCACTATCTTGTCAAATTGCACCAGAGTTAGTAAACTTACGTTGCCCCTGTTGTCTTCCTACACCTATTCAGGCTAATCATTATCCTTATTAGACACTAACATGATCCTTACACCCTCGAACATGAAACTGTAGGTGTTATTCTTGCCATTATGAGTTACTTCTCTATTAAATTACCAAAGTCATCCCAATAATAAATGACATGCATCTATGGCTATTACATCACACCAAACATCATCTTTATATTTTTCCCCAATAGAAAAGGAAACTAAGGCATGCTCTGACACTATTGCCTCACTCCCTTTTTTTAACCATGCAAACTTGTAAGGCTTAAGATGCTTTACAGTTGGAATCCTTAATTTTTTTACTGCCTTTACTGTAATTATGTTCTCACAGCTACCTCCATTGATCATAAATCTGCATACTTTGCCTTTAATAGTGCAAGTGGATTGAAAAATATTATTTCACAGCCAATCATCATTAGCAGTTCCGGGTGTTAGACAAGATCTCTGCATAACCAAAGCAGCTCCTACATCACCAATCACGATCTCCTCATCAATAGAATTTGGATCAAATACTGGGTCACTCGTTAGGTCAGCTATAACCTCATCTTCATACTGCTCATCTGCCTCAACGAACATTACCCTTTTTCCTTTCTTCTTACATTTAGATTGCCTATAACCTACTTCTCCACATGCAAAACACTTAATACTACTACTCAAGCTAGCCTTTTGTGATATGGTTGGTACTCGCCCTAGCTCTAGTCACAACACTATCTTGGGCCATTCTGCCAGTAGCACGGTTCACATTATCATTGCCTCCTGCACTTTTGATTTAAGAGGCTTGGATAAAACCACATGTTCGCCACTTCTCGATATGTAACACCCATTAGTGCACTGTGGAAATAGACATAAGATTGAACATGTTAATTATCTATGCGATTTGTTTCCTTAACCCTCCAATAAACCAAGTAACCAATTGGTCATCTGTCTTATGCACATTATTGTGAGTAATCAACTGATAAAATTCAGTGGTGTAATCATCAATTAAATGATTTCTTTATCTCAAATTCTGTAGACGCAGGTACATTAAACATTGATAATTAAAGGGAAGGAATGCAGCACGCATCTGTTTTTTCATCTTCTCCTATGTTATAATTTTTGACTTCCCCAATCGGACTTGCGTATGTTAAATTTTCTACCACCAAGCCATTGCTCGATCTCAAAATCTCGTGGCCACTAATGGCACTCACTAGCGCTCAAGCACTCCTTTAAATTCTAAGATCTCCTATATTGTGGCCAACGAATCAAGGAATTCTTCTGGTTATAAGGTGCCATGAAATTCAGGGATTTCAATTTGCATACCTGCCTCCCACGTCTCCTATCATTATTCTCAGCATGTCGCCATTGACGCCTACATGGGACATCGTCATAATCATCACCATAGTCATTTTCATCATCAGCAAAAGGGTTGGTTTGATCATCAATGTTAGGGATCTGGTGATGATTCGACTACCCCCTATTCTGATTGGCTAACAGCTTGCCCACTCTCTCCATGAGCTAATCCATAAATGTGTCACTTCATTGATCTATTTGTTATTCAAGGCAATGCAGGTCATCACACTCATAAACCTCTTTCGTATGCTGTTGTTGTCGTTTGCAAGACATCTTGTTCGAAGATCACAACTCTAATACCAAACTGATATAGTGAAAGAGTAATAAAAGGGAATTAATAGTTGTTGAATCGTGCACGACTACCAAACACTAATCTTTTATAATTTGTAATTCACAAACTCAAGAAATAGGCATCAAAATTTAAGGAATTTTAGAAATTGAAAGGAATTAAAATTCTTATTAATCATAATATTGGCCAAAAGTCCTAAAACAAAGCTTAAATACGGGTAAAACCCTAAGCAAAAAGGATCCTAAACAAAATAGGAAAAAAAACTCTAAAACAACTAAAATAGAAAATTGTTAATTTGGAGGCATAAACGATGGAATTTGCCTAAAAAGCAATGAAGCCCAAGAGTAAAGCTCGTGACTTTGAATCGTTGGGCCGATTCCAATCAAATTGGGCTCCTGTCGCACCACAATCTAAAACTCTAAAGTTGTTAAAAATTACGAAAATGCCACTAATGCAATTTTTTGTAATTTTCCATAAACCGAACTGCAAGTTCTTCGACGCCCGCATCATTGATGAAGTGGGAGACTTAGTTCACTTGATGTCTTTGGAGTTGATCCACTCACAACTAGACAAGCTTCCAAAAAGTTTAGGTAATCTTCAAAAATTTCAAACTTTGGATATAAAGTACTCTAGAAAACTAAAAAAGCTACCAATAGAGGTGCTGAAAATTCAACAACTCGAACACCTTCTAGTTAGTGATCTCAACAGCGACAATAATATCAGGGTGCCAAAGGGGATTAGAAAGTTGGTGAATCTTCAAATTTGCGAAGGTGTGTAAGCTGGAGATGAAATTGCTAATGAACTTGGTACCTTAACCCAACTAAGACGATTTGGTGTTTTGCGTGTCTCAGAAGATCATGCTAGTGAGCTAGCTGAAGCCATCATGAAGATGGAAAACATTCTCTGCTTGTCCCTGAGTGCAGAGAGAACATTTTTTGAACATAAATTCACAAATCTTCTACCTGAATTTTAAGCATTTTCGCTTCCATGTCTTCTTCAAGAGCTTCATCTATATGGAGGCCTAGTTGAAATGCCAAATTGGCTTCTCTCCATGAGAAGTATTACCATGTTATGCTTATGCCACTAAAATCTAATGGAGAACTCAATTTCAGTCCTTCAATTTCTTCTCAAACTAAAACATCTCATTCTATGGGAAGCCTACAATTCAAAGATTATTAGCAAGGAATTTCAAGGCGAGGGGCTTCCCGGAGCTGAAATGTCTGCATAGTGGTTCTAAGTTTCTTGCAGAATGGAATAAGATAGTGAGTGGAGCTTTTCCAAGTTTAAGGAGTCTCAAATTTTCATATTGTCCAAATTTGAGGATTCTTCCTGAAGGTTTATAGAACATTTCCACTCTTCAAATACTAAACTTAATGAAAGTGCACGGAGACCTCGCAAGGCGACTGCAGGGTGAAGAGAATTACAAGATCAAGCACATATCAAATGTTATTTTTTTGTGACAACATTGAAGTGCAGATCTGAAAGAGTTTTTGAGGAAAGTCAATTGAGAACTTGAGGTTTTTTATTTATTGTGCTGTCAGTTATAACGCGTTCGCACCTCTACTTTTCTTACATGTTCGTAAGCACATATCATAATTCTTTACGCTATTGTTATTGATCACGAGGACGAAAACTGAGTAGGGTGCTTGTGATGACTGGTTTATAAAAGACCAGACTTTCGAGAAAATAATGCAATACAATTCAAGAATAGGTGGTTTAATGGGGTGGTGCTATACAGCCGCAGAGTCTAAAGGTTTATAATAACCGTGTTGATAATAGACAAGTGTATTTCGAGAAGTGGTTTATTTCACACTTCTATGAGTTCATAACTAGAAACACGCAGAACATAGAAACACGTAGTTTATTGGCACCTTCTTTTCTATTCTTAGATTATTGGCACTTGTGCACATGATATATAGATGCTAGCATTTAGAGAATAATCGAGAGTCCAGAGCTAAGACTGCACGAGAACATGAGGAGGAAATTAGAAGTTGTTGCCATCATCTCTCACCATCTGCAAAAGTTCAAGAAACTCAAAATTTAGATCACAAATTGGTAAACAGTGTCGGATCTCGGGAGTTGGGAGGTAGAATAGAAGAACATAAACATGAAAGAAATAGCAACTAAAAATGCTGAACTAAAATATGAACTAAATGGGTTTTCTTTTTCTTAATTTTTGTTCCAGCGGCCTCCTTTTATAATAATAATCACCATTCTTTTTACCTAACTCTGATGACATTACTGATTTTTACACTCTTAAACAAGAATCTCAACAACTCCAATAAATAGAAATAGAACGTACCAAAATACGTTTCTTGCAGCTACTCTCGGATCTTGCCGAGTTTGGTTGTAAGCATCAATTTTGTTCATCTTATGCAGAAAAAGTTTCATGCTATGATATGCAAGTAAAGAATGCAGAAAAAGTTTCATAGAATGATATGCAAGTAAAGAATCAATACATAGATAAACTTCGCAATTCACCAGTTTTACAGTTTTACAGTTTTATATAGATAAACTTCTTCTTCTTCTTCTTCTTCTTCTTCTTCCTCCTCCTCTAAATTCTTCGGATCCGATTCGTCATCTACAAGGTTGGGTCTTCTAGCTGATATGGGGTTCGAAAACAAGGATAGAAGATGTTGATTGGTGCCACAACAGTGAAGGTCATTTGAATGGGCAAAAGCACAAGCAACAGCAACAAGACTCACATTCTAAGTTGCTTAATTTGCCTACCATTTTAACCCTAGGCCATGTCGCTGCTGTGCTGCTTCTCATTAGCAGTACGTTTCATTTCATTGAGAGATCATTATGGCTTGGTAAACTGGAGAAATGTTAGTATATAGATGTCCAAATAAAAGGTGTTCCATATTTTGGCAGATACACATATCTAGGTTTGTCGTGGGAATTTATTTCCTTGGAGGTGTTTCTTCACTCTTTTCAATGCCTTGCCAGTTAATTTGTTTTTTTTTTGGAATACTGCAGAAATGTTAGTATATAGATGTCCAAACAAAAGTTTTACCTTTTTTATTCTTTCTACTCAGCCAATGGTCTTATAGGCATAGTTAAGGCTTCCTATATTAATGGTCCCATTTGTGGAACCTATACAAAACACGTTGGTTTGGCTATTTAGTTGAAAATGGAGCTGAAGAAAAATTATTATTCAAACTAATTATAAAGATATAGAGGATTGAGCAATCTTACTTTAGTTAATTCCAAATATTTTTTAGGATTTTTAATTTTTTTGTTGTAGTTGTAGTAGTCCTTTTGATATATAATTTTATACAAAAATGTTGTTGCAAATACCATTCATCGCACAATATGCACATTTTATACAAAAATATTATTGCAGATACCATTCATCGCATAAAATGCACTGCTAAGGTTTGTGGTAGAAGACAATTAGTCTTGAATTTTTAACGAGTTAGAAGGGTCAAGTTATTAAAAATTGAGTATCTAGTGCCATGCTATGCTATTAGTTCCATGTGGCACTTTGAAAGTTTCTTAGACAATTTTGGTTGTTGGTTTGTTCGTGCTATGTGGCCCTTTGCTTTGATTGTAATGTTTAAGTTACAAAATGCAGCTACAATGGAAAATAAATAGTTGTGGAGGAGGTTACAGTTGTGAAAAATAAATAGTTATGATATTATCTCTATGGCCATATGATATAGTAGGAAAAAAAAAAGTAGAGCTTTTAATTTTTTCTCCCCTCTGTTATTTCATGTATGGTGACTTATGGTTGTGTTGTTCATTTTGCTCAGGCTTATGACATGAATGATGAATTTTGTAAGATTTTGAGTCAACAAATGGGGGTATTATTCCACAGGCTGAACCTGATGTTGTTGATCAGGTTGTTACCATTGCCATCAAGGTAAAACATCATTAGCTGATAGTTTTGGAACAATAATAATTTGATTTTTGATTCTTAAATTTTTATATACATAATGGATTTCAACAGTTTTCTCTATATGGATGCAGGTTGGATATAGACACATTGATAGTTCTTCGATTTACATTGATGAGAAGGAGATGACACTTTCATCATTTTCTTTTTAATTTATGTTTCCATTTAATAAGATTGATATGTATATTTTTTATATATTAAAATTGGAGATTGTTGTTGTTGTAGATTGGCTGCTCATTAAAGAAGTTGTTTGATGATAGGGTAGTGAAGTGTGAGGAGTTATGGGATCACTTCCAAACTCTGGTAATAAACTCTGATTTCTTATGTTCTAATACTTTATGCTACTTGGTGTTATTTGATTCGAGAGTATTTCAATGGTTTATGGTGTCAATTAACCAACCAAATTGGTTTTAGTGTGTTATCTCACTGTATTTTCAATTTTGCCACACCTTTCAGTTTCTAGCTTCTTCCTTACTATAATTCAATTCTTTCAACTTCAGAAGAGCAATGCAATGCATTTTGGAAAAAGATATGAGTTAATTCAATTCTTGCATATGATTTATTCAATATGGCAAAGCATTTCTTAATTTAATTTGTGCTTTGGTTGTGCATTATAGGTATTAGATTTTGATGGGTTTTTATTTTTAGCTTGATTAAGTAGGGAGCGTGTGTGCAGAATCTATTGGACTCTCTTGTATCCCATTTTGTTGGAGGACAAGAATCGCAAGTTCATTTATGTTGAAATAGTGAACACTTTTTACTTTCTTCTTCCAATTCCTAAGGTGTTTTTTAATTTTTTTTTTTAAATGTTGGTTTTTATTCAGGTATTCTTCCATGGAGACAGCAAAGTGATTTAATGAATTAAGTACCAGTTGTTTTATATTTTTATGTTAATGACTATAGTTTCCATATTGGAGACTATATGAACCATTCAAAGTTATTAAGTTGCCTTTCTGCTTAACTAATGAGTTTTTGTTCCTTTGTCTTAAATTTTTCTTCAAAAGAAATGGGGGAATGTGTTATGCTTGATGAGGTAACTTCCCATTACATTGACTTCATTAATTAGACAACTCTAGGTTATCAATTTATAAAAGATGAATTTGGTCAGCTTCCGAGAGTTGGTTGGCAGATTGACCCTTTTGGACATTTTGCCATTCAAGCTTATTTGCTTGGTGCTGAGGTATATTTAATCAATATATTTTTTTTATGATTTTTTTTACTCTATTTGATATCTTGATATGTGTATATATTTTTTATTTTGCAAACAATAATGGTAGCTGTTGTTAGTTATTATTGCACTTCCGTGAAACATTTGAGGCTAATTTTAGTATTTTATTTCTTCAATATGCGGTGGATTGAGGTTTAGTTTTGAGTAAAGATAATAAGTTTCAGATAGCATATATATATAATGCAAAAGAAATATAAAAAAAGTAAAGAGAGAGAGTTGTTTTGCCTATCTGATATTTGATGTGAGGGATAGAGTAATAAGAAGAGAAAAGTTCTTTCATTGTGCATATAGAAATATGCTAAATGACATTCATTTAACTCTATGAGATATGAATTTGCCTGCTGCATTTTTTTTGGTTGCAGGTAGGATTTGACTCCCTCTATTTTTCTTGCATTGATTACCAAGACAAAGCTAATAGACTAAAGGAGAAAACCCTTGAGGTTATCTGGCAAGGTTCCAAGTCCTTTGGTCAGAGTTCACAGGTTGGTCTGTAATTTACATATTTCTTTTGCCAATGGGGTATTATTCTGGAGGTTAAATCTGACGTTGTTGGTCAGGCTGTTACCATTGCCATCAAGGTAAAAAATCATTAGCTGATATTTCTGGAACAATAATAATCTGATTTTTTATTCTTAAATTTATATATACATAATAGATTTTAACAGTTTTCTCTGTATGGATGCAAGTTGGATATAGACACATTGATTGTGCTTCGATTTACAATGATGAGAAGGAGGTGATACTTTCGTCATTTTCTTTTTAATTTACGTTTTCATTTTAGTATGCATGATATTCATATTTCTTATGTATTAAAATTAAAGATTGTTGTTGTTGTATATTGGCTGCTCATTAAGGAAGCTATTTGATGATGGGGTCGTGAAGCGTTAGGAGTTGTGGATCACTTCCAAACTTTGGTAATAAGCTCTAATTTGTTATGTTATAATACTTTATGAATTGTACTTTTATGTGTGCTCATTAAAGAAGCTGTTTAAGGATGGGGTAGTGAAGCGTGAGGAGTTGTAGATCACTTCCAAACTCTGGTAATAAACTCTAGTAAGTGCATGAAGTGTGCCACCTCATGTCATTAGTGCCATGTGGCACTTTCTATGCTTCTTAAGTGTTGTTCATTGTTGTTTTCATTCTACTGTTTAGTGTTTTAAATTGTATGTGGATATATATTATTTCAGTTACCGTACTTAAAAGTGATGGAAAATGAAAGGTTTCGAAATGATTTGTTATAAAAATTACAGCTGCTGTTGCTGTTCATTATTGTTTTCATTCTGCTATTTAGTGTTTTAAATTGTTTTGTGGATATATATTATTTCAGTTACAAAACTAAAGTTATGGAAAATGAAAGGTCTGAAACGATTTCTTACAAAAAATGACACCAGTTGTTCTTCATTTAGTTCCATTTGTTTGTCTTCTTTTTCTTCCTGCTTCCCTTTTAATTCATGAATATTAGGCGATATCATTTTCTATGCTAGATGATCAACCTACGTCAAGTCCTCTTCCTCTGCAATCTGAAGCTTTTGTTGAGCACTGAAATGTATCAATGGTTTTAGCAGAAAAATGCTTGAGAATGTTGCTCAACAAGGACCTAATTTTAGAACTGAATAGGTGTGGAGTTCATTTTTATCCTGATAAAGCAAATACATTGCTAATGAAGAATATATATCATGGTCCTGGCCTTGCTTGGGAACAAGATGAAGGGCTCGAGATCTGTTAAATGTTGCATTCGTGTTTGATGTATCCTAATATCAAATGTGGCAAAGTTCTGATATGCTGCAGAATTGTTGAAAGCATATTCTTTTATGTGTTGTCGCATGAAGGGAGACCAGTCTCATTTCAAATATGGGAATGTTTTTGTACTGGCCAAAGTTACATGTGCCCTTTTTTTTTATTTGAACTAAATGCATTCTTCTTCTTAGTATTTTTTTTTTTTTTTGACAGTATTTGTTACATTGCATCATTTTCCTCCCATTAGCAGTTGATGTCACGTCATCCATTGATTTTAATTCTAGAAAGCATTGTGTTTTTTCAGCCATTTTTTTCAACCGTAAGATTATTATTGTTGTGCTTGACATCACTTAAGCCAGAGGTTACTCACAAGGTGGGTGCACTTGGATGGAGGTTCATGGATTTGACCCTATTTATTGAAGAAAAGATTTTTTCCATTTTGTACCTACTTGCTGGAGATGGGCATGGTTATTAGTTTTTACAGAATTTCTCTATTACATGTTTAAATTAATCATGCCAGTGTGCATATCAAATAATGATTGATTACATTAGTAATAATCATAATAATATTGAAGTTTTTAGATTCTTTTTTTTTGTTGTGTACTCTAATTGAAGTTAGTTAGAGGTTAAGTTTCAAATATCATTTTGTTAATTTTTTTTATTTTTAATATATATATTAAAATTTTTATTTTTTTATTTTTTTATTGTTAATATACAAAAAAAAATTTTATTTTTTAAATTTTGTGTACCCTTAATATTAATTTTTTTGTATGATAATTATTTTAATATTTTAAGATGTTAATAAACCAATAATATAAATAAATATTAAACTATAACCTACGGGGGCTATTGACTAGTTTTAATTAAAGTGATAAAAATTAAAATCTAATAGTACTTATTAAGGGATGAACCTTAAATGATTTGATATTATTGATTCGGTCAATAAACACTTATCTAATATATTGAGATACTGTTTTTGGGAATTCAAAATTTTTTTTTTTTTAATTTCAGAACAGAAAATTCAAGTGAGGAAGGTGGATACAACAACTTAATTTAAACCTTTATAAAATGATACCTCCCATATACAATTTCTCACTTGAGCTATTTATTATGTCACCTTTGCTTTTCATTCTCTTGTGGTATTGATACTGAAAAGACAGGATTTGTTGAATATAAACAAATGCCAAAATTCAGATGATTGATTATTTTGTGCTTTGAAGAAAATAAATAAATGCATATTGACCAAATTAAAACTATGTTCGATGTAGTCATTACATCAATAAATTAAAGAGAAGACTATTTCTCTGCTGCAATTTGCAGAAGTCAGAAGTTTTTTCTACCCTCGATCACTGTTCCAGTAGTTTACAATGAGTTTTGAACAATTCACTCAACAATGCATTCAAAAGTGGTACAAAACATAATTTTCATCTGACAATTCTAGATATTTACTGGAGTTGACAGAGAACATCTTCCATTGACATCACGAGCAACAGTGATAAAAAATTCAGAAGTTTACTCTTCCAGAAAAAAATAATAATAATAATAATAATAAGTAGTAGAATCAAAGTAATTATTAGTAATTCTATAAATAGAAACCTAGTTGTTAAAGTGCCTCATGTAAACAAATTATACTCTATACATCCTCATTGTCTCATATGATCATGAAAAAAACAATGAGCAATCCTGATGCTGCGGCAATTTTCCTTTTGTTACTTCTCTTAGCAGTCATTTCCAGTATTGGATTTTGCTATGCAGGTTGCATTCAGAGAGAACGAGAAGCTCTTTTGAACTTCAAGCTTCAACTCACTGACCCTTCAAACCGGCTTGCGAACTGGGTTGGTGGTGGAGACTGTTGCAGATGGTATGGTGCTATCTGTGATAATTCAACTGGCCATGTTCTTGAGCTCAATCTTAGAACTCAATACAACCAAGAAATTTTCTTGAGTTCAGCGCTTGGTGGTGAGATTAGTCCTTCTTTGCTTGAGCTGAAGCATTTAAGGTACTTGGATCTAAGCAACAATAACTTTAGAGGAATTAACATTCCGGCATTCATAGGATCCTTGGAGAGTTCAACATACCTTAACCTCTCTAGTGCTGGATTTGGAGGCACGATCCCTCATCAACTTGGAAATCTCTCAAATATGCAGTATCTCAATCTTCGATCAGGATTCGGATATATGATTAATGTTGATAATTTAGATTGGCTTTCTAATCTTTCTTCATTAACTTTCCTTGATTTGAGTAACGTTGACCTTAGTAAATGTTTTGACTGGTTTCAGGGTTATATATTCATTCACTATCTTCTTTGGTAGAATTACATTTGTCAAGGTGTCGGCTTCCTAGTTTTCGTGCACTTAATTCTGATGCAAACTTTTCTTCCCTTTCAATTCTTGATTTGTCAGCCACCTATTTTACAGAATCTTTGGTCCCGAGCTGGATCTTTCGTCTTCAGAAACTTATATCTCTTGATCTCTTAGATAATAAATTTCAGGGTCCTATCCTTGATGGTCTTCAAAATATGTCTTCAGTTCTGAGGGAACCTGATTTGTCTTATAATGATTTCAGTTCTTCAATTCCTAATTGGTTTTATAGTTTTAGCAATCTAGAGCTCCTCAACTTAGGCTTTAACTCATTGCAAGGTGAAATTTCTGGTTTGATAAGAGACAAGACTTCCCTCAGGACCTTGATTTGTCATACAATGGATTTAAAGGAGGAATTCCAAGACCCTTAAAACATCTTTGCAATTTGAGGTCAGTTTCTTTTAGTGGTGCCAACTTGAGCCAAATGATAAATGATGTCCTTGAAATTCTGTCCGAATGCATTTCAAATGTGATTGAATCATTATTTTTGTATCACTGCCAATTATCTGGTCATTTGACAGATAATCTTGCCAAGTTTCAGAGATTGTCATTTCTTGTTCTGTGGGATAATTTAATCTCTGGGCCAATCCCATTTTCTTTTGGAGAAATGAGGTCCTTGAGATATCTAAACCTTTCCTTCAACAAACTTAGTGGAACTTTTCCTGTATCTTTTTGGCAGCTGACAAAACTAATGGCAGTCTACATCTCTGATAATGCATTGGAGAATGGGAGATAACATTGTTTTGAGGGTAAGCCCCAATAGGATTCCTCCTCCTCAACTTTCAGACATGCGATTTGGATCTTGTTATGTTGGACCTCAGTTCCCTACCTGGCTCTATTCTTTAAATTCATTGCGAAATCTGGATTTATCGAACTCAGGAATTATAGGTTCTGTTCCCAGGCGGTTCTGGAATTTGTCTGCCAAGCATTACTACTTAAATCTATCACAAAACCAAATCCATGGGGGCATTCCAAATATTACTTTTCTTGAACCAAACTCATTGATTGATTTGAATTCCAATAACTTCAGTGGTCCAATGCCCTATTTCTCTTCTAATTTGAGTGCATTAGATCTTTCTAACAACTCACTTTCAGGATCCATATTCAACTTCTTATGTTACAAAATGCATGACGAGGTGAAGAACATGCAATTGCTTAACCTTGGAGATAATCTTTTATCTGATGACATACCAGATTGTTGGATGAACTGGCCATATTTAGTAGCCATAAAATTAAATAGCAACAGATTTAGTGGCAGCATTCCCAAGTCCATTGGAACTCTGAGGTTGCTGGAATCCTTGCAGATTCGCAACAATAATCTCTCTGGGGATGTGCCGTTGTCGTTTAGAAACTGTACTAGTCTCATCACACTTGATTTAAGTGAAAATGAATTGGTTGGAAATTTTCCAACATGGACTGGGGAGAGACATTCAGCACCTAACATTCTCAGCTTCCGTGCAAATAAGTTCTATGGTGACATACCTGAGGAGCTATGTGGGGTTGCTTCTTTGCACATATTGGACCTTGCAGGAAACAACCTGTCTGGGACAATACCAAGCTGCTTCAACAGCTTTACTGCAATGGTTAAAATGAATGATTCAACAGGACAGCATTATCTACGAAGCAACTTCTCTAGGACGTTCTTAGAGAATGCTTTTCTATTGATGATACTAAACAATAAAATTCAGAGAAAAAAGAGAAAATTTAAGGGAAATATGTTTTTTATAATTTCATAAGAGAGGTTATAACCTTTATATATACACATAGGAATTCTAATTATATTTTAATTAGGAATAGAATAACTTTATAAATAAAGTAAAAATTTTATTCCTAATTGTATACAAATATTTACTTCCTAATATATACAATTAAAATATTTATTTCCTCAACACTTCTCCTCAAGTTGGTGAATGTATGTCAATCATTCCCAACTTGTCAAGTGAGTTGTAGAATGATTTCCTGGATATAGCCTTTGTGAGGATGTCAGCTAGTTGAGTCTGAGAATAAATAAATGAAAGGTCAATTATTCCTTGATTTAGATGATCTTTAATAAAATGTCTGTCAACCTCTACATGCTTAGTTCAATCATGTTGAATTGGATTGTTTGCAATTGTTATGGCTGTCTTTTTATCACAATGTAACAACATAGGCTTCATATGTTTTAGTCCCAGATCCTGAACAATTTGTCTTATCCAGAGCAACTCACATATGTCATGAACCATTCCCTTAAACTTAGGTTCAACACTTGACCTTACTATGACTTTTTATTTTTTGCTTCTCTAAGTGACCAAATTATTTTCAAAAAACGTAAAGTACTCAAATGTTGATTTTCGATCAGTTCGATCTTCGGCGCGCCCAATCAACATTTATATAACCAGTAATTTCATAATCCTTATTTCTCTCAAAGAATAAACCTTTGCCTGGAGAAAACTTTAGATATCTTAATACTCGGTATACTGCACTCATATGTTCTTTACTTGGAGAATGCATGAACGGACTTACAACACTTACTACATAAGCAATGTCTGGCTAAGTATGAGATAAGTAAATCAATCTTTCCACTAACCTTTGATATTGATCTTTATCAATTGGGACTTGATCTTCTTCGATTGATAGTTCATGGTTGAATTCAATTGGAGTCTCAACTGGCTTATAATTAAGCATGCCTGTTTCTGTTAGTAGGTCCATTACAAACTTTCGTTGGTAAAGGGAAATCCCGTGAGTTGATCTTGCAACTTCAATCCCAAAAAAATACTTCAACTTATCCAAATCCTTAAGTTCAAACTTGATTGCTAACTGTCTTTGTAAGATTATTGTCTCACTCAGATTATTTCCAATGATCACCATATCATCAACATACATAATCAAAGTAGTGACTTTACCTAACTTCTGTTTGATAAATAGTGTATGATCAGCATCACTCTTTTTATACCCAAGCTTTCTCATGAAAGTTGAGAGTCATCCAAACCATGCTCGGGGAGATTGCTCAAGTCCATACAATGCCCTTTTTAGTTTGCATACTCAGTCAGTATATCTTGCTCTAGGTGGTAGATCCATAGACACTTCTTCATCTATAGTTCCATTTAAAAAAGCATTCTTCATATTAAATTGCCTTAGTGGCCAATCCAAGTTAACATATAAGAAAATAAGAACTCGGATGGTGTTCATTTTTGCTACTGGGGCAAATGTATCTTCATAGTCAATTCTATGCTTTTGAGTATATCCCTTTGCTACCAACTAAGCTTTATATAGATTAATGCTTCCATCTGGATTAAGTTTGACAGTGAATATCCACATGCACCCGACTGTTTCTTTCCTTTAAGGAGAGGAACAAGATCCCATGTGCAGTTCTTCTGTAATGCCTCTATTTCATTATTCATGGCTTTCTTCCAATTCGGATTAGCTAAAGCCTCCTGCACATTACTCAGAATATATATAGTGGATAATTGATTCATAGTATATGCATAAGAGTTAGACAAACGATCAGTTGATATAAAATTATTGATAGGATATTTAGCTTTGGTATGAAGGTCTTGATTATATTATTTTTTGAAATCCCTCTATTGATTGTAGAGTTAGAGTTACTAAATGAGATGAGTTTACCTTGTTATGCATATAGTTTCTTTAGCTTTTGGTATGGGCTAGGAAGATGTACTATCTAAATTAGTTTCATATTTAAGCAAAATACTTTGATTATCTTCAATTATCTATTTATGTGAGAAGCTCGAAACACTCAAAACATCAAATGTCTGTCCAAGTGAGATGCTCGGAACACTCAAAAGACTCAGGACATCTTAGATACTCAGAACATGCAAAACACTTAGAGTACTACCTTTAAATTCAAAGATGCTTGAAATTTTCTCCTACTGAAGAGAGCACTTAAAGTGAAAGAAAAAAGGAGCATTTTCATGGAACCGAATATCCCAAGTTACATACATCTTTTTTGCATTCGCACCATAGCATTAATATCCCTTTTGTAGATCCATATATCCAACAAAGATACACTGGATAGCTCGAGGATCTAATTTTTTGAGTTACCGATGAACATATGCCGAGCATATAAAGATTCGAAGCTTAAGATTATTAGAAGGTGGAGATATGAAAAGTTCCTAAAGTTTTTGAAAAGGTGTTTGAAATCAAGTACTATTGATGGAGTCTGGTTTATGAGATATGCATCAGATCGAATAGTCTCTCCCTAGTATTTTTGAGGAATATTCATGTAATATCCCGTAATTTTAAATATTTTTACACTGTACCGGGATATGCAGTGTTAATAAATTTTGAATATATATACGATATTTTTACGAGTTGTTATGTATTTTAAAACCTATTTTAATTATTGTGTATTATTTACAGTGCTTTACGTAAAATTTTCCCGGGACTTGCATTTTCGGGGAAATTTTCACGTAAATATTTTAATATTAATTATTTTAAATATATTTTCGGACTTGCATGAACTCATGCGTATTTTTAAAATACTAAATAAAGCCTATGTGTGTGTATATTTATTTAATTAGGGTTTAGTATTACCCTAATATTTTATTAATTATTTATTAGTTTTATTGTTATTTAATTATTTTATTTATTATTAAATTATTAAAATTATTTTTTTTATTATTTTATTATTTTTTTTCTTTCTTTTTTTTCTTTTCCTTTTCTTTTTCTTTTCTTTTTCTTTTCTTTCTTTTTCTTTTTCTTCTTCTTCTTCTTCTTCTTTCTTTCCCTCCCGCGCCCGACCACCAACCATCCCTTCCCCTCACCGCTGCAACTCTGGTCACCTACCGTCAGTGTGCCTCCGGCTTGCCACCGTCGTTCCCAGCCGTCCTCCGCCGCCCCCAGCTCCCTTCCCCGGCGCCGGCAGCCCCTGTTTTCCTCATTTGGTCAAAAATCTTCCCTTTGCCGTTTCTCCTATTTCCGGCCACCGTTTTCGACACCCGCCAATCTCTTTCTTCTCCTTAAGCTCCGGTGAGTGTGATTCTAGCTTTGGTTTGAGCTTAAATGGTCTAGAATTGGTTAGGTTTTGAATTTTCAATTTCAGCCTATTAGGGTTTTTGATTTTTTTGAGCTTCGAAATAATTGATTCATGAAAACTCCCTTCACAAATGTTGATCCTAGTAGCTTAATCTACATGTATGAATTTTTGTGGAATTTTTGGAGATTTTTTGGATTTTTGGGTATTTTTGAATATTTTAATATTATTTTCTAATTTTCGGAAATTAATTATTTAAATTATGAAATTTGGGTTTATGGTTAAATTAAGTGTTGAAATAAATTATAGGAATTTATTTGGAATTTTTATGAATTTCTAAGTATTTATTTTGAATTATTGAAGTTTATGTGATTTTGGGAAATTAGGGTTAATTATGTTTTTAATTGAAATTAATTAGATAATTGGTTTTAATTATTGATATTATTGATAAATATGTTGAGAAATTAATTTTTGGATAATTGTATAATTTTTGGTGAATTTTTTAAGTAATTTTAGTATATTTATATATATAGGGGTATTTTGGTAATTTTACACAAAATTGGCTAAAAATGTAATTTAATTGGTTTTAATAGTTATTTAAGGTATAAAAATGATTTCTACAAATTATTTAGTATTTTTAACTAATTAAAACTATTTTTCGTAAATTATTTTCAATCATATATAATATACGGTTTTTATAATAAAATGAGTTTTTATCGGTTTTTACAGTGTTTTAAGGTTAATTATGTAATTTCTACCTATAAAATGTATTTCTATGTTATAAGGATATTTTTGGTATTTTTGGAATTTTCTGTGTTGTGGACCCTGGTCGGTAGATTGTAGTATGGAGTCCGACCGAGGGGTTATGGTTGAGTGTTGAGCTTGTTTTTCGAAGTGTGTTTCTTTGCAGGGTCGGCTCTACTCTTTTGAGTAGAGAGATGTCCGTTTTACAGGGGAGGTTCTACCGAATTTTTGGTAGAATTCTCGTAAAACGTGATATCCAGTCGAACCCTAATTCCGATTCTGTGTTTAATACTCTAGATCGAATTCTAGGATTTCTGTTAGGTTTATTCTGATGTCGGTTATTTATTGCTTGTTTAGTTGCGCCGAGACCGAGGGCTAGTGGACCAGGCCCGTCGGACCCGTCTCGTGGAGCGCACTAGGTGAGTTACTATACTATATATATATGCTTAGGGTGCATGATTTAGAAATATATATTTTATTTTGATTAAAATGCATAAATAATGTGATTTGTATTTAAGTATATTTTTGGTTTATTTTTGGTATTTATTAAATTATATGCATGTTTTGTAAATAAAATATATTTAAAATATTTTTAAATATATTTCCAACTTAATTTATAATTTGATTGAATTCATTTGACATATATATACTCGAAATATACCTGGTTTACTTTTGGTATATTTTCGGTATATATATGGTTTATGTTGATATTTTATTGAACTTCATGCATCATTTATTTTTGTGAATGAATGATTTATATTATTAATGAAGGATATCAATAGAACGTGTTACCTAGTGGGCAGCACTAGGACCGAGTACGTACCGATGCGCTTATAGCATTTAGGCTATACTACTAACCTATTTGTGGATATTGATTGGTTATGATTAATTGATATGTGAGATATGGTTTGGAGGTGTGATTGCTGGAGCTCGGTTGACCAAGTGTCTCGGGGCCAATCACACTGGCAGTAAGACTGTTGGAGCTCGATTGACTTAGTGTCTCGGGGCCAATCTACTGTCCAAATGGATTAAGTGGATATATTTGGAATAAGTGAGCCTGTATGGCTAGAGTGTTGTTTAACACTGTTTTCGAGGTTGCGATATTCTAGGGTTCTATGTGATCCTTCATAAAAGATGATTTTCAATAAAATATATATAAAATGATTTTATTGCATCTGTGTGTATTTGCCTGTATATATATATATTAGATATATACCATTGACTATATGCATTGTCATTTAGTATGCATTTATATATATTATAGTAATTCACTCAGTGAGGTCTGACTCCCCTCCGTTGACTATTTTTCAGGAGAGTCAACATCTTCAGACCTCAGTAGCAGGTCGATACGCCGGATTTCTTCCGCCCCGGCTTCTTTGTGTAAATTATCTACTTGAGTCTTATTTTTATAATCTAGACACTGCAGTAGTTGTGAATTAAAGTGTGGGATTTCATGTATTTTATTTAAG
This sequence comes from Mallotus nudiflorus, assembly GCA_947683625.1. NCBI lineage: Eukaryota > Viridiplantae > Streptophyta > Magnoliopsida > Malpighiales > Euphorbiaceae > Mallotus > Mallotus nudiflorus. The sequence goes on from CANTUR010000099.1 coordinate 1,446,622, forward strand.
AGATGTATTATATTGAAACTGGATTTGTATTTAAAGATTTATATATCTATGAGGTGAGATTTAACTTAAATCCAGTGATGAAATGTTATTATTATATTTATAATTTTTATTTCAACTGCATATATAATATTGTTATTGCATGATGTATTTTATTTTTAGGCTTGCTACGGGTTCCGGATTTGAAAGAATTCCCGTTCCCTAGCGCCGGTTATGGCCCCTGTTTTGGGTCGTGACAAAGTTGGTATCAGAGCGGAGTTCTGTGTCAGGGCTTAGTTATGTGAGTCGTGGCCCTAGTTTCAAAGTTGTGTTTTCTGTTGAACTACTGCAGTGAATTAGGTTCAAGTATGTCTTGATAAGTATTCCTTGCTTAGTTTTCAGCGTTATTCCTCCGTTGTCTGTTTTGTCTGAATCTTTCCGTTTGTCTTTTCAGTATGAGGAGGCGAGCGCGTGTCGCTCCACCTGTCGTTGAGGCCGAGGATGATGAGTCTTTTCAGGATGAGGTTTTACCTCCTGAGCAGCCAGTTAGACGTAGAGGTCGTGGCAGAGGTAGACCTCGAGGAGCGGCAGGTCGCCGTAGGCAGAGAGAGTTACAGGACGAGGAGCCTGTTGAGCCTGAGTTTGATGTTCCTGTTCCTCCTGTTGTTCAGCCTGCCTATCAGCAGGGTATGTCTGACCCTGAGGCAGCTTTGTTCTATGCCCGAGTTGGCAGGATTGCTTTCGATGGTACTTCCGATCCATTAGATTTCCTGCATGCGATTGAGACTAGGACTCGGACTGCTCATACCGAGTATCAGCGGATCATGATCGTTGAGTTGTCTGTTGAGGGACCAGCCTTAAATTAGTTCATTCAGATGATCCAGCCCTATATGATGATAATGACCTGGGCTCAGTTCCGAGAGCGGTTTATGAGGAGATTCTGTCCAGAGCCTCTTCGTTTGAGCTATCGTCTTCGACTGACCAGTATTTCTCGTGGAGATCGATCGGTAGAGGAGTATACCCAAGAATTTCTTCGTCTGGGTAGATATGCAGAGGATCTGATGCGAGATCAGTATTTCGCTGTTACTACATACGTTACTGGTTTGGGTTCTGCTTTTGCTGGTATGCCTACAGTAGGCCTTACTCTGGAGTCTGTGATTGAGTTAGCTAAGGAGATTGAGCTGAGACTAGTTAGGCAGGGAGCGATGCCTGATTATTACCAGCTAGGAGTTCAGTCGAGTGGATTGCAGGCTACTCCGTATTTGAGTTTTCATGTTGGATCGAGTAGTCAGCAACGAGGTCCGACTCAGCAGAGTCAGAGACAGCAGCAACGAGTGCATCGGAGCAGTAGACATGGCCGTGGAAGTCAGCATAGATCATTTAGATTCGGGTCAGGTGCTTCGAGCAGTATTAATGGTCGTAGTTCTGGATCAGCGGCCAGTGTTTGCCAGACTTACGGTAGAGTCCATCAGGGACCGTGTTATCTGACACCACTGACATGCTTCAGATGCGGGCAAACAGGATATTTTGCTAGATCGTGTCCTTATTCCGGGTATCAGCAGCAGCAGATTTTGTGATTCCCACAGCAGTCGATTGCTAGTGCTGCACCCATGCCATTTCAGTTACCACCAGCCCAGCATCAGAGTTCCACTCAGTTTGTTCCACAGCAGAGTCGTGGTAGAGGTGCTAGAGGAGGTGCCAGAGGTGTTGGCCAGGCTTCTACCAGTCAGCAGGGAGGTCGAGGTCAGGCTAGAGTTTTCCATCTCACTCAGCAGGATGCTCAGGCATCTAATGCAGTCGTGGCAGGTATTGTTTCTGTTTGTTACCTGGATGCTTGGGTTTTGTTTGATCCGGGTGCCACGCATTCCTTTGTTTCTCCTGTTTTTGCTTCTAAATCTTATTGGCAAGCTTCGAGGATGGCTTTTCCTTTATCCGTTGCCACTCCTCTGAGCGATTCTTTGGACACCGATATTGTTCTTTCTGGTTGTCCAGTTCTCGTGGGAGATAGAGAATTACCCGCCGATTTGATTTTGTTGGATGTGATGGAGTTTGATGTCATTTTGGGAATGGATTGGTTATCTCAGCACTATGCTGTGATAGATTGCAGGAATAAAGAGGTGACGTTCAGAATTCCTGGTGAAGAAGATTTTAAGTTTGTTGGTGATAGGAGTTCGGCACCTCAGAATCTTATTTATGCTATTACGGCTAGGAAGTTGTTAAGGAAAGGTTGTCAGGGATATTTGGCATTGGTCAGGGATACGTCAGTGGAGAAGTTGTCACTCACAGATGTTCCTGTTGCTTGTGAGTTTCCTGATATTTTTCCCGAGGAGTTGCCAGGTTTACCACCTCACAGAGAGATTGAGTTCTGTATAGATGTGGTTCCAGGTACTACTCCTATATCTATGCCACCCTATCGTATGGCTCCTGCAGAGTTGAAAGAGTTAAAGGAGCAGTTGCAAGAGTTGTTGGATAAAGGTTTTATTAGACCCAGTGTTTCTCCTTGGGGTGCACCAGTCCTATTTGTGAAGAAGAAGGATGGTACCCTGAGACTGTGCATTGACTACAGAGAGCTGAACAAGGTGACAGTGAAGAATAAGTATCCTCTCCCGAGGATAGATGATTTGTTTGATCAGCTACAGGGTGCACAGTTCTTTTCTAAGGTTGACTTGAGGTCAGGTTATCATCAGCTGCGGATTAGTGAAGCTGATATTCCTAAGACAGCGTTCCGCACTCGATATGGCCATTATGAATTTCTGGTGATGTCCTTTGGTTTGACTAATGTACCAGCAGCTTTTATGGACTTGATGAACAGAGTATTCAGACCATATGTGGATCAGTTTGTAGTAGTTTTCATTGATGATATACTGGTATATTCGAGGAGTATGGAAGAGCATGTATATCATTTGAGGATTGTACTACAGACACTGAGAGATCATCAACTTTATGCTAAATTCTCGAAGTGTGATTTCTGGATGGAGAGTGTTTCTTTTCTTGGACACGTAGTGTCTAAAGAAGGTATTCAGGTTGATCCACAGAAGATTGAGGCAGTGTCTGAATGGCCTAGACCTACTTCTTTTACAGAGATTCGGAGTTTTCTGGGTTTAGCCGGGTATTATAGGCGGTTTGTGCAGGATTTTTCCAGGATAGCAGCCCCTATGACTCGCTTGACTCAGAAGAATGTTAGATTCGAGTGGTCAGAAGCTTGTGAGAACAGTTTTCAGTTGTTGAAGGAGAAGTTGACCACAGCGCCAGTATTAGCTTTGCCTAATAGTGTGGATAAGTTCACAGTTTACTATGATGCCTCTAGAATTGGTCTTGGTTGTGTATTGATGCAGAATGGAAGGGTGATAGCCTATGCTTCGAGGCAGTTGAAGAAGCATGAGCAGAACTATCCTACACATGACCTGGAGATGGCTGCAGTGATCTTTGCTTTGAAGATTTGGAGACATTATTTGTACGGGGTGACTTGTGAGATATTTACTGATCACAAGAGCCTTAAGTACATTTTTCAGCAGAGAGATTTGAATTTGAGGCAGAGAAGATGGTTGGAATTATTGAAGGATTATGATTGCGAGATCTTATACCATCCGGGTAAAGCTAATGTGGTAGCAGATGCCTTGAGTAGAAAGTCCTCAGGCAGTCTTGCTCACATCAGTGTTGAGAGGAGACCATTGATCCAGGAGTTGCATCTGATGGTGGATCAAGGTCTGATGATGAAGATCAGTAGATCAGGTAGACTTCTAGCTCAGTTTAAAGTGCGATCTGTACTGAGGGATAGGATTAAAGCAGCTCAGAGCCGAGATCCTATTCTGGAAGAGCTTGCAGAGAATGTCAGAGCAGGGAAGTTCACTGATTTCACACTCGATGATGATGGTGTGTTGTGGATCAGTGGTAGATTGTGTGTTCCTGATGTGGATGATTTGAGAGAGGAGATTTTAGAGGAAGCACATTCTACAGCTTACAGCGTTCATCCAGGTGTCACTAAGATGTACCACAGTATCAGAGATCTATATTGGTGGGATGGATTGAAGAAAGATGTCACTGATTATGTTGCTAAGTGCTTGACGTGTCAGCAAGTGAAAGCCGAACATCAGAAGCCTTCTGGGAAGCTTCAGCCTCTTCCTATTCCCGAGTGGAAGTGGGAAAGGATAGCTATGGATTTTGTGGTCGGTTTACCTCGTTCGAAGGATGGATACGATTCCATCTGGGTGATTGTAGACAGGTTGACGAAGTCTGCACATTTCTTACCTGTGAAAGCCACTTATTCAGTTGCTAGATTGGCGAAGTTGTATGTGAAGCATATTGTGTGCCTTCATGGAGTACCTGTGTCCATTGTGTCAGATAGAGGTTCGGTGTTTACTTCTCATTTTTTGCAGAAGTTGCAGGAAGCGATGGGCACTAGGTTGGATTTCAGTACTGCTTTTCATCCTCAGACAGATGGCCAGTCTGAGAGGACGATCCAGACACTGGAAGATATGTTGAGGATGTATGTCTTGGATTTAGGAGGTAGTTGGGATGATCATTTGCCACTCGTTGAGTTTGCATATAATAACAGCTACCATAGCAGTATTGGCATGGCACCGTACGAGGCTTTGTATGGAAGGAAGTGTAGATCCCCTTTGAGTTGGGATGAGATTGGTGAGAGAGCTTTGACTGGACCTGAGATGGTTCAGGATGCTGTAGAGAAAGTCGCCGTGATTAAGCGAAGGTTAGAGACTGCAGTTAGCAGATAGAAGAGTTATGCGGATCCTAGGCGCAGAGATGTGGAGTTTCAAGTTGGAGATTTTGTTTTTCTGAAGGTATCTCCGATGAAGGGTGTGATGAGATTTGGCAGGAAAGGTAAGTTAGCACCGAGATATATTGGACCGTTTAAGATTCTGGAGAGAATTGGCACTGTTGCATATCGGTTGGATTTGCCTCCGAGTATGTCACAGGTGCATCCAGTATTTCATATCTCGATGTTGAGGAAGTATATCTCAGATCCTTCTCATGTGTTTGTCACAACCCAAAATAGGGGCCATGACCGGCGCTAGGGAACGGGAATTCTTTCGAATCCGGAACCCGTAGCAAGCCTAAAAATAAAATAAATCATGCAATAACAATAATCATATAATATATATGCAGCGGAAATAAAAATCTTAAATATCACAATATCATTTTCATCACTGGATTTAAATAAAAATCTCATCTCATAGATACATAATTTCTTTAGTACAAATCGAGTTTCAATATAATACATCTCTTTAAATAAAATACATAAAATCCATTATATAAATTCACAACTACTGCAGTGTCTAGATAAAATAAATAAGACTCAAGTAGACAATTTACACAAAGAAGCCGGGGCGGAAGAAATCCGACGTATCGACCTGCTACTAAGGTCTGAGGAAGTTGACTCTCCTGAAAAATAGTCAACGGAGGGGAGTCAGACCTCACTGAGTAAATTACTATAATATATATACATACACTAAATGATAATGCATACAATCAATAATACATATCTAATATGTATATATACAGGCAAATTCACACAGATGCAGTAAAATCATTTTATATATTTTATCCGAAAATCATCTTTTATGAAGGATCACATAGAACCCTAAGATATCGCAACCTCGGAAAATAGTGTTAGACAACACTCTAGCCATACAGGCTCACTGAATCCAAATATATCCACTTAATCCATTTAGACAGTAGACTGGCCCCGAGACACTAAGTCAACCGAGCTCCAGCAGTCTGACTGCCAGTGTGATTGGCCCCGAGACACTTGGTCAACCGAGCTCCAGCAATCACACCCAAAACCACATCTCACACATATCAATAATCACATCAAATAATCATAATCAATCAATATCCACAAACTGGTTAGTAATATAGCCTAAATACTATAGGCGTACCGGTACGTACTCGGTCCTAGTGCTGCCCACTAGGTAGCACGTTCTATCGATATCCTTCATTAATAAATAATAAACATTCATTCACAAATACATGATGCATGAATTTAAATAAATCAATAATATAAACCATATATATACCGGAAATATACCAAAAGTAAATCAGGTATATTTTGAGTATATATATGTCAAATGAATCCAATCAAATCACAAATTAAATTTAAAAATATATTTAAAAACATTTTAAATATATTTTATTAATAAAACATGTATATAATTTATTATATACCAAAAACAAACCAAAAATATACTTAATATAAACTTAAGAAATAATCAAATTATTTATGCATATTTAATCAACATAAAACATGCATTTCTAAATCATGCACCCTAAGCATGTATACATAGTACAGTAACTCACCTAGTGCGCTCCACGAGACGGGTCCGACGGGCCTGGTCCACTAGCCCTCGGTCTCGGTGCAACTAAACAAGAAATAATTAATCGACATCAGAATAACCCTAACAGAAATCCTAGAATTCGATCTAGAGTATTTAAATACGGAAATAGAATTTAGAAATTAGGGTTCGACCGGATATCACGTTTTACGAGAATTCTACCAAAAATTCGATAGAACCTCCCCTGTAAAACGGACATCTCTCTACTCAAAAGAGTAGAGCCGACCCTGCAAAGAAATACACTTCGAAAATAAACACCACACTCAACCACAACCCCTCGGTCGGACTCCAGACTACAATCTACCGATCGGGGTCCACAAACACAGAACAATTCTGAAATACCAAAAATATCCTTATAGCACAGAAATACATTTTATAGGTAGAAATTACATAATTAACCTTGAAATACTGTAAAAACCGATAAAAACTTATTTTATTTGAAAAACCGTATATTATATATATAATTGAAAATAATTCACGAAAAATAGTTTTAATTAGTTAAAAATACCAAATAATTTGTAGAAATCATTTTTATACCTTAAATAACTATTAAAACCAATTAAATTACATTTTTAGCCAATTTAGGGTAAAATTACCAAAATACCCCTATATATATAAATATACTTAAATTACTTCAAAAATTCACCAAAAATTATACAATTATCCAAAATTAATTTTCTCAACATATTTATCAATAATATCAATAATTAAACTCAATTATCCAATTAATTTCAAATAAAAACACATTTAACCTAATTTTCTCAATTTTACATAAACTCAATTAATTCAAAATAAATACTTAGAAATTCATAAAAATTCCAAATAAATTCCTATAATTCATTTCAACACCCAATTTAACCATAAACTCCAATTTCATAATTTAAATAATTAATTTCCGAAAATTAGAAAATAATATTAAAATATTCAAAAATACCCAAAAATCCAAACAATCTCCAAAAATTCTAAAAAAATTCATACATGTAGATTAAGCTACTAGGATCAACATTTGTGAATGGAGTTTTCATGAATCAATCAATTCGAAGCTCAAAAAAATCAAAAACCCTAATAGGCCGAAATAGAAAAATCAAAACCTAAGCAATTCTAGACCAATTCAACTCAAACCAAAGCTAGAATCACACTCACCGCACCTCAAGGAGAAGAAAGAGACCGGCGGTGTCGAAAACGGTGGCCGGAATCGGCGTGATCGACGGTGGATCGATTTTCGGCTTCTCCGGCCAAAATCGATCTCCCGACGCCGGAAACGGCCTCCTCAAGCGGCGAAATTGGTCGGGGAAGACGGTGGCACACCGGACGGCACACCCACGGTGAAGGAACAGCACGGCACCGATCGGAAACGGAGAAGGAAGAATCGGGAGGAAGAAGAAGAAGTCGGGGGCAAAATGGTAATTTTCCAAACTTTTTTGATTTTTGACAAATATATGTATATATATATACTTTATACTATATATTAAAATAATATTAAATTACACACATCAAATATACACCACACACATAAAATTTAATATTTTAATAATTTATACTAAATAAAATTAATTAAATAACAATAAAACAATTAAATACTTAATAAAATATTAGGGAAATAATAAACCCTAATTAAAGAAATATACACACACAGGCTTTATTTAATAATTTAAAAATATGTATGAGTTCATGCAAGTCCGTAAATATATTTAAAATAATTAATATTACATTGTTTACGTGAAAATTTCCCCGAAAATGCAAGTCCCGGGAAAATTTTACGTAAAACACTGTATATAAAACACAGTAATTAAAATAGGTTTAAAATACATATCAACTCATAAAAATATCGTATATATACATATTCAAAATTATTAATACTGCATATCCCGATACAGTATAAAAACATGTAAAAACACGGGATATTACAGTGTTGCAGCCCGACAGTGTAGAAGTGAGTGAAGATTTGACGTTTGTGGAAGAACCTGTGGCGATCGTAGATTTTCAAGTTCGACAGTTGCGATCGAAGCAGATTCCGATGGTCAAGGTTTTGTGGCGTAGTGATAGAGTTGAGGAGCATACGTGGGAGACTGAAGCTGAGATGCGAGCTTCTTACCCGTATCTCTTTCCTTCTTGATCTTGTAATCTTTTCTTTCTGGAATTCGGGGACGAATTCTTGTAAGAGGGGAGGACTGTAATATCCCGTAATTTTAAATATTTTTACATTGTACCGAGATATGCAGTGTTAATAAATTTTGAATATATATACGATATTTTTACCAGTTGTTATGTATTTTAAAACCTATTTTAATTATTGTGTATTATTTACAGTGCTTTACGTAAAATTTTCCCGGGACTTGCATTTTCGGAGAAATTTTCACGTAAATATTTTAATATTAATTATTTTAAATATATTTTCGGACTTACATGAACTCATGCGTATTTTTAAAATACTAAATAAAGCCTATGTGTGTGTATATTTATTTAATTAGGGTTTAGTATTACCCTAATATTTTATTAATTATTTATTAGTTTTATTGTTATTTAATTATTTTATTTATTATTAAATTATTAAAATTATTTTTTTTATTATTTTTATTATTTTTTTTCTTTCTTTTTTTCTTTTCCTTTTCTTTTTCTTTTCTTTTTCTTTTCTTTCTTTTTCTTTTTCTTCTTCTTCTTATTTCTTTCCCTCCCGCGCCCGACCACCACCCATCCCTTCGCCTCACCGCTGCAACTCCGGTCACCTACCGTCGGTGTGCCTTCCGGCTTGCCACCGTCGTTCCCAGCCGTCCTCTGCCGCCCCCAGCTCCCTTCCCCGGCGCCGGCAGCCCCTGTTTTCCTCATTTGGCCGAAAATCTTCCCTTTGCCGTTTCTCTTATTTTCGACCACCGTTTTCGACACCGCCGATCTCTTTCTTCTCCTTAAGCTCCAGTGAGTGTGATTCTAGCTTTGGTTTGAGCTTAAATGGTCTAGAATTGGTTAGGTTTCGAATTTTCAATTTCGGCCTATTAGGGTTTTTGATTTTTTTGAGCTTTGAATTGATTGATTCATGAAAACTCCCTTCACAAATGTTGATCCTAGTAGCTTAATCTACATGTATGAATTTTTGTGGAATTTTTGGAGATTGTTTGGATTTTTGGGTATTTTTGAATATTTTAATATTATTTTCTAATTTTCGGAAATTAATTATTTAAATTATGAAATTGGGGTTTATGGTTAAATTAAGTGTTGAAATAAATTATAAGAATTTATTTGGAATTTTTATGAATTTCTAAGTATTTATTTTGAATTATTGAAGTTTATGTGATTTTGGGAAATTAGGGTTAATTATGTTTTTAATTGAAATTAATTGGATAATTGGGTTTAATTATTGATATTATTGATAAATATGTTGAGAAATTAATTTTTGGATAATTGTATAATTTTTGGTGAATTTTTTAAGTAATTTTAGTATATTTATATATATAGGGGTATTTTGGTAATTTTACACAAAATTGGCTAAAAATGTAATTTAATTGGTTTTAATAGTTATTTAAGGTATAAAAATGATTTCTACAAATTATTTAGTATTTTTAACTAATTAAAACTATTTTTCGTAAATTATTTTCAATTATATATATAATATACGGTTTTTATAATAAAATGAGTTTTTATCGGTTTTTACAGTGTTTTAAGGTTAATTATGTAATTTCTACCTATAAAATGTATTTCTATGTTATAAGGATATTTTTGGTATTTCTGAAATTTTTCTGTGTTGTGGACCCCGGTCGGTAGATTGTAGTTTGGAGTCCGACCGAGGGGTTGTGATTGAGTGTTGAGCTTGTTTTTTGAAGTGTGTTTCTTTGCAGGGTCGGCTCTACTCTTTTGAGTAGAGAGATGTCTGTTTTACAGGGGAGGTTCTGCCGAATTTTCGATAGAATTCTCGTAAAACGTGATATCCAGTCGAACCCTAATTCCGATTCTGTGTTTAATACTCTAGATCGAATTCTAGGATTTCTGTTAGGTTTATTCAGATGTCGGTTATTTATTGCTTGTTTAGTTGCACCGAGACCGAGGGCTAGTGGACCAGGCCCGTCGGATCCATCTCGCGGAGCGCACTAGGTGAGTTACTATACTATATATATATGCTTAGGGTGCATGATTTAGAAATATATATTTTATTTTGATTAAAATGCATAAATAATGTGATTTGTATTTAAGTATATTTTTGGTATTTATTAAATTATATGCATGTTTTGTAAATAAAATATATTTAAAATGTTTTTAAATATATTTCCAACTTAATTTATAATTTGATTGAATTCATTTGACATATATATACTCTAAATATACTTGGTTTACTTTTGGTATATTTCCGGTATATATATGGTTTATGTTGATATTTTATTGAACTTCATGCATCATTTATTTTTGTGAATGAATGATTTATATTATTAATGAAGGATATCAATAAAACGTGCTATCTAGTGGGCAGCACTAGGACCGAGTACGTACCGGTGCGCTTATAGCATTTAGGCTATACTACTAACCTATTTGTGGATATTGATTGGTTATGATTAATTGATATGTGAGATATGGTTTGGAGGTGTGATTGCTGGAGCTCGGTTGACCAAGTGTCTCGGGGCCAATCACACTGGCAGTCAGACTGCTGGAGCTCGGTTGACTTAGTGTCTCGGGGCCAGTCTACTGTCCAAATGGATTAAGTGGATATATTTGGATTAAGTGAGCCTGTATGGCTAGAGTGTTGTTTAACACTGTTTTCGAGGTTGCAATATTCTAGGGTTCTATATGATCCTTCATAAAAGATGATTTTCAATAAAATATATATAAAATGATTTTATTGCATCTGTGTGTATTTGCCTGTATATATATATATTAGATATATACCGTTGACTGTATGCATTGTCATTTAGTATGCATTTATATATATTATAATAATTCACTCAGTGAGGTCTGACTCCCCTCCGTTGACTATTTTTCAGGAGAGTCAACATCTTCAGACCTCAGTAGCAAGTCGATACGCCGGATTTCTTCCGCCCCGGCTTCTTTGTGTAAATTATCTACTTGAGTCTTATTTTTATAATCTAGACACTGCAGTAGTTGTGAATTAAAGTGTGGGATTTCATGTATTTTATTTAAGAGATGTATTATATTGAAACTGGATTTGTATTTAAAGATTTATATATCTATGAGATGAGATTTAACTTAAATCCAGTGATGAAATGTTATTATTATATTTATGATTTTTATTTCAGTTGCATATATAATATTGTTATTGCATGATGTATTTTATTTTTAGGCTTGCTATGGGTTCCGGATTCGAAAGAATTCCCGTTCCCTAGCACCGGTCATGGCCCCTGTTTTGGGTCGTGACAATTCATGTCAAATAATGATGCTCGAATGACTTCTAATAACTACTGATTCTTTCATTCAGCTGTACCATTTTGGTAGGGAGTGCCGATATAGGATGTTTGATGGTGAATGCTAACTCGTGGTAAAAATCATTAAAAGCCGAGTTAAGATACTCCCCACCATTATTAGACTATAAGACACAGATTTTACTTTGGTATTATGTAGCCACCATTTTATATAGGTCCTAAAAAGTAGAGCACATATCTCCCTTGTTTGAAAGTAGTGATACGTAGGTCATCTAGGTACATTCATCAATGAACGTTACAAAATATCGAGTACCAGACAATAAGGTTAAGCAACGGTCAGTTCAATTCGATTTTATTATAAAAGGGTTAAAACCAATCGGTTATAAAGAGAAAATTTTACAGACCAAATTGAATTAAATGGAGTATGAAAACCTCCTTTATCGGTTGCCAAAAATATTCAATTTTTTTGATTCGGTTGGTTGGTTTAAATTGGTTTGGGCTTTAATAGACTAGGCTTAATAATTGAAAGCCCAATACTAATATATAAAAGTAAATACTAAAAATTCATTAGTTACAATGTTTAACACTATATAATTCACTAATTTTAAACCCTAAAGCTATAATAAAAATACAAAAAATTAACTAATTTTGGCCAACCAACCATTAAAGGCCTAAATATGTGATTTACAAAAAAAAAAAAAAAAACCTAAAAAAATGAATGGCCCTAGACTATAGCTATACAATTATACAAAAGAAGTATGCAATATACAAAAAAACCATGCAAAATTACAGATAGTATAGCAAAAAATTTCATTTGCCATGCAATGTACAAAAAAAAAATGCAGGAAAAGGCATTATGTTGAAGCTCCACTTGTGTTGTTCCACTTTCAAATTAGCTATCATGTTGCAAACTACAAGACAAATAAAAATAAATAAATTCAAAATGAGGCAAAAATTAAAAATAATAAATAAAATAAAGAAATTGAAATGAGGCTCAAAATAAGCATGTATCAGTCAAACCAAGTATGCAACCACATTTCTGATAGCTAATAAAAACTAAGCCACCAAAGAAACTTAAGCAAGCACACTGGTATATCAACTCACACGAGGGTGGAAGCATCATCATTGCCTTAAAAAAAATTGCACACAGGCATAAAAATCAATAACACAAGTACCTCAAGAAATAGATAGAGGCATATCAGGTTGTGCAACAACACAGGCACCTTAAGATAAAGACAGAGGCATATCAGGTTAAACAACAACACAAGCACCTCAATAAATAGATAGAGGCACATCAGGTTGGTGACCAAGTGTGCAAAGGCATAAAAAGCACAACACAATCAACAGTAGAAAGCAGGGATAAGCAAGCAGCCAAGCAACAAGCAATCTAACTCATTATGGCAATCAAGCAATGAAGCAACCAAGCAAATCATAGAAAAATAATTAAGTTAATTCAAAGTGTCAATATATTTTACTGAGCATTGTTAGATTAATGTAATTAGACTACAGTTGAAGTGCCAATGGATGTGGGTTCAGGCAGCTCTGTAAAAAATAAAGAAAATTATTAGTAGCAGTTATAGAAATAAAAAATGAAACTATTAAAATAGAACTAAAAATCAAAATTTTTCTATTCATCAATAGTTTCCTCAACATTGATTTGTGTCTTAGACATCCTTAGCCAATCATTAGTGCATATTAATGCCTCCATAATCTTATGAGTCAAAGAACTCCTGAATTGATCCAGAACATGGCCACTAGTGCTAAAAGCACTTTTAGAGGCAACAGTTGAAATAAGGACTGCAAGCACATCACATGCCATAAGAGAAAGGATGGGAAACCTTTCAGAATTTAATTTCTACTAACGCATAATATCAAATGAATCCCTTTCTTCCACAATATCCTTAAAGAGATAAATTTTCAATTCAGACTTCTTATTGCCAAAGCTTCCACCATATTTCAATTTATATTGTATAAACTTAGCTTTTAAAAGTGACATAGATTTCCCAACATTAGGAATAAAAACATTAGAAGGAGAAGAGGGGATAGATTGGCTTTCACTAGAATTAGAACCATCAAGCTTCATACAATCATCATATAGCAAATGTAGAAAAGATTTGACAAAGCTAAACAAGATTAGGCCAGTATGTTTACATACCTCTACTTGAGTGAGAAATTCATATACTCAAGCTTGTCCAGAGGGTCAAGAATATTGGCTAGGAAGATAAGGGAGTTCATTTTCTTAAGGTCACCCTAGTACTTATCTTCATTGATTGTCATATAGAACCAACAGTCAGATCAGTAAAAGATTGGTAGTCATTCAACACACTGTGCAAGTCAGAGATTTCATTAAAAAAAGAATTAGAAGTTACATACAGAGAACCAGAAATTTACAGAGTCACTTCATAAAATAGCTTTAACATATCAACCATTTTCTTTGCATACTCCTAATCAAGTAAGTCAAAGACATCATCCTTTAAGTCTGCCCTAAAAGAACTTTCTTATTCTTTAAGCTTATCAAACACTTTTTCATATAAACAAGAAGTTTTAACATAAGATAAGTGGAGTTCTATCGAGTTGGAACATCTAGAGACAAAGCACACTAACTTGAAATCCTAACAAAATTAGATATTTCTTCAAATTTTCTAATTCGGAGAAGTGAATTTTTTATATATCTAATAGCTTCTCCTATCTTTTTCACAGACTTAGAGACTTCTTTCAAGCCATCATTAACGACAAGATTCAAACAAGAGCAATACACCTCATATTAAGGAATTTTAATCTAACAAAAGTACAAGTACCCCATGAAAAAATCTTCTTTTTAAAATAATTGATTGCAGTATCATTCGAAGAAGCATTATCAAAAATCACACAGAAATATATTTCAAGCCCTAATCAAGTAAGCAGTTCTCAAGGGCCTTAGCAATATATTCTCCCCTACGGGAAGTCACAAGCATAAAAGAGATTATTCTTTTTTGCAACTTCCATTCTATGTCTATAAAATGGGCAGTAAGACACATATAATTAATTCTTTGAATGGAACTTCATGAATCAGTTGTAATATTGATTCTATGTGACTGACTATGTAAAAAATATTTTAGCTTCACCCTCTCATCAAGATAGACAGAGTAACAGTCTCTAGCCAATGTCCATCTAGATGGAATTTTAAACCTAGGGCAACAGGATGACATCAAATTTCTAAAGCCATCACCTTCAACAAATTTGAAGGGCAATTCATCAATAATTAACATATGTGAAAGTGCTTTTTGTATTGTATTTTGGTCAAAATTCCATGTGCCTAATATGCCTAATTGCTCAAATTGTGATGCAGCAATATCAGATGCAAGTTGAAGTGTTAAAAGAGACTGTTTAGTTTTTATAAATTGTGGCATTTTCCTATAAGTCATCACATGATTTCTAAGACTAAATGTGCCATTTTTTTAGGGTCAGCACAGAAGGTCTTACCACAGTATTTACACTTGGCATTCTTGCCCCCTACCTCATTATTTATTTTCAAGAAATGCTCCCAGCACTTTACTTTGGATTTAGAGGCTTCTCTTTTTTTTTTTTTTGCAAGCTCAAGCTGCTTCTTAATCTCCGCAGATGTATTCTGTATCTCAGACTGTGTTTGGACTACACATTGATTTACTTCCACCCCCAAATTGCTTTTAGAGACAGTCTCAGAGACACCAGTGGTAGGATTACTACCACTGTCACGTTCCATCTTACAAAATAATTAAAAGATAAATGAACCAATTAGTTACATAATTAAAATAATTTAATCAACAAACTTAAAAATATTAAGAGTATCTATAGTTGCTACCTTTATTTATTTATTTTTGTAATTGAATTCAACATCCCCACAGAGTCTAAGAATAAAAAATCACAGTGATAAAATCCAAGAAATGGACTGCTTCAGTGCTTCCACCCTTTTTAAATTTTGCACTTAAAATATATCACATATCATTTGTGATTCAACAATGAAGCAAATTTCTTCGACCCATTTCATGGCTTCCAACCTTTTAAAAGCATCAAAACTGAAAGAAATAAATAAACAAAAATGAACCATCTACTCAATCATGTAACAAAAGTATTAAAAATAACATTTTCTTTTTTCAATCGGAGTTCCATTCAAAAAAATAAATTATTTTTTCACTAATAAGTTGGATCTAGATTTACATAATCTTTTTAACTCAAACAATTAACATAAATCATATAACATTTAAATGAAACTAACAAAAGTATAAAAAATAAAACTAATATTTTTTTAAATCGGAGTAATATAATATACAAAAAATTTAAAATTTTTTCACTAACAATTTAGATCTATATGCACAAACTCCATTTAACTTAAAAATCATAACAAATCAAACATAGATTTTGAAAAAAATTAACACCCATATATTAAAATTCTGCATACAATCATTTTTTTTTAAAAACCATAATTTTTTCTTCAAATCAAATCAAAGAATATTTGTAGATATTCAAAAATTTTAGATATACACAAACTCAGTGACATCTAACTTAAAATACATCATAAACAAACTATTTTAAATAAAAAATATTTATTAAAAAACTATAAACATACGATTAACCCACAAAAGAAAAGAAGTTAACACACTTTACTATTTTAGATCTCATCGCATGAATGATTATATCAACAAAGAAGCATGAGATCTCAATGTATTAGAGTCTAAGAGCACAAAAATTAAAAGAAATCAACAGAAAACTAGAAGAAACAAAGCAAGCAAATAAGGTTTTTGTCACTGGATTCATTGTGATTTAGAGAAATAAAAGAAGATGATGATTGCATGGAATCTAGAGAAGGTGTAACGTAAGAAAAAAGGACAATGCAAAGGGCGTTTAGGGTTTTGGAGTGAAGATTTAGGAAGGAAGGTTTGAGAGAGAAGAAGAAAGGAGGCGGCAGGTGAGTGTGTTGAGATAGGAAATGAGGATTAGGGTTAGTTTTAGGATGTTTATATAGGTAGGGTTTGGGAAAAATGACGTCGGTTAGATTTAGTAATATATATATATATATATATATATATATATATATATATATATATATATATATATATTATTTTCAATTTTCGGTTAGTAAAACCCTCAAACTGCACCAAAAATCGAAAACCTTATTTTAATAAGGTAAGAACTGAACCGAACTGAAGATGCACTTACCAACAGAACCAATTACTCAAAATGGTTTAATTCAGTTCGGTCGGTTCTTGCACACACCTACCAGATAAAGTAGGAATCCGAGTAGGTCCTCATACATCAGAATGAATGGTCATAAATAGAATTGAATTTTTTATTATAACTCAGTACATATGAAATCCGATGGCTTTTTGCCAATTCACAAATATCACACTTGAATTCAAAGTTTGTGGTACTAAAAAATAATTCCAATTTTATTTGTCTAAGATAATGAAAAGAAAGATGACCAAAATGATGAAGCCACAAAATAACTTGGTCCTTGGTTGAGCAACTTCTACCAACCCTATTGACTTGACTTCTGACTTGGATCACCATGCAAATCAAGATATTACAACTTTCTATCTTTAACACCAGAGCCAAGAATCTAGTGTGTTGCAATGTCCTGAAATACATAATAATTAGGCCAAAATTTGATAGTACAATTCAAGGTTTCAATGATTTGGCCAACATATAGTATATTACAAGAAAGAGATGGAACAACAAGAACAGTATCAAGATTAAAAGAGTTAGAGTTAGATATTGATCCTTCATAAGTGACTGGTGCTATGCCTCTATTAGCAGTCAAAATATTTTGTTAGGTTGATAGTCGGATGGATATAAGATGGTGAGTGAAGTTTGTCATACGATCAGTAGCACCTGTATCATTAATCCATATATTATTTCGAGAAAGATTTTTCATACCTGATGTTGTATCAAGATCATCTCTTTGTTTAGTATCACTAGAGGTGGCAATTGCAGTTTTTTTGAGGTTCTTACAAGGCTTTCTATTGAAATTCCATCATTTCAAATATCCCATAATTTCATACCATAGTTTATTAAAGTGCCGAACTTCGCCATAATGAGTATAAGTGTATGTGATGGACTTACTCGATAATTTGATGAGTCTGAGCTACTACCAGTATTGTATAGTCCAATAGAATCTTCAACTCTTCTATCATATGTCATTGGTTATGATCCCTCCACATATATGCATTACTAGACTCGATATCAAGTGGTTCACTCCGAGTATTATTAAATTTTGAATCCAGTCCAACTAGAAAAATATGTGTTCGAAGCTGAGTAATATGCTTGTGGAGTGATATTGCTCCATTAACATCCTCCCCTTGAGCACAAGTTCGGGCATCAATTTTCTGAAATATTTCAACTAGCTCATTATATTATGCAAGTAATGGCCTTCCATTCCAACGTGTAGTGAATGATTTTCGGTTTAATTCTAACAACTGAGTTTCATCATATCCATCATAAAAGGTTTTTGAGACAACATCCTCTATCTCCTTTGTTGTTGGAAGACAAATGAATCTTTGTATCAATGTCGGACTCATGACATCAATCAGCCAACTTTTGACTCGGTTATTATCAATAAGCCAAATTTCTAAAGTTTTATCTCCTGCTGGTGGTTTTGGCATTATGCCAATAAGGAATCCATATTTATTTATAGCTCCAATTCGCATCTCCATGATTTGTGACCATAAAGGATAGTTCGTATTATCAAGAATAATTCATGTAGAAAAGGGAGAATTATCTTAAAGAGTTTGAACAAAATTGGGTATTCCATGAGATACAATAGATGTATTTTCAGTGGTTATGATTTCAAAGATTCAAAGGGATTCAAAAAATTTTAAAGAGATGAAAAAATATGATTTCAAGGATTCAATACAAAAAAATTCAATTTTAATGGGTATGCTCTGATACCATAAAGAATAAAATTCAGAGAAAAGAAGAGAAAATTCAAGGAAAATATGTTTTTATCTATTCATAAGAGAGGTTGTAACCCTTATATATACACATAAGAATTCTAATTATATTCTAATTAGGAATAGAATAACATCTTAAATAAAATAAAAACTTTATTACTAATTATATACAAATATTTACTTCATAATATATACAGTTAAAATATTTACTTCCTCAACAGATACAACAACATTCTTAGATTTGTAAGAGCAATAGATTTCTCTGGAGAGATTCCTGAGGAAATAACAAGTCTTGCAGGATTACTGTTCTTGAACTTGTCCCATAATGCTTTGACAGGAAGAATTCCCAAGGAGATAGGTGCTATGTAGTCACTGGAAGCTCTGGACTTCGCAAAGAACCAACTTTCTGGAGAAATTCCTGAAAGCATATCAAGCTTGTCATTTCTGAGTCACTTGAACCTGTCAAATAATAAATTGGTGGGAAGAATTCCTTCAGGAACTCAGTTAAGAGGCTTTGATGCATCTAGTTTTGTGGGCAATGAACTCTGTGGACCTCCTCTGACCATGAACGGTAGTGCACAAGGTGATCTGCCTGGTGCTGAAAATGAAAGACAACAAGAAGGTGGTGGGTTTCAGGTTGACTAGTTCTACGTAAGCGTTGCACCAGGATTTGTTGTGGGATCCTGGATTGTAATGGGTCCTCTATGCCTCAGCAGGCAATGGAGGTATGCATATTTTCATTGTCTGGAGAATATGGGGTACAATGTTGAGGGTTTATGTAAGCTTTTATGGACCTCAATCATCAGCTTTGTTTCAAGAATTTCTTAAAAATAATTATGTTTTATCAACTATTTCATGCTCAGATTGGGCAATTTTCTTTTTTAAACAGTGTTTCTTGCAAGAATGAAATTTAATAATTTACCAGTATTGTTCTTTTTTTTTTTTTTTTTTTGGTGCAACTACAAACTATTCTCATGCCATATTCGATATAGGATTAATCACATTCACATTGCTTTATTAATATTTATTTAGTATATAATTTTGATTG
The DNA here is from genome assembly GCA_947683625.1 of Mallotus nudiflorus. Lineage (NCBI taxonomy): Eukaryota > Viridiplantae > Streptophyta > Magnoliopsida > Malpighiales > Euphorbiaceae > Mallotus > Mallotus nudiflorus. The sequence continues at coordinate 1,466,261 of CANTUR010000099.1, forward strand.
ATTATTTTGTATACTTTCTGTGTATATAATTTTAATAAAAATATTTTTCTTATAGTGTGTATAACCTAGTTGAATAAGTTAAATAAATTTTAAAAATTATTATTAATATAAATAAATATTAAAAAATTTAAAAATAATTACATTATATTATAAATATATTGAATATTAAATATAAATATTAATCGATAGAATGCAAAATCTCTACCACTAATTAATTTCAACTCATTTATAATATTCGACTTGACAAAAGTTCATTCAAATTCATATATTGAAACTCGTTTAATAAATAAGATGATCTCAAACTATATAAATCTCGACTCGTAAAATTCATGAACAAATTCGAATACAAACTCATAAGTTAGCTAATAATTTAATTTTAGATATATAATATATAAATTTTTATAAAAAAAATTTATTATTAAAATAAAATTATAATTTTTCTTATTAAATATATTATAATTTATTTTTAACTTTTTAATATATAATTTTAATTTATAATTTGTATTTTTTAAATTTTTTTAAATTCTTTTAAATTTACAAATAACTTATAAACATCAAATAATATAATAAATTTAACTTGAATCCAGCTCAATTATAAATAAATCAAATTTAAACTAGTTAAAATTCAATTAGTCTCTATTACATCATAATTTCTACCACAAGTCAATTGTTGAAAAGGAATTATATCCTCCCATTTTATCCTTTCACCAAATCCAGCCATATTAATATCTTTTTGGAAAATAAAAATAATAACAAAAAAAAAAAAAGGAGAGAGAGAATCAATTGCCTGCTATGGTCGTCCAAGTGCATGACAAACCAGTCACTCTCAGAAATAAAATAATTGAGAGATACTTAGAGACAATATACATGATGAAGGAGAGCACACCTTAAGTGAGTTAAAATGATGGAACCTCTCAATAATTTTGTCCTATGATGAAGAACACCCCACCCCACCCGACCTTAAGTGGGTTAAAATGATGCAACCTCTCAATAATTTTGTCCTCCTTAGTAAGGTGGGTGGTTTTCGTTTTCCATTGACCAAACCACTGTTCATTCTTCAATAGGCACGCTCCTAAAATTAATTTAATTAACTTAATTAATTAATATATATGTTTTTAACATTCTTAATTCAAATTTAACCAAATACAAATTCAAACATAATTATTTTAATTTTATATAAAAAAATTATTGTGCTACTAAATCAATAAATATTAAATTTTTAAATAAATTGTAAAATATTTTCACATATTAATTTTTATTTGTATTTCTTATTGACGTTAATTCAAAAAAAATTATTTCGTAAAATTCAGATTACTATGAAATATGTTTTAATAAAATTTTGTACTATTAAATCATTATTTCACTTAGGAAATCCTTTTTTTACCCAAATAACTTTTTTACCTACACATTAATAAAATATAAATTCTTATAAATTTTCAAAGAAAATATCATCTTTTAATTAATAAAAGTATTAGACAAATAAAGATTAAATGTATAATAAAAAATAATTTTTATCTTTTAAATAAAAATTAATTTTATAATTGCTCTTTTAAAAATTATATTTATAAATTAATGACCACGGGATTCAAAAATCTAGGTCTGTATCGTTATGTGATGTGGTTACTCATTACTTACCTTTTAACATATTAGTGACAAAAAAGTCAAGAGTTAAGTAGACTCCACATGGCCACAGTTTAGGAAAAAAACGACTAAGAGCTTGTTTAGTTTCATAAAATAATGTTTATTTTGAAAAAAAAAATTCAAAAAAACTGGAAAATAAAAATTATCGTTTAGTTATGATTTTTTTTAATATAAAAAAATTTTAAAAATTATTTTCCAAATTATAAAAAACTTTAGCAAACTATAACAATATTTTTTAAATTTTTCAATTAATATTTTGATATTACTACAATCTCCTTAACCACCATAACCTCTCTTATCACCATCACTACCAGCACAACTTCCGCTATCTCTACCACCACAACCTTCATTACCTTCACCACCTCCAGTACCACCATAACCTCCTCCGCTAGTACAACCTCTACTACCTCTAACCCCTACCATAACTTCCATTATCTCTACCATCACAACTTACGCTACCTCCACTACCATAACCACAAGCTCCCCTACCACCATCTCTACCATAACCTTCCCTACCTCCACCACCATAACCTCCATTATCTCCACCACTACCATAATTTTCACCACATCTATCACAACCTCCTGATATAGTGACTATTTCATGTAATTGATGGCCTATCCCAATGACTGCTTGTAGCTTTCTAAGATTTGCTTAATCTCCAAACTCTCTTGAACATAAGCTTTCAAAAATAAAAAACAGTCATTCATAGACAAAATATGATTGATTGGAGGAGCATTTCTTGAGACTTGCTGTCACGATCCAAAACAGGGGCCATGACCGGCGCTAGGGAACGGGAATTCTTTCGAATCCGGAACCCATAGCAAGCCTAAAAAAATAAAATAAAACATGCAATAATAATAATAATAATAATATCAAATTGCAGCGGAAATAAAAATCATAAATATCACAATATTATTTTCACCAACTGGATTTAAGTCAAATCTCATCTCATATATATAAATCTCTTAATACAAATCCAGTTCAAATAATACAATATCTCACATAAATAAAATACATAAAATCCCACAATTTAATTCACAACTACTGCAGTGTCTAGATTATAAAAATAAGACTCAAGTAAGTAATTTACACAAGGAAGCCGAGGCGGAAGAAATCCGGCGTATCGACCTGCTACTGAGGTCTGAAGATGTTGACTCTCCTGAAAAATAGTCAACGGAGGGGAGTCAGACCTCACTGAGTGAATTACTATAATATATATACATGCATACTAAATAACAATGCATACAATCAACAGTATATATATATAATATGTATATATACAGGTAAATACACACAGATGCAATAAAATCATTATATATATATTTTTCATTAAAAATCACAGTTCATGAAGGATCTAATAGAACCCTATAATTCCGCAACCTCAAACAGTGTTAGACAACACTCTAGCCATACAGGCTCACTTAATCCAAATATATCCACTTAATCCATTTGGACAGTAGACTGGCCCCGAGACACTAAGTCAACCGAGCTCCAGCAGTCTGACTGCCAGTTTGATTGGCCCCGAGACACTTGGTCAACCGAGCTCCAGCAATCACACCTCCAAACCACATCTCACACATCAAATAATCACATTCCATCAATATCCACAATGGTTAGTAATATAGCCTAAATACTATAGGCATACCGGTACGTACTCGGTCCTAGTGCTGCCCACTAGGTAGCACGTTCTATTGATATCCTTCATTAATAATATAAATCATTCATTCACAAATAAATGATGCATGAATTTAAATAAAATAGCAACATAAACCATATATATACTGGAAATATACCAAAAATAAACCAGGTATATTTCGAGTATATATACGTCGAATAAATCCAATACAATTACAAAATAAACTAAAATATACCAAAAATATACCAAAAGTAATATTTAAATCATTCATGCATATTTTATTAAAATAAATCATATTTTTCTAAAACATGCACCCTAAAATACATATATATAAAATAGTAACTCACAAATTAGTGCGCTCCACGAGACGGGTCCGACGGGCCTGGACCACTAGCCCTCGATCTCGACACAACTAAACAAGTAATAACGATAGACATTAGAATAAACCTAACAGAAAATCCTAGAATTCGATCTAGAGTATTAAACATAGAATCGATATCAGGGTTCGACTAGACATCACGTTTTATGAGAATTCTACCGAAAATCCAGCAGAACCTCCCCTGTAAAACGGACATCTCTCTACTCAAAAGAGTAGAGCCGACCATGCAAAGAAATACACTTCGAAAAATAAACCCTACATCTCATTCACAACCCCTCGGTCGGACTCCAGACTACAATCTACCGACCGGGGTTCACAAACACAAAATAATTCTGAAAATACCAAAAATACCCTTATAACATAGAAATTTATTTTATACGTAGAAATTACATAATTAACCTTAAAACACTGTAAAAATCGATAAAAACTCATTTTATTAGAAAAACCGTATATTATATATATAATTGAAAATAATTCACGAAAAATAGTTTTAATTAGTTAAAAATATCAATTAATTTATAGAAATCATTTTTATACCTTAAATAACTATTAAAACTAATTAAATTACATTTTTAGCCAATTTAGGGTAAAATTACCAAAATACCCCTATATATATAAATATACTAAAATTACTTCAAAAATTCACCAAAAATTATACAATTATCCAAAATTAATTTTCTTAACATATTTATCAATAATATAAATAATTAAACTCAATTAACCAATTAATTTCAATTAAAAACACATTTAACCCTATTTTCCCAAAATTACAAAAACTTAAATAATTCAAAATAAATACATAGAAATTCATAAAAATTCCAAATAAATTCCTATAATTCATTTCAACACCTAATTTAACCATAAAACACAATTTCATAATTTATTTAATTAATTTCCGAAAATTAGAAAATAATATTAAAATATTCAAAAATACCCAAAAATCCAAAAAATCTCCAAAAATTCCACAAAAATTCACATGTGTAGATTAAGCTACTAGGATAAACATTTGTGAAGAGAGTTTTCATGAATCAATCAATTCGAAGTTCAAAAAAATCGAAAACCCTAATGTGACTGAATTGGAAAATTCGAAACCTAAGCAATTCTAGACCATTTAAGCTCAAACCAAAGCTAGAATCACACTCACCAGAGCTCAAGGAGAAGAAAGAGACCGGCGGTGTCGAAAACGGTGGCCGGAATCATGGTCGACGGCGAGGAGAAGAATTTCGACTAAAATGGAAGAAAAGAGGCTGCCGGCGTCGGAGAAGGAGGTTGGGGGCGGCGGAGTGGCTGGCTGGGGAAGGTGAAGCTGCTGGCGGCACACCGACGATCGGGGATCGGGAGTTGCAGCGGTGAGGGGGAGGTGGTCGCGCGGGAAGAAGAAGAAGAAGAAGAAGAAGAAAAAGAAAAGAAAAGAAAAAGAAAAAGAAAAAGAAAAATAATAAAAAAATAATTTTAATAAAATATTTAAAAAAATCACACCCACACACTTAATATTTAATATTTTAAAATTTAATATTAATTAAAAAAACTAAATAACAATAAAACAATTAATTAATTAATAAAATATTATGATAAAATACTAAACCCTAATTAAATAAATAGGCACACATATACACTGTGTTTAGTATTTTAAAAATACGTATGAGTTCATGCAAGTCCGTAAATATATTTAAAATAATTAATAATAAATTATTTACGTGAAAATTTCCCCGAAAATGCAAGTCCCGGGAAAATTTTACGTAAAGCACTGTAAATAAGACACAGTAATTAAAATAGGTTTGAAATACATATCAACTCGTAAAAATATCGTAATATATATACAAAAATTATTAACACTGCATATCCCGGTACAGTGTAAAAATATTTAAAAACACGGGATATTACACTTGCATCCATGTATTAGCCCATCTTCCTCCTTTTTTCTTAAAGATAGATTAAGGAATTCTGCACATATAATAAATAGAAAAGGTGAAAGAGGGTCACTTTGATGTAATCCCTTGAAGGAATAATTGTGCCTATATCAATACCATTTAGCAAGACATTGTAGCGTATTGAAGTCACACATTGAATTATTTTATCAACCTAAACCTTATTGAATTACATCTTTAGCATAGCTTCCCTTAGAAACCTTCAGCTGATTCTATCATATTCTTTTGAAATGTCTATCTTCAAAACTACAATTGTCAATAATGGACATAATTTTTATACGTTTTTCGGGAGTAGTTGCTTGCACTCTTTTTTATAAAATTAAGTTGGATCAAGCCAAACTGTAATAGGTAATCCGGTTGAATAGTGTGAATAGAATAATTACAAAATTAGGAAGTGAGAAGATTATGGGAGGAAATTAAGAAATTGATTTATGTAAATTAGGAATAATTGATGTAAATTAGTTATTATACTACCAAAGATAGATGTGTGTAAATACTATATATATATTTGTGTTGTGAAGGAAGAAATGATGATGAAAAAATTCCTTTAATTCTACGCTCAAATCCTTATTGTTAACATGATATCAAAGCTGACGATTCTAAGGCTTTAAAACCGAGAACAATGGCAGAAATGACAGACCCAATGATGACAGGAGAGAAACCTTATGCTGCTATTCTAGATGAACTGACGATGAAGATGCAACAAGCATTGACCTAGACCCTGACCCTACCGGCTTTGAATCATGATAACTTTAGTACTCAGATGGGTATCAAACTTGATGGAAAAAACTATGCCCTTTAGTCTCAAGTAATGGAGATGTACATAGTGGGTAAAGATAAACTAAGATATATTTTAGGTGATAGGCTTGGCCACGAGCCAGTTCAGACCCTGAATTAGAATTGATCTGGTCAAAATCGGACCAAAACTGGCCTAGTCAAAATTAGACCAGAACCTGGCTGAATCGGCTTGAAACCATGGGGAGGACCAATTCAGGGCTAGTTCCTCCCTAGATGGAACCGTGAACAGGTGGTTCCGAATTGGTATTTTCAAATATATATATAATTTTTTATTTCAACCAATATTATATAAAAACTAACATAAAATAATTTTATTTTTATCTTTTTGAATTTGTTTATCTAAAATTAACTAGTTAATTTATTTTAAGTTAACTAGTCAAAGTAAAATATGATTTTATATTTTTTTAACAAAAAAATAACTTATTAAAATGTCATAATAAATTTTTATTTCAACTTTATGCCGTAAAAAAATTATACCAAATTGAATCGGTTCAAAACTGAAATCGGCCGGTTTGAACTGAAATCGATCGGTCCTTAAACCGGCCCTATACCCGATTCCAATACGGTTCTACTGACCCTAGAACTGTGAATTGTCGGTTCATGAACCATGGCTAGGCCTACTCGGTGACACTCCTCAACCCGAGTTAACATATCCAACTTTCCAGAAGTGGATGATGGAGAATGCCGTTGTAAAAGGATAGCCGATAAACTCAATGGAACCATATATGATTGGCAACTTCATTCGATATCCAACTACCAAATAGGTATAAGACTCTATTGCTATCACTTTTTTAATGGATCTAACACTTCCTATGTGTACAAGCTAAAAAGGTAAGTAGCTCAGATGAGGCAGACAAAAGGACCTATTGAATCATACTACAACAATCTCTAAGGACTATAGAGAGAGATAGATTTTTGGAGACCAAACCTAATGAAGTGTGCTAAGGATATTGAGATCTACAATGCCAATATCCAAGAAGATAGAATCTATACCTTTCTAAACGAGCTAGATGACCGTTTAGACAAGGTTCGAAGTGGCATACTGCAGATTTAACCATTCCTTAAGGTTGAACAAGCTTATGCTCAAGTATAAAGGGAAGATATTCGTAATTTATCATGCTAAGCAGTACAGAGACAATACTACTAAATGCTGTCATGGTCTCTAAAGGGTATAAAACTCATCCATCGAGTATATGGATCACCCATAACCTGTGGAAAGAAGAATATAAAGGGAGCGAAAGAATGGTACACCCACTGTGGGAACCCTAAACATACTCGAGAAACTTGCTTTAAATTATAAGGGTATCCTGAGTGGTGGCAAGATCTAAAAAAGAAACATGAGGCGGATATGGGTAATAGTACTAAACAAGCAGCAAACACCACAGGTCGAGCATCACTTACCGAGTCTCTAATGCTGAGCAAGGAGTCTCCCGCTACCGTAACCAAGCTTCTTAATAGTTTAAGTAACACTGGTTATGGCTTATATTGTACTAAACAGGGATCTTACACTATTTAGATTATTGATTTAGGGGCAACTGACCATATGACGTTTGATAAAAAGGACTTAGTGGTATTTACCTAGCCAAAATGAATGTGTATTGCAAATGCTAATGAAGTGACGTATCTGGTTACTGAAGTCGACAAAGTTGCATTATCCCCCTTAATTTCCTTGCTCGACATACTAGTAGTTCATTCATTATCAAATAAACTTCTCTCTATAGGCCAGGCCACTCAAAAATTAAATTATTATACACTAATGTATCCTACATTTTATTTATTTCAGGATATTCCCACGAAGGAGATTATTGGTCATGGTACTAAAAGGGGGGTTATACTACATTGATGACTTTATTCTAGCAAAGCTAATTGTGTGTACCAACTAAGAAAAAATGACAAGAAGATCATATTGTGGCATCATCGGTTGGGACATCCATCCTTGAATTATATAAAGCATTTATTTCCGAGCCTATTCTCTAAGTTGGTTGAGTTTAAGTTTGAATGTCATACTTGTACTCTAGTCAAAAGTCATCATGTACTATATCCACCTAGCTTAAATAAAAGTAATGTACCTTTCTCATTAATTCACTTCGATGTTTAGGGACCATCTCCTTGCCCGGATGCTTCAAGTTCTAACTGGTTTATCACTTTTATTAATGATTGTACACGTATGACTTAGTTATATTTGATGAAACAAAAAGTAAGGTGTTTAACATATTACATCCTTTCATAACCTTGTTAAGACCCAATACTCAACCCAACTATAAATCCTTCGCTTGGATAATGAACCGATGTCATGACCCAAAACAGGGGCGATGACCAGCGCTAGGGAACGGGAATTCTTTCGAATCCGGAACCCGTAGCAAGCCTAAAGTAAAATAAAACATACAATAATAATAATAACAACACTTAATGCAGCGGAAATAAAATCATAAATATCAAAAATAATATTTACACCAAATGAATTTATATCAAATCCTCATCTCATATATATAAATCCTTTGATACAAGTTTCAGTTCAAATTCTTAAAATACATAACTCACACAAATATAATACATAAAACCCATAATTAATTTACAACTACTGCAGTGTCTAGATTATAAAAATGAAACTCAAGACTCAGATAAGCAGTTTACATAAAGAAGCCGGGATGGAAGAAATCCGACGTATAGGCCTGCTACTGAGGTCTGAAGAAGATGACAATCCTGAAAAATGGTCAACCAAGGGGAGTCAGACCTCACTGAGTGAATTACTATAATATATATACATGCATACTAAATGACAATGCATACAATCAACAGTATATATCTAATATGTATATATACAAACAAATACACACAGATGCTGTAAAATCATTTTATATATATTTTATTGAAAATCATCGTTTATGAAGGATCAAATAGAACCCTAGAATATCGCGACCTTAAACAGTGTTAGACAACACTCTAGCCACACAGGCTCACTTATTTCAAAATATGTTCACTTGATCCATTTGGACAGTAGACTGGCCCCGAGACACTAAGTCAACCGAGCTCCAGCAGTCTGACTGTCAGTGTGATTGGCCCCGAGACACTTGGTCAACTGAGCTCCAGCAATCACACCTCCAAACCATATCTCACACACCAAATAATCATATCTAATCAATATCCATAAATGGTTAGTAATATAGCCTAAATGCTATAAGCGTACCGGTACGTACTCGGTCCTAGTACTGCCCACTAGGTAGCACGTTCTATCGATATCCTTCATTAATAAATATAAAGCATACATTCACAAATAAATGATGCATGAATTTGAATTAAATAGCAACATAAACCATATATATACTAGAAATATACCAAAAATAAACCAGGTATATTTCGAGTATATATACGTCAAATAAATCCAATTAAATTACAAATTAAGCTAGAAATATATTTAAAAACATTTTAAACATAATTCATTAATGAAACATGCATATAGTTTAAAATATACAGAAAATAAACCAAAAATAAACTAAAAATAAACTTAAGTATTAATTAAGTCATTTGTGCATATTTAATCAAAATAAAACATATATTTCTAAACTCATGCACCCTAAAGCATATATATATAAAATAATAACTCACACTTAGTGCGCTCCACGAGATGGGTCCGACGGGCCTAGTCCACTAGGCCTCGGTCTCAACGCAACTAAACAAACAATAAATAACAGACATCAGAATAAACCTAACAGAAAATCCTAAAAACTAGATCTAGAATATTAGACACGGAAACAGAATTAGGATTTGACCGGACATCACGTTTTACGAGAATTCTACCGAAAATTCAGCAGAACCTCCCCTGTAAAATGGACATCTCTCTACTCAAAGAGTAGAGCCGGCCCTGCAAAGAAACACACTTCAAAAAACGGGCACAAAAACACATCCACAACCCCTCGGTCTGACTCCAAACTACAGTCTATCAATCGGGATCCACAATTCACAAAAATAATATAAAAATACCAAAAATATCCTTATATCACAAAAATATATTTAATAAGTAGAAATTACATAATCAACCTTAAAACACAGTAAAAACCGATAAAAACTCATTTTATTTAGAAAAATTGTATATTATATATATAATTGAAAATAATTCACGAAAAATAGTTTAATTAATTAAAAATATTAAATAATTTATAGAAATCATTTTTATACCTTAAATAATTATTAAAACCAATTAAATTACATTTTTAGTCAATTTAGGGTAAAATTACCAAAATACCCCTATATATATAAATATACCAAAATTACTCCAAAAATTCACCAAAAATAGTATAATTATCCAAAAATTAATTTTATCAACATTTTTATCAATAATATCAGTAAATAAACTTAACTAACCAATTAATTTCAATTAAAAACACAATTAACCCTATTTTTCAAAAATTACATAAACTAATTAAATTCAAAATAAATACATAGAAATTCATAAAAATTCCAAATAAATTTCTATAATTCATTTCAACACCTATATTCATCATAAAACACAATTTCATAATTTAATTAATTAATTTTCAAAAATTAGAAAATAATATTAAAATATTTAAAAATACCCAAAAATCAAAATAATCTCCAAAAATTCCACAAAAATTCACACATGTATATTAAACTACTAGGATTAACATTTGTGAATGAATTTTTCATGAATCAATAAAATTGAAGTTCAAAAAAATCAAGAACCCTAAAATGGCCGAAATTGAAAAATCGAAACCTAAGCAAATCAAGACCATTTTAAGTGAAACAAAGCTTGGAATCACACTCACCGGAGCTCAAGGAGAAGAAAGAGACTGGCGGTGTCAAAAACGGTGGCCGAAAACGTCGTGAACAACGTTAGCTTCCACTTTCGGTTTTCCGGCCAAAAATGACTTTTAGACGCCGAAAACAGCTGCAGCAGGCGGCGGGGAAGGCTGAGGAAGGAGGTGGCATGCCGGGAGGTACACCAACGGCAAGAAAATGGGACGGCAGGCAGCGGAACGATGATAGGGAACGGTCGGGAGGGAGGAGGAAGAAGAATGGTAATTTCGTAAATAAACTAAACTTTAATTTTTGTTAAATATTAAATGTATATATGTATATATATATATATACTTTATACTATATATTAAAATAATATAAAATCACACTCATTAAATATACACCACACACTTATAATTTAATATTTTAAAATTTAATACACCTAAAAATAATTAAATAATATTAAAATTAATTAATAAATAATAAAATATTAGGGTAATTAATTAAACCCTAATTAATTAAATAAATACACATATATACGTTATTTAGTATTTTAAAAATATATATGAGTTCATGCAATTCCGTAAATCTATTTAAAATAATTAATAATAATTTATTTACGTGAAAATTTTCCCGAATATGCAAGTCCCGGGAAAATTTTACATAAAGCACTTAAAATAATATACAATAATTAAAATAAGTTTTAAATACATATTAACTCGTAAAAATATCATAATTATATACAAAATTATTAACACTGCATATCCCGATGCAGTATTAAAATATTTAAAAAATACGAGATATTACAAGCGAAGTATATTAACCACAACTTTCAACAGTATTTTCAGACTCATGGCTTATATCATGAAACCTCATGCTCTCACACACCATAAGAAAATGGTGTTGCGGAAGGAAGAACAAACAGATACTCAAAATAGCTCGAGTTTTTTTAATTGCTGCTCAGGCTCCAAAGAGGTATTGGACAGATACGATTCCTACTGTAGTCTATCTTCTGAATAGACTGCCATCCCAGGTTTTAAAATTTTAGACTCTTGCTTGGCATGTACACTTACCTTCAATTTTAATGCTCCCACCTCGAGTATTTGGCTCAATAGCCTATGTTCACCTCCTTAAAACCCAGTAGACCAAACTTGATCCTTGTGCAGTCTGGTGTGTTTTTTTGGGCTATGGAGGTCATAAAAAGGGATATCGGTGTTATGATCTTACTACTCGATGCCTATACACTACTCTAGATCTCACATGTTAGGAATCTGACATGTTCTTTATACACTGGGATTCTCATTCTTTTCTTCAGAGGGAGAATACAAGTAAAGAAAAGAACTAAGTAGCAAAAAACTAGCTAAGCTGAGGATTAGTAGGCTCAGAGCATGATAAGGGGAGAAACTCAGAATCTGAGCATGATGAAGGGAGAAACCCATAATCCGAGCATAATGATAGAAGAAACTCGGAATTCGAGCATGATGAAGGAAGAAACTTGGAATCTAAGCATAATGAGGGGATGGGTGGAAACTTAAAACATTATGAAGGAAATAGAAACTCAATGTTCAAGTATGCTAGCAATGATCAAACTGAGCTTGGAAACTCAGAAACCCCTTCCTCTACAGTCCAAAATGATTTATCTCCTAATAATATTCTTGAGGTACAGTCTCTAAACTCTCCTTCAAATTTAAATACCTTTATTCATAAATTACCTTTCATAAATAACAGGGGAAAGCCACCAAAATAACACTCACCTGGCCGAGATAATAAGGAAGGAAGATATTTTATTACTCAGCATGTATCTACTCAGAGACTCTCAGAACCTTTAAAAGCCTTTGCACATAAGCCCTCAGCTGAGTGTGTTCCTCGTAATGTGCAAGAGGCATTAACAGAACTTTAGTGGACTCAAGCCATAAAGGATAAGATGACTACTCTCCAAAAAAATAACACTTGGACTCTTATTCCACTGCTAAAGAGAAAAAAAACTGTGGGATGCAAATGGATGCTCTCTATTAAACACAAAATAGATAGACCAATAGAAAGATAAAAAGCAAGACTCATGGCAAAAGGGTATACTCAGACTTATGAAATTGACTACTAACAGACATTCTCCCTGGTTGCAAAGCTGAACATAATAAGGGCTAATATCTTTAGCTACAAATTTAGATTGGTCTCTTCATCAATTTGATATAAAAAATGCATTCTTACATAGAGATCAAGAGGAAGAGGTGTACATGGATATTCCGTTGAGCTTCACTGCCTCACAAGTTGGATGTGTGTGTAAACTACAAAAGATACTATATGGTTTAAAGCAGTCTCCATGAATATGGTTTGGTCAGTTCAGCTCAGTAATAAAGAAACATAGGTGGGTTCAAGTATATTAACTTGAATCATACACTGTTTCAAAAGCATCATAATGGAAAAATAACAGCCTTGATTATATATGTGAATGATATGATCATAACAAGGAATGATGAGGAAAAAATCTCAAATCTACAAAGACACTTGGCATGCAAGTTTGAAATGAAGAGTCTTGGGGGTTTGAAATACTTCTTAGGCATTGAAGTAGCTTGGTCGAAATAAGGCATATTTCTTTCCTAAAGGAAATATACACTTAACCTACTAGCAAAGACTGGAATGCTAGATTGTAAACCAGCAGACACTCCCATTGCTTAGAATGACAAATTGACAGATCAAGCGCCAATAGATAAAGACCAATACTAATGACTGGTAGGAAAGCTGATCTATCTGTCTCATACTAGACTGGACATTGCATATGGAGTAAGCCAAGTAAGTCAATTTATGCATAATCCAAGTAAAGATCACTTGAGAGCAATATTCCAAATTTTGAGGTACCTTAATCATCACCCGGAAAAGGACTTATGTTCAGAAAGCACAATCACTTGAATATTGATGGATATACAAACACTGACTGGGTAGGAAGCTCAGATAGAAAGTCAACGTCAAGATACTTCCCCTTTAGTGGTGGTAATCTCGTCACATGGAGAAGTAAGAAACAGAAAGTGGTTGCTTTGTCAAGTGCAGAAGCCAAGTTTAGAGGTATATCAAAAGGATTATATGAGCTCTTCTGGTTAAAAAGTTTATGAGTGAGATTGGCTATCCTCCAAAAGTAGAGATGAACTTATACTGTGATAATCAGACAACTATTCAAATTGCTCATAATCCGGTTCAACATGATTAGACTAAACATGTGGAAGTGGATAGACGCTTTATCAAAGAGAAACTTGAAGAAAGATAGTCAAACTTCCTTTTGTAAAATCTGAAGACCGGTTAGCAGATATATTGACAAAAATTGTCCCAAGTTGAGCATTATATGATTACTAAACAAGTTGAACATTGATGATATTTATGCACCAACTTGAGAGGGAATGTTAAATAGTGTGAATAGAATAATTACAAAATTAAGAAGTGAGAGGATTGAGGTTTAAAGAATTGATTTATGTAAATTATGAATGATTGATGTAAATTAGTAATTATACTACCAAAAATATATGTGTGTAAATACTATATATATGTTTGTATTGTGAAGGAAGAAATGATGAAGAAAAAATTACCTCAATTTTACTCTCAAATCCTTATTGTTAACAAATCCAAATCCAACATGTTTAATATGTTACATTAATCTGCATAAAAAGAGTCAATGTGCTATATAATTGTTGATTAGGAGTAACAGGAACACACTGAGCACAATAAGTATGTTCTTAGCGTTGTTATATTTTGCTTGCCTAGAACTTGAAATTTATTGCAAGGGTTTATCTCCAAGATTGATGATAGATATGAAATGGTTCGTAATAAAACCGTCCAACATCATCTACCTCCTGCGAAAATTGTTGTTGTCCAAACGGTGCTTATTTCTTGTTTACTTGAGGAAGAAGAAGCAGTAATAGAAAGCTCTCTCTCTACAAAGGCTGGCTGCCTGGGGGGTGGAAGTGTTGCAGTTTCAGTACTGCTAAGCATGACAACAACACTAGACATGGTAGGTCGATCAGCTGGATCTTCTTGTATGCATAAGAATGCAATGTGCAGGCACTTCAAAAATTCATTTCTTTTACAACTTCCACTTAGCGTCTCGTCCATGAAATCCAATGCCTTGTCTTCTATCCACAATCTCCATGCCTGAGTGTTTCAAATTTATATCAGTTGCAAGTGGTGAGCAAATTAGGAAGAATTGTGGACTAAAACAATTAGCACAACTTACAGAACTTAGAAGGTTCAAGGTTCCAGTCTTAAAAACTCCTGTATTTCTTCTTCCACTCAGAATCTCGAGTACAACAACACCAAAGCTAAAAACGTCTGATTTAACTGAGAATACGCCATCTAGAGCATACTCTGGGGACATATAACCACTGCATTTCAACAATTATATATCATGACTGTTAGAAGGCAAATGCGTACCTTTCCTTTAGAAAGGAAAGAAAAAAAAATCAGCTGGGGCCATATGAAATTCTGCAAATATATCTAAATAATCAATATACTTGACGATTGTGATAGGTCGATCATCGTCCAGGTACAGTGGTAACAAGTATCCAAATAGTAAACAGCCCAAGTGAAACTTACTGTGTTCCCATAACTTTGCTTGTGCTTCCCTCTGTTTGTTTGCCTTCAAATATCCTTGCCAGACCGAAGTCAGAAATCTTGGGAGTCATTTCTGAGTCCAGTAAAATGTTGCTCGTTTTCAAATCTCTATGAATAATCCTCAACCTAGAATCTTGATGCAGATAAAGAAGCCCTCGAGCAACTCCCAAAATGATGTCAAAGCGCATTTCCCAATTCAGAAGAATGCTTAACTTTTGATCTTGAAGGTGACAAAGATCATGAATTAAGTGATTCAGGGATTCAAAAAGATCTTCTTTTATGTAAAAACTAAACAGACAGAGTTTATCATGGGAGACTTACCAAATATGAAAAAATCTAAGCTTTTGTTAGGCATATATTCATAAAGCAAAATCTTTTCATTTCCTTTAATGCAATAGCCCAAAAGTCGTACAAGATTTCTGTGTTGAAGCCTAGCAATCAATACAACTTCATTTTTAAATTCCTCCAATCCCTGTCCTGAAAAGCTTGAGAGCCTCTTTACAGCAATTTCGTGACCTTCTGGAAATACACCCTGTAACCAATTCGGGTTGTTCAGTGATTATGCTGTCAAAAACTTCAATAAAAAATGTAAATTTTTTTTACCTTGTACACCGGTCCAAAACCCCCTCGTCCAAGTTTTTTTGATTCTGAGAAATTATCTGTAGCAGCTAGTATAGAGTCTAAATCAAAAAAAGGTACATCTATGCCCTTCTTGTCCGCTTCCTTAAAATCTTCCGATTCTATCAAGTCTTTAACACGTTTCTCGGTGCCATATAAAATAGCTGCATTTCTGTCAGCGTTTTCCCATATTTCTGAATTCAATATATTGACAATATAATAGATGTAAGTTACATGCTAATAATATCAACACAAGCTCTTAAAAACCAAAGTTTTTGACACAAACATATAGACGTCTCTAATTACCTCGTCTTTTGGTCATCTTTCTCTTGCATATATATATGCAAATGTAAGCAATGACACACGAAAGGACTATGACACTTGCAATTGTTACTCCAACAACCAAAACCAATGGTGTTTTTCCCGTTGAATGTTCTTCAAGTTGATCATGATGATTTCTTTCTGCAAGGAAGAAAAAGGAGTACACTTAATTGTGTCAAATTTAAAGACAATAGCTATATCTCCAAGAATTCAATTATATTAAGAGTTAAATCGAATCAATATGTGATTTTCATTTTATGTTTGAAGTTTATTTATGTCTTATAGCCCCAGATTGTCATCTCAGGTGACACATAGTTTGTTAATGTAGCCCAAATCATACCTTTAACTACCAAGATAGAGACACTAATCAAATATTCCCTTTTATTAGAGCGGAACCCTCAAAAAAAAAAAAAAAAAATTGAAGTGAAAAATACATTAGTAGAGTTTTCAGGCAAATGGTTAGATATTCACCAGAAGTACAGTTCAGCGCTGAGCCATCCCATCTGAAGTTCGCATTGCAATGGCAACTTCCTATACCATCTGATGCATTGCATGTTGAAAAGGGCCAATCCTTACAATCTCTAGAAGATTTGCAGCTTGGTTCTCCGGGTGGTTGCCACACTATATCTATTTCCATTATATCTTCTGATAAAATATGAGAACTATATTCTGTCTCAGCATCACAAGGGGGGTTCACTTCATTCAATTTAAATGGTGACAAGTCTAATGACTGGTTGAGCTGCGGAACTGTACCACTTCTGTCATGGCAACTATCTCCTTTTTTTGTTTGGATTTGGATGACAAATGTTCTTGTAGTTGGATTGATGTTAGTGACATTATAGTTGCCGGTAGATGCTTCAAAGCTAAGCTTGCCCGTGGACTTGTCGCAGTAGAAGCCGGAGTACATAGGGTCACCACAATTTAAGCCAGTGCTTAGAGGATAAGGAATCGCATTCGTGCCGCAAGGTTCGCAATTTCTATCGGTCGATTCTGCAAAAGTAAATTTTCTTTTCAGCAATAAAGAAGTATCAAGTCAAGGATTTCTTCTTCAGGTGCGCGATAACTTCTTATCTTTGTGGAGGGGGAATGGTTGAACTCTTCTGAACAACAAAAATGATACACAATATGCACACAAAGGCAACCATTACAGACTTGCTTTTCGCGCATTAAATTAATATCAACCAGATTCTTGCTAAGGCCTATGGGCTTGTTACCACCAAGCTTGAGCATTGGACAATGTCAAGTATAGAATACACCCATTTAAGCTCAAAACATTGCCTGCTGGTGATTGAATTTTTTAATCATGCCATTTCCATACATAGCCAAAAATAAGTTACAGAAGCCAAGTAAAATCAAGTAACATCAAAAATTAATTTGAAACTATGTGGCATGGAAACAGAAACGGAAACGGAAAAACGGATACAGCGAAATTATACTTTTTAAAATTATAGGAAATGGAAAGTGAAAGAAACGTATAAATATTAAAAGTATGGAGATATATAAATAAATACTAAAAATATACAAATATATGGAGATATAAATTTTATATAAACATCTTAAAATTTTTTATCTATTCTATCAAGTAGCAGTATGATTATAAAAATTATTTGTTTAATTAAGAAAAATATAAAATTAATTTTTAATTTGTCTATCATCTTATTTAAAAAAATACTAAAGAAATATATTTTTCAAATTAAAAATGCATTTCTACCTAAGAAACGTATTTTTTAATTTTTCATATTTGTAAAAATAATCCCAAAATGTATTCAATGAGTTTCTGATACAGAATGTTTCCAAAACATGGAAACATTTATTTAGAAAAGTTTCGGTACATGAGAAAAGGTTAAGTACCTAAGTCCGAACTGGCTAGGCGGACAAAGAGGTCGTGACCGCCGTCAAGATATTCCTCTTGTAGATTATTGAGCTCATCAGTCCAAATCCAGCAAGTGTTTTGAGGCGTTGTGTCCCTTCTTATACTTTTTTCTCCGTCAGTAAAGGAATAGCCATGGCAAAGACACCTGTCGAGACACTGCTTTCTACATGCTATATCCGTCATAACAATTAATTTGGATTCTGTGTTCCCCACCTTCATCATCTTCAAGTTCAAGAAGACGTCATCCTTGCTACATGCTGTTGAATTTCTGGTGCATCCACCAGAAAAGTCTCCCTTGTTCCAATTCTCTAGATTGTTTGGATTGAAACCAGGCAAACATTTGCATAACAATTTATTGTTACTATTGCAGCTTGCAAAGCTCCCACAAGCTTGAAGAACACTGCATCTGTCTTTTGGCGCCTTCCACTCTAATGACCAGTCATTATGGGACTTAATTAAGCTCCAATACTGTATTTCCCCAGAAAAATTCATCACAGCCCTTTTGTTACTGTAATCATATGGCAAAGCGTGACCTTTATTACTTGTATTGAAGAACAAAAAATTGGATACGTCAGAAGGTACTTCGTCTGAACTAAAGAATTCGCCAGCAGTGCCACTTCTCCAATGAGGGATAGGGCCATTGCGGATGATGAACTGGTTATTCCTTTCTTCATCTAGTTTAAATGTAAAATTTCCTGGATCTGGATCAACTGCACTAGTCCATGAAGTCAAAGTAATGTTCTGGTTCATCTTCATACCTGGAAGGAATGTATCAGTTGGGTGCTCAAAGCTCTGCCATATAGACCTTGCCAATTGATTCGTTAAGACCAAATTTCCAGAATCCATTAAACTGGCCTTCCAGCCCGAGCTGTATCTTGGGTCTGATGGTGTTTCGAGGTACGTAGACCAATAAACTTTTCCAGATTGATCCAATACTTTGAGGTTGCCATCATCTACTGAAAATTTTCCACCTTTATCCAAAAGTGGATCTTCTCGATTGGCAACCCATACAACTGATCTTGGACTCAATCCGTAATACCATATGCCTACGTATCTATTATTATCAGATCGTCCATCAGGAGTAAAAAACCCCAGTTCAATTTTAAAAGTATGTAATATATATATATATATATATATAATGAATTAACGATCTATTATTTTAACTAGATAAGCAAATAATGAAAAAAAATTTATTTTAAGATTTAATAATTAAGATAAAAAAATTTAAAATAATGAAAACGATAAGGATTTAATTATTATATTTTTTTTAAAAAAAATAAGGGCTCAATTAAGTAAGAAAAATAAAAGTATGGAGATCCAAAAAAGCAAATTTGAAGGATAGAGACACAATCAACAAAACCAAATAGTTCAAGGACGAAAAAGTAGATTTTTCCAATAAAAATTAGATTTCAAATTTAGTAGGTTACATTCCTATGTCATTCGGTGAAAAAATTCATCATTTTTCATTATAATAAGATAAAAATTTCTATACAATTTATATTGGCAATTTTATTTTCATATGATTTTATTTTATTATATTATTTTTTTGAAAAATGTATATTCCACCTTCTAAATGCCTTATTGCCTAATAATAATGATGATGATGTCCTCATCGATGTCTTAGCTAGTATGGTATATATGCGACAGTATGTTGAGAATTTCAAAATTTTACTGGCATTCAAATTAACTAGAATATAGTATAAAATAAATTTAAGGGTTCAATTCGGATACATGTTTCCTTCAAAAAAAGAAAATTAGGATACATGTTGAAATAGAAGTTCATGAGTTATATGTTCAATCGAAAGTTTGAGATAGGATTGGTAATTGAGACTAAATAGAGAATGTATGCATATAACCAAAATTTGGTGATTTATGTTAGTTTTTAGTTTATATATTTAAAACTAATATTTAACAAATTAATAATAATAAAGAAATATATATTTTATATTACATTTAATATATTATATTTAATAATTGTACTTTTGATAAAAAAATTTTAAGTTTCATTTTAATATTTATATTTTAATAATTTCATAATTTGACCATATAAAATAGAATCACTATAAATTTTACTATATACAAATTTTATTTGTAAATTTAAATTTTATTTTATTATAAACGTATATTGAAAATTAACTATAAAAACATTCAATTGATGAGTGTATGAATTTTATTTCAAACAATTAATTAATATTTAAAATGTCAAATATTATATATTAAATTAACATTTAATAGTAAATTATTTAAAATATTTTATGTAGATATAATTTATTATTGAGATGGTACTAAATTTTATTTGTAACACATAATTATAAATTTTTAATGTTATTACGCATTACTTTTCAACTCTATAATATATCATTAAAAAATTATTATTATTATTATTATTATTATAGACACACCCTATCAATTTCGATTTTGATTTTTTAGTTCTGTTCGGTTTTTGATTCAAAAAATTCATGATTTTCAAGTCTATTCCTATAAAAAATTTTAAAATGATTTGGTTTGAAAAAGTTAAATGGCGAATAAAAATTTTTAATTTTAAAAATTTTCATTTTGATTTTTCAAGACAGATAAGTTTTTAAAACAGGCGTACAGCAAAAAATAAAAATCTGTACGACTAGTCAATTGCTAAAAAAGAATCAAATCTTCACATATTATCCTCTCATTGAGCCCAGTCATACTCCACTAATAGTATTTGTTAATATCTTCTGGAAAATAAAAATTAGTGAACGAGAGTCCACAATAAGTTACCTGAAAAGCGTAAAGTAGCAATTTGCTTCCCAAACTTTAATGTAATAATCAATTAGCCACCTATAAATTAGTTTTTTGGAATTTGACAAATTTGATCAATTACTCCGGACTAGCTTTTCAGAAAATATCTATTCAGTCTAAAATAATTTTTAACTAATTCACCTCAAAATGTTTATACATTGACTAATTACATCCAATTGATTAAACTTTAAAATATGCAAGAGACGAATTAGTAAAAATTAAAATTATTATTTTTTAAGAACTAACATTCAGTTTAAAAAATAAATGAAAAAGTTAAAATATAGAAAAACATAATTAATTTTTAACATGTTTTACATAAATTTAAATTAGAATGATTAATTATTTTAAAAAAATTAAGTTGCATCTGTTCAACTTTTTAATTTCAATCAAATTTTGCTCATGTATATGATTAAGTAATTATGCATGTAGTTTTAAAAAATTATTAAATTTTATTTTTTATTTTTATTTTATTTTTTGGTGGAGTGGACTCAGATAGTGAGTGGAGCTTTTCCAAATTTAAGGTATCTTGAATTTTCAAATAATATAAATTTCAGGTTTCTTCCTGAAGGTTTACAGAATTTTTCCACGCTTCAAGAACTTCGATTATGGGAAGTAATCGCTCTATGGAATGCCTGCAATGCAAAGATTATTTGTAAAGAATTCTGCGAGGCTGGGGGCTTCCCAAAGCTGGAAGTTCTCAAGATTACTTCAAAGGTTCTGGTGGAGTGAACAAAGATAGTAAGTGGAGCTTTTTCAAATTTAAGGTATCTTAAATTTTCAAATAATATAAATTTCAGGTTTCTTCCTGAAGGTTTACACAATTTTTCCACGCTTCAAGAACTTCGATTATGGGAAGTACACAAAGATCTTGAAAGGCTACTACTAGGTAAAGAGAACTACAAGATAAAGCATATTGCAAACATGGCAGACAGATGTTGAGGAAACTCCATCGTATTTTTTGTATTGAAATGATGCATATGTAATCTTTATTATAAAAGCCAATGATGCATATGATTCCAACCAATTTCAGGGCCAAATACTTCTCTTAAGAGCCATATATTTGTTTTATACTTCTTTTGTATTGCTTCACATGAGGCATTGAGCTTATTTAAGTCAAATCTGGATAAGTTTCCACAAACTTTTGAAAATCTTCAACTTTGGATATAAGGTGGTGTGCAAATCTACATGAACTTCCAATGGAGGTGCTGAAGGTTCAACAACTGATGCAACTTTACTTGTAAACCGTGAAGCTAGAGTAGTGAATGTGATTAGAATGTTAGTGAATCTTCAAACTTGCTACAGTGTGTATGCTGATGAATTCCGACATTACAGAACTCTGTGACTATGCCTGTGTTTGAAGATCATGCTAGTAAGCTAGTTGTAGCCTGCAGCCATCATTAAAATGAAAAATCTTGTCTCTTTATTGTTTAGAAGCAAAGATACATGCTCAAGACTTTTTCTGAAATTGAATCCTTTTTAATATCAAGATCGAACATTGATATTGTTTAAAATATCAAGATTAAACATACATATAGCTTGAAGCCCCTCCCTAAAATTTAATACTTTTCAATAAAGTCACAATTTCTGAGAAAAAATTGACAAATACATTAAGAGAAATCATATATCATCTAAAATCAAACATATGTGTTGTCTGAAGTTCTTGAAATTGAATCCTTTTTGGATAATGGTACGTATTGTTAATAGCAACGTCAATGGACAGAAAAGCACAAAATTTTTTCTTATGAAATTACGGAAAAGAACCTCATAATACAAGAAGACAATTAATTATAGGAGGGATATTTTTAAAATTATCGCTTGGAGTGACATACTATTGATGTCGTTGGTAGCAACATAAAGATTTATCCATCCTTTTTGGTAAAGTCATGATTTTTAAAAAATTACTGACAAACACATTGAGATCCTTTTTAATGTCAAGATCAAATTTGAAAATCCTAACATTGAATCATTTTATAAAGTCATGATTTCTATGAAAATACTGAAAAACAAATTGATAGAAGAAAATATGAATTGAATCTTTTTAATAAAGTTTTGATTTCTGAAAAATAACTGACAAACATATTAAAAGAAGAAAGTAAGAATTTTTAAAAATTGAATCCTACATACTGAGAGAAGAAAATATGATTTTTTAGAAAATACTAACAAACACACTGATGTATAACATCCAATAACAATCAAGACTCGAAGGGCGAGAGGTGTAGAGGAGAAATCTACTGATTGTGGTGCAAATGAACTTTTGGTCTATTTCTCTGAGCCGGAACTTTCTTCCTCTTTACAATACTCTCAATTATAAGGAGTAAGCAATGTGAAATAAGATTATTTAGAAATATATATCAGAAAGTTGAAAGATTTTAAAACATATACAAGGAAGAAGAAGAAGAAAATAAGAAATCAAAGAATAAGAAGATAAAATTGATAGTCAAATGACCAAAGAAAAATTTATTCTCCCTCTCTCTGTCTATTGTTTTCAACATTAAAGACACATCAAAAATTCTTTTCCATTACAAATACTCAAAACTTAAACTAAAAACCTCTTAAGATTGTTCACTGCTATTGTTACAAAGTAAAAATTTTACTGAACCATCTCAGTCCTCTTCTCATCAATTTATTTGTTTTATTAAAAAATTAAGATTTTTTTTGTTTAAGAAATTCATAATTAAAAGAAGCAAATTAAACATATAACAAAACAATATTCATTACCAAAGCAAAGAAAAGAGAAACAAATCTACATTTTTTTAAATCATATATATGTACAGACTATCAGGAGTAGATGTGATCAACAAGAAAGAGCAAATGTCTGGAGATCAGTTGCAGAAGTTGCAACATTTGATATGAACCTTTCTATTTTTATGCTTATTATTTTTCTTAGAATATAAAAAGTCATGGCATTTAGCTTTTTTTTTTTTTTTTTTTGCAAGTTCATGAGAACTTTTTAAATTTAGCAAGGTTACTCCTCAACTTTTAAATTTTTACAATTTGAAATATTAACAAATTCTGAAATGAAATTAGTTGACTTTAATTCTCTAGGCATGATTCGAATGAGATTCAATATATAAAATAGTGTATTTTTAAAATCTTAGAATAGAACGCACTATTTTGTGCATCAAATTATACTTGGATCCCAATTAGAGAATTAAAAACAATTATAGTTTTCTTGTACAAAGAGTTCATCAGTACTTCAAATTACAAAAAAATTAAAAAGTTTGACGAATTATATTGCTAAAATTGAAAAGTTGTGTTGAATTTGTCCAAAACGCTAAAAGTTATGAATTGTTTTGCAATTTGCCCCTTAATTGGATCCTATTTTAAAGTTTACACAATTGATTGAAAAAAAGTTTGAACGCTAAAATAGTAAAAAGTGCAATTTTTCAAAAAAAAAAAAGATAATAATAAAGATAGACTCGGTCTTTGCTTGTTCCTTTTTCTCTTTCTCCATTCTTCAATCTCATCTGCCTTGAGCAAAAACAGAGTTAGAAATACAAAAAGTGCTGCAAACCAGAAGACTTTCGATTCAATCGAAAACTATGCCTCACTTCTACTTCAGACTTGAATCAGATGATCGGGAAGAGATGTATTTCGCGGAGATGCCGAGAAGTCAACCACATGATGCTGTTGCTCCTACCACAGAAGGAAAGAGTAGCAGTTCCTCTGATACAATAAGCAACGAAAGCGAGAGTTCTTCTTATGAAAAGCTTCCTCATCATCTCAAGTGCTGCTTAGACTACGCTGCTGTACTTACCAAGAGGTATCCCAGCAAAGATGAGCTGGTTCGGCTTTTGCTGGCTGAAGGTCTAATACCAGAGAAAACTGGAGAAATCATGGAGAATGTAGCTGAAAATATTATTGAAGAGTTAATTGGCCTTGGAATGCTTCAAGTAAATAACATCAACGAACGTTTAGAAGTTGTTGATCCTTACAAGAACTTATGCCTTGTTGAAGTGGATGAGCAAACTTTTATTTCTAAAACTGCAGATTCACCTGTACGTGCAGTATTCAAATTTTATAGGATGAAGGATCTTCTTGACTATAGAAACTTCAGTATTTGTAGTTTATTTCTATGTGTTAGAGCTCATTGGCTTTCTGATCATGTTCTCTCTCTGGCCTCCATGCAAGCTATCTGCAAGTTGCAATTCCTGTTGGTGTTGGATATATTTGGTATGATTGAAGCCTTGCCTGACGAAGTGGGAGACTTGGTTCACTTGAGTTATTTAAAACTGGTTAACTCGGGCCTCAATAAGCTTCCACAAACTTTAGGTAATCTACAGGAACTTCAAACTTTGGATATAATGTGTCGACATCTACGTCAACTACCAGTAGAGGTGCTGAAAATTCAACAACTCAGGCACCTTCTAGTTCGTGATTCCATCAACAACTGTGAAATTAGGGTGCCAAAAGGGATTGGAAAGTTGGTGAATCTTCAAACTTGCGAAGGTGTGTATGCTGGAGATGGCATTGCTGATGAACTTGGTACCTTAACCCAACTAAGACGATTGGGTATTAGGCGTGTCTCAGAAGATCATGCTAGTGAGCTTGCTGAAGCCATTATAAAAATGGGAAACCTTGTCTGCTTGTCCCTACATGCAGAGAGAACATTCTTTGAAGGTACTTTCTTCGGACTTCTACCTGAATTTGAATCATTTTTGCCTCCATGTCTTCTTCAAGAGCTTGATCTATATGGAGGCCTAGTTGAAATGCCAAATTGGCTTCCTTCCATGGGAAGTATTACAATGTTAAGCTTATGCGACTCTAATCTAACGGAGAACTCAATTTCAGTCCTTCAATATCTTCCCAGATTAAAACATCTCGCTCTATGGAATGCCTGCAATGCAAAGATTATTTGTAAAGAATTCTGCGAGGCTGGGGGCTTCCCAAAGCTGGAAGTTCTCAAGATTACTTCAAAGGTTCTAGTGGAGTGGACTGAGATAGTGAGTGGAGCTTTTCCTAATTTAAGGTATCTCGAATTCTCAAACAGTCTAAATTTCAGGTTTCTTCCCGAAGGTTTACAGAACATTAACACGCTTCAAGAACTTTGGTTGTGGGCAGTACACAGAGATCTTGAAAGGCTAATGCAAGGTAAAGACAACTATAAGATAAAGCATATTGAGAAGATAATAGTTAGATTTTGAGGAAACTCCATCAAGGACTCAAGGCTTTGGCTTTACAATGTTTGACAGTCAAGTTCCATCTCTGCAGTAAATTCTGAGCTATGAATGTTTATGCATCTGTAGTTTCAGCTTTCTTGGGCTTTTGTATTGAAATGTTTATGCATATGTAATCTTTATCACAAAAGCCAGTGATGCATATGATTCCATATCCAATTACAGGGCCAAATACTTCTCTTAACAGCCATATAATTGTTTTATACTTCTCCTGTGTTGGTTCTCCCTCTCTGAATGTGGTTTTACAATTTTCTTCACCTTTTTATAAAAATCACTTTGTTAATTTCAATTATTTTTTTTAAGATTTATCATTTACCCTTTATTTCCTTGATTATTTTACATTGAAAATCTCTAATGATTGTGGTAAAATTTAATATTTTTGGTAACTTGAGAATGTATAAATACGATAAAATCAATTTCAATTGTATTTTCAACAATAACCGAAATTTCAACAATAATCGAAAGAAAACGTTATTGAATTTGTCTTCATTTTATACATTTTTTATACAATTGAAATACACAATAATATTGTTACATGAAAGTTGAAACATTTTAATTATTTATTGTTTGTTCATATTGAGAGGGAGGAGAAATGTCTAAATAAAAATTTTTAATTATTTTTTCAAGTAGTAACATAAAACATGATTTTTTTTAAATTGTATTTATCGATTTATTTTTTAGAAATTAAAATATTTTTTATGCAGTATTACTAATTATATGCCTAGTTCATTATAATTAGTAAGAAACTTATATTACCATGTCACTTTACATTTACAAAATAAAATGCCATTTTCAAATCAAACTTGACTTCATATTCTTTGAATTTTTATTTGGAATTTTGATTAAAACGAAGTTAAAATTTAAATATTTCAAGTACTATATAAAGTCGAGTTCAAGTAAGAGATCAATAGGATTAGAATCAAGTCTAGGTAAAATATTGTATATTAATTAAAAATAAGTATTATATGTTGAATAAGAATAGGAACCTTATAGATTTGCATATTCTGCCAAAGCAATTGTAAATACTAAAAGGAAAAAAGACATTATGTTTCAATAAGTTCTTGTTGCTTTACCAAAATGTTTTCTTCTGATCAAGCGACAACAATGCTTTCATTGTCAAGAACATTTTTCTTGGAATGAATTAGCATTCAATCCATGTTGACAATAGAGAAGTGTATTTCGCACTTCTTCCATTACTTCCACAGGAACCTAGAAACATGGAGTAGAAGTGCTTTCAGTTCATTGGCACCTTCTTTTGTGATTCTTTGATTATTGGCACTTTAGCATATCATGAATAGATGCTAGCATTTAGTGCTGATATAAGAAAGTACTGAGTTCATGGCTGAAGAGAGACTAATAAATTCTAGAGCTTTTCTGCACAAGAACATGAGATGAGGAAATTACAAGTTGTTGCCTTCATCTCTCACCATCTGCAAAAGTTCAGGAAACTCAAAGTTCAGATAACAAATTAGTAAACAGATACAAGAGGTACTAAGGAGCGTCTCTTGTAGCTTTCAACATGCTCCTTTGGATATCGCCGGGTTTGGTTGTAAGCATCAATTTTGTTCATCTCCTGCAGAAAAAGTTTCATGATATGATCTGCAAGTAAAGAATCAATACATAGACAAACTCTACAATTCACCAGTTTTACTTGCAAACAGAGAAAAATTTTATTTGCGAAAAAAATGGAGAAGAGAATGTGCCCTTGTTCAGTAAAACAACAAAAATTTCAATTTTAAATGAAAGATAATAGAGAGGCGAAAAAGGGAACATAAAAAATTTTCAATTTTAAAGGCAGACATGCAAGTAATTCAGCTGAGACAAGTAATAGCAGCGGAGACGTCTGTGTCTTATGTGTCATATTAGGTGTTACACTTTAATGTAAATTTCAATTTTTTAAACGTACAGTCAAATTAAAAATTCAATTTAAAAATTCAATGTAAAAATAAAAATATAAAAAATTAATATATACAAATAAAAGTGTGAAAAAATATTAAAAAAATAAAAATGTAAAAGATAAAATATGGGTTAAAGTTTTTTTTTTTTTCAGCTTCAATTGTTCTTTTAACTTGTTCTTCATTTGCCATTTTTCCTAACTTTTCTTTAGTTTGTAGGTTGCTTGAATAATGGAGTTTCTTGTCAAATCATGTGTCTATCAGGTGGCAAATGATGTGACGAGCGTCTTGAGTAGAAGTCAAGCCTACTTATTTTGAATGCATTCTTTGATCAATCAAAGCAATTAATTGGAGGGTATACAACAATTCATGATCAATTTTTAATTTTAACAAATATTACTCATTAATTTTTTTTAATTTTTCAATTTGAAACACTGACACATTCTTAGATGAAATCTCATTGATATAGTTGTCAAAGTTGGCTTCAATTCTCTAGGCATGATTCATATGGAATTCAATATACAAACATTCAATTTTTTATATATTGAATGATATAGAGAATTAAAAACAGTTATAATTCTCTTATACAGTAAGTTTATCGGTACTTTAAATTATAAAAATTAAAAAGTTGAACAACATTCCTAAAATTAAGTTCCTTATTTCTAAAGTTTAGACAATTAATTAAAAAAGTTTAAAATGCCAAAATAATAAAAAGTGAAAATTGTAGATACCATTTGTGCAATTGTTTTTTTTTTTTTTTTAGAAAAAAAGAGTTGGTCTTTAGCTCCTTTTTCTGTCTCTCCCTTCTTCAATCTCATCTTCCTTGATCAAAACCGAGTTACAAATACAAATACAACCAAAAAAAAAAAATCATCTGCCTAGCAAGAAAACTATGCCTCACTTCTACTTCAGACGTAAATCAGATGGTCGGGAAGAGAAGTATTTCGCGGAGATGCCAAGAAGTCAACCTCAGGATGTTGTTGTTCCCACCACACAAGGAAAGAGTAGCAGTTCCTCTTACTTATCAAACTATGAAAAGCTTCCTCATTATCTCAAGTGCTGCTTAGATTATGTTGCTGTAGTTGCCGACAGCTGGAGATATTTCGGTCCCAGAAAAGATGAACTGGTTCGACTTTTGGTGGCTGAAGGTCTAATACCAGAGAAAACGGGACAAACCATGGAGGACGTAGCTGAAAATACTATTGAAGAGTTAATTGGCCTGGGAATGGTTCAAGAAATTCAAAGTTGTTGTCTACAAGTTGTTGATCGGTACAAGAAATTGTGTCTCATTGAAGTGGATGAGCAAAATTTTGTTTCTAAAGCTGCAGAGTCACCTGTACGCGCAGCATTCATCGTTGATAGGATGAAGGATCCTCTTGAATTTAGAAACTTCAAAATTCGCAGTTTATTTCTGCGTGTTAATTCTACTTGGTATTCTGATAAGGTTCTCTCTCTGGCCACCATGCAAGCTATCTGCAAGTTGCAATTCCTGAGGGTCTTGTATATATGTGGTGCCATTGAAGCCCTGCCTGATGAAGTGGGAGACTTAGTTCACTTGACGTCTTTGGAGTTGATCTACTCACAACTGGACAAGCTTCCAAAAAGTTTAGGTAACCTTCAGAAACTTCAAACTTTGGATATAAGGTGCTCTGCAAAACTACATAAACTACCAATAGAGGTGCTGAAAATTCAACAACTCAGGCATCTTCTAGTTCGTGATTCCATCAACTATTATGAAATCAGGGTGCCAAAAGGGATTGGAAAGTTGGTGAATCTTCAAACTTGCGAAGGTGTGTATGCTGGAGATGGCATTGCTAATGAACTGGGTACCTTAACCCAACTAAGACGATTCGGTGTTAGGCGTGTCTCACAAGATCATGCTAGTGAGCTAGCTGAAGCCATTATGAAGATGGAAAACCTTGTCTCCTTGTCCCTACAAGCAGAGATAACACTTCTTGGACATGGATTCACAGGATTTCTACCTGAATTTGAATCATTTTCGCCTCCATGTCTTCTTCAAGAGATTCGTCTATGTGGAGGCCTAGTTGAAATGCCAAATTGGCTTCTCTCCATGAGAAGTATTACTAGGTTAAGCTTATACGAGTCAAATCTAACGGAGAACTCAATTTCAGTCCTTCAATATCTTCCCAATTTAGAACATCTCGATCTATGGGAAGCCTGCAATGCAAAGATTATTAGTAAAGAATTTTGCAAGGTGGGGGGCTTCCCGCAGCTGAAATGCCTGCATATTGATTCTATGTTTCTTGCGGAATGGAATGAGATAGTGAGTGGAGCTTTTCCAAGTTTAAGGTGTCTCCAATTTTCATATTGTTCAAATTTGAGGTCTCTTCCTGAAGGTTTGCAGAACGTTTCCACTCTTCAGGAACTAGGCTTGAGGAAATTCCACACAGACCTCGCAAGGCGACTGCAGGGTGAAGAGAATTACAAGATCAAGCACATATCAAATGTTTGGTTTGAGTGACAACATTGAAGTTCAGACCTGAGAGAGTTTTTGAGGAAAGTCATTGAGAACTTGAGGATTTTTATTTATATGCTTAATTCTCGAACTCCATTTCTGCATTGTGCTATCAGTTATAACGCGTTAGCAACTCTACTTTTCTTACATGCTCATAATGCATCAGTAATTGCCATAAAATAACCAGTGAAATGTTTGGGCATTTGTACATTTACCTGTTAATACTTGTATTCATAATGATGTCTTTGTACTATTGTTATTGATGACCGGGAGGAAATCTGACTAGGGTGCTTGTGATGACTGATTTATGCAAGATCAGACATTCGAGAAAATAGTGCAGTACAAGTCAAGAATATATAGGTGTTTTGATGAGGGGAGCTATGCAGCCACAGTCTAAAGATTCATAATGGAATGAAATAGCCAACCATGTTGATGCTAGAGAAGTGTATTTAGAGCTTATTGATATCAGTATACACCAGTTATTTCACAGGAACCTAGGAACACGTAGATTATTTGCACCTTTTTTTATTCTTAGATTATTGGCACTTTTGCACATGATATGTAGATGATAGCATTTAGAGCTGGTATAAGAATGCCCTGACTTCATGGCTAAAGAGAGAATAATCGAGAGTCTAGAGCTGACCTCTGCACGAGAATATGAGATGAGGAAATTAGAAGTTGTTGCCATCATCTCTCACCATCTGCAAAAGTTCAGGAAACTCAAAATTCAGATCACAAATTGGTAATCAGTGTTGGATCCTGGAAGGTAAAATAGAAGAACATGAACATGAAAGAAATAGCAACTAAAAATGATGAACTAAAATTTGAACTAAATAGGTTTTCTTTTTCTTCCTTTTCTTCGTTTTCTTACTTCTCAAAGTACATACTTTTATTCATTTTTGTTCCGGCAGCCTCCTTTTGTAAGAACAGGTTGCTTTTCTAAGACACAGACAAGTATTTCCATGATGTTGCTGGTTTGAAGTATATTTGCCATACTTAAAACACTACACCATATTTGCCATCTTCAAATACTACACCATATTTGCCATACTTGTGTCCTTGAAATAAGGACCACCATTGTTTTTTCCTAACTTTAATGATATTTCTGACACCCTAAAACAAAAATCTCAACAAATCCAACACCCCTCCGTCGTGAGATTTCTGTTGGAGATCATAACTTGTATTTCCATGGACAAAATTCTTTTGAAGTTCATGCTTTTTGTTCATCAGCCTCTTCTTCAACATCTTCAAGTAACTTTGTCTTCAATTTTTCCTCTTGCTTTTCCTGGTGGCCTCTTCACCAACAATGAAATTCCTCCTCCATATCAAGTCTTCTTCAAGAAGAAAACAACATTTCTTTGAATTCTTTAAATATGGCTCATAGCCATTGAACAACAATTTCATTTTCAGTTTGGGGACATGTTAGTCCATTTCAAACAAATTCAGTTTAAAAACTACTTGGTCTTCTTCAAATTTAAATTTAGAGACTTGTTGGTCTTCTTCAAATTTCAGTTTATAGACTTCAAATTTTGATTTGCTTGATTTTGGACTTACCCATGTCCTTCAAGAAGATTTTTGCTGCTTTAAATGACCTGCAAAGGTCTTGCTTTTTTTCAGAGATATTTCAATTTAAGGACATGTTGGTCCTTCAAGGTTCTTGGTTTTTGATAACTCAATGCATCAAAAATTCTCTTCTTTGTGCTCAGAAAACAGGGTACAACTGAAACATGATCTGAAAGCATTCTTTCAAATACAATTTTGAGGTCATTTTTCAGTTTTTTTGGACTTAATTAGTGCCATTCAAACCCTTTTTTTAAGAAAACATGAATTCAGAACTCAAAAAATAGACACAAAACCATCAAACACAAATTGACGAAGTCATAATGCATCATGAATGAAAACATGAAAATATGAAACTAAACTTTCAAACAAATTTCTCAGCAGCATCTCAATACTTCAAAACAAGATTTTGAATATAAACAAACCCCCCAAAGATCAATGGAGCTCTAATACCACTATTGGATCTTGGAAGGTAGTGACAAAAGATAAAAAAAAAAGAGATTTTATGAAATGTTTTCTGTGTTATTTCACTTAACAGAAGTATAATATATAGACATCAGGAATTATCAAATCCCTTAATCCTAGAGTCTAATATAGTAAGCATAATTAGATCCTATAATCCTAGGCCTATTATAGGAAGAAATACAGCAATAATTACATCAAGAATATATACAACAATAATGGAAATTTTAGAGAGGTAATCAAGGGATATACAGCTATATGAAAAAAATTAAATAAGGAAAGAAGAGTATATTGACATCCCCCCTCAAATTGATGCGGGTAAATCTATTAGCATCAATTTGCTACTGAGAAACTTGTGTTGTTGGCGTGTCAAAGCTTTTGTAAAGACATCAGCTATTTGAAGATCAATAGTAAGATGAGGAAGAGTGATAACACCTCGAGTAAAAGCCTCCCTAATGTAATGACAGTCCACCTCTATATGCTTTGTGCGTTCATGATATACTGGATTCGCAGCTATTTGAATGTATTATAACCATGAAGTGGAGTGGGATCAGTTTGAGGGAATCCAAGTTCTGAAAGAAGACCATATAACCACACAATTTCAGAACAAGCTGCAGACATGGCTCTATACTTAGCCTCCGTGGAAGATTTAGAGACACAATCCTGCTTCTTATACTTCTAAGAAATCAAGGCATCTCCAAGGAAAACGCACCAGCCTGTTGTAGACTTCTTAGTATCCAGGCAGCCAGCCTAATCTGCATCACTATACGCAATTAAATGAAGAGCAGATTTGGTAGGGAAAAACAACCCATGAGTAGTTAACCCAATTAAGTATCGAATAATGTGACGAACAGTAGCAAGATGAAGATGTCGAGGTGATTGCATAAATTTGCTAACTATATGGACAACATATGAGATATCAGGCCTTGTAATTGTTAGGTAAATAAGACTACCAACAAGTTGCCTATATAAAAAAGGATCAGGTAAAAGCTCGCCTTCATCTTTTCGGTATTTCACATTTACCTCCATTGGCGTATCAACAACAATAGCATCCTTTAAACCAGCTAGCTCAATGAGATCTTGGATGTATTTATGTTGATTTAAGAACAAACCATGATCTCGAGAGTGAACTTCTAGCCCTAAAAAATATATGAGATGTCTAAGATCTTTCATTTGAAATGTATTATGCAACATATTTGAAGCCTAGTGATCAGCCCATTGTCATTACTAATGATGATAATATCATTTACATAGACCAAGAGAAAGACCATACCAGTGGTTGTCTTGTGAAAGAAGAGTGATGAATCATATTGACTTTGTGTAGAAGAGAAGGTGAGAAGAGGGCTGCGAAACTTCTCAAACTAGACTCTAGGTGCCTGCTTCAACCCATACAAGGAGCGTTTTAGCTTGTAAACTTCATGAGAATCCGTCAATGACATACCCAGTAGAAGTTTCATGTAAATCTCTTCTTTAAGGTCCCCATTCAAGAAGGCATTTTTTACATCCATCTGATGTAAAGGCCAAGAGTTCGATGATGCAATAGCAAGAATGGTTCTCACTGTGGTCATCTTAGCAACTGGTGCGAATGTTTCTTCATAGTCCAAGCCATATTCTTGTTTATTGCCAAGAGCAACCAATCGAGCTTTGTATCTATCTAAAGAGCCATCAGATTTGAGTTTCACAGTATAGACCCACTTACTACCAATGGGCTTAACATTTAGAGGATAAGAAATAATGTCCCAAGTATGGTTTTCCTCAAGTGCTTGAAGTTCTGCTTCCATTGCTTGTTGCCAACACTCATATTCCATAGTTTGTTTATAACAAGTGGGAATGGAAATAGAAGACAAAGTAGTAGACATAGCCATAGGGGTTTAAAAACCATACCTTTCAGGAGGTTTGTAAGGTCTAGAGCTTCTTCGAAGAGGAGGTGAATCATTGGAAATGGGTAGAACAAGATCATATGCCGTAGGAAGATGTGGAGGAACCTCAATGAGACCTGTAAGAGGATCAGATGTAGGAGGAGTACGTCTACGGTAAACATAACCAGGTTTAAACCTTTGCATTGGTGTTGGCGATTTAGGAAAATGTGGTAAAGCAGATAGAGAAGGGAATTCTGAAGTCTGTTGTGTGCTAAAAAAGGGCTGATTTTCAAAAAAAAAATGACATTCCTAAAGACACGAGTTCAACGGGCATATGGATCATAGCAAAGAAATCCTTTTTAGGTTCCGGCATATCCTAAAAAAGCACACTCGACAGATTGGGCCATAAGTTTATATCTCTCATATGTAGGAAGGTGAACAAAATAAACACATCCAAAGATATGAAGATTGGAATAATTTGGTACATGCCCAAACAAACGAAAGTAGGGAGAATCATTGTTCAAGTTGGAAGAAGGCAATCTATTAATCAAATAAACAACATTAGACAAAGCTTCACACCAAAAATGAGAAGGAACACAAGACTCAATTAGAAGAGTTCGAACAACATCTAGAAGATGGCGATTCTTTCTTTCAGCCACACCGTTTTATTGTGGAGTGAAAGGACAAGAACGCTGTGATATGATCCCATGACTTTGAAGAAAAAATTAAAATGCATTTAACATATATTCACCACCTGAATCAGATTGCAAGATTTTGATTTTAGCAAAAAATTATGTTTCAACTAAAGCAAGAAAGACCTTAAACACAGAGAAAACCTCACTTTTAGACCGAAGAAAATATACCCAAGTAAAGCGAGTGAAATCATCAATAAATGTAACAAAGTATTTGTAATTTTCATGAGAAATTACAGGTGCAATGCCCCATACATTAGTATGCACGAGTTCAAAAGGTTTGGTGGTATGGCTTTTATGCAAGGGAAAAGGAAATGTTTTGCTTTTACCAATTTTGCAAGATGCACAATCAACAATATCACTATTAGAAGAAGCTGAATTTTTATTTTCAAATAAACCAGATTTAAGCAAGAATCGAAGTACATAAGAATTAGGATGTCTTAAACGTTTATGTCATATCTGATTATCACATTGAACAACATTACAAGCAACATAATTTGACACCAAAGAAGGAGATAGAAGCAAAGGAAATAGACGTCCCACTTTAGGTCCCTTTGTGATCGTCTTCCCGGACACTTGATCCTGCACAAGATAACCAGAAGTTGAAAATAGAACAGTACATTTGTTATCAACTAATTGGCCGGCAGATATAAGACTAGTGGATGGCTTAGGAGACACAAAAACAGTATTTAAAGGGGCTGAAATATCACCAACAGCTGTGATAGGTAAGGAATTACCATCAGCAGTATGAATCCGAAGATCTCCTTTATATTTTCTAATATTATTTAAAGGTAAAGCAATGTTGGCCATGTGATTAGAAGCACCAAAATAAAAAAACCAAGGTTTAGGATTAGAATTTTTGTTACCTGAAAGGCCTAAAGCAGAAAGGGCAGAAACTATCATTTGTTGGACCATTTCAGGAGTAATAGAAGACTGACCAGGACTAGGAGCATTTGAGGAATCAATCGAGACATTGTAGGCAATTTCAGATTTCTTTGGAGGCCAAATGGAATAATCTTTGATCATATGCCCTGTTTTCTTACAATAATTGCATAATTTTTTAGTACAATTAGTAGCAATGTGCCCAAATCCTTTACAACTATAGCACTAGACATTAGTCATATCTCTGCCTTTTTTAAACTTCCTTGAGCAGCGTAGGCAACAGGAATTGGAGCAGAATTTTGTACTTTTTGCTCCAAGACAGCCTATGTAATAAGTCGTTGTTCTTCCCTGAGAAGCTCTCCCACACAAATATCGAATAAAGGAACTGATTCTCTGTTCATCATGTTGGACCTGATTGCTTCAAACTTCCCTCTTAACTTCATTAAAAACTGGTCACGCTTGCTAATCTCATGCACACTTTGGATAGCAATGAGTCCTTCAAGAGGTACACTTGTATACACAATATTAATGTACTCAGCCCAAAGATTTCCAAAAGAAGAATAAAACTCTTAGATTGACATATTCCCTTAGCTAAGTTGACCCAACTCAAGTATTAATTAGAACCTTTGTGCTATATTGCTTTAGTTGTAAATTTTCTTCAAGTAATCTCACATTTCTCTAGAGGTTTTATAAGGCTTGAGATTGAGAAGTATGGATGGTTCCACACTTCCAAGGATCTAAGACATAATCTGAGTATCCTTCACCTCCCATTTCACATATTTCTCCTTCTCCTTCTCACTATTAGGTGCAGGATCTGTCCCATCAATATGACCCCATAATTCATTTCCATTGACAAAAATCTGAAATTTGAATGCCCAGGCAAAATAGTTCTTGCCATTAAATTGAACAAGAAAATGTTCAGATCGTTCTAAAGACATGATTCAACCAGAACAAAAACTAAAAATCAAGTCCAAGAAAACAGAATAGAAGAACACGAAAAGAACAAGAACAAAAAAAAAACTAAGATCTTGGAGCTAGACAAGGAACCAAGCGCAAGATGAAATGATCTCAGAGTTTAGGCTCTGATACCATTACAAAAAAATAAAAAAAGAGATTTTATGAAATGTTTTCTATATTATTTCACTTAACAGAAGTACAATATATAGACATCAGGAATTATCAAATCCCTTAATCCTAGGGTCTAATATAGTAAGCATAATTAGATCCCATAATCCTAGGCCTATTATAGGAAAAAATATAACAGTAATTACACCAAGAATATATACAACAATAATGAAAATCTTAGAAAGGTAATTAAAGGATATACAACTATATGGAAAAAACTAAATAAGGAAAGAAGAGTATATTGACAAGTAGAACAAAAAAACATGAACATAAAAGAAATAGCAACTAAAAATGATCAACTAAAATCTGAACTAAAGAGGATCTTCTTTTTCTTACTTCCCAACATACATACGTATATTCATTTTTGTTCCAGCAGCCTCCTTTTATAAGGAGAAGTTGCTTTTCTAACACCATACTTGTGGTCAGACTTGTGTCCTTGAAATAAGGATCACCATTCTTTTTACCTAACTTGAATTACACTCTTAAACAAAAATCTCAGCAACACCAACAAACAGAAACAGAAGGTACCAAAATGCGTCTCTTGTAGCTTTCAACATGCTGCTTTTGGATCTCGCCGGGTTTGGTTGTAAACGTCAATTTTGTTCAACTCCTGGAGTTCCATGATATGATATAAAGTAAAGATCAATACATAGACAAACTCTATAGTTTACCAGTTTTACTTGTACACGCTAACAATTTTATTTGCAAAAAAATGGAAAAAAGAATGTGCCCTAGTTCAGTAAAAAGCTGCAACATCAAAAACTTCCATTTTAAACGGAAGCCGATAGAAAGGAAGAAAAGGAAAAACTCAGACAACAAGAAAATTCTGAACACAGGAAACAGAATTTCCATCCTCTTGCGAACATATTATATTAAAGACTTCTCCCTTTTGACAGTTTAAAGTTCCCATTCAATTGACTAGAATACCAGATATAATCAATTGGCTGTAAGAAAAAAACAACCTACTAAATAAAACATATTGAGATCTTCTCAAGTTAGCCTGGACATGACTGATTGTCCTTAGCCATATGGAATTTCATCATATAAAGAAAAATAACCACAAATGTTTTACTTAATTTCCTTCAAGAAAATCGAATAGTTAAGAAAATTTTAGTTCAACAATTTGAACTTGCCTAACATTACATGATAAAACAACATGCTGAATTATAAGAAAGACGAGAAGATAAAAATCTGATAAAACAGAAATGCATGTTTGATTAGAGATGGTAATTGACAGAGTAAAAAGATACGAGCAGTTTTATCATACCTCAATCCAAGTGGCCAAATTAGGCCTCCCTGCAGTGATGTTGTACTCTACATCCAACAAGGCAGGTTG
Source organism: Mallotus nudiflorus (assembly GCA_947683625.1). NCBI lineage: Eukaryota > Viridiplantae > Streptophyta > Magnoliopsida > Malpighiales > Euphorbiaceae > Mallotus > Mallotus nudiflorus. The sequence continues at coordinate 1,505,046 of CANTUR010000099.1, forward strand.
AAATCTTTCAATGGAAGGCGCATATGCAATATCTACCTATAGGAAATGGAATGGCAAATTGAACTCGTCCATTTCAATGCAAGAAATAAAATATATTCCAGAATAATCTCACTGCTAGAAAATGGGGTAACCACCCTTTGATTACAATGAAAATTCACACCATCAATTTATAGAAAGCATGTATCTAAACCACAAGAAGTGTTAATTTCTTATCCTTACTAAATTGCCCAAGGAAAAATGGTCCATCATCAAATTTGGAAAGAGAGGTTTCAATTAATTTCTTATCCTTACTAAATTGCCAAAGGAAAAATGGTCCATCATCAAATTTGGAAAGAGAGGTTTCAATAAAATCAAGTGCAGCACCTGTAGCAGTTCATCACTGTCATGACATTATCTAAGTTTCTAGCCGAAAAAGAAAAGTTGGGGCACCAGGCACTTAACCCACCAGCTTCATTTGTTTCTCCTTTGTACAAGGAAACTAACACTTTTTTGAATGAGTCAAAGTATGGAAACAACTCTTCTGCTAACTCTTTCTTTGCTGGATCCTTCAAAACATAGTGTAAGCATGTTACTTAAATGAAGAGATGAAAACAAGAAACAGAGGCAGCTCTCAATCTTACATCAGGGAAAAGTGATGGTCCGTCAAAGTTACCATCAATGGGTTTAATCAAATCCAGAGACTCTCCTTTTACTTCATTATTGTGTTCCAGTGCAGGTACCTGCATTAGCACCTTGCGTAAACAACCAGAAAGAAAGCAAAAATAATGTGATATAGCAAATTCAAATTATCTTGCAGGATCCTTGGCAATTTTCTTACTCCATCTTTCATCTCTACATTCAAGCCCAGTTTCATATTTCATTAGTTAAGAAGAAGCTCACAATGCCAATTAATTTTAGATAGCATTGCTTAGTAAACAAGAACTACTTGTGATGCCAATAGAGTGATAAACATAGGCCTTTATCCAGCCAGAAAGAAGCAAGCAAAATTCTACTAGTTTTGCACAACCCTTAGCCAATCACTCATCTTTCATCTCTACATATACCTATTAGTTCAGAAGAAGTTCAAAATCCCAAAAGAGAAGCTGCTTAACTAAAATTATCAGTTTAGCATGACAACAGAACAAGAAATATACATGCTGCAATTATGTGACAAGCATTTGGATGTTCATGGAACAAGATCATCCGTTTGATTTCTTCAAAAAAAAAAACTTGTGTCAGCAATTATTTTTGTCACTGTATAGTAACAGACATATTTATTTGCTATTTTCAGGGACTGATTAGTGCATTACTAAATCTGAATTCTAAAGTCATATGAGATATAAAATAAAAACCTAAAGTTACGATTACCGAATGAGAAATAATGACAATCTTAAGAAAATTACCACAAGCAAGTTACAATCACAAGGTGCAATCACATAACCTCACCTTGTTAGGAGGGTAGACTTTCTCTTTGTACAAGGCAGGCCTATTTAACAGATCAATAGGAACCAATTTTATCACATCCTGTAATCCCTGCTCTCCCCATTTGCTTAAGAACACTAAAAAACAAGTTTTAGCACAAAACCAACAAAAAGATCACACCCAAAAGACAGAAATTAACTTTGAAACAGTTACCTACTCCAGATTAGGTGCTCTTTGGAACAAGAATCTCCACACAACCTATTGTCTGAGTTGAAGCATTCAATTTCTAAAATTCTAGTTCTATCTAGAACTATAGACATTTTCATATCAAAGTAAACAAAACCCAATTCCTAAAAAGGTTGCAGAAACAACCTTATAGTTGCGAGTAATACACAAACGCTGTGCATATGGGCATGTGTAAGAGATGTACAACCTGCAACGTACAAACAATGGTAACATAATCACTAAAAATCAAACAATTAGAGGCCAAATAGCTCATAAGATAACGTAGTTAATTAATAGGCATCATCAGTATCATTAAACAGTTTTTAAAATCTGCAAGCAATTGTATTAACACTTCAGTACCATACCTTGTTGTTCCATCAAAAATTGGAGGGGCTTCTGAAGCAGAAGTAAGAGCAGGCGGAAGAACCTCATTAACACTTCTGCAAACACAACGTTGAGAACTCAAAGACCCAGTAATAAGAATTGCATCTTTTTAATCTGCAAGAAAAGAGGAACTGATTTTTGTTCTTTTTCTTTCATTTTCTCAGCAACCAAACAAATTTAAACTTAGCTGCATACCCAGTAGCCATAGAAGCTGATATGGGTGCAGTTCTTGAAGTTATGAGTGAATTACGAAAGCAAGTTGTTGCCGTTGAAGTGAAAGAGAGAAGAATTGAATGATGCTGTTGGTATTGGATAATCTTTTTAGTTATTAAATTTTTATTTAAATCTTGCCGTAGTTTTTAGAATATTTTTCAATTTTTAAACAATTTAATATTTATCATGAATGTTAACGAATAATATATTACTTATAAATAAATAATATATTACTTTATAAGAGAATAATTTTTAAATAATGGAAAGGAAATTTTTATATAAAGAAATTGAAATTTATTAATAAGAAGATAGAGAAAAAAGATAGATTATTTTTCAAATTTTTTCAATATTATCGTTCTTCAAATTCCCTCTAAATTTTCTTAAAATCATTATACTATAAAATATTTTTCTTCTAATTAAATACTACTAAAACAAAGTAAAGGCATTTAAATTTTAATTTGGTATTTCAAGTTTAGTTTTATAATAAATTAAACAATTCAATCTTAATTCTACAACACATTATCAGCACGAAAAGCTCTCGATCAATATAATAAGATATATATTTCTTAATATTTAATATTTATAAATATATTATTTAATTATATATTATCATGGATGGCTATATCTCCTATTAATTTATATTTATTCATATTTATATTTATTTCTTTAATCTAATTTTATATTAATTGTTATTTTTATTTTGTTTTACTAACTACACCATTGATGCAAAATTTGCTAAAAATGGTTCTAATATTATGGATAGTTATACCTCCTACCAATTTATATTTATGCATATTTATATATTTTTTATTATTTATATTAATGGAAGGTTATACCACATTTTATATTAATAGGCAGTTTTGCCTCATATTTATACATATCATTATGTTAACTCACTTACTATAAATAATCATATCAACATTATTTATTAATTTTACTTTATATAATTTATTTCTCAATATATTATATTAAAAAAAATTATAATGGCTATATTTTTATTACCAACGGTAACATAACAGTAACAAACAACTATATTTTTCGTTATAAATAGACAAGTTATAAATTTTATTTATTCACACAAATTCATACATTTTCTTTTTCTCTCTTTACTCTAAATTGTAAACATGATTTGATATATTTATATTTGTGTTTTAATTATGACTATTATAATAGTTTTTGGAATAATTCATATAGAAGATGATTTTCTATTTGATATAAATTTAAATATTATTGTATCATTTTTTGTACCGCTATTATTTCTTGCAATATTCATTCATGATATTATTAATTAGTAAATTCTGATTATGTTTGATTTTTTTTAAATAGTCATCAAATTTATGAATTCTAATTGAGTTATATTTTTTTTTATTAGTTATCATAATGACAAATCTAGCAAAGCTTGAGTTCGTTGCTCTTGACATCACGGGAAAAAATTATATGTCTTGGATTTTAGATGTAGAAATGCATCTTCAATCAATGGGATTAATTGATACCATAAAAGAAAATAATAACACCTCATTGCAAGATAAGGCTAAGTCTATAATTTTCTCCATCGTCATCTTGATGAAGGATTAATTTGTGAATATTTGACTGTCAAAAATTCAAGTGTTCTTTGGAAGGATCTAAAAGACAGATATGATCATCAAATACATGTAATACTACCAGTAGTCACTGATGAATGGAGAGCTTTACGCTTTCAAGATTTCAAAAAAATGAGTGATTATAATTCTGCAATATTCAGAATAGTATCACAATTAAAATTATGTGGACAGACAGTCACAGACGAGGATATGCTGGAGAAATCTTACTCCACATTTCATGCATTAAATGTTACACTGCAACAATAATATAGGATGTAGAGATTTAAAAAATATTCTGAACTAATTTCATGTCTAGTGGTAGCTGAGAAAAATAATGAACTCTTGATGAAAAATCATCAGTCTCATCCCACTGGCTCAGTAGCATTTCCAGAAGCAAATGCTACAAATTATTCCAGACATAAAAATTACAATAGCCATAGACGTGGAAGAGGTAGAGGTCATGGACGTGGAAGAGGTCAATTCTTTGGCCGTGGTCGTGGAAATAAATATAATAATACTTCACAACAAACTCAGACTCAACTTCAAAAGAAGTTAAATCAATCATCAGTGGTGTTCAAGAAAGGCCTCAACATAAGTCTAAAACTGTGTGTTTCAGATGTAGTAGTAAAGGACATTGGGCACGAATTTGTCGTACACCACCACATCTTTGCCAACTTTATAAGGCATCATTAAAAGACAAAGAAAAGGAAATAAACTTCAATGAGCATCATACTCTTGTTAGTGATACAACTCATCTAGATGTTTCTGATTTTACTGATAATTTTATTGACAATGGAAATTGAGGCAATTATAATTTTAAGTATGTTGTTATTACCTATTTTATTTTCAATTCTGAAAAATAAGTTATTGTTATGTATGTTATTTTCAAATTAATAAAATGTCCTACTTTACAATTATTTTACGTTTTTACCTTAATTGATTAATTATGTATTTATCTATTTTGAAGTTTAATATGGATTATGCTCAGTATAAAGACAATATTGGAGATCTCTGTATACCAAATAGTGGTACTACACATACTATCTTGAAAAATAGAGATTATTTCTCTGAAATAAAGCCCACAAAGGTAGTTGTAAAAACAATCTCAGGTCCTGTATATCTTATTGAAGGAATTGGAAAAGCTAAATTTACGTTACCAAATTGAACAAAATTTATAATTGATGAAGCTTTGTTTTCACCAAAATCAATAAGAAATTTATTAAGTTTTGATGACATATATCAAAATGGGTGTAATACCTAATCCATTACTATAAATGGTAATAAATATTTAAATATAGTTTCCTATGAATCAGGAAAAATACAAGTATTGGAAAGATTGTCAAAACTCCCTACTGGATTGCATTACACGTATATATGAATCATATATGGCAGTAAAAGAAAAATCTTATGATCCTTCAACAATAAATTTATGGCATGACATATTAGGTCATCCTGGATCAGTAATGATGCGAAGGATAATTGAGAATTCATATGGGCATCCATTGAAGGGGCAAAGAATTCCTCAATCAAATGAAATGCCATGTACAGCTTGTTTTCTCAAAAAATTAATCTTGAGGCCTTCACCATCTAAAATTCAGATGAATCACCTATATTTCTTGAAAGAATTTAAGGTGATATATATGGGCCAATTCACCCACCATGTGGACCATTCAGATATTTTATGGTATTAATTGATGCATCTAGTAGATGGTCACATGTTTGTCTATTGTCAACTCATAATGTTGCATTTGCAAGGTTGCTAGCTAAAATTATTAAATTACGAGCACAATTCCTTGATTATACAATCAAGAGGGTAAGACTTTATAAAGCTGGTGAATTTACATCTCAAGCATTCAATGATTATTATATGTCTATTGGGATCATTGTTGAGCATCATCTTGCCCATGTACATACTCAAAATGGTTTACCTGAATCATTGATTAAACGCCTTCAGCTTATTGTTAGACCATTAATAATAAGAACAAAGCTTCCCATTTTAGTTTGGGGTCATGCAATCCTATATACTGCTTCATTAATTCACATCAGACCTAGTGCATATCATAAATACTCCCCATTACAATTGGCATTTGGTCAAGAGCCAAATATTTTCCATCTCAGAATTTTTGGTTGTGCAATATATGTACCCATTGCGCCATCTCAGTGCACAAAATGTGTCCTCAACGAAGATTGGGAATTTATGTTGGGTTTGAAACACCCTCGATTATTAGATATCTTGAACCTTTAACTGGTGATATTTTTACAGCACATTTTACTGATTGCCAATTTAATACGGTTGTTTTTCCAACATTAGGAAAAAAGGAGAAAGAAGGGAAAAAGGATATTTCATGGAATGAACCATCATTATTGCATGAAGTGCAAAAGATTGTGCACTTACAAGCAATTGTAAATCAATTGCTAGATGTATTTACTGATACAAAAAGAGTGACTAAATCATATATACCAGTAGCCAATGCTCCTGCTCATTTTGAAATTTCAGAAATAAAACCTGAGAGTAAAGACACTCATGAGTCTAAAACACACTAAAAACGTGGAAGACCAATTGGTTCTAAAGATAAAAATCCTCAAAAGAGAAAGGGAGTGGATAATCATATTGATAGAGAGGAAAATATCCCTGAAGAAATAGAAAATAAAGAAAGTCCCCAAATGGAAGTTATAAATGATATTAATCAAGAAATCTCGATAAATTATACCAATACAAGAAAATTTTTGAATAGAAATGAGACGAAAAGTATTGATGAAATATTTTCATATATTGTTGCATGTGAAATCATAAATGACAAAGATGATCCTGAACCAAAATCAGTCATGGAATGTCAAAATAGGCATGATTGGATAAAATGGAAAGATGCTATGCAGGCTGAATTAGACTCACTAAACAAATGAAATGTTTTTGGGCCAATTATTCCTATGCCTAAAACTGTGAAACCTGTAGGATACAAGTGGGTCTTTGTACGAAAGAGAAATGAGAAAAATGAAATAATAAGGTACAAAGCTAGACTTGTAGCTCAAGGTTTTTCACAAAGGCCGGGAATTGATTATGATGAAACATATTCTCCTATTATGGATGCAATTACATTCAAGTATCTGATTAGCCTAGTAGTTTCTAAGAAATTAGAAATGCGTCTTATGGATGTTGTAACTACTTATTTGTACGGATCACTTAATAGTGACATTTATATGAAAATCCCTAAAGGATTTAAAATGCCTGAAGCATTAAGTACAAAACCCAAAGAAATGTATTCGATTAAGCTCCAGAGATCTTTATATGGGTTAAAATAGTCGAGGCTCATGTGGTATAATCATTTAAGCGATTATTTGATTAATAAAGGATGTGTGAGTAATATTATCTGCCCATGCATTTTTATTAAGAAAACAATATCCGAATTTATGATTATAGCTGTATATGTTGATGATTTAAATATCATTGGAACAAAAAATGAGATCCATGAAGCAACAGTATACTTAAAGGAAGAATTTGAAATAAAAGATCTTGGAAAAACCAAGTATTGCCTTGGTTTACAAATTGAGCAAATGCACAATGGGATGTTCGTGCATCAATAAAATTATACAAAAAAGATCTTGAAATGCTTTAATATGGATAAAGCAAATCCTTTAAGTACTCTAATAGTTGTCAGATCACTCAATATTGAGACTGATCCATTTCGACCCTGAGAAGAAAATGAAGAAATTCTTGATTCTAAATTTTCATATCTCAGTGCCATTGGAGCTCTAATGTATCTTGGTAATTGTACTAGACCTGACATTTCTTTTACAGTCAATTTATTAGCAAGGTTCAATTCAGCTCCAACAAAAAAACATTGGAATGGGATCAAACATATACTTCAATACCTTCGAGGAAATGTTGATTTGGGTTTATTTTATTCTAACAATTCAAAATAAGAATTGATTGGTTATGCAAATGCAGGGCATTTATCTGATCCTCATAAAGCAAAATCTCAAACAGGCTATGTGTTCACAAATAACGGAACTGCAATTTCTTGGCATTCCCAAAAACAAACACTTATCGCTACTTCTTCAAATCATTATAAGATTATTGCACTACATGAAGCAAGTAGAGAGTGTGTGTGGATTAGATCAATGACACATCATATTGAAGAATCTTAAGGTTTTCCAGTCAACAAAAGTCCAACAATTTTTTATGAAGATAATGCAATATGCATTGCATAGTTAAGGGAAGGGTATATCAAAAGTGATAGAACCAAACATATACCTCCAAGATTCTTTTCATACACTCATGAGCTAATAAAAGACAATCATATAGATATCAAGTATATTCAGTCTAGTAAGAATTCAGCTGATCTTTTCACAAAGGCGCTTCTAACTACAATCTTTAGAAAACACATTCACAATATTGGAATGCGACATCTGCATACTATGTGAAGGAAGATTATACATATCAACTTGAGGGGAAGATCATGCACTGTACTCTTTTTCCTTAAGCTAAAGTTTTTCCCCCTGGGTTTTATTTAAAAAGGTTTTAACGAGACAGTGCCATAAAAGCGTAATAAGAATGATGTACTCTTTTGCTAATATTTTTTTTTACTGGTTTTTTTTTAATTAGCAAGGTTTTAAATTAGGCATATTCTTAGTTGCAAAATATTGTTATTCAAAAGAGAGTATTATGAATGTGAATGAACAATATATTGCTTGTGAATGAATAATATATTGCTTATGAGAAAATAGTTCTCAAATAGTGAAAAGAAAATCTCTATATAAAGAGATTGAAATTCATTAATGAGAAGATTGAGAAAAAAAAAGATTATTCTCCAAATTCTTTCAATATTATAGTTCTCTAAATTCTCTCCAAACTCTTTCTAAATTCTCTTAAAATCATTCTACTATAAAATATTTTTCTTCTAATTAAATACTACTAAAACAAAGTAAAGGCATTTAAATTTTAATTTGGTATTTCAAGTTTAGTTCTATAACAAATTAAGCAATTCAATCTTAATTCTACAACAATATTATTATTTTAGTTTAAAATTTAAAAATAATCTATAAATAAAGGTGCACTATGTAGTTACTTTACAAAGTAAATTTTACTTTATTAATAATTACTATTAAATGATTTAATACACTTTAATCTAATAATGATAAAATTAAAGTTAAAAAAATAAAATTACCTTAGAATTTGCTATAAATAAATTTATATTTTTTAAATTTATACAAAATTAATGAAAAATTAAAATTTATCTTGAGGAATTAATATAAAAATATTATTTAATTTAAAAATAAAGTAGATGTTTATAATTTTCAATTTTTATAAAATAATTAGAACTTAATAGAATATTTATATATCATATTATATTTTAGATAATACATAAACATAATTGTTTATTTTTATTGAAATATTATTTTAATTTTTTCACATTAACTATAAATTTATAATAAAATATTTGCATATTATATTATATTATATTTAGATAATTACAACTATGATTTAATCCCTCAAGAAAATTTCCAGTTTTTACGCTAATTTTTATATAAATATATAAAATATGGACTTAATTGTAAATTATTTTCAAATTTTGGATTAAAATAATAATAGTAAATTTTCTATGGATCAAAAAATTTTATAAGATTAAACTTAAATAGAAGTTTGATAACTGCAAAAATATAAATTAGAATTTTGTAATCAAATTATAATTAAATGAAGAAATAAAGCATTTTGAGATAGGGGTGTGCAACCCTTCCTAGCCAACTGAACTAACCTAATTTGGTTTGGTTGGTTAAAATATTTTATTTTTTTAAATTGAATCGAATATAATCTAATTTTTTATTCAGTTCAATTTTTTAAGTCAAAAAATCGGTTAACTGAATTAACCAAATTTATTTTTTATATTATAATAATATAATAAAAAAAATAAAAAATAATTTATATTTATTAAAATTTCTGTTTATTCGGTCGGTTCAATTTTCATATTAAAAAATTCATTTATTTCCAATTTGATTTTTTGAATTAATTTAGTTCGGTTTTAGGTTGGTTTAATTCGATAAAAAAAACTCCCAAAACCAACCGAATTCACACTCCTATTTTGAGGCTCCTATACATTTAAGTATTGTATCATACATACAAACTTTGTATAGTATTAAGAGCCATAAAGGAGAGCAGCCCACCCCGTTACAATGACAGAGTTGTTTCTTATCCATCTTATGGGATAAGAAACAAATAGAAGGAACAATTACCCACCTATAAATTTATTTTTTTGACTAATCATTTACTAACTCGGCAAATTTGATCAATTAGCTAAATTTTAAAAAAAAATATTAGTGGCTATGCTTGTGTTTGAAGATCATGCTAGTAAGCTAGCTGCAGCCATCATGAAAGGGAAAAATTTTGTCTCTCTGTTGTTAGAAGCAAAGCAAATACACTTTGAAGGCACATGCTCAAGACTTTTCCCTGAAACTGAGGAATGACGAGAGCCCACCTCCATTTTCAAACTCCTTGCCACTGAAGAATGCAACAAAGCATACTGGTCTTGGATTTTCATTCCCAGCTGAGGAAAATTACATTATCATCTATTGACAATAGCAAAGGATAATGTAAAATATCAACCAGTACTGCATCTGTTTTACTAGAAGAATCGTAAGTATCACCCAACAGACATACATTCTTCTGTCTAACAACATGTGTTTCGATTTCATGTGAGAAGTTAAAAATACAAGAAAAGAATTTGCTATTTCTGAAAAATATGACGGATGAATGCTACAACTAAAGTTGAAGGATTTTAAGAATTTTCACTTTCATGTTTATGCTTAGTATTTTTCGTAGAATATAAAAAGCTAGAATCTTGTTCATGTCTATGGAAGTCCTAAGAAGACGAGAGAAGTGAAATAAAATAGAGGGAATAGCCTCTAATGCATCATCATCTTTTCACCAACTTTTTTTTTTAAAGCTTCACCATTGTTGGGTATTGTTCTTTTGCCATCTTTTCTTAATTTTATTTCAGACAATGATAGATATAGCAACTTACTACATGAATAGTATTGTAACAAACACTAAAAGATAAATTTTTTTGAATAACAATGTCATATTTGTCCCCATATATATATAGAAGTTATCAATTGAAAAGTAACGATATAAAAGTATTTTCCCTTAAAGTTGCTACATAAAACATCATTTTTTATTTTATAGTTTGTAGGTTGCTTGAATAATGGAGATTCTTATAAAACCACATGTCTTGTAGGTGGCAAATGATGTGGCGTGCTTTTTGAGTAGAAGTTGAGCCTACTTATATTGAATGCATTCTTTGATAAACAAAAGCAATTAATTAGAGGGTAAATTTTAAAAAAATTCATGACATTTAGCATTTTTTGTAAGTTCATAACTACTTTTTAATTTTAGCAATACCATTCATTAATTTTTACAATTTTAAATACTAGTATATTCTTAGATGAAATCTAAGTAACATGGTAGCCAAAGTTGGCTTTAATTCTCTAGGTATGATTCACATAGGATTCAATGTATAGAATGGTGCATTTAAAAATTTCACAGAACACACTATTTTGTTTATTGGATTCTATGTGGGTCCCAACTAGATAACTAATTAAAGACAATTATAATTGTATTGTATAGAGAATTTATCAATACTTCAAATTACAAAAAAAATTAAAAAGTTCATAAACAATATTGCTATAATTAAAAAGTTGTGTTAAATTTGCCAAATATGCTAAAAGTCATGAATTATTTTTTTAATTTGTCCCTTAATTGGATGCTATTTTAAAGTTTAGACAATTGATTGAAAAAAGATTGAACCATTTGTAAAAAGTGAAGATTTCAGAATACCATTTGCACAAAATAACAAAGAAAGGAGTCTTAAAAAATAATAATTCTATCAAGAGCCTAAAGACTCGGTCTTTGCTCTTTTTTCCATCCCTCCCTTCTTCAACCTCGTCTTCCTTGATAAAAAACAGAGTTATAAATGCAGAAAGTGTTGCAAACCAGAAAATTTTCAATTAGTTTGCGTAAAAAAAAAATCAATCGAAAACTATGCCTCACTTCTACTTCAAACGTGAATCAGATGGTCAAATAGAGAAGTATTTCGCGGAGATGCCAAGAAGTCAAACTCAGGATGTTGTTCCTACCGCAAAAGGAAAGAGTAGTAGTTCATCTGATACTATAGGCAACAATAGCAAGAGTTCTTCTTATTCATCAAAGTATGAAAAGCTTTCTCATCAAAGTATCACCCAACAGAAGTACATTCTTCTGTTTAACAACATGTGTTCCAATTTTATGTGATAAGATGAAAATACAAGAAAAGAATTTTCTATTTCTGAAAAATCATGCCGGATGAATGCTACAGCTAAACTTAAAGGATTTTAAGAATTTTCACTTTCATGTTTACGCTTATTATTTTTCTTAGAATATAAAAAGCTAGAATCTTGTTCATGTCTATGGAAGTACTAAGAAGACAAGAGAAGTGAAATAAAATGGAGGGAATGGCCTTTAATGCATTATCATCTTTTCACCAACTTTTTTTTTAAGCTTCACCATTGTTGGTTATTGTTCTTCAACTTGTTCTTCATTTTCCATATTTTTTTAGTTTTCTTTTATAGTTTGTAGGTTGCTTGAATAATGGAGATTCTTATCAAACCACATGTCTTGTAGGTGGCAAATGATATGGCGAGCCTCTTAAGTAGAATTTGAGCCTACTTATATTGAATGCGTTCTTTGATCAACCAAAGCAATAAATTAAAGGGTAAATTATAAAAAAATTCATGACATTTAGCATTTTTTTTACAACTTCATGACTACTTTTTAAATTCGAGCAATATCATTCATTAACTTTTTAATTTTTGTAATTTTAAACATTAGTATATTTTTAGATGAAATATAAGTAACATGATAGCCAAAGTTGGCTTTAATTCACTAGTATGCTTCACAAATGGTTCAATGTATAGAATGGTGCATTTAAAAATTTCACAAAGCACACTATTTTGTGCATTGGATCCTATGTGGGTCCTAACTAGAGAACTAATTAAAGACAATTATAGTTGTCTTATATAGAGAGTTTATCAGTACTTCAAATTACAAAAAAATTAAAAAGTTGATAAATAACATTGATATAATTAAAAAGTTGTGTTAAATTTGCCCAATATGCTAAAAGTCTTGAATTGTTTTGTAATTTGTCCCTTATTTGGATGCCATTTTAAAGTTTAGATAATTGATTGAAAAAAGTTTGAACGCCAAAATAGTAAAAAGTGAAGATTTCAAATACCATTTATGCAATTTTTCTAAAAAAATAACAAAGAAAGAAATCCTAAAAAATAATAATTCTATCAAGAGCTAAAGACTTAGTCTTTGTTCCTTTTTTCATCTCTCCCTTCTTCAGCCTCATCTTCCTTGATAAAAAATAGAGTTACAAATGGAAAAAGTGTTGCAAACCAGACAATTTTCATCTTCTTTGATAAAAAAAAGTTACAAATGCAAAAAGTGTTGTAAACCAGAAAATTTTCAATTAATCTGCATAAAAAAAATCAATCGAAAATTATGCCTCACTTATACTTCAAATGTGAATCAAATGGTCAGATAGAGAAGTATTTAACGGAGATGCCAAGAAGTCAAACTTAGGATGTTATTGTTCCTACCACAGAAAGAAAGAGTAGCAGTTCGTCTGATATAATAGGCAACAGTAGCGAGATTTCTTTTTTTTTTCATTAAAGTATGAAAAGCTTCCTCATCATCTCAAGTGCTACTTAGATTATGTTATTGTATTTGCTAATAGCTGGAGATATTTCGGTCCTAGAAAAGATGAACTGGTTCGGCTTTTGGTGGCTGAAGGTCTAATACCATAAAAAGTAGGAGAAACCATGGAGGATGTAGTTAAAAATATTTTTGAATAATTAATTGGCATGGGAATGCTTTAAGAAATTCAAAGTCATTGTCTAAAAGTTGTTGATCCGTACAAGAAATTGTATCTCATTAAAGTGGATAAGCAAAATTTTGTTTCCAAAGCTACAAACTCACTTGTACGTGTAACATTCAGAGTTGATACTGATAAGATGAAGGATACTCTTGACTTAGAAACTTTAGAATTCATAGTTTATGTCTATTTGTTAATGCTCGTTGGGATCAAGTTCTCTCTCTGGCCTCCATACAAGCTATATGTAAGTTGTCATTCCTAACAGTCTCACATATTTATGGTTTCATTAAAGCCCTGTCTGATGAAGTGGGAGACTTAGTTCACTTGACATCTTTGGACTTGATGTTGGTTTTTTTTGGCAAAATTGCCTATCCCACATTGTTTTGTTGTAAGGAAATAGGGGAGCTTTTTAGTTATCAAAAAATCCTCCACCCCTTTGGTTTAATCATCCAAAAATTGCCTCCTCTCCTATATTTAGGCAATTGTATTCTTTTTCTTACTTGTAAATATTTCCTCAAGTTAATGAAATATTATGTTGGTAATGTTCGATGATATAAGCATAAATGGTCGAACCTCATTAAATTTTAGTGTTCTCTTTTATGTCTATTTAATAGTTATTGTAGGGTATAGTTGTCGTTATTTATTATGCTATTAAATTACTTGTCTTAGTAAAATTCTGTTTAGGAGGTTGGTATTTAAGTGGACCATTATATCCCACCACATTTTTCTGGGAATCTACCTTAGGGTGATTTTTAGTACAACCATTTATACTTTAGTCATCTGAGCAATAGTTCTCAAAGTGAATTTATCATTATTGGTGGAAATTAACTTGAGTTACACAATAATTGGTATCAGAGCTCTTGGTTTATTTTCGTATGCTCTATGGTTGCAGCTCAAAATAATCTTTCATATTAGAAAAAATTTCCTTAGGCTAATTGTCATTCATATTGACAACTATTAAATAGAATTTGCAACAAAAATGGCAAACAACACAAAATTATCCACATTGATGTTAACAACTTCATCATCTTTAATTTTGGCAAGAAATATTATGACAAATACTAGATTTGGTGTAGAGATTTTTTATGGTACCAATCATTTTAGCAAGTGGCAAAGTGAGGTTCTAGATGCTCTCTTTCAGCAGGGTCTACACATTGCCATTGAAGAAGAGGAAGCAGATGGTGTTGAGAAGAATGAACGAAAGACAATCAATAGATTGGCATGTGATACCTTTCAATTGTGTCTTTCTAAAGAGCAAAAGTATTCATTTAAAAAAAAACTTTTATAAGTAAATTATAGAAGGCACCAGAGGAGAAATTCTTGAAGAAAAGTAGTCAGAACAAACTTTACATGAAAACGAGATTGTTTCACTTCAATTATATTCCAGGTACAATTATGAATGATCATATTACTAGTTTTAATTAGCTAGTAACTGATATGATGAATATGGATGTGACTTTTAAAGATGAAGATCTGACTCTAATGTTGGTGGGATCGCTTCCTGATGAGTTTGATTATCTTAAAACTACTATACTTCATAGGAAGATTACTTTGTCTCTTAGTGAAGTAAATGCTGCCTTGTATAATTATGAATTAAGAAAGAAAGAAAAATATGAAAACACGAATGTAGAAGCAAAAGCTCTAGTTGTTAGAGGCCATTTGTAGAGTCAGAATAAACGAAGAAGAGGGAGATCAAAGTTAAAGTCCAAACTGAGCAAATATTAATGTGTCTTTTGTCAAGAAAAAGGGCATTGGAAGAAAGATTATCCCAAGCTAAAGGAAAAAGGTAAACCTGGAAAGGGAAATATTATCTCAAATTCAAATGTAGCTGAGTGTGATAATGCAAATTCAAACCTTTCAATTACTGATACACTATCAACCAATTATTCTAGTTCATGGTTACTAGATTCAGCTTGTAGCCACCATATGACCCCCTATCGAGAATGGTTTTTTGATTTTAAAGAACTAAAAGGTGAAATTGTCTACACAATAAATAATGTCCCTTTTATCACATATGGGATTGGTTCAATTTACTTGAGAAATCAATATGGATCAACCAGAACCTTAACACATGTTCATTATGTGCCGAATTTGATAAAGAATCTCATCTTTGTAGAAACCTTGGAGTCAAAAGGTTTTAAAGTAAGGGCAAAAGATGGGATAATAAGAATCATCTCTGGTGCACTTATGATAATAAAAGGAATTCGAAAAAGAAATAATGTGTACTACTTTTTAGGTAGTACAATTATTGGGATAGTAGCAATGGCAGCTTTTATTGATGGTCAAGAATCAAAAGCAACCAGGTTATAGCATATGCGCTTGGAGCTTGTGGGAGAAAGTCCTTGAAATTATTGATAGATCAAGGATTATTAAAAGGAGAATAGGCTTACAAATTGGATTTTTGTGATCATTACATCAAAGGGAAGAAGATAAAGGTGAAATTTGGAATAGCAAGCCATAATAGTGAGGGTATTTAAAATTATGTTCATTCAGATGTGTGGGGGCCTTCCAAAACAACTTTATTGGAAGGAAAACACTATTATGTCACATTTGTTGATGATTTTTCCCGTAGAGTTTGGGTGAATATAATGAAGACAAAGGATGAGGTGTTAGAAAATTTCCTTAAAGGGAAAAAGATAGTAGGGACTCAAATAGGCAGAAAAGTAAACGTCTCTATACAAACAATGGTGGAGAGTTAAAAAATGATCCATTTTTAAAAGTCTGTGATGGTGAAGGTATTGTTAAACACTTTACCATCAGATATACACCACAGCAAAATAGGGTGGTAGAGCGAATGAACCAAACATTACTAAAGAAGGTTCAATGTATGTTGTCTAATGCTGGGTTAGGCAAAGAATTTTAGGCTGAGGCTATAGTATATGCCTATCACCTTGTCAACCGCTTACCATCAACTACTATTATAGTAAAATGCTATTAGATAAATGGTTTAAAAAACCAGCTATAGATTATAATTCCTTACATGAGTTTGGTTCTACTATATATTACTATATTAAGGAGTTAAAGTTGGATCTAAGAGTAAAGAAGGCAATCTTTATAGGGATCACATCTAGTGTGAAAGGCTATTGTCTTTGGTGTTTAGAAACAAAGAAAGCAATCTTCAGTAGCAATGTTATCTTTGATGAATCTACCATGTTGAGAAAAGTGACTTTTGAAAATATGAAGCAAAAAGATGGTACTCCCAAACAGGTGGAGTTTAATGGCAAAAGAATTATCCCAGCCAATGAAGAAATTGGTGATGAATCTCCTATATTGGAAGAAGAGTCAAATGAAAAAGAGTTTTTGATCTAAGAACCTCCATAGGTAGATGAGGAAGAGGTTCAAACCCAAGAACCTTCATAACAACATGAATCAATTGCATTAAAGGAGGGAAAGAGGACCATTAGATAACATGCTCGATATGCTAATAGGTCACTTCTTCATCACCAATTGCAAATGATGACATTCTTGCCACTTATAATGAAGCAATCCAAAGTTCAAAATAGGAAAAGTGGAGGATCACCATGAATGAAGAAATGCAATCCCTTCAAAAGAATCAGACATGGAAACTAGTTACTCTTCCGAAGGGAAAAAAGGCAATTGGTTGCAAATGGGTATATGCAAAAAAAGATGGATTTTCTAACAAAGATAATATTTACCATAAAAAAATATTAGTGGCTAAAAGTTATGCTCAAATGGAGGGAGTTGATTATAATGAAGTATTTTCTCCAGTTGTAAAGCACTTCTCAATCAGAATTTTATTGGCTTTTGGTAGCACAGTTGGATTTAGAACTAGTTCAAATGGATGTAAAAACTAAAGTTTTACATAAAGACTTGGATAAGGAAATCTACATGACTCAACCAAATGGATTTAAAGTTGCTGGAAAAGAGTAGATGGTATACAAATTAGAAAAATCACCGTATAGATTGAAGCAATCTTTGAGGCAGCAGTACAAGCGATTTGACAAGTTTATAATAGGGCAAAAGTACACGAGAAGTAAATATGATCATTATGTGTATTTACGTAAGCTATAATACAGATCTTATATATATCTTCTTCTTTATTTTGATGATATGCTTATAACTTCCAAGAGTTAGACATAAATTAAGAAATTAAAGACTCAATTGAATAAGGAATTTGAGATGAAGAATCTTGGTAAAGTAAAGAAGATTCTCGACATGGAAATATCTAAAGATAGGAAATTAGGGAGGATTTGTTTATCTCAGAAAGAAAATTTGAGGAAGGTACTAAAACATTTTGGCATGAATGAGAAGTCAAAACCAGTTAGTACACCACCTGCTCCTTATTTCAAACTTAGTGCATCCTTGTCACCAAAGAATGATGCAAAATGAGAATACATGTCAAAAGTATCGTATGCAAGTGTTGTTGGTAGCTTGATGTATGCAATGGTGTGTACGAGGCCCGATATTTCAAAGGCAGTTGGGTTGTGAGCAGATACATGCATGATCTTGAAAAGGAGCACTGGCAAGCTATGAAATAGATTCTACAGTACATTCTAAAAACTGTAGATGTTGGTTTGGTATTTCAGTGAGACAAGCAAGATAGTCAGTGTGTAGTTGAGTATTATAATACTGACTATGCTGGTGATTTAGACAAGCGTCGATCAACTACTAGTTGTGTGTTTACTTTTACAAAGGCACCAATTAGTTAGAAATTCACCTTACAGTCAATAGTTGTTTTGTCTACTATAAAGGCAGAATATATGACAATTATAAAGGCTATGAAGAAGGCAATTTGGCTTCAAGGGTTGCTTAGTGAATTGGTAATGGAGCGAAAGCACATCAAAGTGCATTATGACAATCAGAGTGCTATTCAATTAGCAAAGAACCGGATTTATTATGCAAGGATGAACCACATCGATATTCGATATGACTTTGTACGAAAGATTCTAGAAAGAAAGTAGAGTCATAATCTAGAAGATTCAGACCACTAAGAATCATGCTGATATGATGACAAAAGTAGTAACTGCGGCTAAGTTTAAACATTGTTTAGACTTAATCAATATTGTTAAAAATTGAAAGATGGAATTTGCAGACACTATTGAAATTTAGATTTATGAGAGAACTGTATAAAATTTTGCCAAAGTGGAGATTTATTGGTTTTTTTGGTAAAATTACCAATCCCACATTGTTTTGTTGTAAAGAAATGGGGGAGCTCTTTGGTTATAAAAGACTCCTCCAACCCTCTAGTTTAATTATCCCAAAATTATCTCATCTCTTATATTTAGGCAATTGTATTATTTCTCTCTTATAAGTATTTTCTCTAGTTAGTAAAATATTATTTTGGTAGTATCCGAGGATGTAGGTATAATTGGTCGAACATTATTAAATTTTGGTGCTCTCTTTTATATCTATTTAATAGCTATTGTCGGGTATAGTTGTCGTAAATTATTGTGCTATTAAATTACTTGTGTTGATAAAATTATATTTAGGAGGTTGGTATTTAATTAGACTATTGTGTCCCACCACACTTTCTTGAAAATCTACCTTGGGCTGATTTTTAGTACAATCATTTATATTTTAGTCACCTGAGCAGTAGTTTTTATGGTAAATTTGTTATTATTGGTGAAAATTAATCAGAATTCCACAATAGTTGAGCACCCCCATATGAACAAGCTTCCAAAAAGTTTAGGTAATCTTAAGAAACTTCAAACATTGGATATAAGTTGGTCTAGAAAACTACAAAAAATACCAATAGAGGTGCTGAAAATTCAACAACTCAGGCACCTTCTAGTTTGTGATTCCATCAACAACTGTGAAATTAGGGTGCAAAAAGGAATTGAAAAATTGGTGAATCTTCAAACTTGCGAAGGTGTATATGCTGGAGATGGCATTGCTAATGAACTTGGTACCTTAACCCAACTAAGACGATTCAGTGTTTTGCGAGTCTCAGAAGATCATGCTAGTGAGCTAGCTGAAGCCATTATGAAGATGGAAAACCTTGTCTGCTTGTCCCTAGAAGCAGAAGGAAGATTCTTTAAGGAAGAAGAAGAAGGTACTTTCTTAGGACTTCTTCCTGAATTTGAACCATTTTCGCCTCCATGTCTTCTTCAAGAGCTTCATCTATCTGGAGGCCAAATTGAAATGCCAAATTGGCTTCTCTCCATGAGAAGTATTACCACGTTAACCTTAGCAGAATCTAATCTAACGGAGAACTCAATTTCAGTGCTTCAATATCTTCCCAATTTAGAACATCTCGCTCTATGTGAAGCCTACAATGCAAAGATTATTAGTAAAGAATTTTGCAAGGTGGGGAGCTTCCCGCGGCTGAAATGTCTGCATATAATGAGATAGTGAGTGGAGCTTTTCCAAGTTTAAGGTGTCTCCAATTTTCATATTGTTCAAATTTGAGGTTTCTTCCTGATGGTTTACAGAACATTTCCACCCTTCAAGAACTAGGCTTGCGGCGAGTGCACGGAGACCTTGAAAGGTGACTGCAGGGCGAAGAGAATTACAAGATCAAGCACATATCAAATGTTTGGTTCCAGTGACAACATTGAAGGGCAGATCCGAGAGAGTTCTTGAGGAAAGTCAATTGAGAACTTGAGGATTTTTATTTATATGCTTAATTCTCAAACTCCATTTCTGCATTGTACTATCAGTTATAACGAGTTCGCACCTCTACTTTTCTTACATGTTCACAATGCATCAGTAATTGCCGTTAAAATAACCAGTGAAATGTTTGGGCATTTACATTCACCTGTCAATACTTGCATTCATGATGATGTTTTTGTACAATTGTTATTGATGACCGGGAGGAAACCTGACTAGGTTGCTTGTGATGACTGGTTTATGCAAGACCACACTTGCAAGAAGTTAGCACAGTCAAGTCAAGAATAGAAGGTTTGATGGGTTGGTGCTATACAACTGCAGAGTCTAAAAAATTCATAAGGTTTGGTGGTTCCTCATCTCGTGTTCTAGAGAAGTGTATTAGAGCCTATTGATATTAGTATGCACCTTCCATTTTGATTCTTCGATTATTTCACACTTCTATTGCTTCCACAGGAACCTAGAAACACGTAGTTTATTTGCAACTTCCATTTTGATTCTTAGATTATTGGCACTTTTGCACATGATATATAGATGCTAGCATTTAGAGCTGGTATAAGAAAGCATTGACTTCATGGCTAAACAGAGAATAATCGAGAGTCTAGAGCTGAGCCTGCCCGAGAACATGAGATGAGGAAATTAGAAGTTGTTGCCATCATCTCTCACCATCTGCAAGAGTTCAGGAAGCTCAAATTCAATTTAAGGACATGTTGGTCCTTCAAAGTTCTTGGTTTTTGATAACACAATGCATAAAAAATTATCTTCAAATTCTCTTCTTTTTGCTGAGAAAACAGGGCACAACTGAAACATGGTTTGCAAACATTCTTCAAGGACAATTTTGAGGCAATTTTACAGTTTTTGGACATATTGGTCCCATTCAAACCTTTTTTTTTTTTTTTTTTTTGAGAAATCATGAATTCAGAACTCAAAAAATAGACACAAACTTGATGAAGTCATACTGCATAGTATGAAACTAAACTTCCAAACAAATTTCTCAGCAACATTTCAACACTTCAAAACATGATTTTGCATATAAACAACCCCTCAAAGATCATTGGAACTCTATTGCCACCATTGGATCTTGGAAGGTAGAATAGATGAACATGATAGCAACTAAGAATGATCAACTAAAATCTGAACTAAACAAGTTATCTTTTTCATCTTTTTCTTACTTCTCAAAATGCATACATATATACTCATTTCTGTTCCAGCGGCCTCCTTTTATAAGGAGAAGTTGCTTGTCCAAGACAGAGACAAGGACATATTAACACAATATTTATGGTCATACTTGTGTCCTTGAGATATGGATCACCATTCTTATTAACTAACTTTAATCACATTGCTAATTTTTACACTCTTCAACAATAATGTCAACAACTCCAACAAACAGAAACAGAAGGTACCAAAATGCGTCTCTTGTAGCTTTCAACATGAAATAAATTCGGATCTCGCCGGGTTTGGCTGTAAGCGTCAATTTTGTTCAACTCCTCCAAAAAGAGTTCCATGATATGATATAAGTAAAGATCAATACATAGACAAACTCCAAAGGTTACCAGTTTTATTTGTACACGCTAACCATTTTATTTGCAAAAAAGAAAATGGAAAAAAGAATGTGCTCTAGTTCAGTAAAAAGCTGGAACATCAAAAACTTTCATTTTAAATGGAAGATGATAGAAAGGAAGAAAAGGAAAAATTCAACATATTTAGCTCCAACCAGTTCAGGCAGACATGCAAGTAATTGAGCTGAGCCATATAATACTAGTCCTTCATCCAACAAGAAAATTCTGAATAGAGGAAATATAATTTCCATCCTCTTGCGAACACCTTATATTAAAGACTTCTTCCTTGTGACAGTTTAAAGTTCCTATTCAATTGGCTGTGACATAAAAAAACCTGGACATGACTGATTGTGCTGGACGTAAAAAAAACATATTGAGATACTCTCATGTTAGCCTGGACATGACTGATTGTGCTTAGCCATATGGAACTTCATCATATAAAAGACAATCACCACTAATGTAATATTTAATCTCTTTCAAGAAATTCTAATAGTTAAAAAATTTGAGTTCAACAATTTGAACTTTCCTATAGTGACATGATAATAAACATGAGACAGTCTGACTCGGAAAACAACATTGCTGAATTATAACAAAGACGAGAGGATACGAATCTGATAAAACAGAAACGAATGTTTGATTAGAGATGGTAATTGACAAGAGTCAAAAGATACAAGCAATTTTATCATACCTCAATCCAAGTGGCCAGATTAGGCCTCCCTATAGTGATGTCGTACTCCTTTACATCCAACAAGGCAGGTTGAAATCTTTCAATAAAAGGAGCATAAGCAATATCTACCTATAGAAAATGGAATGGCAAATCGAACATGTTCATTTCAATGTAATAAATAAAATAGATTCCAGAATAATCTCACAGGTAGAACATTTGGTAACCAACCTTTGATTAAAATGAAAATTCATGCCATCAATTCATAGAAAGCATGTAACTAAACCACAAGATATGTTCTATTTCTTATCCTTACCAGACTAAACAGCCCAAGGAAAAATGGTCCATCATCAAATTTGGAAAGAGATGTTTCAATGAAATCAAGTACAGCACCTGGGGCAGTTAATCATTGTCATGGCACTATTTAAGTTTCTAGACCAGCACCAGGCACTTAAGCCACCAGCTTCACTTGTTTCTCCTTTGTACAAGGAAAGTAATGCGCTTTTTAACGAGTCAAAGTATGCAAACAATTCTTCTGCTAACTCTTTCTTTGCTGAATCCTGCAAAAAATGGTATAAGTATGTTACTTATATGAAGACATGAAAAAAAGAAACAAAGGCTGCTCTGAATCTTACATCAGGGAAAAGTGAGTCCGTCAAAGTTACAATCAATGTATTTAACCAAATCTAGATACTCTCCTTTGACTTCATTATTGTGTTCCAGTGCAGGTACCTGCATTAGCACCTTGCATAAACAATCCAGAAGGAGAGCAAAAATAATATATATAGCAAAGGCCTATTGGAATCAAAAATTTTATCTTTTGCATATTTATACCAAACTTTAAAATTTATCAAAACTAGCCCAAGATGACACATTATTTGCAATTTTAACACAATTGTGATTTGTTCATGAATTAAGTAATAAATACATACCTGACATTTTAGGTAAGTAAGCTAACATCTATTATTATAGTCTCACGTTCATATAAAGGTTTAAACTAGGTAAAAGGAGATGAGTATAGCCTTTACAAATTAAATAAATTTTTCATTCCCATTTTATATTTTTTAAAATTATTTAGGTTGAAGTTTAATTAATTATTATAATTAGTATTTAGATGATTTGGATGTGGAATTCACAAAATTTGAGATTAACCACTTCACATTAGATGCCACATATTGATCAAATTGCAGTTGTGCTAAAATTGCAAATAATTTTTTAAGTTTGGTTAGTTTTGTCAAATTTTGAAGTTCTTTATGAATTTGCAAAAGTTGAAAAGGTCATGATTTTTTGTACCAATTTACCTACAGCAAATTCAAATTATCTTGTAGGATCTTTGGCAATTCTCTTACCTCATCGTTGATCTCTACATTCAAGCCCAACGTCATATTTCATTAGTTAAGAAGAAGCGCACAACGCCAATTAATTTTAGATCATATTGCTTAGTATATGAGAACTACTTTTGATGCCAATAGAGTGATAAACCTAAGTCTTTATCCAGCCAGAAAGAAGCAAGCAAAATTCTACTAGTTTTGCACAGCCCTAAGCCAATCACTCATCTTTCATCTCTATATACAGCCCCCAAAACCCCCATTCTATTAGTTCAGAAGAAGTTCAAAATCCAAAAAGAGCAGCTGTTTAACTAAAATATCAGTTTCGCCTGCTTATAGAAAAAGAAATTTACATGCTGCAATTATGTGTCAAGCATTTGGATGTTCATGGAATAAGATCATCCATTTGATTTCTTCAAAAAAAAAAAAAAAAACTTGTGTCAGCAATTATTTTTGTCACTTTATAGTAACAGTTACATATTTCTTTGCTATTTTAAGGACTGATTGGTGCATTACTGAAGCTGAATTCTAAAGTCATATGAGAAATAAATTAAAAACCTAAAGTTACAATTACTGTATGAGAAATAATGACAATCTTAAGAAAATTTCAACTAAAAGCAAGTTACAATCACATAACCTGACCTTGGTAGGAGGGTAGACTTTCTCTTTGTACGAGGCAGGCCTATTTTGCAGATCAATAGGAACCAATTTTATCACATCCTGTAATCCCTGCTCTCCCCATTTGATTAAGAACAATGAAAAAACAAGTTTTAGCAAAAAACCAACAAAAAGATCACACCAAAAAGACAGAAATTAACTTTGAAACAGTTATCTACTCCAGATCAGGTGCTCGTTGGAACAAGAATATCTATTGTCTGAGTTTAATTATTAATTTCTAAAACTCTAGTTCTATCTAGAACTATAGACATTTTCAAATCAAAATAAACAAAACCCAATTCCTAAAAAGGTTGCAGAAACAACCTTACAGTTGCGAGTAATCCACACACGCTGTGCATATGGGCATGTGTAAGAGATGTAAAACCTGAAATATACAAACGATGGTCAGATAATCATTAAAAATTAAACGATTAGAGGCCAAATAGCTCATAAGATAACGTAGTTAATTAATAGGCATCATCAGTATCGTAATTTACTTCAGTCCCATACCATGTTGTTCCATCAAAAATTGGAGGTGGGTCTGAAGCAGAAGTAAGAGCAGGCGGAAGAACCTCATTAACAATTCTGTAAACAGAACGTTGAGAACTCAAATACCCAGTAACAAAAATTACATCTTTTTCATCTGCAAGAAAAGAGGAACTGATTTTTGTTCTTTTTCTTTCATTTTCTCAGCATCCAAACAAATTTAAACTTAGCAGCATACGCAGTAGCCATAGAAGCTGATACGGGCGCAGTTCTTGAAGTTCTGAGTGAATTATGAAAGCAAGTGGTTAAGTGAATGAGAGAACAATTGAAAGATGCTATTAGTGTCGGATAATCTTGAAGTTTTCTCGAAGAAGAAAGTGGTGAAAGGGAAATGGAGAGGAAGAATGCTTGAAGCTGTCAGTGGTGCACTAACTGTCAAAGATTCGGTAAATGAATAATCACTGTATTTTGTGTTTGATTATTATTTAATTATAAAACTTTAAGTGGTTTTTGGTTCGCAGTTGTAATTCGAATCGGAATTGAAATAAATAGAAAAGGAATATAAATTTGAAAGAGATATTTCATTTCACTAGAAAATGATTGTTGAATATTTACATATTTAAATTTTGATATTAATGATTTTAATTAAATGTGTATGAAATTATATATTAAAAATATATATTTTTGATATACTGTGATTTTTTGACTAATTCGATCTCTAAAATTTAATAAGGTTTTTTTATATCTTTAGAGCTCAATAATGAGAAAATAATTATTTTTCCTTTTGAAGTAAATATCTTAAGTTTTATAAATTGAGCTTATTTGTCAAAATCCAAGCTCATTTAAGTGTGTAAATCTTGAGTCGAAATCAGTATATGCAACTTTCATTTTAAGTTGTGTAACTCTTAGTATTTCAACAATATCTTGAGTTATAGAGGTTCAATTGAGGTGATTTAAAGTGAAATGAAAAGATAAGACAATTATCTACAACTTTTATGAATAAAATTTAGGCTTATTTGATCGTCTTCAATCCCGCTCATGAGCATCTCACAACCCAATCACAACCTGACCTTAAATAGTGCCTCATAAGCTCATTTTTTGTAAAATGACAAGTGCTCCACACGATCATGAGGACACACTTGACAGTATTCAATGAACATTTTTTAATGCAATGGTCCTTAAACTAACACTCACGAGCTAGGACCTTTTCCTCACAATCGTGAGCATCATATAAGCTATAAAAGTCCAAGATTCATTCAAAAATCAATTATAGACGTTGGAGAAATGTTTGATACATCCAACAGGCATATTTTTTAGTGTCTCTCTATATAAACACTCCATAGAGTTCAATTAAAGAGTTAAGAAACTTGTTTTTCATTCATTCTCTCTTAAGCATTCAATTAAGCTCTCAAATTTTCTTATAAACAATTTTTGTATTTGTATAACTCTTGTGAGAGTTGGTAAGAGTTAGAATAGACATTCTTATTCTTCTATTTTTTGGGATTAAAAAAAAGAGTTCTAAAAAAAATTGATTTAAGTATTGTCCATTAAAACCCTTGGGATTTGATTTTTGAGTAAACCTTGAAAACTCAAGTTGTAAGGTTGTAAGAGTGAGCCATAAATCTTGTGTAATCTCAATCTTATAAATAAGATTGTAGATGATTGAAAATCCTAATTTGTGGACAAGTTAGGTGGAGACGTAGGATTGTTGTTGAATCTGAACTCCTTAAATCATTGTGAACTTCATTCTTCCTTCTTAAATTTTTTTCAATTCTTGTAAAGAATTCTTTTAATTTTTCATTTTTATTCATTAGCCTTATTTATCCCCCCCCCTAAGGCACTTTCAATTGGTATCAGAGCTTGGATTCTAGGAACTTAATTGCTAGAATACAAAATTATAGGGAGTGAACTTCAAAAATTTTCTTCATTTAGACTATTTTTTATGGTAGTGATATCCTCATTAGAAGCTTAAAATGGAGCTATACCTTGATTATGATTTCATCAAACTTTGGGATATTTTCCCAAAAGGTTGGTAATCACCTACAACTACCATTAATGGTGTGGTAACTACTCTTGTAAGAAGCCAATGGAATTATGAACAAAAGGAGAAAAATCATAAAAACAAAAAGACTATAATCACTCTAGTCTCTTCTATGACAAGAGAAGAAGGAAGTAAGCTTCAATATTGCATGTCAACTAAGGAAACGTAAGAGATCTTGGAAAATCATTATAAAGGCAATGTGTAAGTTAGAAGCAAGAAGGTTTAACTTCGCATGTCTGAATATGAACTCTTCAAGATGAAGCATCATAAGTCAATCACGAAGATGACAAATTGACTCAATGCTCTTTTCATAACCCTCAAGAAACTTAGTAAACATTTCACTAAGTCAAAAGTAACTAACAAGATTCTAAGAATCCTACCTAAAAAGGATTAGAAATCTTAAGTTACTTCAATTGAGGAAGCTTAAGATCTTTCAAGATTTTCAATCGATGTGCTTATTGGAAAGGTCCTAACACATGAGCTTACAATTAAGCAAAGAGGTGAAGAGCAAGAAGAAAAGAAAGAAAAGAAAAAGAGTATAGCACTAAAAGCTCTTTAAGAAGATAGTGAAAGGAAAGCATTGAGGATTCTAGTAATGAAGATGATGATATTTCCATGCTCACTAGGAACTTTAAGAAGTTTTTGAGAAAGAAAAATTTCTTAAGAATAAAAGACTTTAACAAGAAGTATAAAGGGGAAGGTAAGAAGAAAACTAAAAAAGTTACTTACTATGAATGCAAGAAACTAGGTCACATCCGAAGTAAGTGCCCTAAACTCAAATTCAAGAATAAAAGAGCAAAGGAAAAAAAAGGCCTTTAAAGCTACTTGGGATTACTCCTTTGAATATGAAAAGAAAGAGGAATAATAAGAAATGGTCAACCTTTGCTTCATGGCTCTTGAAAATGAAAATAAGGTACTATATATTTCTTATTCTTCCTTTAATGATTGTGATGATTATTGTGATGATGATGATGATGAGAGCTTTATTATGAGTAAATTATTAGTTAAATACAAAAGCTTGCTTTCTAAGAAGAAACTTCACAAATATGAACTATCTAACTTAACCAAGGAATTTGATAGCTTAAAAAATGATTTTGCTAAACTTGTTGAATCAAATGAAAAACTTTTTAATGATGCAAAATTTTTTAATTCCTTGGAAGATCAACTCAAGAAAGCAAGTGATGAAAATCATAAGCTTTCTAAAAAAGTCTTAGAATTAAAGAATTTCATTGCTAAATTTAAGAGAGAAAAAGAAAATTTAGATAGTCTTCTTAATTCTCAAAAATTCCATGGAGATACCCATAGAATTGGATATAAAAATGGAATGTCTTCATCATCATTACACATTAATTTTATTAAAGCCTCATATGACTCCACTCCTTCTACCTTTAAACCAAATAAGACTCAAGCTTTCAAAGCTAAAAGATCTTATGTGTTAAATAATAAGGGAAAGTCTCATAAGACTCATCCTTCATTAACATAAAGAGGTAAGGCTTAAACTAGAGCACCTCAATCCAAGCATACTTATATATACACTAAACACAATCAAATTAGGCATGCTACACAACACAATGCACATAAACATGTTACACAAACCTATCAAAATACACATTGTCATTGTCAATGTATGTCTCACACTATGACTCAAAAGAGTTATAGGAAGCACACACCAACACAAAATGAAAGACATGCTCCATACACTAGGAAAGCATATCATCCTAGGAGAAATAAATTTAAAAATATCATATGTTCATATTGCATGATCAAAGGACATACCAATAATGTATGCTTTTATAAAGACTACACATGAATTTGCTTCCTTCAGATTATTTTGAAACTAACCACCCTAGACTAAAAAAGGTTTGGGTTCAAAAGAACACTTAAATTGTTTTGTGTAGATGTGCTTGAAATCCACAAGAACAAAAAGTAAATGGTATCTCGACAGTGGATGCTCAAGGCATATGATGGGAGACAAAGAGAAATTTAAAAAGCTTAATGCTAACGATGGAGGACATGTCACATTCGGAGACAATGCAAAAGGAAAAATTATTGGCATTGGAGAAGTTGGTATCCTCAATCTTTAGCTATATATCATGTATTATTTATTGATAGTCTTAAACATAATTTGCTTAGTATAAGTCAATTATGTGATATGGGAAATAAGGTAACTTTTTATCCTAGAAATTGCTTTATTAGTAGTTTTGATGAAGACAAAATAATTTTTAGAGGTGAAAGAGTATTAATGTTTATATTATTAATTTGAATAAGATTGATAACAAACACATCAAAGACTTAATGTTTATATCCCATGATAAGTGGACATGGTATAGAAGGTTAGGACATACAAATTTAGAACTTTTAAATGATCTTTGTAAACATGAACTTGTGATTGGTTTACCTAAGCTTAAATTCACCAAGGATAAGCCTTGTGATACTTGCCAAAAGGGAAAGCAATCCAAGTCTTCATTTCAGCTCAAAAATGTAGTGTCCACCTTTAGGCCACTTGAACTTATACATATGAATTTATTTAGACCAACTGAAGTTGCTGGTCTTGGTGGAATGCACTATGCATATGCATATCATGCATTTTTCTTGCTCATAAGAATGATAAATTTAAAGCTTTTGAAAATTTTTTAAAAAGAGTTCAAAAAGAAAAAGGATTTTATATTTCATCCACTAGAAGTGATCATGGAACTGAATTTGAGAATGATTTTTTCAAAATCTTTTACAATAAAAATAGTATTTCACATACATTTAGAACTCCTCAACAAAATAGAGTAGTTGAAAGGAA
Source organism: Mallotus nudiflorus (assembly GCA_947683625.1). Lineage (NCBI taxonomy): Eukaryota > Viridiplantae > Streptophyta > Magnoliopsida > Malpighiales > Euphorbiaceae > Mallotus > Mallotus nudiflorus. The sequence continues at coordinate 1,534,847 of CANTUR010000099.1, forward strand.
AAATAGCACTCTTATGGAAATGGCTAAATTAATATTTCATAAGTATAATTTGCCTTTATATTTTTAGGCGGAAGCCATTAGCACATCTTATTATATTTTAAATCGAGTTTTCAAAAGGCTAATTTTAAATAAAACATCTTATGAGCTATGTAACAGTAGAAATCTCAAAATCTCATATTTAAGAGTATTTAGATGCAAGTGCTTATATTGAAAACTAAGGATAATCTTAGAAAATTTAACTCTAAAGCTGATGAAGGAATTTTTCTAGGCTATTCCACTCCTAGCAAAGCATATATAGTATTTAATAAAATAACTCTAGTAGTTAAGAATCAATGCATGTTGTTTTTTATGAATTAAACTCACTTGATCCTAGAAATGATGTGTGTAGTGTTGATGATCTTATAGGTGAAAATGAGATTATGGATAGTAAAAAAAAATGCTAATAAGCCTTTAGAACCTGAAGGTCCAAGCAAAGAGGATAATGAGGATATATCTCAACCTACCTTGAAGGATGAACTTCCAAAGGATTGGTAATTCAAGAAAGCTTATCCTCAAGACCTCATCATAGGTGACACTATAAAAGGGGTAACTACTAGATCTAAATTTAAGTCAATTGTTAATTTAACCTTCATTTCTTAAATTGAACCCAAAAATATCAATTATGCCTTGAGTGATAAATTTTGGGTCCTTACTATGTAAGAAGAGTTAAATTAATTTAAGAGAAATGAGGTTTGGACCTTGATTCCTAGACTTAAACATCATCTTATTATAGGCACCAAATGGGTGTTTAGAAATAAAATGAATAAACAAAGTGTCATAACTAAGAATAAAGCTAGACTGGTAGCTAAAAGTTATAATCGAGAGAAAGGCATTGATTATAATGAAACCTTTGCCCCCATTGCAAGGTTAGAAACTATTAGAATGCTAATTGCATTTACATCATTCATGGATTTTAACCTTTATCAAATGGATTTTAAAAGTGCATTTCTAAATGGTTTCATTGAAGAGGAGGTATATATTGAGCAACCTCTGGGTTTTGAAAATTTTGATTCTTCAAATCATGTTTTTAAATTATCAAAAGCATTGTATGGATTAAAACAAGCTTCAAGAGTTTGGTATGAAAGATTGAGCAACTTCTTACTAGAGAAAAGGTTCTCTAAAAGAAAAGTTGACACGACTCTTTTCATAAAGAAATCTAAGCATGATTTATTAATTGTTCAAATATATATTGATGATATTATTTTCAGTGCTACTAACCATTGCTTATGTAAGGAATTCTCCAAGTTAATGTAAAGAGAATTTGAGATGAGTATGATGGGAGAACTCAAGTTCCCTCTTGGACTTCAAATCAAGCAATGTAAAGATGAGATTTTCATCAATCAAACTAAATATGCAAGAGACATTCTCAAGAAGTTTAGTATAGATGAAGCTAAATCAAGTAAAACTCCAATAAGCATCGCAACTAAACTCAACAAGGATGAGAATGGCAAACCAGTTTATGAAAAGCGATTTAGAGGTATGATGGGATCCCTTCTTTATTTAACTGCTAGTAGACCCAATATTATGTTTGCTACTTATGTATGTGCTAGATTTCAATTAAGTTTTAGAGATTCTCATTTGAATGCTATTAAAAGAATTTTCAAATATCTTTATGGTACAATGCATTTAGGACTTTGGTATTTTAGCAGTTCTTCCTTTAACTTGATTAGTTATTCTAATGCGGACTTTACCGGTAGTTTACTAGATAGAAAAATCATTTTTGAAACTTATCAAATCTTAGGTAATTGCTTAGTTTCTTGGTTTAGTAAGAAACAAGTTTCGACTACCTTGTCCACCTCTTAAGCAGAATATGTTGTGGCTAGTTGTTGTTACACCCAAGTTTTATAACAAAAACAATTGGACTATGGTAAGGATATTAATCAAATTCCTGTTAAATATGATAATACAAGTAGTATAAATCTTAGTAAAAATCCCATTTAGCATTCTAGAACTAAACATATAGATATTAGATATCATTTCTTACATGATCATGTGTAAAATGGTGATATTTTTCTTGAATTTATTAATACTAATCATCAATTAGCCGACATTTTTACCAAGCCTTTTTGTAAGAAAAGAATGAATTTTATTAAGTATGAGCTTGGTATAATTAATGGTTCAAGTATGTCTTGACAACTTGCAATTTTGCTAATTTAATGGTTAAGTTCGTGCATTTTCATGTGTGTTTTTTCGTCAATTTCTGTTTGGTTAATTTTTAGTATATTTTCCATATCTAAGCTTTGGCTAATAGTTTTTTCTTATGATTATTTTATGTCAGTTTAGATTCAATTTTTTTTTTTGGATATTTTATAGATATAAGTCATGAGTTGTTAGTTTTATGTCTTGTTATGTTTCTCTTCAGTTTACAATTGGTATTTTAATATCATTATAACTTTATCATTTTCATTAATGTTTTTTTATTTTCTTTTAAATTTCCTTTTTCATTTTGACAAAGGAGAAAAATAATTAAGTTTACATGTGTATTTAATTAATTTCTTTTAAGGGAGAAAATTCTTTTTACCAAAAGATATGTTTATGTAAATGACATCACTATATAAGAGTGTGTTCTTGATATCAATTTTTTTTATCCAAATCTTATTCCATTTTACTATTCAATACAAGGAGAAATTTTTTTAAATTTTTTTCATAATTTTGTTTATGCATTCATAGTAACAATATAAGTGTAGCTAATTTTGTCTTTGTGATAAAAAGCTTTGTTTTGCTTACTTTATTTATGTATACCATAAATTTTATAAGGATTTGTTATATCTTTGTTTTCATTATTTTGGTTCATAATCTTTTATTCCCTCTAGAATTTTTATTCCTTTAGTTTCATTTCCCTTTATATCTCGCTCTTTTCTTTTTTTTCTTTGACAAAGGGAGAGAAAAAGCTATATTTGTAATATGCTAAGTGTCACATGAGCATTAACTAGCTAAGTTCTATATGATCATGTGATAGTTAAGTTTTTAAATTTCAATATAGTGCTATATGTACTATTTTTGTGATGCATTCCAGTAGCACCATATGCATATATGTTTGAAATTATTTCCTTCAAATTGCCTAACAATTTATTTTAAATGATCATGTTATATCGTGTTATCATATTTTTAACACATTTGTTATGTTATGCCATATTCTTGATAACATGATTATGTTGTCTTTATTTTTGACAAAAAGGAGGAATAAAATAAAATAAATTTATATTTCTCATCATATCTATAAAAGGGGAGTAATAAAGAAATATATAAGAAAAATTTGTTATCCCTTGTATATGCCATGATAATTTAATTACTTTTATGCCCTAACACATGGTGTATTCTATTGAATTTTATGCATATATTAAGGGGCAAAAAAATTGTTCATATAGTGCATCAATTTAATTTAAGAAGGGGAGCTATTTATGTACAATGCATACTTATTCTTGCCATTTATTTTTAACACACTCACTCTTTATTTATTATTTTAATAAATTGTTTGTCACGGCCAAAAAAGGAGAGATTGTTAACCATTTGCATAATTAAACTCCTAACTTTGGACGTAGATAAACAATTTTGATACTAATGATTTCAATCAAGTGTGTATGAAATTATATATGAAAAATATACATTTTTTATATACAATGCTTTTTGGGCTAATTTGATATCTGAGATTCAATAAGGCTTTTTAACACCTTTAAAACCCTATAATGAGAAAATGATCCTCTTTAATTTTGAAGTATACATCTTAAGCTTTCTAAATTGAGCTTACTTGTCAAAATCCGAGCTCATTTGGGTATGCAAACCTTGAGTCAAAGTTAGCATATGCAGCTTTCATTTTAGGTTGTGCAGCTCTTAGTATTTCAGTAATATCTTAAGTTACAAAAGTTCAATTGAGGTGATTCAAAGTGTTATGAAAAGATAAGACAATTTATCTACAATTTTTATAAAGAAAGTTTATATCAATTCAATCGTCTTTAGTTCCAGTCACGAGCTAGTCATGAGTTGACCTTGAATAGTTCCTCAGGACCTCATTTTTAGCAAAATGGCCAATGCTCCCATGAACGCTCCTCATAATCATGAGGAGCTAAGATCACCTTATGAGGACACCTTTGATAGCATTCAATGGACATTTTTTAATGTAACAATCCTCAAACTAACGCTCATGAGTCAGAACCTCTTCCTCATGATTGTGAGCATTATTTAAGCTACAAAAGCCCAAGATTGATTCAAAAATCAATTATAGAAATTGGAGACATATTTGATATATCCAACAGTCATATTTCTTAGTGTCTCTCTATATAAACACTTCATAGAGTTCAATTAAAGGGTTTAAAAACTTGTTTTTAATTCATTCTCTCTTAAGCATTCAATTAAGCTCTCAAATTTTCTCATAAATAATTTTTGTATTTGTATAATTATTGTGAGAATTGGTGAGAGTTAGAATAGACATTCTTGTTCTTCTATTTTCTAGGATTAAGAAAATGGGAAGTGAGATTGTATTCTAAAAGGAATTAGTTTAAGTGTTGTCCACTAAAACACTTGAGATTTGGTTCTTTAGTGAGTCTTAAAAACTCAAGTTGTAAGGTTGTAAGAGTGAGCCATAAAAATCTTTTGTAATCTCAATTTTATGAATAAGATTATGGGTGATTGAAAATTCTAACTTGGGGATAAGTTAGGTGGAGACGTAAGATTATTGTTGAATCTGAACTCCTTAAATCATTGTGTTCTTCATTCTTCCTTCTTTCTTAAAATTCTTTCAATTCTTGCAAAAAATTCTTTTAATTTTCTATTTTTATTCATTAGCCTTATGCATTCCACTCCTCCCCCCCCCCCTCTGTCTCCTCCTCGGCACTTTCAATGGTAATGGGAATGAGATTCAGATATCATTTAACAACCAAAATTTCTTTATCAAAAAATATTTTTGTAATTATTTTTCATATATAAAATTTAACATTATAATTATTTTTATATATTTAAAATGAATATTATAATTATATATTATAAATTATTTATTTATTAAAATATAATAGATTTGACTTAAGTTTTAAGAGAATCAAAAGTCATTTTCTAACAACAAGAGGGGAATGGTGATTCTCATTGATGGGGGAATTACATTTTCATTTCCACATTAATTTTAGTCAACCAAACATTAGGAATCGAAATCTTTTCCAATTCCGATTTCAATTCTCACTCTCATTTTTTATCAAATATATGCCTTAAGTTATATATTTTTGGTTATTAAATTTTTATTTAAATCTTGTAGTAGTTTTCAGAATACCTTACAATTTGTAAACAATTTAATATGTGAAAAATTATAGGTTGTGCCCTAATCTTACATCTTTTTAAAGTACAAGGAACAAATGCACCTTTATTGTTTTCAAAACTATATGTTTAAGCCCTTTTTACAAATCTACTATTATTGATATGCCTAAAAAAAAATTAATAGATTAAGATAGATTTTTGTCCTTAACATTTTTAATAAGTAATAAATTTACCCCTAAAGAAAATTTAAGAAAATGTTATATATATTCATTACATATTATTTCAAAAAATTAGAAATGTTTAAAGAAACTAAATTCATATATATATATATATATATATATATATATATCATCCTAATTTGTTACATTTAAAAAAATATTATTTAATTTTTATTTCAAGAGTGAATAAAAAAGGACAAAGAGTGAAATGAATTTTTTATTTAAATATTTCTAAATTTTTTTAAATGGGATAAAATTTAAAAAAATCCATAAAAAATATATGTAACTTATTTTAATATTGTATTAGCATTAGTAGATTTCATGAGTATAAAAAACAAACAGTTATTGAATATTTTTATTAGATAAAAATTTATATTTTTTACAATTTGTGTGTTAAATTATTCTTAAATTTTTTTTAAGAGTAAATTTGATTTTTATTATAAATGTTAGGAGCTAAAATGTACCTTAATCTGATAATTTTTTTTATGCATGTCATTAATAGTAAATCCCACTAATGGTGAGAATTAACATCATTTATAAGAGGGGCTTAAACATGTGGTTTTTAAAACGATAAAGGTGTATTTGTATCTCAAAAAATGTTAGTGGTGGATATGAGATTAGGGCACAATATTAGCAGTGTTTTGTACCTTTTCCTATTCAATACTGATAAGTAGTTCAAGTGGCAAAATATCTGTTGTTGAAAAAAGTAGAGATCGAACCCCACTCTCCCTTCTCTTCCCCTTTATGGTGTTGCGATTTAACCACTTGATCTAGTTGTTCAAAAAATTTTGATATTTTTATTTTAGTTTAAAAATACATATAAATAAATTTATACTTTTATTTTTATATAAAATTATTGAAAAATTAAAAATTAACTCAAAGAAATAATATAGAATATTATTTAATTTAAAAATAAAATAGATGTTTATATTATTTTAATTTTTGTACATAATAAACTATAAATTAATAATAAACTATTTGCATATTATATTATATTTAGATAATTTATAACTATGATTTAATCTAGCAAGAAAATTTTAAGTTTTTACATTAAGATTTATGTAAATATATAAAATATGGACTTATGTGTAAGTTACTTTCAAATTTTGAATTAAAATAGTAATATTGTAGACGATGGGGTTAGACATAAGTCCAAGTGTTTGACGGTCACAGCACTATGTGAGCTCAGAGCCCACAAGGAAATACAATATGGGCTTAAAGCCTAAAATGAAGATGAAGTCGCCACCCGGATAAGAGCTCGGGCACACTGTATAGCAACTGAATTCCACAAAGGTTCCTATAAGCCATCATCAGAGATCGGGTTCGAAAACTAGGTATAGGCTTTTGGAATGTCTACTTAACCTTACGGTTGGCCTCTGTGTGTATTTCATATTTTATTACCTTTGATTATTAAAATATTTCCTTATTTAAGGTGGATTGCAATCGTTTCCAATTTTATGTTTTAGTTCGAGTTTGCACATTAGTCTCATTTCATACTTATAGCCCGATATATATCACAAATAAAACAAATAATAATAATTTACAATTATACATTCCAAATGAATGGGGAAAAGATTGAGGATTACAATAATTTGTTCAAAAAAAATGTAAAATAAACAAAAAATAAACCATACATAAACCACAAATAAACTAATTATTTATATAAATAAAACCTCTTAAGAATAAATTAATAGAATAACTATTTGATGATTAAAAATCACCAAATAATTCCTGCAATAAACACAAATTAGCCTCATCTCACAAAATAACGATATTATCCATAAAATAATTAACAAATGATACTCATGGCAAATGGAAATAAAATAACAAAATAGTCCATAAAAATCACAATAATATTTATACAATAATAATACTAAACAATATAGTAATCATGTACGAAATCAATATATATGACAAAACAAGCATGGAAATCATGCAAAATATAGAAAACAAGCATTAAAAACGAAACAAAATAGTGTAGAATTCTGATGAAGTGGCGACGCCTCATCGCCTCCTGACCAAAAGGCAATATCATATCTTTCCATCTCTAAGGGGCAATGCCTCTATAAAGAGACATTGCCTCTTCAACAAACCCAAAAAAAACATACTGCATAACTTAATTTCTAAGAAACTTCAAAATCGACACAAACAAGCAGAAACTAATGAAAATATACAAAGATCAAAAGCCAATGCTCAATATTTCATATTTTTATGTTTTCATATATGACCTTAAACAAGCAAGAAACAAGTAAAAGAATCATAAATCAAAAGCTTTTAAGAAAATAAAGAGCTTAAAGCTTGAAAACAAGGGATTCTTACTAATTTGGATAAATTGATGCTCCTAACTTAGCCCTCAATGCTTGATTTATTGGTTATATGCTTGGAATGCAAAAGGACCTTCCTCCTTTTTAAGAAATCAAGTTTTTTTTAACTAAATGTTCCCTTTTTCTTCTTCCTCTTCTTCTATTCTTTGTTCTTCTCTTCTCTTTTCTCTCTGTTTTTCTTTCTTTTTTTAGACTAGAAGTTCAAGGCCCTTTTAAAGTTAAAAAAAGTCCCCCTTTTTTCTTTACTCACACCTTCCTCTTAAGCCTCCTTAACTTTTGTCCTTTTTAATTTCCAAAACCCATTCACTCTCAACCTCTCCCTATCCTTATCATCACTCCCAATGTGTAGACACCCAATTTCAGGATGATGAGCTATGGATATGATAAAAGACTCCAATGATGAAAATGTCATGAATAGGTCTTCAATATTTGAACTTTGAAACTTTAAGGGTCTAATTGCATTTTTTTTAAGAAAGTATTTAAGATTTTCATAGATTTAATCACAATGCTTTTTAAGGATCTAATTGCAAAACTTAAATTCTTTCAAAGATCTTTCTGTAATTAAAAGTTAAAAAAAAAAAAGTGATCGAAATTACGTAATCTGGATCGGACTTTGGTAATTCCAATTAAAATTACATAATTCTGGTTGGGATTAGACTCTTTCTGTAAATTCTTGAATTTTCAGGATAAATCTCGAATTTTCTAGATAAATTGAGTCCTAATTGGTATGAAATTCTCTTAAAATTATTTTAATAATGTTTTTAAGGAAATAGAAGTCTTTTAGGAATCAATTTATAACTAGGGTTTCAAGATGTATCCCTATATATAGGAGGACTTTGACTCTGAAAAAGAAGGAGAAAAAATAAGAAAGAAAAAGGATAAAAAGGTAAAAAGAAAAAAACAAGAAAAAAGAGAAAAGACAGGAAAAATATTATTCTCTAAAAATTCTTTTTGTTTGATTTATTAATAAGGATCTTTGAAGAATTTTTGAAGAATAATATTCGAAATCCTATCAAGAATGGTGACTCTACAAATATGAGGAGCATTCTATTAAAATTATCCATAAGCATCATCTTCTCTCTGTTCTCTTTTATTTGATTTCTTTTTTATTTCATTAATTTTAATTTTTTTTATTTTATTTTATTATTCACTAATCATAATTTTTATTCTTTTTTTTATGGTGATTATGGAGAAATACACATGATGATCATACTTGAAGAATCAAATCCATAACAGGTTCATGGAATGTCATGGATAAGGACCTTATAGAAATATAGATTATAGGTTTTTTTATTATTATTTTATTTTATTACTTTATTTTATTTATTTATTTTGGGGATGTATTAATTATTGTTATTATTATTTTTAATAGATTATTGTAATAGCCCCAATAGTGGGAATAATGGAATTATGTGTGGTTGTTTGTTTATTTTAATTAATTGGTTAGTAAAATTAAGGTTTTAATTGGGTAATTAATTAAAATTAATAGAGGAAGTAGATGAACTTAGGTTGCATGTTAATGAAAATTAGGATTTTAGAAGGAATTAATTTAATTAGTTGATCGATCTTTAATTTAGTTCTTTTGATATGTTTTATCTGTTTTTGGCTTGTTTATTTTATTTGTTTTTAGGTTTATTTATTTTTATGTGTTTTGTGCTTATTTGCTTATTTTTATGTGTTTTGGGCCTTAAGCCCATATTAGATTTTAATTCGTTTAAATTTAGGTTTTTTAGGTTTAATTAATTAAAATGCATTTTAGGCCCATAATTAATTAGATTTAGGTTAGAAATAACTTAGGCCTATCTAGTAAATTAGACGTAAGCCAACCTAATTTAATTTAATTAATTTGAGTTAGCCCACTTAAAGCTTTTTCATAATTTGTAGATTTAAGATCACTCTAGCATTAAAATATGTAGAATGAGACCTATTAATTTAAATACCTCCATAATTTATAGATTTAGACCTATTTTTAGAATTAAAATAAATAGACTTAGGTTCATTTAATTAAAAGGAATTAGTCTTTAGGCTCATTTATTAAAACATGTAGATTTAGTGCATTTAATTAAAATTCATGTATATTAGACTACCTTAGAGATTATATGTTCTATTGAATGCATTATTTACTTGTATTTTCATTACTAGTTTGCCTTGGAGTTAATTGCTAGAATAAAGGTTTATATGAAATTGCATGTAAATAAAGGATAATACAGTAATTCATAAAGTAATTCTAAACGAACATGAGACTGAAAGAAGTTGGTATTTCGTATCCAAAATCTCTTGGTTGTAGTGCTAGCTTTCTTTTAGGGAATCGAGTACCACCTTTTTTATTTGTCCCAGTTATTACCTTAGGTGACAACTCCTCATCTCCACACCATGTCTTTGTCACAGTGGTTAGTGTGTTCTCTAAAGCCCTGAGCTCAAACAGTATCGCGGTTGCTAAAATCTTGGACGCACGCTAAACCCCTTCGTCTACACCATGCCCTCTCTACTTTTTCCTACCTTTGTTTCCTTTTTTTTGGTGTCTAAAAAGCCTTAAATCAGAGGCAAGTAGGCCTCAACTACTGCCATTAATAGCATTTAATGCAATAAAGGGTGGCTGTGAAGAGGCATTACTCTTTAATGAGGCATCGTCGATGCCCAAGATGAAGAGGTGATGCCTCTTCGTTGAGGTGATCGCCTCTTCACTCAAGCCAAGTCTAGAACTTTGGGCCAAAAGGCAATAGGCTTGAGCTTAGAAGGCTCAATTTTGAGCTTAAAGGCTTAGTGTTTTAACTTAAAGGCTTGGTGTTTGGGCTTAGAGGCTTGGTGTTTGGGCTTAGAGTCTATTTTAAAAAAGTTTCGGGCTTCCCTTGCATTCAAAACTTGTACCTTCTCATCATCAGGTTTTTATAGGGGGTCGATCAAACTAAAGGTGTCCATAATTTACCCCCTTGGTTTTTCGAAAAATTGAATTTCTAGAAATTAATGTTTTAAAAAGCAATATAGACACAAAAGCATTAAAGAACAAGAATGACATACCTGACCTTCGAGCTTCACTCGGGGCATCAGCCTTGGGAATTCGTACCCCAAAGGTCAAACTTTCATTTCAAATATGACCATGATCCTTGAATTTTCTTGGCCCAATCAGCCACTTATTATAATTTGGCATGATTCTTAAGTTTTCTTAGCTTAAGAAGTCACTAAGTAGAAGAAGATGAAAACATGACCACGATCCTCAAGTTTTCCTAGCCTGATTAGCCACTCATTATAGTTTGGCATGATTCCCAAATTTTTCTGTCACGAGAAGTCACTTAGTAAAATAGGATGAAAACATGACCGTGATCCTTGGATTTTCTACTCATTAAAGTTTGACATGATTCCCAAGTTTTCCTAACTTAAGAAGTCACTTAGTAGAAGAAGATGAAAATGTGATCATGATCCTTAGGTTTTCTGGGCCCGACCAGCCACTCATTATAGTTTGGTATGATTCCTAATTTTTACTATCTCAAGAAGTCACTCAGTAGAAGAAGATAAAAATGTAACTATGATCCCCTGTTTTCCTGGCCCAAATAGCCACTCAATATAGTTTGGCGTAATTCTCAAGTTTTTCTAGCTTGAGAAGTCACTCAATAGAAGAACATAAAAATGTGACCATGATTCTCGAGTTTTCCTACCTGATTAGCCACTCATAATTTGGCATGATTCTTAAGTATTCCTAGCTCGAGAAGTCACTCAGTAAAAAAAAATACACTTTAGGGATTCAAACCCAACCAGACATCCATTGCGATGTGCACTTTAGGGATTAAAACCCGACCAAACACCTCTTGTAACATGCACTTCAAGCATTTAAACCTGACTAAATGCTTTTTACAATGTGCACTTTGGGGATTCAAATTTGACCAAATGCTTCTTTATGATACACACCTGGGGGATCCAAACCTGACCGGATGCTCTTTTTGCCAACATCAATTTTGAGGCACACCTAAAAGGTAAAATAATAATTTTTATCTTTTTTATTTTTGCTCCACTAGGGATTATATTCTTGATAGGCCTTTGTGATTTTTCATCAAATGGTCTTCACCCTCTTCCTTTCTTTTCTTTTCAACCAGCCTTCCTCTTTTACCCTTATACTTTGACATATAAATTCCTTTTTTCTCTTTTCAAATTCACTTTCACCTTTTTCTTTTTCAAGTTCTCTTTTACTCTTTTCTTTTTTTTCTTTTCTTTCACTCCTTGAATCATTTATCGATATGGATGTCGTATGGACCCGAATTTACCCACATAGGACCTAATGACTCCCTTAGTACACCCTTATATAGTTTTGGGCTCAGCATCGGAGATGAGATTCCCCATTTCATAGACGTGCAATCCTATATCTGCGAATTGGCTATAAGAGAGGTTAGTACTTGATCTCTTTATTTTTCCTATAAATAATATTGAGTTAATATTCATATATGCATGTTTAACATTTTAACCAAAAGAAATTGAATTTTATTAAATGAAATTGCAAAAATTGAATTATTCTATCAGATAACAGACATAAAGAGCGTTGCCTCTTCAATGGGGCAATTACCTATTCAATGGGGCAATCGCCTCTTCACACATGTGATCACTTCTTCACAAAAAGGTAGTCGCCTCTTCCTGTCAAAGTACTCATAAAGGGATGACCGCCTTTTAGCCAAGAAGGGACACCTTTTAGCCAAGAGGCGATGCCTCTCTAATAGGGTAATTGCCTTCAACCTAGAGGCGTTCCCCTCATTAATAGATTTCTAAGTAAAAATTGAATTCATTCATGAAAAATAATAATTTCACTCCCTGTTTTACTCCCACAACTCGATGCCCATACCCTCAAGGGTGCTGGGAACTTCAGCAGTGCCTGTATTTAGTCTGATGAGCTCTTGAATGTGATGAAGGCTTATATCCATGACACTAAATTTTTTATTTTATCCTAGCACTTCCGGCGTAGCAGGGGCATACAAATTACTAAGCTCTTCATGCTCTAATGAAGAGATGGTCCGACACCACTCATACTTTTCATCTTCCTTTCTAGGAGTTTACGCTCGATCCAGTGGCGTTTACTGTAGTCATTGGTATTGCTTGCATGAGGGATTCTATTCCTCTTGATGATAGTCTCCATCAGTTATCTCCAGACCGTCTTGCTTTTATCGAGCGTCTATTTGGCATGGTCCCGGATATGAAGTGGACACACAAAGTGAAGCTCAATTCCATCAAGAGCTTCTACTCTCACACTAAAGTAGAGGTGGCTACCATACCTCCCAGATTGATCAGGTATCACGTGCATTCCTACTCTACTTGCTGGGCACCACTCTTTTTACAGATATTGCCAGTTTTATAGACTTGAGCTTTATGATGCCCTTAAGAGATTTAGATCTAGTGGCTTCATACGACTGGGGTAGCTGTACTTTAGCCTATCTATATAGGAGTATGGATGAGTCGGTGCATGGAGCTAAGAGGCTTTGTGGTTTTTGGCATGCTATTCTGGTATTTTCCTCCTCTTTTACTATTAAGTTTCATCTCAAATGTTATTAACATAATTTGTTACCAGTTCTTCCTTTCTCTTGTAGGATTGGGCTCTAGAGTTAGAGCTGATTATAGGGATCATTCATGTCATCGACATTCCTTTTTCTGTTATGGTAAGATGAGGCCCCAGTCGTGCTTGGAGGAAACCAGTTGCTCGCGTGCATATTCATCATGAGCGATTGAACACTCTCACACATGATAAGGTAGGCACTTACAAACATAATTATAATTAATAACACATTTGTTAATCAAATTCATTCACTTACCGATTTGCTTTCACAATTGTGCTCAAATTTGTAGGGTCCCTAGGATAGATGGTCTCAAGCCATGGCTTGCTTGATTCCACTATCTCAAAGAAGCGTACTACTTTAAGGGCCTGATTACAAAGTTTGGTACCTTGGCAAGAGAGTACACTAATGGTGGATGGGTGCTCAGTAAGACAGCCACCCCTTGCTCCTCCTCGACATATTTTCTTAGCCCTTAAGTTAAAAGGAGAAAAACTTGACCAAGCTTTGGTGGGATGATGCTATGAATTATTATAAGAGGAGGAACTCTCGATACATGGATTTCGAATGAGCTCATCTCATACAAAGGGTGCCTCTACCTACACCTGCACCTCAGGTAAGCATGCAATTCTATTAAACATATATTTCATATTCATACTTTTGGATATTATTTCCTAATTTAATTTTCATTTTTTCGCACTAGTTAGGGCACCAACCCCTTGTTCTAGGCCTACAGTACAGCAGAGGCCTCATCAATGTCCCCGCATTATGCCTAGTGGTGAGGGTCCTTTGTTTGGCGCGCCAACTGCTGAGGAGTTTTCTAGCTCTATATCTCAGATGATAGTTGGTAGTCTTGTTGCCACTCCTGACTTGTTGCTGGGTGCCTTTGGGCAAGTTCTCTTGTTAGTTCTTGATGCTGGACAAGAGCTTGGAGCTCGAGTTCTTACCGAAGGCAACTACACCTATGAGTTCCCTTCTTTCAAAGTCCTGTTCTCAAATTTGACTTAACACATGATTAATTCTAATATTATTAATTATGCAGATACCTCAAGATTAAGGAGAGTATATGTATAGGGTGATTGAGGCCCATCAGGGCTTCCTGATATAGATGACATAATAATAAAAGGTAACAATTATGTCCTATTTCTACATATCTGCATGCTTTCATGATTTCTTACCTTTTATTTTATCTTGATAGGACCAAGATGAGGCTAGCCAAGCTAGGATTGTTGCTCTTGAGTGTCATCTTGCTGCTCTCCAAGTCGAGAGTAACGAGGAGGAGGATGACACGAGTGATGACGAGGAAGAGGATCCAACTCATAAGCATACTGAGGATTATAGTCATGACGATGGAGCTTATGAGCCTGGAGATGATGAGTAGAGGGATACCCTAGAAGCTTACTAACATAGGATCATTTTGATCGAACACTTTTTTGCTGTTTTACAATGTCGCTCTATCATTTTTCGAATAAACTTCTCATTTTAGCATTTTCATATTTTGCACTAGATGAATGATGCAACATGTAAATTCAAATTTTGGCAAGATTTTGAACCAATTAAGGAATTTTTATTACAAAAATGCTCTCCTATAAATTTGTATGTATTGTATAATCATTCTATAGCAACACAAAGATAGGTTTTACCTATTGCAAAGGCGTCACCTCTTCATAGAGGTGTTGCCTCTTTGTGAAGAGGCGGTAGTGAATTGCCTCTTCATGTAAAGGCACCGCCTGATCATAGAGGTGATCGCCTCTACAGGTTTAATCTATACCCACTTAATTCCCTAGCTCTCCTTCAAAATCCCTCATTCCCCATTCATATGAATTCTCTTCATTCTCTCTCTATTCAATATCCCATCCTCCTAACATGACCAAAAGAAGCTTGAAATAACTACAACCAATTTTGAAAAGCCTAGACGGCAGATCATGGGTTATATAATAGTTATTTAACTTATTTTTCTTTTGATCTTTGCATGCTAGGAAGATTAATTTCTCATTTCTCCATGTTCTTGCTCAATTATGGGATCCTTATAAGCGTGTCTTCATATTCAACACAATAGAGTTATGCCCCCTACTAGAGGAATTTAAAGCTATCTTAGGCTCTCATATGGATTCAGCTTATCAACTTGTAATTTCTTTAGTTAAAATCCTAGATTTACATTCCATTCAATACCAAATGGCTAGACTATTCAACCTTTCCCCTCAGTCTTCACTTTGCCATATCTTTAGTAATGAGATTATGATGAGCTCCTTTCTCAAAGTTGTTATGACTGTAGATAGCAACAAGGTTTACTGGCCTCAGATGACTGCTCTTTGCTTAGGTAGCCTCTTTTTAAGTTTTCTCCCTAGCGAGACTTTATAGAAAGTATTTCTTGTGCTTATCTAAGTTAATAGGCTCTCTGAACTCATTTTCTTCTAAATTAGACACAATAGTAATGCCCTTGAAAAATAGCTTCTTTACTTAATACGGACCTTCCCAATTCGACTTGAACTTTCCCTGCAGATTAATCATGATAAGCCTAGTGAGCTTTAACACCAAGTCACCCTCTTTGATTTTTCCTAGCTTAATCCTTTTGTTATAAGCTGGGACTATCCTTTTTTGGTATAGTTGAGAGTGATACATGCCTTTCATTCTCTTTTCGTCTAGTAGCATCAGTTGTGCTAATCATCTTTTAACCCATTGATACTCAGGGATTTTAGATTCCAAGAGAACCTTTAATTACTAAATCTCATCCTTAACTGGCAATACAGCTTCACACCTATACACCAGAGAATATGGAGTAGCTCTCATTGATGTTCTGGCAGTAGTCCCATATCCTCATAATACAAACTCTAGGTAGCTTGCCTAGTCTTTGTAGTTCTCTACTATCTTGGCTAGGATTCTTTTCACATTCTTATTTGCCGCTTTTACAGCTCCATTCATTTATAGTCTGTAAGGAGAGGATCTACAATGTTCAATCTTATATTCCTCTAAAAAAGTGGTTGTTTCTACCCTGAATTGAACACCATTATTAATGATGATATGATGAGGCAACCCATATCTGTAGATTATATTCTTTTCTATAAACCTCACCATTTATTTTGCTCCAACAATCATGAACGATTCTGCTTTGATCCACTTAGAGAAGTAGTTTATTGCTACTATAATATAGCAATAACTGTTATATGCCTTTAGCCTTATCTTTTTTATGATATTAATTCCCCAGACTGTGAATGGCCAAGAGGAGGTCAATCCTTGAAGCTCCATAGAAGGTAAATGGCTCAGGTCACTATAGTTATGGCATTTCTTCACATATTTCACACAATCTACCTTCATCATTAGTCAAAAATACCTTTGACAAGTTATTTTCCTAGCAAGGACTACTCTTTTATATGTGGTCCACATATACCCTCGTGAATTGTTTCCATGATTTTTCATGCCTCACCCTTATCAACACATCTTAAATATACTCCAATTGGCACCTTCTTGTATAACATCACATTATGACTAATGAACTGCCGAGATAGCATCCTCAACGACATTCTTTCTTTTTTATTGGCATCATTAGGAAATTGCCCTATCTTGTTATACTATTGTAGATTATGAAACTAAGGCTTTTATGTGGGGTTGATCGACATTATTTTAATTTCTTCATAACTGGGAGTTTGGGACTTTACAAGGATGATGGGCTTGATTTCTACCTATTTTCCTCCTTCCCACATTAAAGCTAAAGTAGCCAAAGCATCTACCATCTAATTCTCTTCCTGTAATAACTGCACAAATCTGCATTGTGTGAAACATAGCAGAATCATGGCTAAGTAGTCCTAGTACAGCCTCAGCCTATCTTCTCTTACTTCCCATTTATTAGAGATCTATTTTACTACCAACATTGAGTCTTTGTATACTATGACCTCTTCTGCCCCACATTCCTGAGTGCTTCCAGACTAAAGATGTAGGCTTCATACTTAACTTGATTGTTAGTGACTTCAAATTCTAATTACTTTACCATCAGAATCATTTTTCCTTCTAGTGAGACCAAAATCACACCAATGCCTACTCCTCTATTATTGACTACTCCATCAAAATACATTTTCTATGTCTGGATCTCTATTGCCCTCAAGTGCTCATCCAAGAATTCTAACTCCTATTCTTGTCCATCATCCATTGAATTTTGAGTCAAGAAGTCCGCTACAGCTCTTCCTTTTATCACCTTCTTTTCCATATAGTTTATGTCAAATTCGATAAGCAAGACCAGCCATCTAGCTAATTTTCTGGTAAGAGAGGGAGTTTATTGAAGATAATTAAGAGGATCATGTTTAGAGATTGCTTGAATTCTGTAAGACTAAAAGTAATGCCAAAGCTTTTTTGTCGCCCAAATCATAGCTAAGAAAGTTCTTTTCACTAGATTGTAATTGGCTTCATAGGGTATAAGCTTTTTACTTAAATAATACACAACATGCTTAACTCTTCCTTCTCCTTCTTGAGCTAGCATTATGCTAATTGCATCCTTCTCTATTGCCAGATAGAGAATCAAAAGCTTACTCAGCTTAGGCGGCTTCAAAACTGGAGGATTCATCAAATAATTCTTAATAATTTCAAAACCTAGATGACGTTTATCATCCCAGATAACTGGCTGATTCTTCTTTAAGAGCTTGAAGATTGACCCACAAATAGTGGTTAGCTTGGTTATGAACCTATTGATGTATTGTAATCGTCCAATGAACCCTCTAACTTCTTTCTTATTTTTTAGTGTAGGCATTTCTCTAATCACTCTTACTTTATTTAGATTCACCTCTATGCCTCTCTAGCTAACAATAGGCCCTAGCAGTTTTTCGGAGGTTTCCCTAAAAACACATTTCTTCAGATTTAGCCTAAGGTTATACTTTTCAACTCCTGCCAGGAACTTATCTAGAGCCTCAAACTAGAGCCTCGAAGTGCCCCTCTCTAGTTGGAGATTTTACCATCATGTCATCTATGTACACCTCTATCTCTTTATGAACCATGTCATATAGTAATATGATAGCCATCCTCTGATAAGTAGCTCCTACATTTTTCAACCCGAATGGCATGACTGTATAACAATAAATGTCTCATTCAGTGGTGAAAGAAGTCTTCAACTTGTCAATTACTGCTATCATAATCTATTTGTATCCTAAGAAGCCATCCATAAAGTAGTATATAGCACTTAAAGCTACACTATCAACTAAAGTGTCAATATGCGGCAAGGGAAAATCATCTTTTAGACAAGCTTTTTTCAAATCCCTGTAGTCTATGCATATCCTAACTCTCCCATCCTTTTTAGGAATTGAAACTATATTGGCTAGCCACCATCTACCACTTCCAAGAACTTTGCCTTCAACTATTTCTCCACTTATTTTTTTTATTAAGAGAGCCCATTCTGACCTTAATCTCCACTTCTTTTGTTTTATTGGTGTGACAAGAGAATATGTGGGGATCTCGTATTCTGCAATTTCTCTATCAATCCCAGGCATATCCTCATAGCCCTAAGCAAATACTTTTTATCTTTTTTTCAATGTTTCTTTCATTTTTTTCTCTCTCATAAGGAGTTAAATCATAAGTAATAAGTGTATTTTTAAGACCATCATATGTGCCTAGATTAAATGATTTAATTTGCACTGAATTAATGTCAAATATATGCATGAAATTATCATCACAAATAGAATAACCATTAAGAAAAACATCACACAAATAAGCAAAGTTGGACCTTATCGCATTAACTTTAGAAAATAAAATGTCATCAATTTCAAACAAGTCAAAAAGAGAAATATCAAGGTCATTATAGAAAATATCCATAATGGAATCAAGAACATAAGATTCCTAGTAAGCAACGTCTTTCAACTCCACCACAGTAATGTCCTCTTTTAATTCTAGAGTTAGCATCAGTTCCTCCACTATCAGCTCTCAACAATAACTTCATTAATCCCTAACACATGCTTAGCAAAAATTTCAAAGCCGAGAACTAATTTTTTTATCAATCATTAAAGGCTCATGACAACTATATAGGGATAGTTGGCACCTTCCTCCATAAATGTTTCCCATAGTGTCTTCTTCTTTGGTTTAACTCTCTATTCATCCTAGACTTTCTCTTAACTTCTTCCTCTTCATCAGACTCATCTGCTTCTGGATACCCTACCCTGTCCTTCAAGATCGGCACCATAGGTTCAATAAACTTAGGTAGGCCCTGCTAATTCCTCCCCAATCCCATTCCATGCATAAAATTCATGCTCTTCATCATACTCATAATTCTCAGATTAAGCTCATCTTTATAGATTAGTAAACCTCAAAACTCATACTGACCAAAATTTCACTAAGAGTTAACTTCAAAGCAGCAATAGCAGCTTTGGTTTTTTTTGTGACAGTGACTACTCTTCCCTCATATGGAAATTTGATTTTTTGATGAATAGTAGATGGAACTCCTCCCAAAGGATGAAACCATGGTCACCCTAAAAGAATGGCAAAGGTAATTGGAATATCAATGACATGCAAGTTACCTTAAACTTTAATAGGTCCATTCTTGACTAAAGCTATGAAAGTTCCCTCAATTGGCCTCTTCATATCATCATAGGCCTTGATGACCACATCATATGGCTTTAGATCAGCTACTGTCAGTCCTAACTTTAGAAGAATTTTTAAAGGACATACACTAATGGCAAACCCATTATCAACCATAACACATCATCTTAATTTCCCTTTTACTTTAGCCTTAATGAACAAGGCTTTACTGTGGTCTCTGCCTTTTAAAGGTAGGTCATCGTCTATAAAAATAATTGCTCCTGAAGGGCTTTCTATTAGTGAATCCACCATTTACTCTGGAGTATACATTAAGGGGGATTTCTTATGATCAAAGGCCATAACCAGTGCTTCCCGATGGGCTCGAGAGTTCATAAGTAGCTCTCAAACACTGGCAAGAGTTTTCTTATCTCTTTTGGTCTCAGTAGCTTCCTTAGCTTTCTCATCTTTTTTTAGTTCTTCTTTTGAATAGACTTTCTCTTTTTTCTAGCTTAGTATCGTTCACTTCTTCCTCTTTCTTCTCAAGTTTCTCAACTGATTAAGCTATCTTCCCTTCATTATTTTTCCACAGATCAATTGCTCCCCCTTCTTTATCATCGAAACTTTAAATGTCTAAAACATTCAAATGAAGCTCCACATATTGCTAGCTCATATTCAAGTCTTTTAGTTATGGTTTTAATGATGTGGGTATGGCATCAACAAAGGAATTAAGGACTTATTCCTCCGTTAAGCCAGTATTGATCGTCAGGATGTGTGGATTTGGTAGTGGTACATTTTGATAATTGGGCAAAGGGTTATTTTAGGTGTTTGGTTTTCTATTTTGAGCTTGGTTATTTTGCCTAAATCAAGTAAAACTTGAACTTCATATTTCAGGCAAGTGCAGCTATCAACATCATGTTTGATGTTTTACAGTATAATTTCGGTTCGACATTTGAAAAAGGAGGTTTTTAAGCTAAGGGTAAATAGGTTATTTTCAATCAACTTTTCCAAAACTTTAGAGAGAGATCTTCTTAAGTTGGAAAACCGTTAAGGCTGTCTAATAGCATTGATCTATATATTACTGCTCAGCCCGATCCCACTACTGGATCTAATTCCTTCTCTGCTTGTAAGTCTTCCATTAAAGAATTTCTTTTCTTTTATTAAATCAGATTCTTTCTACACCCCAAATCTATACAATTCTTCAAAGTTCTGAATCCCCAAATATTTTAATTTTTTAAAGAGCATGAGCATACACCATTCCATAACTATCACTAACTTATCAGATTTTATGAGCCGGTGCTTCATCTATGCCAATTTTACTTTTCACCTAATCAAGTAATTACCAAAAGACTCATTGAATTTTTGCTTTGTATTTTACAGGTCTCTTAAAGATGCTTCCATTTGAATGTTAAGACTATACTACTTTATAAATGCAGCACATAATCCCTCTCAGTCAACTTGGATATAGGATTCCAAAGGATAGTACCATCTGATGGGTGCCCCTTCCAGAGATAGAGGAAATTGCTTCACAATCTGTACCTTAGTAAACCAATCATCTTCATGTAAGTCACATACTACTTTAAATGTAAATGGGGATCCTTAGTACCTGTGAATTTCTTCACGTCAAGGAACTTAAACTTCCGGGGTAAAGAATCGTCATCTTCATCCAAACCCATATTAGAGTAGTTCATCAAAGCATCTATCCCCTTCCTTTTCATCATCAACTACATTTGAGCCATGGTCTTTATCACATTTTTAGCCCAGTCAAAATTTTCCACATTTTTTACAGTGTTTATATTCACATTCTATCTGGCTACAGGATCTACCACTAAAGTTTCATGATCATCCTCTCTTTCTCATCTTCTGGAATCCAAATCAAATGGCTATGGTTGAGGAGCTAGCGGTTCCTATCTAACTGGTCCCCTCATTTTGGCCATCATCTCTTATATAATTGCCCAAGTCTATTTAGCTTTCAATTTTTAATTATTCTTTGAAGGCCTCAAAATCAAATCCTACCATTATTGCTTCTCTAAAGATCCTAATCATACAGCCAGTGTTAGATCGCTTCCAATTGGAAGACTGCTATAAATCTATATCTGCAATCACCATGGATTAGAATCAAGCATGACGTGTATGCATGAGATGCAGGTTCAATTAAAAAAAGAAATCAATATAAACTTTATTTACATGTATCAGAGAGACTAACAAATAAGATTTTAAACGGTATCTCCACCCTTATTTCTCTCATACATATGATCATTAGTGAGTTTCTGTCTTAGGATTTTTTTTCTAGATTTTAGTTATCAACAAGAGATAATAACTAACGAATGTAAGAAAACTCTTAAGATAATACAAACAAGTAGTAATTTCTTTAAATAATTTCAAAGTCCAATTTAATTGGCCAAGAATGACATCAGAGGCCCACCTTCTCAAGATCCATTTGTAATGGGCTAAAATAGGCATGAGAGGCCCATCTTGGCAAGCTTTTGTTGATAATAGGCTTGGGCCTTATTCAAAGTATTACTGTATGGCACCAAACACCTGCATTTGGGAAAAATTATAATGAAAATTGTTAAGTTATTACATGAGCTAGGTCTTAGGTAATAAGCTTCGGCTCCCATAGCTATATACCTCCATTATGTCTCCCCAATCAAGGGTCCATGCGATGTGCATGAGTACGTGCTATGAGTGATAATAATTGAATACTCTACCACTAGGTTTAAGTGAAACAAAGGTAGCAAAGCAAAAACTATTGTCAATTTATTTAGGACTTAGGGTGCACATTGTTTGGAAACGTGTAGTGAATGCAAGAATTTGCAAAGGAAATAAGGAAATAATTAAAGATGATAAATTACAAAACACTTAACATCAGTTTCTCTACTCCCCATTGGAGTCACCACTATAGGCAATGGGGTTAGACGCGTGCCTAAATGTCTGTTGACCATGACACTGTGTGAGCTCATAACCCACGAGGAAATACAAGATATGCTTGGGACCTAAAATGGAGATGAGGTTACCACTCGAATAAGAGTCGGGACATGCCATACAGCAACTGGATTCCATGAAGGTTCCCAAAAGCCGTCATCAAAGATTAGGTTTGAAAACTGGGTATAGGCTTTTGGAATGCCTACCCAACCTTGCAATTTTTCCTCCATGTATGTTTCATATTTTATTACTCTTAATTATTAAATTATTTCCTTATTTAATGTAGACTGCAATCATTTCCAATTTTATATTTTAGTTCGAGTTTGCATATTAGTCTCATTTCATGCTTATAGCCTAATATACATCATAAATAAAATAAATAATAATAATTTACAACTATACATTCTAAATGAATGGGCGCAATGATTAAGGATTATAATAATTTGTTCAAAAAAAATGTAAAATAAACCATACATAAACTAAAAATAAACTAATTAATTATACAAATAAAACCTCTCAAGAACTAATTAATAGAATAACTATTTTATGATTAAAAATTAAAAAATAATTCCCAATAAACACAAATTAGCTCCATCTCACAAAATAATAATATTATCCATAAAATAATTAACAAATGATACTCATGAGAAATGGAAATAAAATAACAAAATAGTCATCAAAAATCACAATAATATTTATACAATAATAATATTAAACACATAGTAATCATATATAAAATCAATATATATGACAAAATAAGCATGGAAAACATGCACTATAGAAAACAAGCATTAAAAACAAAACAAATTGGTATAGGATTTGATGAAGCAGTGACACCTCATCACCTTCTAACCAAGAGGTGATATTATATTACTGCAACACTAAGGGGCGACGCCTCTACAAAGAGACGTTGCCTCTTCACTAGACCTAAAAAAAATAATACATTACTTAACTTCTAAGAAACTTCAAAATCAACACAAACAAGCAAAAACTGATGAAAATATATAAAGATCAATACCCAATACTCAATATTTCACATATGACCTTAAACAAGCAAGAAACACAAAAGAAACAAGCAAGAGAATAATTAATCAAAAGCTTTTAAGAAAATGAAGAACTTAAAGCTTGAAAACAAAGGATTCTCAATGATTTGGATGAGTTGATGCTCCTAACTAAGCCCTCAAAGCTTGCTTTGTTAGTTTAAGTGCTTATAATGCAAGAGGGCCTTCCTCTTTCTTAAGAAATCAAGTCTTTTTGAAACAAAAGTCTTCTTCTTCTTCTTCCTCTTCTTCTCTTCTTTTTTCTTCTCTTCTCTTTTCTCTCTATTTTTTTCTTTCTTTGTTTTTAGACTAAAAGTTCAAGTCCCTTCTAAAGTCAAAAATCCTTTTTTTTTCTTTACCCACACCTTCCTTTTAAGCCTCCTTAACTTTTCTCTTTTAAAATTCTCAAAACCCACTCACTCTCACCCTCTCCCTATCTTTTTCATCATTCCCCATCCCCTCTCTGCTTTTTCTTGCCTTTTTTCCTTTGCTTTAGCATCTAAAAATGCCTCAAATCAGAGGTAGGTGGGCCTTACCTACTGCCATTAATGGCATTTAATGCTACAGAGGGTAGCTATGAAAAGGTGCAACCTCTTTGACGAGGCGTCGCATCACTGATGCCCAAGATGAAGAGGCGAAAACTCTTCGTTGAGGCGATCGCCTCTTCATCCAAGCCAGGTTTGGGCCTTTGGGCCAAAAGATAATATATTTGGACTTAGAGGCTCAATTTTGGACTTAGAGGCTTGGTGTTTGGGTTTAGAGGCTTAGTGTTTGGGCTTAGAGTCTATTTTAAAAAAGTTTCAAGCTTCTCTTATATTCAAAACTTATACTTTCTCATCATCAAACTTTTATTGCAGACGATCAAATTGAAAGTGTCTACAAATATTAAATTTTTTATGGACTAAAAAATAAGGCAAAATTTAAAATAGAAATTTAGTAACTATAAAGATATAAATTAAAATTTTGTAACCAAATTATAATTAAATGGAAGAAATAAAGCATTTTGAGACTCCTCTACTTGCAAACATTGTACCATACAAGGAGCCATGAAGGAAAGCCTTCCCCATTACAAAAGAGGAGAGTTGAAAAGGCTAAAGTAGCGATTTTTCCCCCGAACTATGACGCCATGATCAATTAGCCACCCATAAATTAGTTTTTTTGACTAATCATTTACTAACTTGGCAAATTTTATCAATTAGCTAAATTTCAAAAAAAAATTAACTAATTAATTTCAAATCGTTTATACATTGACAAATTGACTATTAGATCCAATTTATCAAATTTAAAAATATACAAGATATGAATTAGTAAAAATTAAATTTAAAATTTTTATTTTTAGGAACAAATATTAAGTTTAAAAACATTAAAAAATAGAAAATATAATTAAATTTTACAAATTTTACATAAATTTAAAATAAAATGGTTAGTTATTTTTTTAAACTAAAAATAAAAAATAAAGTTGCATTTATTCAACTTTTTAATTATTGTATATAATTAAATAATTATGAACGTAGTTCTAAAAAATTATTAATTTGAATTTTTTATATTATATTTTTTTGGTGGAGTGGACTAAAATAGTGAGGGGAGCTTTTCCAAGTTTAAGGTATAATCTAAATTTCAACTTTCTTCCTGAAATTTTACAGAACATTTTCACACTTCAAGAACTTTAATTGTGGGGAATACATAAAGATCTTGAAAGGCTACTGTCAAGTAAAGAGAACTACAAGATAAAGCTTATTGCAAACGTAATACGTAGATTTTGAGGAAACTCTACTGTATTTTTGTATTGAAATGATGTATATGTAATCTTTATTGTAAAATTCAATGATGAATATGATTCCATAACCAATTCCAAGGCTAAATACTTCTCTTAAGAGCCATGTATTTGTTTTATACTTCTTTTGTATTGGTTCACATGAGGCATTGAGCTTATTTAAGTCAAATCTGGATAAGTTTCCATAAACTCTTGAAAATCTTCAACTTTGGATATAAGGTGGTGTGCACATCTACATGAAATTCCAATGGAAGTGCTGAAAGTTCAACAGCTGATGCAACTTTACTTGTTGATACCATATAGAATGTTCCCACCTAATTAGGGGTCCTCCACCCCCCTAAATAGGAACACATGGACAAAGGAGAAGACAGACTCGTCCAAGGAACTACCTCAAAGAGGAATCCTAACTGAAGTAGGAACACTCTCCCACAAGGATTCCTATTCCTCCCAGGTTTGAGTATCACTATATATAATACCGTATACCCCCTCATTAGGGGACATCTCATTCACACATATTCAAGCTATCTTTCCTCCACCCGCTTTCTATTCTCTAACTTAGGCATTGGAGTGTTTGTGGGGATTCCCCCCACCTCTCACCTTGCCCTCTGTTCAGTGCTTTGCAGGACGTTCAGCCCAGGAGTCCCGGAAATCAGTTATCAAGTGGCGCCGTCTGTGGGAAACTCCTTGGGAAAAGCCATTCATTCACTTGCTAAGCTAAAGACACCTTCACCATGACTTCCAGCCCACCTCCAGCCCAAATTCCTGAGGGCGGCACCAATCCTTCTGCACCCATCCTTTCGACTGACCTTTCAAGCCCTTTCCCAGCAATAATACCACCGCCCACCTTACAGTTTGTTGGGGCCACATCCGGTCATGCACCTTTACCTCCGAAAAATACCCCGAGATACCCGTCCTTGGGAACAGATCTCCCTTATTACGCTCCGCTGCAGCACCATCGATTAATACCCTCAATACCTTTTCCAAGCCTACTAGAAAGACCAGCAATAACCACTCCAAACCTAAACACAGTAACCCAAACACTCGGCCTTGACCAAGCAAGCAAAGAGGCCATGATAAAAAATATTCAGGCATAAATAACCTTGATGCAACAACAGCTAAGCGCTATAATACAGAGCGAGCATACTGAACTAGCTCCAAATAATGATAATGCAACACCCCGACAAGCTCCAGGGACAAGCACAGGGAAGGGTAAAGCACCAGAAGGGGAGTGTAGTTCGTCCATCCCAGCTCTCGATGATTCGAAATTAGCACAGAAGGTTGAGGAAGCAATGAACAAGGCCCGGACTAAACCTAGAAAGGAAGAATAATGGGTGATGGATAGCAGAACTCCGTTTGTCAACAGAATAATTCAAACGGAGATTCCTAGTAAGTTTAGAATCCCACAGCTCGATCAGTATGATCAGACAGGAGACCATATTAGTCATATATCTGCTTTCCAAATAAAGATGCTGCTCCAGAATGTGAACGATGGAATCATGTGCAAAGTCTTCCCAAGTACACTCACAAAAAGCGTCCAAAAATGGTTTCATCGGCTCCCGAAAAATACCGTCACTTCTTTTGAAGACTTAGCCGAGCAGTTCCGTATCAGATTTATCACTAATATCCCTCCTGCAAAAAACACCAATGACCTCCGAGTGTGCCGGCAAGAAGCTGATGAATCTCTACGAATTTACCTTGACCGTTTCAATAAAACAGCTATGCAGATTGAGCACCTTGTTGATGAAGTCGCTATAGAAGCTTTGAAAAATGGCACTAGACTCGGCAAGCTAAAAGACAAATTAATGACTAAAGAACCGAGTACCTTTGTCGAGGCAATGGCGATAGCGGTTCGGATGATAAAGATGGACGAGGACAGGAGGATGCGTCGGGAAGAAGATAGGCCACCAACTAGAGATGAACAGCCAAAGCAGAGACGAATAAGCTTCCCAAAAATGAATTTCAGAGCTCCGGCAGACAGATTTGATAGGGAAGTAGATAGATATACGCCCCTGAACACTTCTCGATCAAGGATCCTCATGTGGGTCAGGCAGAATGGAGTGGAAATTACACCGACCAAAAGAATTAGCCCAAGCCGGAGATTTACTCATGATAGAAGCCAGTACCGTGAGTACCACAGAGAATACGGCCATAATACAAAAGGCTACAGAGAACTGAAGAGTGCTATAGAAAAACTAGTGCAGTGGGGAAAGCTTGATAATTTCACTGACGCACCGAGGAGAGGCGGAAACACGGAAAACCATGACCGTGACAAAGCTGAGGCAAAGAAAGCTAGGAAAGAACCGATCGGAACAATCAACATGATTGTGGGAGGAGAAAACACCGGGAAATGATTAAAACGTAGTAGAGGAAAAATGATACCTAATAAAAGCGACAGCATTCTTAACTCGGAAGACAATTCGCATATACATCACCCTCACAGTGATGCCCTAGTGATAACCGTATGCATAAATAAGTATCAGGTCAAAAGGCTATTGGTCGATAATAGGAGTGCTATCAATGTTTTATCTTGGAATACGTACAAAGCTATGGGCAGCTCCATCACCAACCTAACGGCCATCCAGAACCCCATCACTAGTTTTTATGGAGGAACGGTACAACCAATGGGGACTGTCAATCTGGAGCTAAAATTCGAAAACCAGGAGGATGAGGAAACAAAAATCGTCTGGACCCCATTCAACGTGGTAAACATACCACTAGCCTATAATGGGATAATAGGGCGATCGGTACTTTACGAAGCAGATGCAGTCACCAGCATCCGGTGATTAACCATGAAAATCCCGATCAAAACGGGGACCCTTACTATCAGGGGAGATCAGTAGATGGCCAGACAATGCTATCAGATGACCATGAAATCTCTGGCAGAAGCTTTTCATTTAGAAGCATGGGAAATTGAGAAGCAAGGCGCTGATCCACAACCAGTGGAAGACACGGAGACATTGCAAATCAAGGGAGGAAAATCTGTGAAAATTGGTAATGCCCTTAATCAAGACATCAAAGACACATTAAGGGACATCCTTATTAGACATTCAGAAGATTTTGCTTCTCAAGCCTCCGAGATCATCAGCGTGGACCCGCGGGTTTCCTGTCACTGCCTAAACATCAAACCAGGGGCCAAGCCAGTGGCACAGAAGAAAAGAACTTTCACCTATAAAAGACAAAAGAACATTGCCGAGGAAACAGCGAAGCTTCTAGCAGTCGGATTCATTAAAGAGGTTACTCACCCGAACTGGGTAGCCAACATGGTACTCATCAAGAAAGTAAACGGGAAGTACAGAATGTGTGTAGACTACACTGACCTTAACCAAGCATGCCCCAAAGACAGCTACCCGTTACCAACGATTGATCAGCTCGTTGATTCCACCGATGGCCATGGCCTATACAGCTTCGTAGATGCAGCCCAAGGTTATCACCAGATCCCCATGAAGAAAGAAGACCAGGAGAAAACGTCCTTCATCACACACGAAGGGCTGTACTGCTACAAAGTGATGCCCTTCGGACTGAAAAATGCCGGAGCCACATACCAAAGAATGATGAACCAAGTCCTTTAGAGCCAGATTGGGACCAGTGTGGAAGTATATGTGGATGACATCATCATCAAAAGCAAGCACTCTGAGCACCACCCAACAGATGTGGATCAAGTCCTCCAGTTACTAAGCCAATCCAGGATCAAGTTGAATCCTGATAAATGCGTCTTCGGAGTCCAAGCTGGAAAATTCCTGGGGTTCATGATTTCCCACCGAGGCATTGAACCCAACCTAGAAAAAATGGAAGCCATACTCAATATGGCAGCACCAAAGAGCATCCGTGATATACAAAAGCTAAACGGAAGAATAACCGTACTGGGGCGCTTTATTTCTTGCTCAGCTAGGCGATGTCTACCATTGTTCCAAGCTCTCAAAAGTTCCGACAAGTTTCAGTGGTCCACTGATTACCAAGCAGCATTTGAAGAAATTAAAAGATTCTTATCTTCCCTACCATTAATCAGCCATCCAATACCGAACGAGACCTGATACTTATACCTATCTGTTGGCCGAGAATGCATCGCCTCAGTATTGATAAGGGAAGATGGAAGCCAGTAAAGCCCTGTCTACTATATCAGTAAGATGCTCCGAGGACCTGAAGTCCGATACCCCATGCTGGACAAATTAGCCTTAGCTATGGTTCATACTTCTCGAAAGCTTCGTCACTACTTCCAAGCTCACCATATCGTGGTCCAGTCCCGTTTTCCAATGTGCAAAATATTACAGAGACCAGAGACTTCGGGCAGGCTAGTGCAATGGTCGGTCTTACTCAGCGAGTTCGATATTGATTACAAACCTCGACAACAGATGAAAGCCCAGGCCTTAGCGGATTTTGTACAAGAAATGGCTCCGAAAGATATAACCTTGACCAAAATGCCAGAATGGAAGCTCTATGTCGATGGAGCATCCTCAGCTCACGGTTCCGACGAGGGAATAATCCTCAGGGGACCACACAAAGTTCATATCCAGTACACAGTCCGCATAGAGTATAATGCCACCAACAATGCAGCTGAATACGAAGCACTCATTACAGGGTTAAAGCTAGTCGCGGAAGTCAGGGCCAAACACCTCATTATACACTCGGATTCCCAACTAGTAATCAACCAAGTCAGCGGAGCATTTCAAGTCAAAGATGCCTGCATCGCCAAATACGTAGACAAAGCCAGGTGACTTTTGCAACACATTGAGCAAGACGGAGACCAATGGAATATCGTCCAGATCCCCAGAGACGACAATAATGAGGTCGATTACCTTACTAAATCCACAGTCGAGAACAGTCAAGCATTTAGGGATATGGATTTCACTGAATCACTCACCAATCCCAACACAGAGGATAGTGAAATTTTTAGAACACAAGCAGTCTCGGAATGGATACAGCCCATCATCCAATATCTTGAACATGGCACACTTCCGGAAGACAAGCTGCAAGCTCGGAAGCTCAAAGCCAAAGCAGCACACTATTCCGTCCACCGAGGGGAGCTTTACCGAAAATCCCTCTCACACCCTTGGTCGAAATGCGTTTCCCCAGAGGAGGGAAATTACATACAAAGAGAAATCCATGAAGGAAGCTGTGGTGCACACGAGTCCCACTATTCGCTCACTAGAAAGGCCCTGCTCCAGGGGTATTACTGGCCCACCATGTCCAAGGATGCCCAGCAGCTAACACAATCATGTCACCAGTGCCAGCACCACGCCCCACTTAGCCATAAATCTTCTCGGCCTCTGCATCCCATTGGCAGCCCATGGCCTTTCGCCATGTGGGGGATAGAAATCTTGGGTCCTATTCCTCTATCTACCTCACAGAAAAAGTTCTTAATCATGGCCATTGACCATTTCACGAAATGGGTAGAAGCAGAAGCAGTCCTAACCATCACAGAGGCCCGGATACAGCACTTTTTCTGGAAGGAAATCATTTGCAGATTCGGCATCCCCCACACTTAATTACGGACAATGGCAAACAGTTCGACAACCATAAATTGAAAAGTTTCTGCTCAGACCTTGGCATAAAACTGCGCTTCACCTCAGTAGCTCACCCGTAAACGAATGGACAAACTGAGGTCACACACAGAATCCTCATGCAAGGGTTGAAGAAAAGACTCGATGACAAGAAAGGGAACTGGGTCGAAGAGCTGAACAATGTAATCTGGGCCTACAGAACCACACCTTGATCATCCACTGGCGAAATGCCGTTCAGACTAACTTACGGTATAGATACAATAATTCCAGTAGAGGTTGGGTCCCCAAGTTACCGGGTAAGCCAAGACCTCGACCACACCGTCAATAACGTCAACGCACGAATATGCCTTGACATACTAGAGGAACGAAGAGAACAAGCAGCAGCAACGGCAGAGGCACATCGGCAAAGGATAACTCGATACCACCATCTGCGTAAACCAACAGAGAATTTCAGGACGGGTGACTGGGTACTCAGAAGAGCAGATATAGGCAAAGGCACTTCGGGTACCGGCAAGTTAGGCCCTAATTGGGAAGGTCCATATTAGATCTCAGAATGCACAACAAAGGGGGTGTATAAACTAAGAGAGAGAGGAGGCAAAGAACTACCGAGGTTCTGGAACTCAGACTCCCTCAGAAAATATTATCAGTAATTTTGTATTCAAGCACATAATTTGATTTAATGAAAACTATCTTTATTGATAAAGAATATCTTTACAGCTGATTGTTAAAAAAAAAAGATACATAAAACCTATCTACTATAGTATCTCTACACCCGGACCCCCCGTCCCGAAAACTGAGGGGGAAGCATCATTGGCAGCCTCTGGATGCTCACCAGACCCAACTATAGCAATGGCCTCTTCAGACTCCCTCACAAAAAAGGAACTGGTCTTTCGACGGGCGTCATCCTCTGCAGCAAGCCTTGCCAGATCGGCTGGGGTTATCCGATCTAAGGCCCCCAGATCCAATCCTGAGTCTTGAGAGAGCAAGATCCTTTTGCATTTAGCCCGGTAAGCCTTGAGAAACCCCCCTACCATGCTTTGATATGTCTTTTTATCATTGACACGAGATTTCTCAAGCTCAACCAGCCTCTCATGAAGTCCAGCAATCTGAAGATCCTGCTCCTCGATCCTCCTTGTCAACTGGGCCTGGCTATGTTCCAGTTCGGAAACTTTCTTTTGATTCGCCTCCGCATCAGATTTGGCCTCCGCGTATCTTGTCTGGCAGTGCTCCAGAGCTGCTTTGGCGCTATCCAGTTTTTTCTCAAAATCTATAGCGATCGTCCCCACCTCCGTTTCCTTCAAGCTGTACTGGCTCTTCAAGTAGAAGTACTGATCCTTAGCCAACAGTAAGGCCTGAGTCATCTGCCAAAAACAACCAAACAACTTAGCCAAAATCCCACTACAAACAGTTATATCAAGTACCAGAAACTCCATTACCTCCAGTGATTGGCCGATCATAGAATCGAGCAATCCGTCCGGTCCCTCGTCCAACCAACGCTGCATATCTCCGGGCAACCGCAGCGACTCGGCATATTGGTCCCGTACTTGACTATTGGAGACGCTCGGGGGCTTCATCTTTTTCAATATCCAGCCCCGTATATCCGGACAACTAAATAATTGGGGACGTTGGACATAAATCTCTTCGTCCAGCCCCTCTGCATCTGACTCTGCTTCGATCAGCCGCATTTTCTGTCATCCGACCCGCTCCGGCCGCTCACCTTCCACTATTGCTTTGCCCCTAGGATCGACAGGAACGGCCTCTGGAGCAGTAGGAGCCTCAGCTTCAGGGGAAGGATATTCCCGGCACTCCTCCACTGCAGCTGGCTCATCTACTAGGGAAATCCCGTCGGTATAATCAAAAAAGTCAGCCATCTACAGACGGAAAGATAAGACTAGTTAGACCAAACAAAACTCAACAAAATTCATACCAAGGCAATAGTCGCGACTTGGACAGACTCTCCATAGATACCTCCGGGATGCATCCTCTGCGGATCGAGCTTCAGCGAGTCCGTCTAGATGTAGCCGCAAAACTAATTCCGTATCCGGATCGGAAAGTTTCGCTGGATGGGTCACTTTGTGACACTCATCCGACCACATCCTCCGAACATCCAAGAAGTCCGATTAATGCTCCACAACAAAAAAATGGTATCTCCACTTCTTGTGAAGATTGAAAAGTTTAACAAAAAGGGAATGGATGGGTACAGCCGAAAGGGAGAACATCAGCTCTCCCTTCTTCCTAGTCAGCCTATACAAATACCGGAGGACGTCTAGATCGGGAACCCTACCCTCCTCATGCATCAGCTGGATGAACCCGGTCAGTATCCGATAACTATTCGGATGAAGCTGACCGGGCACAATGTTATTTCTATTAAGGAAATCCTTGATAAAGGGATCCAAGGGAAATTTCAGACCCCCCTCTAACTGGTCGAACTACACCACTAATCTACTTAGCCCCGATATAGGGGTATGGGCCCTAAAAATTCTATCTACAGTGTGGAGGGCATAATCGACGGGGATGCAAAACCGCTGCAGGTACCACCCTAGCAATTCCCTATCTACGTTGGACACAAAAAGGTCAGAGCTAATCTCTTCCCGAGGAGCCATAGCAAAGAAGGGAACGAAAACCCAATGAAAAAAAAAAGAGGGGCAAAAAGAGAAGGAAGAAATGATGAAAGAATCACCTGGCAACCTTAAGCAAGAGTTATGGCAGGAAGGAATAAAAATGGTGGATGCAGTAGAAACGCAGCAAAAACAGAATGAAAGAGTCAAAGAAAGCAAAATATGCCAGTTAACAAACGCAACGGTATTTATAGAGACATGGAAGGACTTGGAAGCACACCATTAACTGCCCCCATTATTACTGCACTCCTCCCTAGACCACCAAGGGCCTATTGAAAAAAAAAAACCCATTAAGCGAAGAGTAGCGATGATGGTCGTACGAGCGTTTCGCTCATTGACACACGAAACGACGCATCAATCACATGATCTCAAGAGTTGAAAAAGAAATCACCCTATGTTGGGCCATTCACATTTTTGAATGGGCCGCTCCATCAAGCGAATCAGGAAATGTTCCAAGCATCACTCCTAGACCATTCCATACACAGTCCAATGACTGAAGCTGGCACCCTCAGGTCGCTTCTGTAGTACTGAGGATCCGAGTATGTAAACCTCACGCCCCTGTGCCGAGCATCTAAGTCTCGCTCACAAAGCCCAGTGACTGAAGCTGGAACCCTCAGTTCACTTCCGTAATACTGAGGATCCGAGCATGTAAGCCTCGTGCCCCTGTGGCTAGCATTTAAGTCTCATTCACAAAGTCCAATGACTGAAGCTGGCACCCTCATGTCGCTTCTGTAGTACTGAGGATCCGAGCATGTAAGCCTCGCGCAACTATACCGAGCATCTAAGTCTCACTCACAAAGCCCAGTGACTGAAGTTGGTACCCTCAGGTCGCTTCCGTAGTACTGAGGATCCGAGCATGTAAGCCTTGCGCCCCTATGCCGAGCATCCAAGTCTCGCTCACAAAGTCCAGTGACTGAAGCTGGCACCCTCAGGTCACTTCCGTAGTACTGAGGATCCAAGTATCTAAGCCTCATGCCCTTGTGCCGAGCATCTACAAATCCTCGCCATAGCTGGTTCCGTCCTATCTTAAAACAAATGGGTTAATCTATTGCGTTAATCATACTCCCTCATTAGGTACCCCAGTTCCACAAATTATGATTCGATGACAAAACAACCAAAGATACTCGACACCAAGCTCTGCTTATTGCGACGAAGGATGGCCACCTCAGCTCACTTGCATCTTATCACCCGTATAGAGGCACCACTGCATCTTACTCAGGCGCAACGGACATAAATATCCGCATACTCCAGGGGGGACTCTTGATACCATCTAGAATGTTCCCACCTAATTAGGGGTCCTCCACCCCCCTAAATAGGAACACATGGACAAAGGAGAAAATAGACTCGTTCAAGGAACTACCTCAAAGAGGAATCCTAACTGAAGTAGGAACACTCTCCCACAAGGATTCCTATTCCTCCCAGGTTTGAGTATCACTGTATATAATACCGTATACCCCTCATTAGGGGACATCTCATTCACATATATTCAAGCTATCTTTCCTCCACCCGCTTTCTATTCCCTAACTTAGGCATCAGAGTGTTTGTGGGGATTCCCCCCACCTCTCACCTTGCCCTCTGTTCAGTGCTTTGCAGGACGTTCAGCCCAGGAGTCCCGAAAATCAGTTATCACTTGTAAACAGTGAAGCTAGAGTTCTAAAAGTGATCAAAATGCTAATGATTCTTCAAACTTGCTACGGTGTGTATACTCATGAATTCGGGCATGGCGTGTGTCCCTTTGGACTACTGATTTATAGTGCAAATGGACTTTTGGCATATTTCTCATAGGCGAAACTTTTTATCTCTTTACAATACTCTCATTTATAGGGAGGAATAACGCAAACTACATCATAGACCCTTGTTTATATTGTAATATAGATTCGAATTCTATCATATGTGTAAAAAAATTTCTTTTAATGCTTTTGTAATTTTGACACTATAACTTCTTAAAGATTCATTAATTTGTGC
Organism: Mallotus nudiflorus; assembly: GCA_947683625.1. Classification (NCBI taxonomy): domain Eukaryota; kingdom Viridiplantae; phylum Streptophyta; class Magnoliopsida; order Malpighiales; family Euphorbiaceae; genus Mallotus; species Mallotus nudiflorus. The sequence continues at coordinate 1,570,503 of CANTUR010000099.1, forward strand.
ATAAATATTCATTAGTTAGTAACTTAAAAACTCATTTTATTAATTTGAGGTCCATAATAATTTTAATATATTATTTTGTAAATTCATTTTTTTTATTTTTTTATCTAATTAATCTACATATTTTATCATATAAACCTACATTATTTAAGTAATAAATCTATATTAACTAAAATAAAAATACAAGTAAAACTCTATTTATTATCATTAAAAAATAAATAATTAAATAATTTTTTAATGAATAAGTATTTTATTTTGATTAAAATCATATATAAAAAAATTAAATTAAACCATTGTAATTCATAAAATAAAAAGAAAAAATAAATTTTTAATAAATAAAAAATATTTTTTAATTTCTATTAAAAATAAATAAAAAATATTAGTGAATATGCAGGCAAAAATCAGTGAACATGCAGGTGAAGATCAATGAATTGACTTCAGGTTCAAAAAGGTTAAGGAATCTACAAGTGAACGCTAGTGAATGTGCATGTGAAGATTAGTAAATTTGCATGTGAAGGTCAATGAATCCAACTTATAGATAGACAAAAACAATATCAACTAATTTTTTTTAGTTCAAGCATATGCAAACCCACTACATATTTTATCTTATGAACCTACATATTTAAATGATGAACCTACATATTTAAATGATGAACTTACAATATTTAATTAAACTAAAAATACAAGTAAAACTCAATTTATTATAATTAAAAAATAAAAAATTAAATAATTTTTTAATGAATAAAAATTTTATTTTGACTAAAATCATGAATAAAAAATTAAATTCAAACACTATAATTAATAAAAAGAAAAAGAAAAAATTTGATAAAAAAATACTTTTTTCATTTCTATTACAATATAAAAGGAAAATATTAATGAATATACAGGTAAAGGTCAGTGAACATGTAGGTAAAGGTCAATAAACATACAGGGAAAGGTCAGTGAACATGCAGATGAAGATCATTGACCTAAAGTGTCACCACCCAAACCGGAGAGTTATCACCGGCGCTAGAGAACGGAAATTCTTTCGAATCTAAAACCCGTAGCAAGCCTTAAAAATAAAAACATGTAGAAATATAATATAAGAATATCAAAGAATTAAAAATTTAAAATAATAGTAAAGGAATTCTCATATCATATATTAAAATATAACAATACAATATTTTTCAAATACAAATCTCCGTTATAAAAATAATACTAAACACTACAACACTCGAGTACTATTACTGCAGTTTCTATAATATGAATAAAAGTTCAGATATAAAAATTACATAATCTAACTGGAGCTGAAGAAGACCGGTGAAGAGGTCTACTTTTGAGTTCTGACGAAGTAAAATATCTTAAAAAAATATTGAGGGGGTCAGACCTCACTGAGTAAATTATTATAATATATATACATGCAACCTAAAGTCATATACAATCAAGTATCAGTATAATAATATATATATATACATGCATATCATACAGATGTTAAAATCCACTTTTATATAATAATAGATGCAGAAAAATTTATTTTGGATGAAAGATCATAGCAGAACCCCAAAATTTTTCGCAACCTCAATCACTGAACCTCACTAGCCAACAGGCTCACTTAATTCCAAAATGTTTCTCTTTTCCATTTTTGAACCATAGACTAGCCCTAAAACACTTTAATTCCAAAATGTTTCTCTTTTCCATTTTTGGACAGTAGACTAGCCCTAAAATACTAAGTCATTCGAGCTCCCCGCAGTCTCACTATCGACGTGATTAGCCCTGAGACACTAGGTAAACCGAGCTCCCGCAAACACACCACTCACTCATAGCAAACCTCAATAATCAATTAATCAAGCCTCACATCAATAATTTCATAATATCAAATCCTAAAAATTTAGCGCATTGGTACGCACACAGCCCTAATGTAGATCACTAGATAGCAAGTTTTACTGCTATCCTTCAAATATTTCTTATAATTATTAAAAATAATGAAATACATAATTTAAACAAGGTAGCATCCATTTTTAAAGCAATATACAAAATATATACCAAAACATAAATATAAATATTTAATAAAATAAATCATACTTAAATTTACATTATTAAAATATGGATACTCACAAATATTTATTCTACGTGCAATGCATATATATGATAATAACTCACAGTACCGGTTCGGCTGACCCAGTCTAGTCAGCCTAGCTCACGGTACAGCTAAAGAAAAATAATAATAATAATAATAATAATAATAATACTTATTAGAAATAAATTCCTAATTTAATAATTCTAGAATTCTAAGAATGACTCAATCAAGACATGACTCTAGCAAAATTTCAAAACTAGACTCGAACTAGTTGTTACATTTTACGAAAAATTCATGAAAAATTCGATAGAATTTCTTCTATAAAACGAACATCTCTCTACTAGAAGTAGAGTTGATCCTGCACAGAAAATACACTTCTATAACACATAAGTTCAACTACTCCGTTTTGGGTCCCCAAACTACTCATAATGTCCAATCGAGTTTCAACAATCCATAAATGTATATATAAAAAAATAATTATAATTTCAAATAATTCACCCAAAAATCATAAAAATCTACATAAAAATATAATAACTTCTTAAATCACCAAAACGTCTCATAAAAATATTAAAAACCTTTTTTTTCAAACTACATAATAAAATTCTAGCTTTTACATAATATTTGCTAATAAGATTTATAAATGGAATAAAATTCCCATTTTAAAATTAAATTAACATAGATTGCAAATAATTATTAAAATCACCATTTAACAACATAAAAATAATAAAATACCCATTTAAGCTCAAAAATAATAAATAAATTTATTATTTACATATTATTTCAAAATTATCACAACTTAACTAATAAATGGGAAATAATATTAAAAATTATTTTTCATACTTTTGTTAATCCATAAATAGTTTAAAACAAAATAATTAACAACAATTTCAATTAAAATCAAATAATTTACTAACTTCCAAAAATACATATGCAGACATAAACTATCAAAATTCAATCAAATACTGCAATAAATAAACTAATAATAAATACCATTAATTCATCCAAAATTATAAAAATCTCATTTAAATAATAAGTACCAAATATTTCAACCAAAATTATAAAAATCTCATTTAAATATCAAAATCAACTTATTTATATAATAAAAGCATAAAAAATATTTATTTTCCAAATTCAATAATAAAATTTCAAATGTAAGTAAATAATATTAATTAAACCCATTCTTCTAAATATTATAAATTAAATATCATTTAATTACCGATAATCAGTTAAATTATTAAATTATCTAATTTAAACAATTGGAACTCATATAAGTTCAAAATTAATAATTAAAATTATTGTTCAGATATAATTTCGGAAATTAATATTAATTAGCTAAAAATAGTAATTAATTTATAAAAATTATTTTAATACCAACTATTACTCAAAAATTATCTAAAACACAATAAGTACTAATAATTTCAATTAAAATATAAAATTTACTCCTTTATATTGATTTCTACAAAAATTCTATTTTTTACATAAACTTTCAAAAACTCGGAATAAAAATTCGGTACGTAATTTAAATAAACTTCCTTCATGAAACTTCATTTAAATAATATATAGAATTTAATAAAAATAAGAAAATTTTTGAACTCGAGACTGTATGAATAGTAACTAAACCCAAAAATACGTATTTTTTTAATAATTTCAAAAAAATAAATAAAAATAATATTTAGGTAAATCTTAGCTCAAAAATCAATTTATCTGACTACCACATCTCCAAATAAAATTAAATTCAATAAGAAAAATCAAATTAAACATATTGATATAAATATAAAATCGAGTTTTCGGAGTCCTTACTGGTCGATTTATCCAAAACTAATTGCGTATTATGGAAGCTCATAGAGTGAGCTTTGAAACGAGACCAAGCTCGATCGATTTCCTCATCAGCGACCAGACTGCACTGTTCACACAATGATGTCCTATACTATGCCACTGCTGCTAGTGGCTATCCAATGCTGAGATGGTGGCGCTGTGGTGGTTTGGGTAGTGGCACGTGCGAAGGTTGAAAAGAAAGGAAAGAAAAAAAAAGAAAAAAAAGAAGAGGGAAGAGAGAATACTACACTGCACGTTTTGACCAAATTATTTTAAATATATATATATATATATATATATATATATATATATATATATATATATATATATATATATATATATATATATGTATGTATACACACATCTGCACACACACACATATATATCTATATTTATTAACTTATTATATATATATACACATATATTTATACAACAATTAATTTAGATTTAATAAAAGTACACCACAAATAATAATAATAATCAAATAAATAATCAAATGTTAATTAACACTAATTAATCCCTAAAATAATATTAACAATATTAAATAATAAATAACAATAATATTTAACTTTAATTTTTTTAATCCAATAACAATGCCAAATAATAATATAATAAATAATGACTCTCGAAATAAAATTTAATCTCATCAATAACCAAATGCTACAATTTACTAAAATAAATCATTAGAATAATAATAAAATTAAAATATTAAAATGATCATTAATAAAAATATTTATTAACACTACATATCCAAAAATTAATTTGATAATTTATAAAAATATTGGGTCATAACAATCTTCCTCCCTTATAAAAATTATCCTCGAATTTCAAATGAAAGAAACGAATACAAGAATTCATCGAGGAAAAAGATAAAGGTATGTTATTCGCATTTTAGCTTCTGCTCCCACGTGTACTTTTTCGAATTGTTGTTCCTTCATAACACTTTGACTATCGGAATCCATTTTAAACATAGCTGACGAACTTGAGAATCCACAATAGCTATTGGTTCTTCCTTGTAAATCAAATCTTCGTTCACTTCCACACTCTAGAGCTGTAACACGTGTAAAGGGTCTAAAATATATTTCTTCAGTATCAAGATATGGAACACTAGATGCACCTGTGATAGATTAAGAGGCAAAGCCAACCGATATGCAACCATGCCAACTTCCTCCAGGATCTCGAATGGTCCAATATATCTCAGTGTTAATTTTCCCTTCTTGTTAAATCTCAGCACACCCTTCATCGGTGACACCTTCAAAAATATGTAATCCCCAACTTGAAACTCAACATCCTTGCGCTTCAGATCCACATAGCTCTTCTGTCTGCTAGCTATGATTTCTAATCTTAACCTTATCAAAGCAATTTTCTCAGTTACATCCTAGATAATCTCAGGTCCAGTAAGCTATCTCTCTCCCACTTCATTGCAACATAGGGGGGACCTACACTTTTGCCCATACAAAGCCTCATACGATGCCATTTCAATATTGCTAAGGTAGTTGTTATTGTAAGCAAACTCTACCAATGGTAGATGATAATCCCAATTACCTTCAAGATCCATTACACACATTCTTAATATATCCTCAAGTATCTGGATCATCCTCTTAGTCTGACCATCTGTCTGAGGGTGAAAAGCAATACTAAAGTCAAATCTAGTACCCATAGCTTCTTGTAACTTCTGCCAAAATTGAGAGGTGAATGCAGAACCTCTATCAGATACAATGGACATAAGTAATCCATGTAGGCACATAATATGCTTAACATACAGCTTGGCTAACTTGGCTACAGAAAAAATAGCTTTAACTTGCAAGAAGTGAGCTGATTTGGTTAACCTGTCCATAATTACCCAGATGGAATCATATCCATCCCTTAAAGGAGGTAACCCTACCACAAAATTCATAGCAATTCTCTCTCATTTCCACTCAGGAATAGGAAGAGGTTGAAGCTTCCTAGAAGGCTTCTGATGTTCAGCTTTCACTTACTGACAATTTAAGCACTTAGAAACAAAATTAGCTACATCCTTTTTCATACTATCCCACCAGTATAGATCCCTAATGTTGAAAAATGTACTTCAGGCTCTTGTGATCTATGAAGATCTCACAAGTTACTCCATACAAGTGGAGTCTCCAGATCTTAAGAGCAAAGATCACTACTACCATCTTTAGGTCATGAGTAGGATAATTATATTTATGTTTCTTTAATTACCTGGAAGCATATGCAACTACCCTACAATTCTGCATTAACATACAACTTAGACCAACTCTGGAGGCATCATAATAAACAGTAAACTTATCTTCTCTATCTGGCAAAGTCAGCATTGGAGTTATGGTCAACTTCTCCTTTAACAGTTGAAAACTATTCTTATAAGCATCTGACCACTTAAACTTCATATTCATCTTAGTTAGGTGAGTCATAGGTGCTGCAATTCTTGAGAAATCTTGAATGAATCTCTTATAATACCCAGTCAAAACCTAGAAAATGCTAAATCTCAGTGACTATCTTCAGTCTGGGCCACTCAAATATTGCTTCAATCTTCTGTGGATCAACCTCGATACCATCTTTAGTCACCACGTGACCAAGAAATGCTACACTCTCAGTCCAGAAATCACACTTCAAGAATTTAGCATAAAGCTGATGTTCTCTCAGTGTCTATAGTACTGTCCTCAAGTGATATACATGTTCCTTCATACCCTTCGAATACAACAGTATATCATCAATGAAAACTACCATAAACTGATCCACAAATGGTCTGAACATCATGTTCATCAGATCCATAAAAGCAACTGGGGCATTAGTTAATCCAAATGACATCACCAGAAACTCATAGTGGCCATATCTAGTACGAAATGTCATTTTAGGAACATCGGCTTCTCAAATTCATAACTGATGATAGCCTAATCTTAAATTAATCTTAGAGAAGAATTGTGCACCCTAAAGAGAAGTGTTAGGTCTAATAAAACTCTTGTCCAACAACTCTTATAACTACTCCTATAATTTCTTCAACTCTGCAGGAGCCATTGTATAAGACAACATCAAAATAAGAGTTGTGCCTGGGACCATATCTATATAGAATTCAATCTCTCTGTGAGGTGGTAAACCTGGCAGCTCATTAAGAAAGATATCTGGGAAGTCACAAGCTATAGGGACATTTGAAACAGAAGTCTTCTCCACTTTAGTATCTCTAACTAGTGCTAAGTATCGCTGACAACCTTTCCTCTACATCTTCCTAGCAGTGATAACGGAGATAAGATTCTGAGGTGCAAAACTCTTATCACCTATAAACTTAAATTCTTCATCATTCAGAATTATGAAAATCACCTATTTACACTGACAATCAACAACAGCATGATGTTAAGACAACCAATCCATTCTAAGGATCATATCAAAATCCATTCTCAAAATCACGTCAAGTCAATTACACCCAAAAGGAATGAATCCATGAATAACTCTCTAAATTTCAATCCTCAACTCATAGGCTAATATATTAAACTTAATCCTATAATATACAGTTCTACCAAACTCCACTTATATAGTATCACGTTCACAGCATGACACGATAGATTGAAGAGTTCACGGGTATTCTTCTCAATTAACTGCTCTTCTCTTACTCTATGCAATAGTCGCCATGGTAATTATCCCTCCTTGAAAGTGGATGAAAGTATCTTAGAATTCACTTTTTAAACTCCAACCATGTTATAGTAGTCATATAAAACTAATTTAACTGCATGTACCAATCTTATACTGCAGTCAAAACTGACAACTTCACCATTAACAGTACAAAAGTGTTACGTCCGCATTAAACAACTTCTAATTCCTTCATCAAAGCATATTCAAAATAGTTTTCATGCTTGGTTAAGAGCTACCAAGTCCTCATTAACCCTGGCTATCCCAGCCACAAATGCTATAAGTTCGAGTTCAAAGGCTATCTGTACCTCTTACAATAACTACTTTGGCCTTTGAGTTACAGTTGCCTCTAACCTACCCCTATATTAGATAGGTGTGGTAGGGGCTGAAACTGAAATCACAACTTCAACTTGAAAGGATTGCTTATTAATATATAGTCTCTGTGGTAGAAGCAGTTCACGTTCACCTCATTTGAAAAGATACAAAAATCAATAAGAATCAAAACATGGAATATACATAGAATTGACATATCTTGAGCTCTTTGCTGAAATAAAGGTTGCATCTACTGTACGACCGGAAGTATCAGCACTGCACCCTATGAAACTCCTGATGCATAGGCATCATCATCGAAACCTTGAGCCACAAGCTCCTCATACTATTGTTCCCACTATCTACGGCGACCACTTGACCCTCTAGATTCACCTCTTACCCTACACCTAACTGGCTGCACATGTGGTAAAACCTTATCCTTAAAAGACTCTCCATCATCAGTCTCATTGACCAATTGAGTGACTCACACTCGCCACAAACAGAAAAGAACAAAAGCAAAACATACAATTTAAATAATCATAGACAACAAACAAACACCCTAATGGTTACACGAAATTTCAAAAAGCAACGAAGACTTTTCAAAGACATGATCAAACCTAATTTACTGCAGTAGTTTCAAAGAAAACACAACTCTACTAACCTAGGTCCATAACACTAAACCTAGGCTCTGATACCAACTTTTTTATGACCCAAACCGGAGAGTCATGACCGGCACTAGGGAACGGGAATTCTTTCAAATCCGAAACCCGTAACAAGCCTTAAAAATAAAAAACACGCAGAAAAATAATATAAGAATATCAAAGAATTAAAAACTTAAAATAATATTAAAGGAATTCTCATATTATATATTAAAATATAACAATACAATATCTTTCAAATACAAATCTCCGTTATAAAAATAAATACTAAATACTACAATACTCGAGTACTACAACTTTAGCTTTTAGAATATGAATAAAAGTTCAGATATAAAAATTACATAATCTAGCCAGGGCTGAAAAAGATCAGTGAAGGGGTTTACCACTAAGGTCTGACAAAGTAGAATGTCTTGAAAAAAATATTGAAGGGGTCAGACCTCACTGAGTAAATTATTATAATATATGTACATGCAACCTAAAGTCATATACAATCAAGCATCAATATAATATATATATATATATATATATATATATATATATATATATATATATATATATCATACAGATGCTAAAATTCACTTTTATATAATAATATATGCAAAAAAAATTATTGTGGGTGAAGGATCAAAGTAGAAGCCTTAATTCCACAATCTCAATCACTGAATCTCACTAGCCAACTGACTCACTTAATTCCAAAATATTTCTCTTTTCCATTTTTGGACAGTAGACTGGCCTCGAGACACTAAGTCAACCGAGCTCCCACAATCTCATTGTCGTTGTGATTAGCCCCAAGACACATAGGTCAACTGAACTCCCACAATAACACCACTCACACACAGCAAACTTCAATAATCAATTAATCAAGTCCCACATCAATAATTTCATAATATTAAATACTAAAAATCTAACACACTGGTGCTCACACAGTCCTAGTGTAGCCTACTAGGTAGGATGTTCTATTACTATCCTTCAATTATTTCTTATAATAATTATTAAAAATAATAAAATACATAATTTAAAAATGGTAGCATCCATTTTCAAAGAAATATACAAAATATATACCGAATATATATCAAAACATAAATATGAACATTTAATAAAATAAATCATACTTAAATTTACATTATTAAAATATGGATGCTCACAAATATTTATTCTACATGAAATGCATATATATGATAATAACTCACAGTACTACTACGCTCTACTATTTCAATTCGACCGATCCAGTCCGATCGGCCTCGGTCATAATACAACTAAAGAATAATAATAATAATAATAATAATAATATTATTATTATTATTATTATTATAATAATAATACTTATTAGAAATAAATTCCTCATTTAATAATTTTAGAATTCTAAGAATGGCTCAATCAAGACATGACTCAAGCAAAATTTCAAAACTAGGCTTGGACCGATTGCCACGTTTTACAAAAAATTCATCAAAAATTTGATAGAGTTTCTTCTGTAAAATAGACGTCTCTCTACCAAAAATAGAGCTGATCTTGTAAACAAAATATACTTCTATAACACATAAGTTCAACTGCTCCGTTTTGGGCCCCTAAACTACTCATAATGTCCAACCGAGCTTCAACAATCCACAAAAATATATATATAAAAATAATTATAATTTCAAATAATTCACCCAAAAATCATAAAAATCTATATAAAAATATAATAACTTCTCAAATCACCAAAACATCTCATAAAAATATTAAAAACCTTTATTTTCCAACTAAATAATAAAATTCTAGCTTTTACATAATATTTGCTAATAAGATTCACAAATGGAATAAAATTCCCATTTTAAAATTAAATTAGAATAGATTGCAAATAATTATTAAAATCACTATTTAACATCATAAAAATAATAAAATACCCATTTAAGCTCAAAAATAATAAATAAATTTATTATTTACAGATTATTCCAAAATTATTACAACTTAACTAATAAATGGGAAATAATATTAAAAATTACTTTTCATACTTTTGTTAATCCATAAATAGTTTAAGACAACAACAATTTCAATTAAAATCAAATAATTTACTAACTTTCAAAAATACATATGTAGATATAAACTATCAAAATTCAATCAAATACCACAATAAATAAACTAATAATAATTACCATTAATTCATCCAAAATTATAAAAATCTCATTTAAATAATAAGTACCAAATATTTCAACCAAAATTATAAAAATCACATTTAAATATCAAAATCAACTTAATAAAAGCATCAAAAATATTTACTTTCCAAATTCAATAATAAAATTTCAAATATAAGTAAATAATATTAATTAAACCCATTCTTTTAAATATTCTAAATTAAATAGCATTTAATTACCGATGATTAGTTAAATTCTTAACTGATCATCGTTTAAACAATTAAAACTCATTTAACTTCAAAATTAATAATTGAAATTATTATTCGGATATAATTCCAAAAATTAATATTAATTAGCTAAAAATACTAATTAATTTATAAAAATTATTTTAATACCAACTATTACTAAAAATTATCTAAAAAGCAATAATTACTAATAATTTCAATTAAAATATAAAATTTACTCCTTTATATTAATTTCTCCAAAAATTTTATTTTTTACATAAACATTCAAAAATTCGTAATAAAAATTTGGTATATAATTTAAATAAACTTACGTCATGAAACTTGCCCTAAATAATATATAAAATTTAATAAAAATGAGAAAATTTTCACACTTGAGGCTGTATGAATAGTAACTAAACTCAAAAATATTTATTTTTTAATAATTTTAAAAAAAATAAATAAAAATAATATTTAGATAGATATTAGCTCAAAAATCAATTTATCTAACTACTACATCTCCAAATAAAATTAAATTCAATAAGAAAAATAAAATTGAACATATTGACATAAATATAAAATAGAGTTTTTGAAGTTCTTACCGATCAATTTATTCAAAACTAACTACTTATTATCAAAGCTCATAGCATGAGCTTTAAAACAAGCCCAAGCTAGATTTGTTTCCTAAGCCCAAGCTAGATTTGTTTCCTCACCGGCAACTGAACTGCATTATTCATGCAGTGCTATCCTACATTGTGCTGCTGCTGTTGGTGGTTGTCCGATGTTGAGGTGGTGGCGCTATGGTGGTTTGGGTGGTGGCAAGCGTAGAGGTTGCAGAGAAAGGAAAGAAAAAAAAAGAAAAGATAGAAAGAAAGAAAAAGAAGAAGAGGGGAGGGAGAATACTGCACTGCACGTTTTGGCCATTTTTTTTTAAATATATATATATATGTATACACACATCTGCACACACACATATATATCTATATTTATTAACTTATTATATATATATATATATATACACATATATTTATACAATAATTAATTTAGATTTAATAAAAGTACACCATAAATAACAATAATAATAATCAAATCTTAATTAACATTAATTAATCCCCAAATTAATATTAATAATATTAAAGAATAAATAACAATAAAATTTAACTTTAATTTTTTTAATCTAGCAAGAATGCCAAATAATAATATAATAAATAATAACTCTCAAAATAAAATTTAATCTCATCAATAACCAAATGCTACGATTTACTAAAATAAATAATTAGAATAATAATAATATTAAAATAATCATTAATAAAAATATTTATTAACACTACATATCCAAAAATTAATTAAATAATATGTAAAAATATCGGTTCATAACATAAAGATTCAAAAAGGTCAATGAATCTGCAAGTGAAAGCTAATGAATCTATACGTAAAACTCAATGAATCTACATGTGAAAGTCAATAAACACAACTTATGGATATGCAAAAACATGATCAATAATTTTTTTTTTAGTTCAAACCCATATGTAAAGCTACTGCACTTAAGTTTGACCCGAAAAAAAAAAGGAACTTTTGATGTGAAAAAAAAGATACATTTTTTTTCACATGTATGATCCATATTGTATTATGGATAGGGGTTCATGATATAACATTTTTCTAAGCAATTTGAAATAGGAATGTTTAGAAATATATACCACAAAGTTGAAAGATTTTAAATCATATATAAAAGGAAGAAGAAGGAAAAAAAATGAAATTGATAGTCAAATGGACAAAGAAAAATTTATTCTCCCTGACTGAATGTGGTTTTCAACATCAAAGCCACAACAATGATTCTTTTCCCTTGCAAATACTTGAACTAAAAACCTCTTAAGATTGTTCACTGCTTGCAACATTTGGTATGAACCTTTCATTTTTTGTGCTTATTATTTTTTTTTAGAATATAAAAAGCTAGAATTTTGTTCATGCTTATAGAAGTAAAAAGAAGATGAGAGAAGTGAAGGAAAATGGAAGGAATAGTCTTTAATATGTCAACATCCTTTCGCCAACTTTCCTTTTTTTAAGCTTCACTATTATTGGTTATTGCTCTTCAACTTGTTTTTCATTTGCCATTTTTTCTTAGTTTCTTTTGAATATTTTATCGGTTGCTTGAATAATGGAGATTCCAGCTTTTAGTGGCTGAAGTTATAATACCAGAGAAAACAGTAGAAACCAGGGAGGATGTAGCTGAAAATATTAGTGAAGACTTAATTGGCCTAGGAATGCTTCAAGAAGATCGCAGTATTGAATGTTATAAAGTTGTTGATCCCTACAAGAACTTATGTCTTGTTGAAATGGATGAGCAAACTTTTATTTCTAAAACTACAGATTCACCTGTACGTGCAGTACTCAAAGTTGATATTGATAGGGTGAAGGATCCTCTTGACATTAAAAACTTCAAAATTTGTAGTTTATTTTTTAGTGTTGAATCTAATAAGGATTTTGATCATTATCTTTCTCTAGCCTCCATGCAAGCTATCTACAAGTTACAATTCCTCTTGGTGTTGGATATATTTGGTATGATTGAAGCCTTGCCTAATGAAGTGGGAGACTTGGTTCACTTGAGGTATTTGAAACTGGTTAACTAGAATCTCAAAAAGCTTCCACAAACTTTAGGTAATCTTCATGAACTTCAAACTTTAGATATAATGTGTGGACTTCTACGTCAACTACCGGTAGAGGTGCTGAAAATTCAATAACTCAGGCACCTTCTAGTTTGTGATTCCTTAGAGAATAATAAAATCAAAGTGCCAAAAAGGATTGGAAAGTTGGTGAACCTTTAAACTTGTGAAGGTATGTATGCTAGAGATGGCATTGCTAATTGATAACTTGCTTCCGAAACTCTTAAGCTTGAGACCCTGCAATCAATGAACAACGGGCAAGGTGAGAGGTGGGGAGAGTCCCCACGAACACTCCGATGCCTAAGTCAGAGAATAAAAAAAGAGTTTGTATGGAGAGCAAGGAACAATTAAAATATAAGAGAAAGAGATTATCTAGAATTAGAGGTATAAGGTCCTATTTATAGTGATGTTTGAACCTGAAAGGGGTAAGATTCCTCGTGGGATAGGAATCCTAAGCCTAATAGGAGAGTATTCCCTCTTTGCTTAGGAATCCTCTTTGGGGTAAAGTCCTTTCCGTGAACGGATTCTGCTACCTTCTTTGTCCAGGTAACCCTATTCAGAAAATAAAAACCCTTTAATTAAACATGAATATATATAAGTGGTATCAAGAGTCCCCCCTTCGAGTATATTCGGATATTTATGTCTGTCATATCTGAGTAGATTAAAGCACTTATGGCTCCATTTAAGAAGTAATGTGGTGCTGCACAGTGACAAAAAAGAGTGAGCTGAGGTGACCAACCTCAGTCACAGGAAGAAAGTAAAGCTCAGTGAAGGGCAGGTACCTCTCGCACAAGGAATAATTTGGAGTCTGCTACCGCTGCTAAACCTTTTGTGCCTCCAAATGCCAATGATGTTGTTTCCCCTTCTATCTCTGGGCTCGGTGGTCTGGATATACAAGTTGTAGAATAGGAACTTTTCTCATCTCTTTTTTTTTATCAGTTGTAAAAAATATTATTGCTTTAATAAAGAGATGCTTGATTGAATATCTTTCCGAGTACATTTTACTGATAGTACTTTCTGAGGCAATCAAAGTTCCAAAATCATGATAGCTCTTTACCTCCTCTATCTCTTAGTTTGTATGCTCCTTTGGTTGTGTGTTCTGAGATTTGATATGAGCCTTCCCAATTTGGACCTAGCTTGCCAGTTCCTGAGTTACCTTTGCCAATATATGCCCTTCTAAGTACCCAATCTCCTACTTTAAACTGTCTTAGGTGACACCGCCGGAGATGATATCGTGCCACCTTCTGCCGATGTGCTTCTGCCGTAGCTGCTGCCCACTCTTGCCTTTCCTCTAATAGGTCCAAACATATCCATGCATCAATGTTGTTGATAGTGTGATCCAGACTGGGACTTGTAATATCTCGTGTTTTTAAATATTTTTACACTGCATCGAGATATGCAGTGTTAATAATTCTATTATATAATATTGATATTTCATAAGCTTTTATTTAATTTAAATTGAATTTTAATTGTTTATTATTATTTTAAGTGCTTTACATAAAATTTTCCCGGGACTTGTATTTTCGAGGAAATTTTCACGTAAATAATTTACTATTAATTATTTTAAGTATATTTACGGACTTGCATGAACTCATACATATTTTTAAAAATACTAAACACCGTATGTATGTGTACGTATTTATCTAATTAGGGTTTAATTAATATTACCCTAATTTTTTATTAATTGTTTATTTATTTTATTGTTATTTAATTATTTTTATTTATTATTAAATTTTAAAATATTATATATTAAGTGTGTGGTGTATATTTAATGTGTGTAATTTAATATTATTTTAATATATAGTATAAAGTATATATATATACATATTATAAGTCAAAAAAATGAAATTTTAGAAAATCAAAACTGCCCCCGAGTGAACTCCTTCTTCCCCGATCGTTCCCCATCGCTGTCCGACCACTGTCATGCTGATTTCTTGCCGTTGGTGTGCCATCCGGCGTGCCACCACCTTCCTCATTCTTCCTCGCCGCCTGTTGCAGCCGTTTCCGACATTTGGAGGTTGATTTTGGCTGGAGAAGCCGAAACTTTGACCACCGTCGATCACGACGTTTTCGGCCACCATTTTTGACACCGCTAGTCTCTTTCTTCTCCTTGAGCTCCGGTGAGTGTGATTCTAGCTTTGGTTTGAGCTTAAATGGTCTTGATTTGCTTAGGTATCGAATTTTAGATTTCGGCCATATTAGGGTTCTTGAATTTTTTGAACATCAATTTGATTGATTCATGAAAAATTCCTTCACAAATGTTATTTCTCTTAGCTTAATCTACATGTATGAATTTTTTTGTAATTTTTGGAGATTATTTTGATTTTTGGGTATTTTTGAATATTTTAATATTATTTTCTAATTTTCGGGAATTAATTAATTAAATTATGAAATTGTGTTTTATGATAACTATAGGTGTTAAAATGAATTATAGGAATTTATTTTGAATTTTTATGAATTTCTATGTCTTTATTTTGAATTATTTAAGTTTATGTAATTTTGGAAAATTAGGGTTAATCGTGTTTTTAATTGAAATTAATTGGTTAATTGAGTTTAATTATTGATATTATTGATAAATATGTTGAGAAAATTAATTTTGGATAATTATACTATTTTTGGTGAATTTTTGAAATAATTTTAGTATATTTATATACATAAGGGCATTTTGGTAATTTTGCATGAAATTGGCTAAAAATATAATTTAATTGGTTCTAATAGTTATTTAAGGTATAAAAATGATTTCTACAAATTATTTGATATTTTTAACTAATTAAAACTATTTTTCGTGAATTATTTTCAAATATATGTATAATATACGATTTTACTAATAAAATGAGTTTTTATCGGTTTTTACAATGTTTTAAGGTTAATTATGTAATTTCTATGTATAAAACGTATTTCTATGTTATAAGGGTATTTTTGGTATTTCTGAAATTGTTCTGTGATTATGGACCCCGGTCGGTAGATTGTAGTTTGGAGTCCGACCGAGGGGTTGTGAATGTAATTTTGCGTTTATTTCGAAGTGTGTTTCTTTGCAGGGTTGGCTCTACTCTTTGAGTAGAGAGATTTCCATTTTACAAGGGAGGTTCTGCCAAATTTTCGGTAGAATTCTCGTAAAATGTGATGTCCGGTCGAACCCTAATTTCAATTTTGTGTTTAATATTCTAGATCGAGTTTCTAGGATTTTCTATTAGGTTTATTCTGATTTCTGTCGTTATTATTTGTTTAGTTGCGCCAAGACCGAGGCCTAGTGGACCAGGCCCGTCGGATCCATCTCGAGGAGCGCACTAAGTGTGAGTTACTATATTATATATATATATTTAGGGTACATAATTTAGAAAAATATGTTTTATTTTGATTATCTATGCATAAATAATTCAATTATTACCTAAGTTTATTTTTAGTTTATTTTGGTTTATTTCCTGTATATTTTGAATTATATACATGTTTTGTTAATAAATTATATTTAAAATGTTTTTAAATATATTTCTAGCTTAATTTATAATTTGATTGGATTTATTTGATGTATATATACTCGAAATATATCTGATTTACTTTTGGTATATTTCCAGTATATATATGGTTTATGTTGCTATTTTATTTAAGTTCATGCATCATTTATTTGTGAATGTATATTTTATATTTATTAATGAAAGATATCGATAGAACGTGCTACCTAGTGGGCAGCACTAGGACCGAGTACGTACCGGTACGCTTATAGCATTTAGGCTATATTACTAACCAGTTTGAGGATATTGATTGGAATTGATTTATTTGATGTGTGATGTGATTTGGGTGTGATTGCTGGAGCTCGGTTGACCTAGTGTCTCGGGGCCAATCACACTGGCAGTCAGACTGTTGGAGCTCGGTTGACTCAGTGTCTCGGGGCCAATCTACTGTCTAAATGGAATAAGTGAATATCTTTACAATAAGTGAGCCTGAATGGCTAGAGTGTTATCTAACACTGTTTGAGGTTGCGATATCATAGGGTTCTATTTGATCCTTCATAAACGATGATTTTAATAAAAATATACAAAATGATTTTACTGCATCTGTGTGTATTTGCCTGTATATATACATATTAGATATATACTGTTGACTGTATGCATTGTCATTTAGTATGCATGTATATATATTATAGTAATTCACTCAGTGAGGTCTGACTCCCCTCTATTGACCATTTTTCAGGAGAGTCATCATCTTCAGACCTTAGTAGCAGGCCTGTACACCGGATTTCTTCCGCCCCGGCTTCTTTGTGTAAACTGCTTATCTGAGTTTTAGGTTTATTTTATCTAGACAATGCAGTAGTCATTAAATATTTAAAGAGATGTTGTATTATATATATTTGAACTGGATTTGTATTAAAGGAGTTTATATATATATATATATATGTGATGATGAGGATTTGATTTAAATCCAGTTGGTGCATATGTTAATATTATATTTATGATTTTTATTTCCGCTGCATTATATATTGTTATTATTATTGCATGTTTTATTTTATTTTTAGGCTTGCTACGGGTTCCGGATTCGAAAGAATTCCCGTTCCCTAGCGCCGGTCATGGCCCCTGTTTTGGGTCGTGACAGGACTGACCCTGTAACTTAGTGAACCAATCTCCACCAGTATTACTGCGTCCATACCATAAGTCAACCTAAATGGTGTCTCCTCAGTGGATGACCTAGGAGTGGTTTTATAGGCCCAGATTACATTGTTAAGCTCCTTGACCTAGTTTCCCTTTTTCTCGTTAAGTCTCTTCTTTAACCCCCTGTATGATAATTCTATTGGTGACTTATATTTTTCCATTTGTTTGCGGCCGGGCTACTGAGGTGAAATGAAACTTTATTTTGAGGTCTGAACAAAAACCTCTAAACTTTTCATTATCAAATTGTTTGTCGTTATCCATAATTAGAGTGTGAGGGATGCCGAATCTGCAGATGACCTCTTTCCAAAAGAAATTTTGTATCTGAGCTTCTGTGATGGTTGGGACTGCGTCCACCTTTACCCATTTAGTGAAATGGTCTATATCCATAATCAAGAACTTTTTTTATGAAGTAGAGGTTGGGAAGGGGCCCAGGATGTCCATCCCCCATATTGCGAAGGGCCATGGGCTGCCGATCGGATGCAAGGGTTGGGAGGGCCTGTGATTGAGTCGAGTGAATTGCTGCACTTACTGCATGCTTGAGTTAGCTTTTGAGCATCATTAGACATGGTCGGCCAATAATATCCTTGAGTAGTGCTTTCCGGGTTAATGCATAGTACGACTCATGCGCTTCATAAATTCCCTCATAAATCTCCCTGAGTATGTAATTCCCTTCCTCTGGCGAGATGCACTTAGACCATGGGTGCAACAGTGATTTTCTGTAGAGCTCCTTTGGTGGATAGAATAGTGGGCTGCTCTCGATTTTAGTTTTCGAGCTTTCAATTTGTCTTCAAGAAGAGTTTCGTGTTCCAAGTATTGGACTATCAGACGCATCCATTCTGAGACTCCCGTATCTCCAAGACTTTAGGATCTTCTGTGCTGGGTTTTATTAGTGCCTCAGTGAATTCCATGTCCTTAAATGCTTGACTATCTTCAGCTGCCAATTTGGCTAGGAGGTCAGCTTGAGAGTTCTCCTGTATGGGTATCTGGACGATCTCCCACTGGCCTCCTTCTTGCCCGATCTATTTTAAGAGTTGTCTAACTTTGTCTACGTACTTGGAAATGCCGATGTCTTTGACTTGGAATGTGTCGTTCACCTAGTTTACTACCAATTGAGAGTCCGAGTGGATTATGAGGTGTTTGGCTCTGACTTCGGCAGCTAATTTTAGGCCTGTGATGAGTGCTTTATATTCTATGACATTGTTAGTTACATTGTACTCTATCTAAACTGCATACTAGATATGAATTTTATACGGTCCTTTGAGAATCACTCCGATGTCGGATCCTTGAGAGAAGGAAGCTCCAAAAAATATAGAGATTCCATTCTAGTGCTTTTGTCATAGTGAGGTCTTTTAAAGCCATTTCTTGTACGAAATATGCTAATGCTTGGGCTTCTACTTGTTGGCGAGGCTCGTAATCAATGTCAAACTCGCTGAGTAACACCGACCATTAAACTAGTCTGCCCAAGGTCTCTGATCTTTATAAGATTTTTCGTAAAGGGAAATAGGATCAAACCATGATAGGATGTGCTTAGAAGTAATGTCAAAGCTTCTAGGACACATGAACCATAGCCATAGCTAGCTTATCCAACATGGGGTACTGGACATCAAATCCTTAGAGCATTTTATTGATGTAGTATACTGGGTTTTGCTGGGTTCCCTCTTCTCTTACTAGTATGGAAGTGATGCATTCTTGGCCTACAGAGAGATACAAATACAATATTTCATCTAGGATGGGCCTGCTGCGTAGGGGTGGTAAGGACAACAACTTCTTGATATCTCCAAAGGCTGCTTGGCAATCTGCAGTCCAAGCAAACTCTTTAGAATTTTTTAGATCTCGGAATAATGGTAGACAACGTCTGGCTTAGCATGAGATGAAACGCCCTAATGTCGTGATTCTACCGTTCAGTTTTTATACTTCGTGGATGTTTTTTGGGGCTTTCATGTTAAGTATGGCTTCCATTTTCTCCGGGTTGGCCTCAATACCCCTATGGGATATCATAAATCCTAGGAATTTGCCTGCTTTGACTCCGAAGACACATTTTTTTTGGATTTAGCTTGATCCTAGACTTGCTCAGTAATTGGAGAACTTAATTCATATCTACTGAGTGTTGCTCTGCATACTTGCTCTTGATGATAATGTCATCTACATATACTTCCACATTTGTGCCAATCTGGTCCTGGAGCACCTGGTTCATCATTCATTGATATGTTGCTCCAGTATTCTTTAACCCAAAGGGCATCACCTTGTAGCAATATAGTCCTTTATAGGTGATTAAGGACATTTTCTTCTGATCTTCTTCCTTTATCGGTATCTGGTGATATCCTTGTGCCGCGTCCATAAAACTATACAATTCATGGTTAGCAGTGGAGTCTACGAGCTGGTCGATCATGGGCAATAGGTAGCTGTCTTTGGGATATGCCCGATTAAGGTCACTATAGTCCATGCACATCCTATATTTTCCATTCACCTTTTGGACAAGTACCACATTGGCTACCCATTTTAGATGAGTAACTTCTTTGATGAATCCGACTTCCAACAACTTCTTTATTTTCCCAACAATTATCCTCTACCTCTCATAGGCAAAGGTTCTTTTTTTCTGAGCCACTGGTTTTGCTTCTAGTCTGATGTTTAAACTGTGACAAGCAATCTGCGGATCCATACCAATGATCTCAGATGCCTAAGAAGTGAAGTCTCCCGTGTGTCTGGTGAGGACCTCCCTTATTTCTTCCTTGATGTCACGGATGAGTTCATTACTGATCTTCACCACTTTGCCATCCATAATTTATAGGGCTTTCATGTCTTTGACTGGTTGCAGACCTATACCCTGCTTCTCTATTTCCCATGCTTCTAGGGGAATGGCTTCCACTTGAGGCTTCATGGCCATCTGGAAATACTGTCTAGCCATATGTTGATCTCCCTAGATAGTAAGAGTTTCGCTCTCAATTGAAATTTTCATAGTTAGGTGCCGGATACTGGTGACTACATTAGCTTTATAAAGCGCCAAACATCTTATGATTCTGTTGTACGCCAGTGGGAGATCCACCACGTTGAATACTGTTTGGATAACTTTGGTTTCTTCATCGTCTTGATTCCCAAATTCTAAGTTCAACTACACGACTCCCATTAGCTATATGGTTCCTCCATATAAGCTTGTGATGGACTTCTGGATGGTCTTCAGATTAGTGACAGAGTCTCTCATTACTTTGTATGCATTCCATCATAATGTGTTGATTGCACTTCCGTTGTCCACCAATAACCTCTTTACTAAGTAATTGTCTACATACGCATTGATCACCAGGGCGTCATAATAGGGATGGCGAACATGCGAACCATCTTCTGAATTGAATACGATCTCTTTTTTTTCGAAAGTTGTCTTTTCTCTCCTACTCCGTTTCAATTTCTTCCCAGGATTTTCTCCACCAATGATCATGTTAATAATACCAACTGGCTCCTTCCGAGCCTTCTTTGTTTGTGGCATGTCAAGCCTTTGAGCTTTCACGTTTTTGCTTCTTGATATGTTCATAAAGTTATTGAGTTTACCGTTCTACACCAATCATTCTATGGCCTACTTCAACTCTCTGCAAGCCTCAGTGTCGTGCCCATATTCTCAGTGATACTGGCAGTATTGTCCCCTATCTTGTGTAGATCTTCAGCTGGGGCTAATTCTCTTTGCAGGGGTGATTCCAATGTCATTCTACCTAATCCATATGAGAATTCTGGATTGAGAGGTGTTCAGGGGTGTGTATCACTTTGTCACGACCCAAACTAGGAGTCATGACCGGCGCTAGGGAACGGGAATTCTTTCGAATCCGAAACCCGTAGCAAGCCTAAGAAAATAAAATCATACAATAAATAAATAAAAGTACGATCGAATTAAAATTTTTCTGAATCAATAAATAAAATAAATACTCCAAATCCTTTTATAAATGAATACATATTCGTACAATGTTCAAATACAAATTCTCAGAGTATTTAATATCCAAACAAAATAATACACTTCCAATATAATAACACTACTACTGCAGTTTCTAGAATACAATTTAAAGTTCAGAATATACATTTGCATAAAATAGCCGGGACTGAAGAACACCGGCGAGGAACTCTACAACTAAGGTCTGACGATATGGGATCTCCTGAAAAAAATAATTGAGGGGGGTCAGACCTCACTGAGTGAATTATTATACTATATATACATGCAAACTAAACCATAACAATCAGACATTCTTATATATATATATATATATATATGTACATACACACATTTCACACGAATGCCAAACTTTGCTTTTATAAATATACTAAATGTAGAAAATGTTTGTTTTAATTCATGAAGGATCCATAGAACCCTAAATAATAAAAACCTCAAACAATCCCATCATCACTCTAGCCATACAGGCTCACTTGATTCCAAATAGAACACTTATTCCAATCTGGACAGCAGACTGGCCCCGAGACACTAAGTCGACCGAGCTCCAGCAATCACACTATCTATTACCTCACATCTCAATCAACCCAATAGATCATTCAATTCACTTATGGACAGTAGACTGGCCCCGAGACACTAAGTCAACCGAGCTCCAGTAGTCTGACTGTCAGTGTGATTGGCCCCGCAATCACACTATCTAACATACCATTAATCTTAGTCAAATCAATTAAATCAATTATAATCACCCAATTTTAACTCTCACTCAATCTTTATCTATCGTACCGGTACGTACAAGGTCTTAATGCTGCCCACTAGGAAGCACGTTCTATTGATATCCTTCACTTCGAATAAATCATTCATTCGGAAAATAATTAATGTAGAACAATATTCATAATAGTAAAACCAACCATATATATATATATCAAAAATATAACCAGTATATTTCAGGTATATATATATATATATATATATATGTCAAATAAAATATGAAATAAACTAAAGATAAATCATTAATATAGTTAAAAACAATTTAAATGAGTAACAATAATATAACATGCATTATCTTAAAAAATATATTTAAATATGCAAAAGATATACTATAAGTACACAAATCATTTAATAAAACATTTATGTATAAATATTCATTTAAATACGTGTTTGTGTTTAACATATATTCACAAATATACTAAAAATAAACCTAATTATCTAGCATGCATATATCAAAAATAAACCCTAAATATACCACTAATGTGCTAGGTTTAATTTAATAATAAAACATTTATTTATTCGGAAATAAATAAAAAAATATACCAAAACTAAACTTAAAAATAATTTAAGTGTAGGTTTATAATTTAACATGCAATTATTTAAGAATAAACCTAAAATCTACTAAAACTATACCTAAGGTATACTAATCATTTAATAAAATAATTATGTCTAAGTGTACATTTTAAAACATGTGTATATTACTCAAATGTATTAAAATTAAACCTAATTGTTTAATGTGCATATATCAAACTAACATGCATAATTATTTAATATGCATATTTATAAAAATGCAACCCTAGATATATCAAAAATATTATAATTTAAATTCCTTTTTAAAACATACAATGAAAATGAAAAATTCTAAATAATGCACCCTATATGCAGTGCAAATATATACAGTATAATAACTCACATGTTAGCGCTCCACGAGACAAACTCGACGGGCTTGATCCGTTAGGCCTCGGTCTCAACGCAGCTAGACAAACAAATGACAATATGAAATCAGAATAAATTTAACGAAAATTCTAAAGACTCGATCTCGAATTTTAGACACATAATTAGAATAGGAATTTGACCGGACATTATGTTTTACGAGAATTCTACCAAAAATCCGGCAGAACCTCCCCTATAAAACGGATATCTCTCTACTCAAAGAGTAGAGCCGGTCCTGCAAAGAAATACACTTCGGAATAAACACAGAATTACAACCAAAATCCCTCGGTCGGACTCCAAACTACAATTTACCAACCGAGGTTCACAATTCACAAAATATTTATAAAATACCGAAAATGCCCTTATATAATAAAAATACATTTTATAAATCCAAATTACGTAATTAACCCTAAAACATACTAAAAATTAATAAAAACCCATTTTATTTAGAAAAATAGTATATTATATATAATTTGAAAATAATTTACGAAAAATAGTTTTAATTATTTAAAAATACTAAAAATTTGCAGAAATCATTTTTATACCCTAAATAACTATTAAAACCAATTTAATTACATTTTTAACCAATTTAGTGTAAATTTATCAAAATACCCCTATATATATATATATTCACTATAAATTTTCAAAAATTCACCAAAAATTATATAATTACTCAAAAACTAATTTCTCAACATATAATTCAATAATATCAATAAATATACTCAATTTACCAATTTATTTCAATTAAACACATAATTAACCCTATTTTTCAAAATTTCATAAACTTAATAAATTCCAAATAAATACATAAAAATTCAAAAAAATTACAAATAAATTTCTATAATTCATTTCAACTCCTATAATCACCATAAAATACAATTTCATAATTTAATTAATTAATTTTCGAAAATTAGAAAATAATAATAAAATAATAAAAAATTCACAAAAATTAAAATAATTTCCAAAAATTCTAAAAAAATTACAGCATATATATTAAGCTTCCAAAAACAAAGTTTGTGAAGGAAGTTTTCATGAATCAATCAAATTAAAGCTAAAAAAATTTGAAACCCAAAATGGCTGATTTGAAGAAATTGAAACCTAAGCAATTTTAGACTAAATCAAGTGAAACAAATCCTAGAATCACACTCACCAGAGCTCAAGAAGAAGATAGAGACCGATGGCATCAAATTTGGTGGCCGAAAGTGCTTGGTCAGAGCTAAGTCGATTTTTGACTCCTTGATGAAAATCCGGCCAAAACTCACCGGAAAAGAGTGTTTCAGGTGGTGGAAATGGCTGGAGGTGGAGGAGGAAGGCTGAGGGGCATAGTAACAGCAAGAAAACCAGCTTGAAAGTGGCTGAAAATGGCTGAAAACGTTTTGGGAGGAAGAAGATGAAGGAGGGGCAAAACTGTAATTAAGGAAACTTTTATTTTTTGTTTGAAAAATCATGTATATATGTATATATATATATATATATCCACTTTATATATATTATAATAATATAATCCCACATACAAATATTTTAATATATTTAATAATTTATACACTTAAAATTAATTAATACAAAAATTAAATAATAAAATTAAGGGAATTAATTAAGCTTTAATTAATTTAAATAAATACATATATATACATTTTATTTTAGCACTTTAAAATTATATGAGTTCATGCAAATTCATAAAACTAGTCAAAATAAATAGTATTAAATTATTTACGTGTCAATTTTTTCGAAAATACAATTTCCGAGAAAATTTTACATAAAGTACTTAAAATAATTAAAATTAGTTTTAAACAAATAAAAAAACTCATAAAATATCATAAATATATATACAAAAATTATTAACACTACATATCCCGATGCAGTATAAAAATATTTAAAAATTCAGAATATTACAGTATCGATCAGCTTCCCTATCAAATCTCTCTATCAAGTTTCTGAAATTTGTTTTTGGGAAGCTTGCTCATCTGGATCTTGGTGTTTCATCTTTGGCCGTGGTTTATCCTCCTCCTTTCGCATCCTTTTATCTTTATCCATTTTTATCATTCTAATTGTCATCGCCGTTACTTTCGCAAAAGTGCTTGATTCCTTTGTCATTATCTTATCTTAAACTTTTCGAGTCTAGTGTCATTTTTCAAAGGTTCTATGGCAACTTCATCAATAAGATTTTCGATTTGCATGGCTGTTTTGTTGAATCGATCTAGATAACTTCGTAGAGATTCATCAACTTCTTGCCAACACATCTGAAGATCGAAGATCACTAATGAACTGAGTACCTTAACCCAACTAAGACGATTCGGTGTTAGGTGTGTCTCAGGAGATCATGCTAGTGAGCTAGCTGCAGCCATTATGAAGATGGAAAACCTTGTCTGCTTGTCCCTACTAGCAGAAAGAACATTTTTTTTGAAGAAGAAGATACTTTCTTAGGACTTCTTCATGAATTTGAATCGTTTTTGCCTCCACGTCTTCTTCAAGAGCTTCATCTATTGGAGGCCTAGCGGACGTGCCAATATGGCTTCCCAGCATAGAAAATCTTACCAGGCTCTAATCTATTGGAGAACTCAATTTCAGTCCTTCAATATCTTCCCAAATTAAAACATCTCGATCTATGGGATGCCTGCAAAGCAAAGATATTAGTAAAGAATTTTGCAAGGCGGGGGGCTTCCCGGAGCTGAAATGTCTGAATATTAGTTCTGAGTTTCTTGCAGAATGGAATGAGATAGTGAGTGGAGCTTTTCCAAGTTTAAGGTGTCTCCAAATTTATTGTTGAACATTGAGGTTTCTTCCTGAAGGTTTACAGAACATTACCACGCTTCAAGAACTTCAGTTGTGGGGAGTACACAGAGATCTTGAAGGTTATTGCAAGGTAAAGAGAACTATAAGATAAAGCACATTGCGAACATCACATATAGATTTTGAGGGAACTCCGTTACGAACTCAAGGCTTTGGCTTTACAATGTTTGACTGCAAATTCCATCTCTGCAATAAATTCTGAGTTATGAATGTTTATGCATTTGTAGTTTCAGCTTTCTTGTGTTTTTGTATTGAAATGATGCATATGTAATCTTTTTATTACAAAAGTCAGTGATGCATATGATTCCATATCCAATTTCAGGGCCAAAAACTTCTCTTAAGAGCCATATAATTGTTTTATACTTCTTCTGTATTGGTTCTCCCTCTCTGAATGTGGTTTTACAATTTTCTTTCAACTTTTTTATATGAATCACTTCTTAATGTAAATTATTTTTTTTTTAAGATTTATTATTTACCCTTTATTTGATTATTTTACATTGAAAACTTATAATTGTTATGATGAAATTTAATGTTCTTGGTAACTTGAGAACGTATAAATACTATCAAATCAATTTTAACTTTATTTTCAACAATAACTAAAAGAAGGCAATACTGAATTTATCTTTATTTTATATTTTTTTCACATTTTTTATACCTTGAAAATAAATTATTTGTTGTTTGTTCATATTAGGACGGAGGAAAAATGTCTAAATAAAAATTTTCATTTATTTTTTCAAATTGTAACATAAAACATTATTTCTTTTCTAATTGCAATTATCAATTTATTTTTTATGCAGTATTACTAATAATATGTCTAGTTCATTATAATTAGTAAGAAACTTATATTAACATGTCACTTTACATTTAAAAAAATAAAATGCCATTTTCAAATCAAACTTGACTTCAATTTTCATTCTTTGAATTTTTATTTGGAATTTTGATTAAAATGAAGTTAAAATTGAATATTTCAGGCACCATAAAAAGTTGAGTTTGAGTAATAGAGACCGATAGGATTAGATACAAGTTCCGGTGATATATTATGTATTGATTAAGAATAGATATTATATATTAAATAAGAATAGGATCCTTATAGATTTGCAAATTATGCCAAAGAAATTGCAAGTATTCAAAGGAAAAGAACACATTATGTTGCAACAAATTCTTGTTGCTTTACCAAAATGCTTTCTTCTCTCATTGTCAAGAACATTTTTCTTGGAATAAAATAGCAATTCAATCCATGTTGACAATAGTGTATTTAGAGCTTATTCATATCAGTATACACCACGTATTTTGCTTCTTCTATTACTTACACAGGAACTTGGAAACATGTAGTAGATGTGCTTCTAGTTTATTGGCACTTTCTTCTTTGATTCTTAGATTATTGGCACTTAGCATATGATATATAGATGCTAGCATTTAGAGCTGGTATAAGGAAGTACTGACTTCATGGCTAAAGAGAGAATAACAGAGTCTTAGCCTGCTGAACAACATGAGATGAGGAAATTAGAAGTTGTTGCCATCATCTCTCACCATCTGCAAAAGTTCAGGAAACTCAAAAGTTCAGATCAGAAATTAGTAAACAGATACAGGAGGTACCAAGAAGCGTCTCTTGTAACTTTCAACATGCTCCTTTGGATCTCGCCGGGTTTGGATGTAAGCATCAATTTTGTTCATCTCCTGCAGAAAAAGTTTCATGATATGATATGCAAGAAAAGAATCAATACATGGACAAACTCCACAATTCACCAGTTTTACAATCACCACTAATAGCTACTGTATTATTTAATTTCTTTCAAGAAAATTTAACAGTTAAGAAAAATTTAGTTCAACAATTTGAACTTGCCTAACGTGACATGATAATAAATGTGAGATATCATACCTCAATCCAAGTGGCCAGATTAGGCCTTCCTGCAGTGATGTCATACTCCTTTGCATCCATTAAGGCAGGTTGAAATCTTTCAATGAAAGGAGCATATGCAATATCTACCTGTAGGAAATGGAATGCAATAAATAAAATAGATTCCAGATTAATCTCACTGCTAGAAAATGTGTTATGCAACCTTTGATTAAAATGAAAATTCAAGCCATCAATTCATAGAAAGCAAGTATTGAAAACACAAGAAATGTTAAATTTCCACAAGAAATGTTAAATTTCTTATCCTTACCAGACTAAACTGCCCAAGGAAAAAGGGTCCATCATCAAATTTGGAAAGAGATGTTTCAATGAAATCAAGTACAGCACCTGAAGCAGTTAATCAGTCATGATATTATTTAAGTTTCTAGACGAAAAAGAAATGTTAAGGCACCAGGCACCCAACCCACCAGCTTCATTTGTTTCTCCTTTGAACAAGGAAACTAACGCTTTGTTGAATGAATCAATATATGCAAACAACTCTTCTGCTAACTCTTTCTTTGCAGGATCCTGTGAAACATGGTATTAATATGTTACTTAAATGAAGAGATGGAAACAAGAAACAAATGCTGCTCTGTATCTTACATCAGGGGAAAGTGATGGTCCATCAAAGTTACTATCAATGTATTTGATCAAATCTAGAGACTCTCCTCTGACTTCATTATTGTGTTCCAGTGCAGGTACCTACATTAGCACCTTCCATAAACAATCCAGAAGAAAAGAAAAAATAACATGATATACCAAATTCGAATTATCTTGCAGACTTCTTGGCCGTCTTCTTACCTCATGTTTCGTCTCTAAATTCAAGCCCAACTTAATATTTCATAAGTTAAGGAGAAGTTCGCAGAGCCAATTCATTTTAGAGCATTGCTTAGTAAAATGAGAACTACCTTTGATGCCAAAAGAACGGGAAACCTACAAGCTATGTCTGTATCCAGCCAGACACAAGCAATCAAAATTCTACTAGTTTTGCACAACACTTAGCTATTCATTCATCTTTCATCTCCATATACAACCCCCAAAACCCCCATATTATTAGGTCAGAAGAAGTTCAAAATCCAAAAGGAGCAGCTGTTTAACTAAAATGTCAGTTTAGCATGCCGACAGAACAAGAAATCTACAAGCTGCAATTATGTTGACAAGCATTCGGATGTTCATAAAATAAGATCATTCATTGGATTTTTCTTCAAAAAATTTAACTTGAGTCATTATTAATTTTTTTGTCATTGTACATTAACATATTTCTTTGCTATTTTCAAGGACTGATTAATGCATATTGCTGAATCTGAATTCTCAAGTCGTATGAGAAATCGAATAACAACCTTGAGTAAGTTACAATTACTATATGAGAAATAATGACAGCCTTAAGAAAATTTCATTCACTAGATGAGAAATTAAACAACAACCTTAACCAAACTGCAATCACAAAACCTGACCTTGTTAGGAGGGTAGACTTTCTCTTTGTACCAGGCAGGCCTATTTTGCAGATCAATAGGAACCAATTTTATCACATCCTGCAATCCCTGCTATCCCCATTTGATTAACAACAATAAAAAGACAAGTTTTAGCATAGAACCAACAAAAAGATACACCAAAAAGACACAAATTAACTTCGAAACAGTTTATCTACTTCAGTGTAGGTACTCACCACACAACCTATTGGCTGAGTTGAATCAGTCAATTTCTAAAATTCTAAATTTCTAATTCCAAGTGCTCGCAATTCTATCTAGAGGTATTGACATTAAACAAAAACCAATTTCTAAAAAGGTTGTAGAAACAACCTTACTGTTGCGAGTAATCCACACACGCTGTGCATATGGGCATGTGTAAGAGATATACAACCTGAAACATACAAACAATGGTCAGATACATCACTAGAAATCAAACAAGTAGAAGCCAAATAGCTCACAAGATATCGTAGTTAATTAATAGGCATCATCAGTATCATTAAACAGTTTTTGAATTTGCAAGCAATTGAATTAACATTTCAGTAGAATACCTTGTTGTTCCATCAAAAATTGGGGGTGGGTCTGAAGCAGAAGTAAGAGCAGGTGGAAGAACCTCTTTAACACTTCTGTAAACAGAAACAGAACGAACGTTGAGAACTCAAAAACCCAGTAACAAAAATTGCATCTTTTTAATCTCCAAGAAATGAGGAACTGATTTTTGTTCATTTTCTTTCATTTTTTTAGCAACCAAACAAATTCAAACTTAGCAGCGTACCCAGTAGCCATAGAAGCTGATATGGGCGCATTTCTTGAAGTTCTGAGTGGATTATGAATGGAAGTGGGTGGTTGTTGAAGTTTAAGTGAATGAGAGGACAATTGAATGGTGCTATTAGTGTTGAAGAATGTTGCAGTTTTCTTGGAGCAGAAAGTGGTGAAACGGAAATGGATAGGAAGAAATGTTGAAGCTGTTGGCCGTGCACTAACTGGCAAAGATGCCATTTTTAGGTGCTAAATCTCACATTTGTTGGCTTTTATATGTTAAGCTCACTACAGGAATTTAACCAACTTTTTAGCCTATTTTAAATTCATTACATTACATGTATTTTTAACAAAATTGGTAGAATCATAATCATAAAAATCATATTTTTCCAAAAAGAAATAATAATAATCATAAAAATCATAAATGTAGCACCTAAGCTTCGAATGATTAAACTGTTGCCACAAATATTGTGGGTCTTAAGTTTAAGACATTACATATTTTTATTGGTATTTCCTTTCTCTATTGTTGTATGAAAAAAATAATAATAAAAAAGATAATCATAAATGTAAAGTATATTATACTCTTCTGGCTAACTAAATGTAATTGCTAAAAAAAGTTGAAATAAATGTGAAAGTTTTATTTTCGAAGTAATGTAATTAAAAGAATGGCTGAAATTATTAATTTAGATGTATACTTAAATTATTTTAAGTTAGTCACTTTTACAAAAAAAAAAAAGAAAAAAATAAAGTATGCAAATCATTACCACATTTTTTGTAGAAAAATGTCTAAAAATTGTTGATGTGTATATAGTATATATAATTTTTTTAATAGCATTTATTAATTAGTAAGAAACTTATATTACCATGTTACTTTACATTTATAAAAATAAAATGCCATTTTAAAATCAAACTTGACTTAAATTGACTTTCTTTGAATTTTTTTTTTTTTGATTTGGAAGTTTAATTAAAATGAAGTTAAATTTGAATATTTCAAGTACCATATAAAATTGAGTTCAAGTAATAGAGAACGATAGGATTCAAATCGAATTTAGGTGATACATTATATATTGATTAAGAATAAACAATATATGTTGATTAAGAATAGGATAATTGTAGCCTTGCAAATTATGCCGAAGAAATTGCGATGCAACAAATTCTTGTTGCTTTATCAAAAGGTTTTCTTCCCAAGTTGCAACAATTCTTGAACATTTCTCTTGGAATAAAATAGCAATTCAATTCTTGAATATTGAATACCCATACGAGCATAAAATATAAATTCAATTCATAAGCAGTTTGAATCTTGATCGAGAGCAGCTTTGTTTCAATTGCATCATCCATGAAGATACCGAAATGCTGTCAAAAAGACCAGGACAGTAAGCACACTGCTGAACAGTATCACTAGTCTTTAAATGGCAACGCTAATGATCGGAAATTTTTTCTTCTACACTACAAGTTAGACACTCGATTATAGCCATTTTGGCGAGCACTCAACCGTAGATGTCTAACCGATTATAGAACCAGATGCAGATAGATGAGTAAAGCAAAAGTTGGAAAGTGAAGTTGGGGCCACTGCAAAACATCAGTGAAACAGCTCGGGCGTATGCATGACCAGGAGACATAAAGCAGACTTCTAAATATCATCAAGTGTAAACTATGAGAAGAGCAAAAATGCACATCCCGCACGCACAGAAAAGATGAAACAGCAGATACCAGACAAAATCAAATAAGGGCAACTCAATAAATTGAAACTAAAACAAATATCATTAGTTGATTTTAACTTTGATGGCAATATATCCCTTCTGCAGTTCTTGATGCAGTTAACCATATATATGTAATAAGGGATAGCTTACCAAGTATCATATGCCAATAACCAGACAACTAATAACAATGACCTTTTTCTTCTTTTTTTTTTTTTTTTCTCTGGGGCATCTGACTAGGCATCAGCTCTACTATAAAGGTCTCTTATGATTTGTTTAAGTAAGATTCTGAGGGGCGTGGCTATACAATAGAAAGGGGGGAAATAAATAAAAGAATCTCTTTGAACTCTCCTTGTTGAAAAAAATTTTCTTAATAATACATAAAGAAATGAGGATTAAGCATAAGGAATTTAGAACCTCTTGACCTATGTGTTTGTGCTTCCAGGGATGCCATTACCTCCTCTGATTGAAATCAGAGGCCCATGGCAGGAGCCACGACTTATCAGATGAGAATCAAGGAACAAAACTATAACTGTGATGTCATCATGAAAATGTCTTCTAACACCACGATCAATCTTTTTCAGATCAGAGTATCTCATTTCTCTTTTCTTTGCCGCTTCACGAAGTGCAGCTTTGAGAATTTTCCTTGCAATACCCTGCAAAAACATATTTAAGTCTTTTCAAAATCAATTTGAAAGCAGAAAATGAAATATAGATAAAGGCAAAATGACTTTCAAAAGTCAGGCAACATGCAAAAACTAGCCAAAACAAAACATTTTTAGTAAACAATCACAACTAGAATAGTGAAAGAAAATAAAACAAATAAATATATATAGAAAGGCCAGCACCAAATTTTATTATTTTCAGTTCCTCTACCAGATAGAATCAGAACCATGAGAAGAAAACAGAAAATAGGAATCTTATGCCCCAGAATTGAGTAACAAAAAAGGTCTATTAATTCTGATAGCAATCCCTGAATTTGATCATAAACATAGCCAAAGTCACAAACTCGCACAAACAGACAACATAGATAGAAATCCTACATTACGTGGGCAATTGTGGACAATGTCAACTGCTTCTTGATTGCTTAGGTGCTCCCACAGGCCATCTGATGCAAATATAAGAAATAGATCCTCAGGACAGAGTTTCTGCACTGAAATTGTGGGCTCAGCTTTAAGAATCGGCTTATCAAAGGGTTCCGGCAATCTAAACTTGGCCAACAGAGGTTCTCGGTTGAACTCTGACCGCTTCAGATAAGCATCACCAATGGATCTTGATACCTGCAAAATAAGCAAAAGCATTTGTCAACAGAGAAAATGTCAATTTGGCTATTGATAAGAATGCAACAGAATAGTTCTCTTTGTATAATTTTATAGTGTATCTCCTATAAATGTATAAAGAGATTCAAATTACTACTTCACATCGAAAGCACAAAGATAAAATTATTCTCAAAATCTTTCCTCATCTGTTTAAGATGAATATCAGAAATTTTCTTGAAATTGTAAATAATATCACTAATAGCATGTCAATTTATGAGTTGGGTGCATCCTTGCATGGAAACCATCTTCTACCTCTGAAAAGCATAGGCATTTCTACCTGCTAAACGTATTTTAGGTAATGATTAGAAAATTGGGTTCAAATGCAATGCTGAGAATAGTTTAACTCATACTTCATTAATGAGAATATCTTGAGCAATTACATGACAAATGATCAAGAACTCCATACAACAACATAACAAAAAAGTTAATGACAAATTTTTGACAATAAAGCCAGCAGTACTACAACAAGAATCCATTTACGTAGAAAGTTAGAAACGTTAAAGAATTCAGGTTGGGAAACATAATCTATCATCAGAAAATCAAATGTTACCACAGACATAATTAATATTGCCAATAAAGAAATAATTTGATAAATTCAGGCACCTAATGGAAGATTAAAATGATAAACAACCATCAAACAATATACAACATTATGATAGCATATTTCTACCATGACCAAAACATATTCAGTTGAAATTGATAGAAAGTGAAACATAAGAAATGAAGAAACAGGCAGTGGCAATTTAAAATGACAGATGTGACAATAGAAACATATACATATATCACAATGCCTCCAATACCTGAATCAGCCCCTTCACACGCCAAACCTTGTGCTTTAAAACCACAATATGTGGATCATCAGGGTGCAACGACTGCAATTCATTTCTCACAGACTCGATGCTTGCATTGTGTTCATATGATAGTTGGACTGCTTTAACCTCCTTAGAAGACTTGTCTAATCTTCCTAACACAACACGAGAATCCCCTGCATTTGCAATGTATAAATATCCATTGCACACTATACCTACCAAACAACATGCACCAACAGAAGCAATTTGTGGTTTAATGCTCCACTGCTGCTGTACTAGAGAGAGAAATGCCTCTTCTGTAGCCAAAAATGCTTTGTTTATAACATCTGCAGACATTCCATGGTTCTCTGACGTAAACTCTGCACCATGAATAGCTGTCAAGTCAGTAAAAATATGCATTAGCTACATAAAC
Source organism: Mallotus nudiflorus (assembly GCA_947683625.1). NCBI lineage: Eukaryota > Viridiplantae > Streptophyta > Magnoliopsida > Malpighiales > Euphorbiaceae > Mallotus > Mallotus nudiflorus. The sequence continues at coordinate 1,605,367 of CANTUR010000099.1, forward strand.
ATTAAAAAGTAAACCGCAAGACAAGAAATAAAATGAAAAAGTTGTGCTCACAAATCACACATTTGACTAGAGTAAATCTTTGACTTCCATGTTTTTAATTCTTGAGGATGATCAGGACACATAAAAGTGCTCCCCTGTTGTTAAATTTTAGAGCATCTTTTACATTCAAAAAATGTTCAACATTCTGTTAAGCTAGAGCAATGTGCACTCATTGTCAGATATTTTTAAAAAAACATATTCTTTGTATTTTGTTACAAAGCAGCTTTATTAATGTTGCTGCTAATCCCTTTCAAAGAGATCCTTAAAATGTACCCAATTTAGACAAAAGTTTATCTTTTACTGGACAAAATATTTTCGTTAAATTGTTAAAAAAAATTATTTCGCAAAAAACATTGGTTATTCAAAATGTCCAATATATTTGGAGAAGTTCTAGATTCTCTGGAACTGTTCTCCCCCATCTCACCAAGGTACAGTAACTATTCCTCCTATTTATACCTATCCTTTTCAGTGACAAATATACCATGTGAGTTCATTACCCGAAGCATTAAATCTTATTTTACAAATGAAGAATGCAATATCATTGAACTTTCAAAAGCATCATAAAGAGCAGAGATTGGAGCTCTGACGTTTTAACTGGATGATGCAAAAAAGCAGGGAATTCAGTGCTGAGACAAAGCCACAAAATAAATATTGCCAACACTCATGAACTTTCAAATATTTAAAACAACATGATGAATGTAAAAGGTAACCATTGCTATGCATGAAAAATTAAATTCTACCCATGACCACAATCAACAAATGATGGCGCCTCTGATTGACCAGACAGGCAGAATCAGCAAATGACCACAGTAAACGGCATATGGTAAGAAATGCCATGAGCTTCTTTGTTAAATCATATAATTCATAAAATAGGGTGATTTTAAAACATACTCTTGATATTTTCAAAAAGATGCTCATTTACAAATCGGGCTGCTTCTGGACCTCCATGGCCATCATAAACTCCTACAAATGTGCCTTGAAGGCCTGAATCGACCAGGCTCATTGGCCCTGATTCAAGTTGGCTACAGTCTTCCAATAGATTGTTTGCTTGAACTACAGCCATTGAGAATTCCCCATTAACATGGTGTCCTGAATCTTTGTACCACAACAATCCATCAGCCCGACCACTAGCATCTCCACCTCTACCAGAATTTTCACCTTCAACAGAAGGCTTCCAACAAGGTGCGATGATTCTCATCAATGTAGTTGATACCATTACTTACATATTCGCACCTGAATAACCCAGTGACAAAACTATTCCTCAGATAGGTATCAACAGCTATATCAGATATTAATCTTGATTCTAATGTCTCCCCAATCTCCAAACCCACGGCAGAAATTTCAGAAATCAAATGCACATTGATAAATGCAGACACCATTAATCTGTTGCACCATACAATATTACAATTAATGTGCATGTCCAAGAAAACCATATCATAATGTGAAAAATGGTGCATATGACGGCAAACGATCTAAAAAGAATGTGGCAGGAAACAGATAAAAGCACAATCTATCTGTTCAACCATATCAAGTAGATTAATGCACAGGAACAAAAAACAAATTATATGGGTTTAAAGAAAAAATGAAAAGAGAAAAACCACCATCAGTCCAATCAAACAAATTCAAGGGCATATCCATGAATTGAATAGATCAAGTTTAAGACAACTAAACTAAAACAAAATAAACTATTGTGGCACAGGCACAGCATTTAGAGAGAATTATAAAACCCACTTCTTGATTCAATTTGTGGATGAAGGCAAGAATAAAAAATACAGGCACTGTTAACCTTTAGCATAAAATTAATAACAAATAAATTGGCACACCCAATTAAAATGAAAAATTTTACTTACATGATTGGGGAATATAGATGAGACAGTCCAAATTTAAATGGTATATGATAAAAAAAATAAAAAAGAAAATGCATCATATGAGACTCAGTCATAAAAAAAAAAGGATCATAGAACTCTAAAAACATCCAAAGGTGATTCTTTTAACATACCTTGTGAAAATTAAACATTCATGGATTTGTCACAAAACTCAAACTGCAATCACCATCAATCTGAAGCATAAAAAAAATATAAAAAGGTAAAACCCAGAAATCCAAAACTACAATATAACTCCAAAAAAAAAAATCAAAATGGGTTTAACAAAACAAAACAAAAAAATTGTACCTTTGCCAATCTCCAAAAACACAAACACCCAACAAAAGCAAAAGAAAAAAATTGCAAAATCCTTCAATCAAAGGGCTTAAAAAGAAAAAAGCCCAGAAATTTGAAGGATTTAGTTAAGAGAAACAATGAAAAGGGAAGGGATTTAGAATGTTCAAACAGGTAAAAAAGGAAAAATGTATGTATATAAAAGGTTGTAATAGAGACAGATCTAGAGAGAGAGGGAGAGAAACTGAAAAAGAAGCTGTGATTGGTTATGTATTTTTTTGGGGGTTTTGTTAAAAAGAAAAAATTAAATTGGTTTTTTCTTTTTGGGTTCCAAAGAAAGAGAGGGTTGCAATTAAACCAAGAAAAAAAGAAAAGATTTTGATAAGAGCTTTCTCTTCTCTATGATTCACCTCTGCTTCTGAGGGCTGCTTATTGAGGGGTGGCTATGATTTTCACTTTTTTTTTTTTTAATTTTATGTTTGCTTTTTGGAGGGTTTTTGACTTTGACTTGCAACAAACCCCACATTTTAGGCAACTTTTTCTCATCAATTTTTCCCACTTTTTTTAGTATACCCCAAAACTTCCCCTTTCACATTAATTTATTTTCCACTCTTCTTGACTTCTTTCCCTTTTTTTCCCCTTAAAATTTCTAAGATTTTTATGTTAATGTAATTTTATTTATCTAATCTAATATACTTAGTTAGGGAACATAACTATTTACTAAAATATAAAAATTATTTATATTGAATGTTTTTTTAAATAATTTATATTTATCATTTCTAACATTTTAAACAAATTTTATTTCAATTCGCTTAAAATTTTAAAATGTTATTACAGTCCTACTAAAATTCTTTTTACCTTTTCTTGAACCTAAAAATTGTAAATGCACTAACTTGTATCCACACATATTAATTTTATTATGTCAATATTTTTCAGTTTAAATCAGCTTATAAGTGATTTCTCAAATTAAAAAGATACTTTAATAAAATCGATCTTTATTAGGAATATTGGTGGGATTAATATGAAAATTTAAATTATGATATGGCAGACATACTTTTATCTCAACACAAACAAAAAAACAAAATTCACTAGTAAATTAATATTTAGATATTTAGAACAAATATTATATATAAATTTTATTTTATAATCAACGATTGATTAAAGATATCATTCATGGATTAATATGTCAACGTGTACGGCTACAAAATCTTTTTGTACTATTATTAGATTAATGATAATAACATTCACACTATTAATTTCAATTTAAACTTATTAATTTTATATTTTTATTTGTGTGGTGTGATCATATCGTTGAATATTGGCACCACTAAATTCTCTATCATATCAAATACCGTTTTCACCACGTAGAAAATCTTACACCGTGACATCGAAGGTGACCTCACTTTGAAACTAAATGACAAGAAACCAAAAAAAAAAAAAAAAAGAACAACTAGATAAGAAAATTTTATGCTTAAAACTGTTGTCTCAATCTATTTTGAATAAATACAGTATAAACCAACGGAATTTGATTTTTTTTTTCTTGCATAAAATTGCATTAAAATAACAAAAATTTAAATACAAATTATGAAATATATATATATACAATAAATGTGGAGCTCTAAAGTTATTAAACTTAAAATTTGATAAATATTATTCTTTATAATTTAATATTTATTCCTATACATTTTTGTGCGTTGAACTTTTAAAATTCATAATATTTTTCATAAAATATCTTCTTATTTTAAAATGTACATATTTTATTTTATATAACACATTCTAATTCTATTACATTTAAAATATTATTCTTTTTTTTATCAAAAATTATTTCTTTCACTTTAACTAAAACATCCTCTTTTATTTAATTAAAAACATCTTTTCTTTTTTACATTTGACGTGAAATCTGTAATAACCATTTTCTATTTTTTTATTTTATTTATTCTATTATCTTTAATATGGATATTAACAATATATATACTCTTAGTAAAAAAAATTAAATTAAATTATTGTAATAACTTTTTTAATTATCACTTTTATAATTATTAATTTGTACCCTTTAATTATTAAAGTTATTTAAATAATTATTTTAGCATATATATATTATTTATAAAATGCAAAACACAGATTGACGATTAGTTTTATTTAAGAAGTCCCAAATTATTTTTATTTAATATAATGAAAAACTAACATAAAAATTTACACCTAAATATATTCTATCAAAAATTATATGAAGTAACAATTAATTTAACACAGTTATATACATCATTATTCAAAACATGAAATATCATTTAAGCAAAAATAACCTCTTATCAATTAATCTAAATAATTGATGTTGTTGATATTACACGTTTAGTTACTATTTATTCATGTTTAAATTATTTGATTTTTTTTATTAATAAAAATAATAAATGCACTTTAATTAAAAGTAAAAAGCTATTATAAAACTATAAATTTAAGTGAATATGCTTTTACATTCAAACGTGAAAAATTTTAAAAATGAATATATTTTTATGAAATTTATTTACGAATTTATTTCAATCAATGTGGATCATGAGCTCATTCTGGTGTATAATTTAGAACTTATTTTCCAAAAAGTATGAAGAATTATGTAACTCTCAAAAGTGTCAACCTCCTGCAATGAACATGTACAAAAAGTTAATAATAATTAAGTTGCTTGTTATAATTTCCTATGATTCATTAGCTACTTTATATTTATTTTCTCTAAATTAATTAATAATAAATGTTGCAACACGTAGCAACTTCCCATCTAAATACGTCATTAGATTTTTTGATGTGAGAATTAATTGCAGTCCAAAGTCATAAAAACGATGTGATAATATAATGCAACGACCCTCATAATTATTGTAATGGTTTGAATTTTAGAGATCTTGACTTTTTGAATTTTAGAGATTTTGACTTTCAGATTTCAAGATTTATATACATCAAATTTGATGTCCTCGAACAACAACCAAATTTCAATGGAGTTAGATGTAGTTTTTGGTTCTATTAAATTATAATAAAAGCAACAAAAATAATAATTTTTGCAAGAAACTATGGGCACTATAGTGGTATAAAAGGGAATAATTACAAATTTGGTATATGATTAGATGTAGTTTTTGGTTCTATTAAATTATAATAAAAGCAATAAAAATAATAATTTTTACAAGAAACTATGGGCACTATAGTGGTATAAAAGGAATAATTACAAATTTGGTGTACAAACTTTTCAATTTCTTGTATTCGACTGTTTAATAAATATATTTTTTTTATAATTAAATGTCTAAATTTTAAAAAAATATATCAATACAGTGTCTTCGACAGATTTGATATTGACTAGGTTATAAATCAAATTAAATTGGATCCACTGTTATTCCATTTATTAGTAATGTAATATATCACATGTATTGTATTATTTAAATGACAAAATATTCTTATTACCTTATTAAATATTATGAATTGATAAAAATAATATTAATATTAAATTCTACCGTAGACATAAAGAGTGACTGAATAAAAATAATTTTGTTCTTTAAATAATCCAATACATTGATATGGTTAATAACTTGGATAAAAATGAATATTATTTGTTCTGACTGAGCAGTCAGTCAGTATCAAATCAGCTAGATACACTACATTAATATTTTTTTTAAAGATTAAATACTTGATTATAAAAAAAAAAAAATTAAACACTCAAATAAAAAAAATATATAAAATTTAAACACCAAATTTATAATTTTTCCCCTAGAAAATTCATTTTAGTTGTTTTTTTTTTCAATACATTTACAAATATCAAAATATATATGAGGTTTATGCTTTCGAACAGGAACCGAAACCTATTTGCAAGTGGAGTCATCAATTTTCACTGTATATATATTTCAAATTTTGGTTGTTTTCTTAGAAAAAGGTATGAAAAATCATCATATGGTTTATAGTAATATATTGTTAAATATGTGTTTTGTTTTTTGATATTTTAGGTCTTATATTTGTCGCCATTTGACAATTTTCAATATATGAAGTTAACGTTATTAAATGAGTCAAATAGTGTTAGTATTATATACTGAAAATTGTCAGACGATAGCAAATACAAAACTCAAAATTATCGAAAAAATAAAACACATATTTAAAATTGGAAAACTTTAAAACCACAAGGGAGCTTTTCACACTTTCTCCTTCATTATTTTTAATTAAGTCGTTGTAATATCCCGAGTTTTTAAATAATTTTAAACTGTATCGGGATATGCAGTGTTAATAATTTTCATATATATATATATTATTATTTAAATAATTTATTATTTATTAAAGTCATTTTTAATTATTTTAAGTCTTTTATGTAAAATTTTCCCGACAGTCTTATTTTTAGGGAAATTAAAACTTAAATAAATAATTATTAATTATTTTGGACGGTTTTGTGAGTTTGCATGAATCCATGCACGATTTTAATTGTTATACTAATACACATACATATACATGTACATATACACCTTTAAATAATTAGGGTTTATTTTAATTAAACTTATATTGTATAGTTTTAATAAATAATGTGTATTATATATATATGTGTGTGTATAAATATTATTATTTTAATATGTGGTGAATAAATATTGTGAATATAATGTTCATTTATTATTATAATATAAACTATAGTTATATATACAGATATATAAAAATACACTTTACAAACACAAAAGTTTACCAATATCTATGAAAATGTCATTATCTCCTTCATCAAGCTGCCCAACGCCATTTCTCCATTTCCGGCAATTGTCAAGTCGATTCCTCACCGGCGGAGTGTCTCTCAACCAACCACCACCATCCCTAGCTCCCTCCGCCACCTTTTCCTCCCATTTTTAGCGTTATTTGGCCGGTTTTCTTCAAAAAAACTGAAACTTGGTTCCAATTTTGATCACAACCATTCCGACCACCATTTGAATTGTCACTGGTCTCTATCTTCTCATTGAGCTCCGGTGAGTGCATTTCCAAGTTTTGTTTCACTTAATTTGGTCAGATTTTCCTAGGTTTTGAATTTTCATTTTCGGCCTATTTGTGTTCTTGAATTTTTTTAGCTTCAATTTTGATGATTCAAGAAAACTTCCTTCACAAAAATTTATCCTAGTAGCTCAATATACATGTGGTAATTTTTGTGGAATTTTTGGAAATTAATTTAATTTTTGTGAATTTTTTATTATTTTATTAATATTTTCTAATTTTTGTAAATTAATTAAATAAATTATGAAACTGTGAATTATGGTGTTTATAGGTGTTAAAATTAATTTTATAAATTTATTTGTAATTTTTATGATTTTTATATAATTATTATGAATTTATTTAGTTTATGTGATTTTTAGAAAATTAGGTTAATTGTATATTTTATTGGAATTAATTGGTTAATTGAGTATAATTGTTGATATTATTGAATTATATGTTGAGAAATTAATTTTTGAGTAATTTTACTATTTTTAATGAATTTTTGAGTAATTATGTGAATTTATATATAACTAGGGGTATTTTAGTAATTTGACACTAAATTGGCTAAAAATATAATTAAATCGATTTTAATATTTATTTGAGGTATAAAAATGATTTCTAAAAATTATTTAGTATTTTTAACTAATTAAAACTATTTTTCGTAAATTATTTTTAAATTATATATATTATACTATTTTCTAAATAAAATGAGTTTTTATCGGTTTTTTTTTAATATGTTTTAGGGTTAATTGTATAATTTTGAGTTTTAAAATGTATTTTGGTCAATATTTATGAATTTATCGAGAATTGTTGATTTTTAATAATATTTTATCAAAATTAGGATTTTTATGTAATTATCGGTAAAATAATTATTTTCAGCATTTTAAATATTTAAATTGCCATATTTTGATTATTCAAGGGTATTTTTGGTATTTTTGGCATTTTAAGTGTGTTATGTGTTACCTCGTGAATTGTGAACCTCGGTCGGTAGAATTGTAGTTTGGGAGTCCGACCGAGGGATTGTGGTTGTGTATTTTCGAAGTGTGTTTTTCTGTGCAGGATCGGCCCTACTTTTGTAGGGAGATGTCCATTTTACAGAGGAGACTCTGTCAAAATTTTAGTAGATTTCTCGTAAAATGTGACAACCGGTCCAAGTCTAATTTTGAATTCTTAATTGAATCTGTCTATAGTAATCCTAGAAGTATAGAGTTAGAAGTTTATTCTGACGGTTATTATTATTTTATTTTTCTAGATGCGTCAAAACCGAGACCTAACGGATCAGGCCCGTTGAATTTGTCTCATGAAGCGCTAACATATGAGTTATTGTACTGTATATATATGTATTGCATATAGGATGCATCACTTAGGGTTTTTCCTTTTCATTATATGTTTTTAAAGTGATTCAAATTATAATATATTTGGTATATCTAGGGTTGTATTTTTTTTTATATATATATGCATGTTAAATAATTATACATGTTATTTTGATATATGCACGTTAAACAATTAGGTTTATGTTTAATACATTTTAATATATTATATATATTAAAATGTACATTTAGTCATAATTATTTTTTTGAATGATTAGTATACTTTAAGTATAGTTTCAGTATATTTTAGGTTTATTCTTAAATAATTGCATGTTATATTATGAATCTACACTTAAATTGTTTTTAAGTTTATTTTTGGTATATTTTTGATATATTTCCCAAATAAATATATGTTTTATTATTAATTCAAACCTAACACATTAGTGGTATACTTAGGGTTTAATTGTGATATATGCATGCTAGAAAATTAGGTTATTTGGGTATATTGTGAATCTACGCTAAACCTAAACACATATTTAAATGAATATTTATACATAATTGTTTTATTAAGTGATTTGTGTACTTAGGGTATATCTTTTGTATATTTAAGTATATTTCTAAGTAAATGCATGTTATATTATTGATACACACTTAATTATTTTTAACTATATTAATGGTTCACCTTTAGTATATTTCATACTTTATTTGGCATATATATATATACCCGAAATATACTGGGTATATTTTTGGTATATATATATACGGTTGATTTTACTATTATGAATATTGTTTTACATTAATTATTTTCAGAATGAATGATTTATGTAAATGAAGGATATCAATAGAACGTGCTTCATGGTGGGCAGCATTAAGACTGTGTATGTACCGGTGCGATAGATAAGGGTTGAGTGATAAATAATTTTGGTGATTATAATTGATTTGATTGATTTGACTAAGATTAATGGTATGTTAGATAGTGTGATTACGGGGTCAATCACACTGACAGTCAGACTGCTGGAGCTCGGTTGACTCTGTGTTTCGGGGCCAGTCTACTGTCCATAGTGGAATGAATGATCTATTGGGTTGATTGAGATGTAAGGTGATAGATAGTGTGATTGCTAGAGCTCGGTTAACCAAGTATCTCGGGGCCAATCACACTGACAGCTAGACTGCTGGAGCTCGGTCGACTAAGTGTCTTGGGACCAGTCTACTGTCCATATTGGAATAAGTGTTTTATTTGGAATCAAGTGAGCTTGTATGGCTAGAGTGATGATGGGGTTGTTTGAGGTTGCTATTATTAGGGTTCTATGAATCCTCCATGAATTAAACTAAACTTTTTCTGCATTTAGTATATTTATATAAGTCGAGTCGACATATGTGTGGAATGCGTGAATATATATATATATATATGTGAATGCATGATTGGATATGTTTTAGATTGCATGTATATATAGTATAATAATTTACTCAGTGAGATCTAACCCTCCTCAATTATTTTTTTCAGGAGGTCCTATATCGTCAGACCTTAGTAGTAGAGTTCCTCGTCGGTGTTCTTCAATCCCGGCTATTTTATGTAAACGTATATTATGAACTCTGATTTATATTTTAGAAACTGCAACAATAGTGTTATTGTAACGGAAGAGTATTATTTTGTTTTGATATTAAATACTCTGAGAAATTGTATTTGAACATTGTATGAATATGTATTCATTTATGAAAGGATTTGGAGAATTTATTTTATATATTAATTCAAAAATTTTTAATTATGTTGTACTTTTATTTATTTATTGCATAATTTTATTTTCTAAGGCTTGCTACGAGTTTCGGATTCGAAAGAATTATCGTTTTCTAGCGCCGGTCATGACTCCTAGTTTGGGTCGTGACAGTCGTATATCATTTAATGGCGTTAACTTCATATATTAAAAATTATCAAATGACAATAAATTCAAAATTCAAATTATTAAAAAATGAAACACATATTTAAAAGTATAAAACTGTAAAATTACATGGTAATTTTATGTATTTTTCTATTTTTTAGTTGTATAAATATAAAAATCGAATTATATCATATGAAGGCAACCAAATTAGTTACTTTATTTTAGTTTTCTATCGTATATCTAAGATGAAACCAAAAGTCATAGTTGGACTATGTATGGATATTGCAATAATATCTTTTATTGGTTCCAAAGGATGGTAAAAACTAAAATAAAATAAAATAAAAATGGGGGAGGCTAAATTAGCCAAAAGATGGTTATCTATACATCAGTGTATAATTTTTATATTTTAATGAAAAAATTTTAATTTTATTTGCTGTTAAAAAAAAAAAAAAAGAAAGAAAAGAGAAACCCTTAGAATTTTCGAGTTGAAATGTCATTAGGATACTGAAGATATTGTATGAAGAAGGCTTAATTAGTGATACAATATTAACAAAATAATTGCTTTTTTTTTTTAAAAAAAAAACACAGCAAGAGACAAAATAAATAAAAACGACACCGTTTTATTTCCTCATTTTTAATGCACGACTAACATTCCTCTTCGATCGAACGATGCCGTCTTGTCTTACTCTCGACTACACGCACTTCAGTCACTTGCGTTCCCGCTTATTGACCGTTAAATTTCGTGCCGCCATCGCCGGTAAGTCAGACATGGCTACCTCCTCCGTCCGAGTCGCCGCTGCTCAGATGACCTCAATCAACGACCTCTCCGCCAATTTCGCCACTTGCTCCCGCCTTGTAAAGGTAACCTCCTTTCTTTCTTTGGAGCATTTGAAAATTTCAGAATTCGATGAACTCAATCTGAGGCTTAGAAACCATCGTTTTCTCACAATTCTTGAAGAAAAGAAATCATCTTGTTAAAGATTATAATTCTGCAAGAAACCCTTATTTCAGAGTGGCAATTTGGAGCAAAAGCTGACATTTTTATTTTTGTATTGTTTGCAATTATGTGTGAAAAGGAAGCAGCAGCTGCAGGTGTAAAATTGCTTTGTTTCCCAGAAAGTTTCTCTTTTATAGGGGCTAGAGATGGTGACAGTGTTAAGATTGCTGAACCATTGGATGGTCCAATTATGCAACAATATTGCTCTCTAGCCAGGTGATGCTTTTTTATTTTTTTGGGGTGATGATGTAATGTAACATTATAGCTTTGTTGCTTAGTGACTTTGCATATATAATGTCTAAACTTGAAAAGCATTGTTACCATTGATTGCTTGCTTTACTCATGGATTTTCTTTTACTTTTTTTTAGAGAATCTGGTATATGGCTGTCGCTTGGAGGCTTTCAAGAAAGAGGATCCGATGATGCACATCTACGCAACACACATGTGATCGTTGATGACACTGGGAATATTAGAAGTACTTATCGAAAAATATTCTTGTAAGAGGATCAATTTTTTTAGTTTCTGTGATTTTTTTTTTCATTGTCATCTATGTTCTTTGATCATTTGTAAATGTATTTTACTTCAGTGAGATTTACAAGTGAATATTTTCTCAAATGATTTTCTTTTTCTTTTGAATTTATGTTGTTTAGTGTTGTGCCTTTTTATTTTATGGGAACGACATATTGGTAGGGTTAATATGCCATGTTCATCGACTTTATTTTATTTTCTTCATTTGTTAGAGAATTGCTGAGGTATTGCAACCAGATGTGTCATAAACCAGTTGAACTATGAATAAAATTTTTACAAATGGGACAAACATGTCCTAAGCACTTGATTTGAACATTTCCTTTATATTGCTTTGAGAAACTGGGAAAAGAGTGGATGATTTTGAAAAGCTTATCTAAAGTTGAGATTAAATTGGATAATTTACTCTTAATTCACTTGATTTGAACATACATCTTTAGGTCTGTCCTCTATATTGCTCTGTGCTGTCGTGATAGAATTTTATTAATGTCTCAAGTTAAAAGTAAATTTTCTTCTAAATGAAGGTTTGATGTGGATGTTCCTGGTGGACGGGTATACAAGGAAAGCAGCTTTACAGAAGCAGGTAAGCTCTACTTGTGCATTTGATTTTTGTGTCATACAGGTAATAATGTTGTCTATCAATTTTTGGCTTGATGTCTTGAGGACTTGGTTTATTGTTTTCATGTGGACTTGGTTAATTGTATAACGTCTTTTATAAGATATTTTCTTTCTTCTTAACTTGTTAACATATGAGAAAGGCAAGTTGATTTTCTATATTCTTTTAACTGAATGCAGCATTCATGCTGGATGTTGTGGACAAGATTTGATCTTTTATTTTATTTTATTTTATTTTTTTGTGGGTCTTGGTGAAATTTCATACAGTTGGTCACCTATAACGTGGGATGTCCCTTGATATAATCAGCCATGTGAACAGTGCATGAATAACATTTCTTAGCTTTTGTGAACATTTTGGTCTCTTTAGTCTTGAGTTACTAATTGGTTTGTCTTTTTGCCTATGCACTAAATATATGTCATCCATGTTATTAGGAAAGGACATAGTTGCAGTTGACAGCCCTGTTGGACGTTTGGGTCTGTCAGTTTGCTATGATTTAAGATTTCCAGAGCTTTACCAGCAGCTGAGTTTCCAGCATGAAGCACAGGTATGGTTTTATTTCTTAACCTTGGGGAAGGACTGATTTGTTATTGCCTAATTTTGAATGCTGACATCGTTATTGTCATTTGTAGATTCTATTGGTCCCTGCAGCTTTTACAAAAATAACTGGTCAAGCACACTGGGAGATCCTGCTTCGATCTCGTGCAATTGAGACTCAATGCTATGTATGAAATACATTTGGCTTTAGCTGAACTAAGCCTTCTTGTTCAATTATGTTAATATTTTTAATTGATAGTTGTAAGATAAATGAAGTTCCTTGAAGATCTACAGCATATCCAATGTTTGGTTTGCATCTTTGTGCTCACAGTGATTGCATGATCAGGTAATAGCTGCTGCACAAGGTGGAAAGCATAATGACAAAAGAGAGAGCTATGGTGACACATTAATCATTGATCCTTGGGGAACTGTAGTTGGTAGATTACCAGGTGACAACAAATTTTTCATAGTAATGCAAATGCCACATGCTTAACTTTAAAAAGAAGCCTCTCTTCGTGAGAGAAAATTGTATATGTATCCCAACTATTTGCGTTGCCTGCCTTCTAAATGCCATAATTCGACATGTTCACCTAGAAATTCCTCTTGCTCTGTTCTTCTTCTCTTTATTTGCATTTCTGCTCTTTGTTTTTACTTTTATTTTTTAGACATTTGTTGTGTATTTGGGTTAATTCCCTTGCAATTTTGATGAATTTACATGGATCTTTTCTTTTGGCAGATCGACTTTCAACTGGGATTGCTGTGGCTGATATTGACTTTTCATTCATCGATTCTGTGAGAGCAAAGATACCAATTGCACAAGTAAGTTCCATTCAGTTCACTTAAGAATATGGGAATATTTGAAGTCCAAAACGCAAATTAGGCAAAAATTAATTCAGAATATGAAAGATACCAAACCATGGGCCTAGCAGCCCCTTCTGACCCAGGACCAGGAAGGTTTGGATAGATTATCAACTAACACTTGCTTAGTGTGGGGGTTGAAGGCCTGTTTGTTCAGTTATACGGGCATTTAGAAATTCACACTGGGTCCATCCTGCTAATATCATTTAGTTTTGTTTTCCCATAAATGTTAAATAGTAGACGGGATAATGTGGGGCTCAAAGTCTTCTATTAACCCAGGTAAATAGTTTTCAATTATTGTAGTGGATGATCTGGTCCACTTTCATCTTCAAGGGCTAGAATTTCTGAAGTCTGAACCTCAGGCTGTTGGCAGTAAATGCTGGTTCATTTAATAACTGGCATATTCACTTGTATGCGTACAATGAATGTCTAGGCATGCCATGTGCGCATTCTAATCTATTTCTTCTTAAATTCTTTTGTAGTTAGGTAGTTCTTGGAAAAAAAAAAAAAAAAAGAGTGCAAACACAATAGGAAGTATCAGAAGCTTACACCAAAAGTTGTCAACTATACCTAGTTTTCAGTTGTCAGCATGCACTGAGATTTGAGATTTTTCCTTTCTCTCAAAGGCCCTTCTGTTATTATCTTTCCAAAATTTCCAATTGTGCAAATAAAAGCAGTTCTGTCGAATGCATGCATGTAATTTGCATAAATAATATATGCCATGGTTATGCACGTTCTCAAGCTTGTTATCAATGTAATTTTGTGATTCAGCAAAGGAAGCCTATTGATTTCTGGAAATCTTCATCCATATGAATTTTGAGCACTGCATCCTCTGGCATCTGCTGCCATTTAGATGTTATGTCAAAGCTGCATCGAATTCTTGTATGTTCTAAACAAAGGACAGGTCATTTATTTTTTTTTACTTTTTTTGGAAGGATGATACCGTTAGGCATCTTTAGTTTCAAATAAGTTGGAATCCCCTTTTCCAGGGACCTGATCATGTGCATTGCATTTTCTGCACATCTGTTGTAATTAAATTCTTGTAGTATTTGGACACAGCATATATTTTGTATACCTTGTCAATAGCTCATAAAATGGTGGACGAAGCCAATTGATCAACTCCATTCAATTCGGAAGACGCCATGTCAATTCATTAGTGACAGCTGAAAACAACATTTGAACTATAGCAATTTCTAGCAAATTAGTACTATCTGACTATGATGTATGACATCACTGACGAAAGGAAGCTGAGGCTGGCCATGTTCCCTTCTTATTTTTCTCTCCAAGCATTAGGAAAAGGGCTTGGTGAAAATCTAGTGAAATAAGTATTGAAATTTGCCCCACGCCTATGGCTGTGGTGGTAAGGGCTCTCAGGCCTTAGTGGATGTGGGGGTTCGAATTCCTGTTCCACATTCTCCCTCCCCTCTAATCTTCCACAAACTACTAACTTTGTAAAAAAAAAAAAGTACTGAAATTTGTTCGAGCACACTCAATTATTCACAATTATTCATCAAATTGCAACCATTAAAGCAGATGTCACTGAATGGCAGTGGCGGAAATTTGAAAAGTGATGGCATTGGCTTTGTTTGTGGTCTGTCACTATCCGAAACAGTTAAAATATGGCACATTCCACGGGTAAAAGTGAAAGGAATCTCTTCTTTCTCAAAGTAACCACTTGCGCTGCCACACAGGTACCCATCTTTTGTAAGATCCAAGTCATCCACAGATTGCCTGGATGTGCGTAGTGTTTATAAGTGTATGACATTCCAGTCAGTAATTACATGAGTGTCAGCAATTACTGAATGAGTGTACTAACACAGTAAGTCTCATTAATGCTAACCAAAAAAAAAAAGTCATTCACAGATCCTGTGTTCTCTTCAGATTTACATACTATAACACAAGTCCATGATGCCATCTAATACGAGATTAGCCACATCAAGCAAACTCTCACGTTGAAGTGACTTTGGTATATTGCTCTAATTTTTTTTTTTTATTATATTGCTCTAATTTTTATTTCAAAAAAAAAATTAGAGCAATATATAATAAAAAAAATTAGAGCAATATACCAAAGTCACTTCAACGTGAGAGGTTGTTTGATGTTGCTAATCTCGTTGGACTTGTGTTATAGAATAAAGATAGTAATATTCAATTGAGACAATGATAAATAGATATAGTAATAGTCAAAAAATAAATAAATAAATGGAAGATAGTAGAACATAGATTATTGATATAATACATACATGATTTCTATACTTATTCTTTTTTGTCATTTTAATACTTGAACTTATAATTTTATCAATTTGACACTTAAATTTGATTAAAATGTACTAATTTGCACTCATATGATCACATAAGTATGCATCTACTAACCCTTATACTTATCTTTTTTGTCAATTTGACAAACTACTTGTAATTTATTGTTAGTCAAATCCTTATAATATGGTATATGTTAATTTACTATTTCATGACACATGTAAAATTATATTTCAGTCAAATTTAAGTATTAAAATAATAAAATTATAAACTGAAACGTTAAATTAATAAAAAATAATAAATTAAAAGAGGTAATGTATGTATTACACCTATATTATTCTTTAGCAATGGACAATCAACGCGTCATGCTAACTTTTGGATTTTTTCCTTTCAAAGAAATTTTTTTAATAATGTCATTTCTTTTGGTTATTCAAAAATAATAATTAAAACAATTAATAAAATAATAATAATAATAACAATAAAAAAAGCATGTGAATTTAGCATTGGCATCGAGCACATGAAAATGGCCATTAATAAGCCAACTACAGGTGGGTCCAACAAATTTTGTAGGACCTACATATTTTTATAGCCAAAATTGGAAAATGGATTTAGCTTCCACATGTGGGGCTTATCCCTAAAATTGGAATCACTTGCTCCCAAAAATATTAGTATTTTGGTTTTTTTATTTTTAATCTATGTTTACAAGAGTACGGAGAACCAAAAAATTGGAAACTTATTTTTTTTTCTGTCATCTTTACATGGTTAAAAAACATGTGTTTGAGTTTGAGTCTAAGGCTTCAATTCTTGACTACGATGTTGTAATTTAAATTAAATGTTGTATCAATTTATGTCTCTATTACGATTTACCTTTTTCTTAAAAAATGGTGTTTAAAATTTCTTTATTCACTCAAGTGTTTTAATTTTGTCATTCTTTTTTATGATGGAAGTATATAAAAAAAATTTTAAGATTATGTTTTCAGCAAATTTTGCAGTACTTATATACCTATTTATAAACAATAAACTCACCGATCATGGAATAGTTTAGATAGATTCTGATTTGACCGGTTTCAGGCTAGGGTTTGACTGAGCCAGTTACGGGTGAAAACCAACCGTTGGTCGGGTCTAATTGCATCGTCTGTCTTCCTTCTGTCTTCAATTTTTGTATTGCAGATTGATATATTTATATTGTGGATTAATCTATTTATGTTGTTGGATTTTAGGGCTTTTTTTAAAAAAAAATTGGGCTTTTAGAGCTCTTAGGGTTTAATTAATGTAGAAATGCAAATCTTTTCATCTATCTGAATTTGTTTTCTTGAATGAGACCTTTACTTTTCTTTTTCCTTTTTTTTTTCTTATTTTCTTTGCGGATTAGGGCTTACAAATTCAAGTTCTTCAAATATTTGCTCTTGGTGACTTTTTTGTTCTTAGAGACTAAGTGGAAGGCGTATTCCAAGAACTATTTAAGTATCTATTATTAACCCAATGATTTTCAACTTTCATTTCGACAAGTAGATTTTGAATTGAATTTGATTTATTATATCCTTTATAGTAGTTAAATTTTTATCATTGTTAATTTTTTACATTCATATTTTTATTACTTATATAAATATTTAATGGTCATAAGCAATTCTATATTAGTATTTCATTAGAAAAACTTACCTACATTTTAATTAGTTAAGTAAGGTTTGAAAACATATATAATTTTTATAATGTTTGATAAATTTGATTGAGTTAGTTTTTTTAATTTAAGAGTGAATTAATTAAAAGTAAAAATAAGTAAAAGTTATAAAGATATAATAGTAAAATTTTTAAGGCACCATGTAACTATTTTGGTTATTGGGGCTTTTAGCCTAGCCACTGTTCTGAAACCGCTAGTTCCGCGATTCATGAAACAACGGTCTAAGGTAAGTGGAACCAAATCAAAACCGGGCATAGGGCCAATCTTGGTCCACAACTGGCCCGGTCAAATAGAAGGAAGAACTATAATTAACTATGGCCCAAATATAATCTTAAGATACATGTGTTTGAGTTTGAGTCAAAGGCTTTATTTCGAGAGTATGACACTATAATTTAAATTAGATTTTATATCAGTTTATGTCTCTATTATGCTTTGCTTTTTTTTTTTTTGAAAAATTATGAAAATTGACATTTTTCTCTTTACTATTTAGTGTTTAAAATTTCTTTATTTACTTGAGTGTTTTAATCTATCATTTTTATTTTATTTTTTTTATGGAAGTCTATCAAATATTTTTAAGATTATATTTTTGGCAAATTTTGTAGTGCTTATTGTAGACACCCGATTCAGTCGGCCCGTGTTAGGGGATGAATTAGGGTTACTCATTTTGACCGACTCGTTATCAAGTCCAATGATGAGAATGTGAACTTGGACATGAGGATGAAACCTGAATCTCTAAGTGGAAAGTGAACTTGAAAATCCAGAAGCCTTTAAAACTCAAACTGAGCCTAACTACCCAAGTTTGGCCCAAGCCCGCTCGGCCCAGCGCGGGCTTGGGCCAAAGGGGGGCTGCCTCAGTGTAATGAGGCGATCGCCTCATCATAGAGGGGATCACCTCACCGATGAGGCGCCGCCCCTCTGGCAGCCCACGTGCAGCTGTATTTAATGTAGCTACAATTAAGTGGCGCGGGTCCCACTCTCCAGATTTTCTCCTTGCATGAGGAAAGGACTTTTGGGGAAAGGAAAAAGGCTAGGAGGCTGAGGGGGATAGGAAAGCTAAGGGATAAAAGGGAAAAAAGAGAGAGAGGAAAAAAGAAAAAAAAAAGGAAGAAAGGGGCGAGAGCTCTGAAGAAAAAAGACAGAGGGAGAGAAGAGAAGAAGAAGGAAAACGTCCTGAAGGAATAGAGGAGATCCACTTTCCCATAAGAGAACAAGGAAGAAACTTGTGTTAAGGAGAGATACCATATCTTACCAAAGATCTCAATCAAAGTAGCTCTGAGGGCCTTTCATTTTGGTATGAAATTTACACCTTGAACTTGATATGTTCATCATTTTATATGTTCTTGCTTGTGTGTAACTGAGTCTTTAGCATATTCTAGGTTTGTGTCTAGTGCATGTGCTTGACATCTCATTTTATTGATGGATCTTTGAATATTTACGTATGTAGTTGTAGTATGATGAGTGTAGAGTGTGTATATGCATGTTTTGTTTGCTTAGAGTAGAAGTTTGCACGTCTTGGAAGTCAGAGCCGGTTTGGTGGTCAGGCGACGCCTCTTCATAGAGGCGTCGCCCCATCTCAGTGAGACGATCGCCTCATCAATGAGGCGATCGCCCAATTGACAGGCCCTCAGGGAGCTTACCTTTTGTGTGCGTATTGCCAGTTTTTGTCTCAAAGATTACAAGAGCCCTATTGATGAGGCATCGCCTCTTTAATGAGGCGATCGCCTCATCAATGAGGCGACCGCCTCATCAATGAGGCGACCGCCTCATCAATGAGGCGACCGCCTCATTGGCAGGATTAACCTGTTTCCTTCTTTGTTTCGTTGTTCATTTGCTGTGATGCCTGCTTTAATATGTCCCCTTTTGACCTTAAACATGTTTGTATGATTGCATGGTGGTGATTATCTTGATTGTTTGATATTTTCTTTAACTTATAATGTGACAACCTCTTTGTAGGATCTCTTTGTAAATGTCGTTATATGTGATTCCATTTTTTGTAAAGAGAAAGGCTAATCGTGTGATATTTGTAGGAATTACTTGATAATTTCTGTCATCAAGCAATCACTTTTGCTATTTATCCTTTGTATATTGTTGTCTTTATGTTATTTTAATAGTTTATTTTCGGTATATGTTTGGTTTATTTTCTGTATATTATTTCATTTATTTGGTTAAAAAGCGTTGTAATCCTTAATCCATTCCCCCTATTTAATTTTGAATGTATGGTTGTAAATTATTATTTATTTTATTTATTGTGTTTTTTGAATGTTGGGACATAAAGGCATGAAATTGGATTAATGTGCAAACTCGGACTTAATTATAAAATCTGGCAATTATCCGAAGGCAATTTCATTACTTGTGGTAAATGAGGAAATAATTAAATAATTAAACGGTAATAAAATGCAAAACACAAACGGAGGCCAACCACAAGGTTGGGTGAACATTCAAACACTCATACCTAGTTTCCGAACCCGATCTCTGATGACGGCTTCTGGAAACCTTCGTGGGATCCAGTTGTTGTAAAGTGTGTCCCGATTTTTATCCGGGTGGCGACTCCATCTCCGAATAGGCCCATGACCTATATCGTATTTCCTAGTGGGCCTCGAGCCCACACAGTGCCGTGGTTGCCAAACACTAGGGGCGCGCACTAAACCCCACCGCCTATACTTATATAGCTAATCATAAACAATAAACTTACCAATTTTGGGTTGGCTTATATCAGTTCCAATTTTGATCGGTTCTAAGTCTAGGTTTGATCAAGCCAGTTCCGAGTTTGACCGGGCCAAAATCGACTTTTGGTTGAGTCTAATTGCATCTTTCATCTTCCTTCCATTTTCCGTTTTTATATTGTGAGTCGATCTATTTATGGCTTATTCGAGGAATTACTTAGTTATCTATTATTAACCCAATTGAATCTGATTTATTATATCCTTTTTAGTAAATAGAATTTTATTACTATTAGTTTTTTACATTCATATGTTTATTAATTATATAAATATTTAATGATCATAAGCAATTCTATATTAGTATTTTATTAGAAAAACTTACTTACACTTTAACTAGTTAAGTAAGGTTTGAAAAAATATATAATTTTTATGATGTTTGATAAATTTGATGTACTTTTTTTTTTTTTTTAAGAGTGAATTGATTAAAATTAAAAACAAATAAAAGTTATAAAGATATAACTATTTTGGTTACTAGGGCTTTTCTACTTACTCATCGTATCTAGGACTGATCACGGTTCCTGAACCGTCGATTCTGATTAATGAAATAGTGGTTCACGGTTTCAGAGTTAGTGGAATCAAGTTCAGAATTAGGCACAAGACCAATTTTGACCTGAAACTAACCCAGTCAAATGGAAGGAAGAACTATAATGAACTATACCTCAATATCCTTTTTTTTTTAATCTTTAAATGGTTAAAACACATGTGTTTGAGTTTGAGTTAGAGGCTTTATTTATTGAATACGACATTGTAATTTTAATTAGATTTTGTATCAGTCTATGTCTTAATTACACTTTGCCTTTTTATTTTTTGAAAAATCATGTAAATTGACATTTTTCTTTTTCACTATTTGGTGTTTAAAATTTCTTTATTCACTTAAATGTTTCAATCTATCAATTTTTTAATCGAAGTCTATCAAAAAATTTTAAAGTTATGTTTTTAGCAAATTTTGCAATGCTTATATAGCTAATCATAAAAGATAAACTCACCAGTTTCAGGGTGGTTCATATCGGTTTTGACGGACCAGTTTCGGGCTAAATTCAGCCCTTGACTGGGTTTAATCGCATTTTACGTCTTCCTTTTATTTTCCATTTTTATATTGTGGGTCGATCTTTTTATATTATAGGTTGATCTCTTTATGTTCTGGGCTTTTGGGGCTTTTTTTTAAAGTTGCACTTTTGCGGCTCTTGGGGTTCAATTAATGTAGAAAAGCAAACTTGATCATTTATCTAAAATTGTTTTCTTGAATGAGACCCTCCCTTTTTTTCGTTTTTTCTTATTTTCATTGCGGATGAAGGCTTACAAATTCAAGTTCTTCAGATATTTGCTCTTGGTGACTTTTCTGCTCCTAGGGACTAAGTGGAAGGCTTATTCCAGGAACTACTCAGGTATCTATTATTAACCTAATGATTTTCAGCAAGTAGATTTTAAATTGAATATGATTTATTATATCCTTTTTAGTGGTTAAATTTTTATCATTGTTAATTTTTTACATTCATATTGTAATGATCATAAGAAATTTTATATTAGTATTTTATTATAGAAACTTACCCACATTTTAATTAGTTGAGTAAGTTTTGAAAAAATATATAATTATTATAATGTTTGATAAATTTGATTGAGTACTTTTTTATTTTAAGAGTGAATTGATTAAAAGTAAAAATAAGTAAAAGTTATAAAGGTGTAACAATAAAATTTTTGGGGCTCCATGTAACTATTTTGCTTTCTGGGACTTTTCTACTCTCTCATCGCATTTAGGCCTGACTATGTTTTGGGAATCGCCGATTCCAATTCATAAAACAACAGTCTAAGGTTAGTGAAACCGGATCGTAACAGGACATGGGGCTGGTTTTGGCCTTAAACCAGCTTGATCAAATGGAAGGAAGATAGAAGAAAGAACTATACCCTCAATATTTTTTTTAATATTTAAATGGTTAAAACATATGTGTTTGAGTTTGAGTCAAAGGCTTTATTTCTTGAGTACAACATTGTAATTTAAATTAAATTTTGTATCAGTCTATATCCCTATTATGTTTTACCTTTTTTTTCAAAAATTATGTAAAATTGAAATTTTTCTTTTTATTATTTGGTGTTTAAAATTTCTTTATTCACTAAAGTGTTTTAGTCTATCCTTTGTTTTTTGGGTGATGGAATTCTATCAAAAAAATTTAAAATTATGTTTTCAGCAAATTTGCAGTGCTTATAAAGCTAATCATAAACAATAAACTCACTTAAATTTTTTATTTTATAATATATCTCATTTTGTACTTTTGCACTTTAATTATATTCTTTTAAATTGAATTTTTTTAAAAAAATTAATTTTGATATTCATTAAATTAAATTTTATAAAAATAAAATTTTTTTTATTTTATTAATTATTTTATAATTGAATATATATTTTTATTATTTTAGTAAATTATATCGGCTAAATTTTTGTTTTTATATTTTAGTTCTATTTTTATTTTTTAATTATAATAGTTGAATTTGTTATATTTTATTTTATTTCAATAGTATTGAATATTATTTAAAGAATAAAATAATAATATAATGTTAAAAAGACATTTAACATAATTTGTAATTTAAAATAAAACTTATATTCCCTTTAACTTGTAGAATCTGTTTAAAATATTATTTTAGAAATTTTTTATTGATTTAAATACTTAGTTGGAAAAAAAAAAAATCAAACATCCAAATATAAAAATTAAAAATTTAAACATTATTTAGGTAATTTTTTTGAAAGGAAAGAATAGAGATTAAAGGGATTTGCTTTAGGAAAAATTACAAATTTGGTGTCTCAACTTTTGTAATTTTTGTATTTGAATGTCTGAACTTTAGAAAAGCATACCAATGTGGTGTCTCTGGCCAATTTAATATTGACTGGGTACTCAGTCGGATCAAACAAAATTCACTGTTATCTCAATCATTAACTATGTCATTCGTTACATGTGTTGCATTATTTAAAGGATAAAATTACCTTTATTCAGTTGCCCTCCATGTTTGTAGCGGAAGTTAATGTTGAGATTATTTTTGTCAATTCATAATTGAAAGAGTCCTAAAGGGGGATGAATATGACTATCGAACAATAATTCGAAATTAAAAGAATTATTTGCAAGAATTGAAAGAATATTGAGAAGGAAGAATAAAGAACACAAAGATTTAAGGAGTTTAGATTCAATAACAATCCTATGTCTCCACTTAATTAATTTCAAAATTAGGATTTTCAAATCACCCACATTCTTATTCATAAGAATGAGATTACATAAAAGTTTTATGGCTCACTATTACAACCTTACAACTTGATTTTTCTAGACTCACTCAAAAATCGAATTACAAATGTTTTTAAGGAACACACTAAAACCGAAATCCCAAGTGTTTATATGGCTAAACACTTAAACCAATTCCTTTATAATATAATCTCACTTTCCATTTTCTAATTCCAGAAAATAGAAGAACAAAAATATCTATTATAATCACTCACCAACTCTCATAAGAGTTTATACAAAGAAATGAATTTTATAAGAGTTTAGAGAGCTTAAGAGCTTAATTGAATACTTGAATGTATAAAATGAATGAGTAAGTTTCTTTTTTTTACCTTAAAACAATCTTCAGAGGTCATATTTATACTTGAGCAATCCAATTATAGTTGTTGGAAGCAATGATTTCGTTCCCAACATTATCCAAATCCATTTGAATGAAAATTTAGACTTTTGAGCTGCATTTTCTCAGCTCTCGATCGAGACTAGCACCATATAGCCATTATAAGCCGTTGCATTTAAAAGAATGCCCTAATCCCAATTGGGATGAGCATGTCCCGATCGGGACACTCAATCAGATGGATTACGCTAATTTTTGCTCACTTTAGTCTCGCTCAGGACTACTTTGGTCCTGATTGGGACTTTACTAAAATTGTAACTTTTTATGCAATTTAGTCCATGTGATTAGTCTGGTTAAGATAGTACTTGCAATGGCTTTTCAGAATCTTTTTTTTCGATATTTCATTATTATTTTGACTTCCAAATTATTCCTAACTTATACACACTTAAAGCAAACACATTAGTTGTAATAACCTTAATTTTTTAAATTTATTTTAATATTTAACAGGTTATGCAGTGTTAATAAAAATTTAAACTATATTTGATTATTTGATTATTTTGTGAATAATTATTATTATTTTAAGTTTAATTATAATTTTCTATGTAAATGTGTATATTGAAGTTTATTATTTTGGATAATATTATTTTAATAATGTTTAATTTAGTGCATTAATATTTTAATATTATTATTTTAATAAATTACATTATTGTATTGTACTTTATGTATTAATATATTAAGGTTTATTATTAATATTTTATGTGTACATTAATTATTATTGTGTATTATATACACACATATGTGTGTGTATATATATATATATATATATATGAATAATATATATGTGTGGTGTGTGAATTTAGTGTAATATTATAAAATAAAGTTTATTAAATTATAATATATAGTATTATGTATATATATACTTTAAGTAAAAAGAAAAGAAAATAAAAGAAAAGAAAGCTTCTTCTTCTTCTTCTTCCCTGCGATTGTCACCATCTCCGTCACTGTCACGCCGATCAACCACCGTCGGAGTGCCTCATAGCCGTCTGGCCACCTCCTGCCGTCCTCCCCATCTCCTCCTTCCTCTCTGGTAAGCTGCTGATTGTCGGTAACTGACAGAAGCCGAAACTCGAGCTCACCGGTGTTCCAGGTGATTTCGACCGTCATTCTTCATGTTTTTGGTGCCGTTAGACTCCTAAACCTCTTGTGAACTTGATTCTAGCCTTGGTTTGAGCTCTAACTCCTCCATTTTCGTTGTTTCTTGATTTCTTTAATTCGACTATTTTTGGATTTTGATTTTTTTTTTTGGGAATTTTTGGTTGATTCATGGAAAATTCCTTCACAAAATTTGTTCCCCATAGCTTAAGCTACATCCCTGATTTTTTTTTTATGATTTTTGGGAATTATTTTGATTTTTGTGAATTTTTGAATATTTTATTATTATTTTATTAATTTTCGTAAATTAATCATATAAATTATGAAATTGTGATTTTTGGTGTCATTAGTGGTTATTATTAATTTTAGAGTTGATTTTATAATTTTTGTGATTTTGTGTAATTTTTATAATTATTTTTAGTTTATGTCAATTTTGAAAATATAGGTTATATATATATTTGGTTAGAGATAGTTGGTTAATTATATGTATTTGTTGATATTAATGAGAAATATGTTGATAAAATAATTTTTGTGTATTTGTATAATTTTTATTGAATTTTTTAGTATTATTAGTATTTTATGTGTATTTTTAAATATTAGGGTTAATTTAGTAATTTGGTGGTAATTTTAGTTAAATATTATGCTTAATTGGTTTTAATATTATTCGATGTATAAAAATGATTTTTACAAATTATTTACTAATTTTAACTAATTAATATTAATTTTTGAAAATCATTTTCAAATAATATATAATATATTATTTTTGTAATAAAATACATTTTTAGTAATTTTAAATTTGTATTCAGACTAATTAGGTTACTTGGATTAGTAAAGTGACTTTTTATTAAATTATGTTGAATTATTGAGAAAAATGAATTTTTAATAATATTATATTATTAATTATGGTTTTTAAGTAATTATTAGGAAAATAATTATTTTTGGTATTTTAATGTAAAATTTGTTATATTTTGATATTTGGAGGGCATTTATGATATTTATTGATTTTTAATATATTTTACTGTATTATTAAATTTGTGGTGAATTATGGACCTTGGTTGGGGAATTTTTGTAGTTTGGGATCCCAATCGAGGGTTGTTTTGTAATATCCCGTATTTTTAAATATTTTAATACTGTATCGGGATATGCAATGTTAATAATTTTTGTATATATATTATGATATTTTTACGAGTTGATATGTATTTAAAACCTATTTTAATTATTGTGTATTATTTAAAGTGTTTTATGTAAAATTTTTTCGGGACTTTCATTTTCGGGAAAATTTTCACGTAAATAATTTATTATTAATTATTTTGAATAGATTTACGGACTTGCATGAACTCATACATATTTTTAAAATACTAAATAACGTATGTATGTGTATTTATTTAATTAATTAGGGTTTAATTAATTACCCTAATATTTTATTATTTATTTATTAGTTTTATTGTTATTTAATTATTTTTATTTATTATTAAATTTTAAAATATTAAATTATAAGTGTGTGGTGTATATTTAATATGTGTAATTTAATACTATTTTAATATATAGTATAAAGTATATATATATACATATATACATTTAATATTAACAAAATTATAGAGTTAGGTTTATTTACCAAATTGCCACCCGACTTCCTTCTTCATCCCCGATCGTCCCCATCACCGTTCCGCCGCCTGCCGTCCCATTTTCTTGCTGTTGGTGTGCCATCCGGCGTGCCACCTCCTTCCTCAGCCTTCCTCGCCGCCTATTGCAGCCGTTTCCAGCGTCTGGAGATCGATTTTGGCCGGAAAAGCCGAAAGTGGGAGCAACATCGTTCACGACGTTTCCGACCATCGTTTTTGACACCGCTAGTCTCTTTCTTCTCCTTGAGCTCCGGTGAGTGTGATTCCAAGATTTTTTTCATTAAAAATGGTCTTGATTTTCTTAGGTTTCGATTTTTCGAATTCGGCCATTTTAGGGTTCTTGAATTTTTGAACTTCAATTTGATTGATTCATGAAAATTACCTTAACAAATGTTGATCCTAGTAGCTTAATCTTCATGTGTGAATTTTTGTAGAATTTTTGGGAATTATTTTGATTTTTGGGTATTTTTGAATATTTTAATATTATTTTCTAATTTTCGAAAATTAATTAATTAAATTATGAAATTGTGTTTTATGATAATTATAGGTGTTGAAATGAATTATATAAATTTATTTGGAATTTTTATGAATTTCTATGTATTTAATTTGAATTATTTAGGTTTATGTAATTTTGGGAAAATTAGGTTAATTGTGTTTTTAATTGAAATTAATTGGGTAATTGAGTTTAATTATTAATATTATTGATAAATATTTTGAGAAAATTAATTTTGGATAATTATACTATTTTTGGTGAATTTTTGAATGAATTTTTGTATATTTATATATATAAGGGCATTTTGGTAATTTTACCCTTAATTGACTAAAAAATGTAATTTAATTGGTTTTAATAGTTATTTAAGGTATAAAAATGATTTCCAAAAATTATTTAGTATTTTTAACTAATTAAAACTATTTTTCGTGAATTATTTTCAATTATATATATAATATACGATTTTTCTAATAAAATGAGTTTTTATCGGCTTTTACTGTGTTTAAAGGTTAATTATGTAATTTTTACTTATAAAATGAATTTCTATGTTATAAGGGTATTTTTGGTATTTCTAAAATTTTTCTGTGATTGTGGACCCCGGTCGGTACTGTAGTTTGGAGTCCGACCGAGGGATTTTGATTGTGTTTTGAGCTTGTTTTTTGAAGTGTGTTTCTTTGCATGGCCGGCTCTACTCTTTGAGTAGAGAGATGTCCGTTTTACAGGGGAGGTTCTGCCGGATTTTCGATAGAATTCTCGTAAAATGTGATATCCGATCGAACCCTAATTTCGATTCTGTGTTTAATATTCTAAATCGAGTTCTAGGATTTTCTATTAGGTTTATTCTGATTTCTGTCGTTATTGTTTGTTTAGTTGCGCCGAGACCGAGGGCTAGTGGACCAGGCCGGTTGGACCCATCTCGTGGAGCGCACTAAGTGTGAGTTACTATATTATATATATATGTTTAGGGTGCATGATTTAGAAAAATATATTTTATTTTGATTATTTATGCATGAATAATTCAATTATTACCTAAGTTTATTTTTAGTTTATTTTGGTTTATTTCCTGTATATTTTGAATTATATGCATGTTTTGTTAATAAATTATACTTAAAATGTTTTTTAAATATATTTCTAGCTTAATTTGTAAATTAACCGAATCTATTTGACAGTATATATACTCGAAATATATTTGGTTTACTTTTGATATATTTCTAGTATAAATATGGTTTATGTTGCTATTTTATTTAAATTCATGCATCATGTATTTATGAATGTATGGTTTATATTTTAATGAAGGATATCAATAGAACGTGCTACTTAGTGGGTAACACTAGGACCGAGTACGTACCGGTACGCTTATAGCATTTAGGCTACATTACTAACCATTTGTGGACATTGATTGGATTTGATTATTTGATGTGTGAGAATGGATTTGGGAGTGTGATTGATGGAGCTCGGTTGACCAAGTGTCTCGGGGCCAATCACATTGGCAGTCAGACTGCTGGAGCTCGGTTGACTTAGTGTCTCGAGGCCAATCTACTGTCTAAATGGATTAAGTGGACATATTTGGAATAAGTGAGCCTGTATGGCTAGAGTGTTGTCTAACACTGTTTTGAGGTTGCAATATCATAGGGTTCTATTTAATCCTTCATAAACGATGATTTTCAGTAAAATATATAAAAATGATTTTATTGCATTTGTGTGTATTTGCTTGTATATATACATATTAGATATATACTGTTGATTGTATGCATTGTCATTTAGTATGCATGTATATATATTATAGTAATTCACTCAGTGAGGTCTAACTCCCCTCCGTTGACTATTTTTCAGGAGAGTCATCTTCCTCAGACCTCAGTAGCAGGCCTGTACGCCGGATTTCTTCCGCCCCGGCTTCTTTGTGTAAACTGCTTATCTGAGTCTTGGGTTTATTTTATCTAGACACTGCAGTAGTCATTAAATATTTAAAGAGATGTTGTATTATATATTTGAACTGGATTTGTATTAAAAGAGTTTATATATATGTGATGATGAGGATATTGGTGCATATGTTATTATTATATTTATGATTTTTATTTCCGCTGCATTATATATTGTTATTACTATTGCATGTTTTATTTTATTTTTAGGCTTGCTACGGGTTTCGGATTCAAAAGAATTCTCGTTCCCTAGCGCCGGTCATGGCCCCTGTTTTGGGTTGTGACATGTTTAAATTCTGGAATTAGAAGTGTATTTTTCTTACAGGACTGCGTCTACTTTCTAGTAGAGAGATGTCCGTTTTACAAAGGAGGTTCTGCCGAATTTTTGATAGAATTCTCGTAAAACGTGACATCATGTCTAATTCTAATTCTATGTCTGTTTATGTTTAGAGAATTCTAGATTGAGTCTCTAGAAGTCTAAGTTAGATGTATTCTGATTTCATAATTATTTTTATTATTTAGTTGTGCTGAGACCCAGGCCTTGCGGACCAGTCTTGTGGAGCGCATCCCTGTGAGTTATTATTATATATATACATTGCTTTAGGTTGCATGTTTTAGAATTATATATTTTAAATGTAAATTTTTGCATAATTGTGCTTAAGTATATCTTAGGTATATTTTTAGTATATTCTTGGTATATTTTAAAATAAATGCATGTTTTCTTTTTAATTTATATTCAAATTATTTTTAAGTATATTATTGGTTGACTTTGAGTATATTTCATGATTTAATTGAATTTATTTTACATATATATACTTGAAATATACTTAGTTTATTTTAAGTATATTTCCCGTATATATATGGTTTATTTAACTATTATGCACGACTTTATACATTATTTGTTACTTGAATGTATGTTTTATTTTTAAATGAAGGATATCGATAGAACATGTTTCCTAGTGGACAACACTAAAACCGAGTACGTACCAATGCGATAGATTATAGGTTGAATTACTAACTTATTTGTGGATCATAACTTGATTGTTTTAATTGATATGAGATGTGATTAAGGGTGTGATTGCTGAGCTTGGTTGACCAAGTGTCTCGAGGCCAATCACACTGATAATCAGACTGCTGGAGCTCAGTTGACTTAGTATCTCGGGGCCAGTCTACTGTCCAATTTGATTAAGTGAATTTACTTAGAATTAAGTGAGCCAGTATAGCTAGAGTGTTTTCTATTGATATTTGAGGTTGCGATAACTTAGGGTTCTAGTTGATCTTTTATCAACTAATTTTTTTTTAGTATTATAGATAAAGAGATTTTCAACATTTGTGTGTACATGCCTCTGTATATATTTATTAAATAAATATGATTATTTACATTTGTCATTTAGTAATGGGTATTTATATATTATAATAATTCACTCAGTGAGGTCTGACTCCCCTCCGTTGATGTTTTTACAGGAGAGTTTTCTTCTTCAAACCTCAGCAGTAGACCTATCCGTCGGATTTCTTCCGCCCCGACTTTATTATGTAAATTATCTACTTAACTATTTATTGTTATATTCTAGAAAACTGCAGTAGTTGTATTTGTATTAGTAGTGAGTTTTATTTATTTTACTGTATGTTGATTTTAAATTCAGAGAGGCGTGTCTTTGAATGTTGTATTAAAATATATTATTTTATGATATGAGGAGAATATTTAGTACATAATGTCACGACCCAAACTAGGAGTCATGACCGGCGCTAGGGAACGGGAATTCTTTCGAATCCGGAACCCGTAGCAAGCCTTAGAAAATAAAATCATACAATAAAATATATAAAAGTACGACCAAATTAAAATTTTTCTGAATCAATATATAAAATAAATACTCCAAATCCTTTTATAAATGAATACATATTCATACAATGTTCAAATACAAATTCTCAGAGTATTTAATATCCAAACAAAATAATACACTTCCAATATAGTGACACTACTACTGCAGTTTCTAGAATACAATTCAAAGTTTAGAATATACATTTGTATAAAACAGCCGGGACTGAAGAACACCGGTGAGGAACTCTATAACTAAGGTCTGACGATATGGAATCTCCTGAAAAAAATAATTGAGGGGGGTCAGACCTCACTGAGTGAATTATTATACTATATATACATGCAAACTAAACCATAACAATCAGGCATTCTTATATATATATGTATATACACACATTTCACACGAATGCCAAACTTTGCTTTTATAAACATACTAAATGTAGAAAACGTTTGTTTTAATTCATGAAGGATCCATAGAACCCTAAATAATAACAACCTCAAACAATCCCATCATCACTCTAGCCATACAGGCTCAATTGATTCCAAATAGAACACTTATTCCAATTTGGACAGCAGACTGGCCCCGAGACACTAAGTCGACCGAGCTCCAGCAGTCTGGCTGTCAGTGTGATTGGCCCCAAGACACTTGGTCAACCGAGCTCCAGCAATCACACTATCCATCACCTCACATCTCAATCAACCCAATAGATCATTCAATTCACTTATGGACAGTAGACTGGCCCCGAGACACTAAGTCAACCGAGCTCCAGCAGTCTGACTGTCAGTGTGATTGGCCCCGAGACACTTAGTCAACCGAGCTCCAGCAATCACACTATCTAACATACCATTAATCTTAGTCAAATCAATTAAATCAATTATAATCAACCAATTTTAACTCTCACTCAATCCTTATCTACCGTACCGGTACGTACACGGTCCTAGTGCTGCCCACTAGGAAGCACGTTCTATTGATATCCTTCACTTCGAATAAATCATTCATTCGAAAAATAATTAATGTAGAACCATATTCATAATAGTAAAACCAACCATATATATATATACCAAAAATATACCTAAAATATACCCAGTATATTTCAGGTATATATATATATATAGTCAAATAAAATATGAAATAAACTAAAGATAAATCATTAATATAGTTAAAAACAATTTAAATGAGTAACAATAATATAACATGCATTATCTTAAAAATATACTTAAATATGCAAAAGATATACCCTAAGTACTCAAATCATTTAAATAACCATTTATGTATAAATATTCATTTAAATACGTGTTTGTGTTTAACATATATTCACAAATATACTAAAAATAAACCTAATTATCTAGCATGCATATATCAAAAATAAACCCTAAATATACCACTAATGTGTTAGGTTTAATTTAATAATAAAACATTTATTTATTCGAAAATAAATAAAAAATATACCAAAAATAAACTTAAAAATAATTTAAGTGTAGGTTTATAATTTAACATGCAATTATTTAAGAATAAACCTAAAATCTACTGAAACTATACCTAAAGTATACTAATCATTTAATAAAATAATTATGTCTAAGTGTACATTTTAAAACATGTGTATATTACTCAAATGTATTAAACCTAAACCTAATTGTTTAATGTGCATATATCAAACTAACATGCATAATTATTTAATATGCATATATATAAGAATGCAACCCTAGATATACCAAAAATATTATAATTTAAATCATTTTTTTAAAACATACAATGAAAATGAAAAATTCTAAATAATGCACCCTATATGGAGTGCATATATATACAGTATAATAACTCACATGTTAGCGCTCCACGAGACAAACTCGGTAGGCCTGATCCGTTAGGCCTCGGTCTCGGCGCAGCTAGACAAACAAATGACAACATGAAATCAGAATAAATTTAACAAAAATTCTAAAGACTCGATCTAGAATTTTAGACACAGCTTTAGAATAGGAATTTGACCGGACATCACGTTTTACGAGAATTCTACCGAAAATTCGACAGAACCTCCCCTGTAAAACGGACATCTCTCTACTCAAAGAGTAGAGCCGGTCCTGCAAAGAAATACACTTCGGAATAAACACAGGATTACAATCAAAATCCCTCGGTCGGACTCCAAACTACAATTCACCGACCGAGGTTCACAATTCACAGAATATTTATAAAATACCGAAAATGCCCTTATATAATAAAAATACATTTTATAAATCCAAATTACGTAATTAACCCTAAAACATACTAAAAATCAATAAAAACCCATTTATTTAGAAAAATAGTATATTATATCTAATTTGAAAATAATTTACGAAAAATAGTTTTAATTAGTTAAAAATACTAAAAATTTGCAGAAATCATTTTTATACCCTAAATAACTATTAAAACCAATTTAATTACATTTTTAACCAATTTAGTGTAAAATTACCAAAATACCCCTATATATATATTCACTATAAATGTTCAAAAATTCACCAAAATTATATAATTACTCAAAAATTAATTTCTCAGCATATAATTCAATAATATCAATAAATATACTCAATTTACCAATTTATTTCAATTAAACACATAATTAACCCTATTTTTCAAAATTACCTAAACTTAATAAATTCCAAATAAATACATAAAAATTCACAAAAATTACAAATAAATTTCTATAATTCATTTCAACTCCTATAATCACCATAAAACACAATTTCATAATTTAATTAATAAATTTTCGAAAATTAGAAAATAATAATAAAATAATCAAAAATTCACAAAAATTAAAATAAATTCCAAAAATTCTAAAAAAATTACAGCATGTAGATTAAGATTCCAGGAACAAATTTTGTGAAGGAAGTTTTCATGAATCAATCAAATTGAAGCTAAAAAAAATTCGAAACCCAAAATGGCTGATTTGAAGAAATTGAAACCTAAGCAATTCTAGACCAAATCAAGTGAAACAAAGCTTGGAATCACACTCACCAGAGCTCAAGGAGAAGATACAGACCGAAAGCATCAAATTTGGTGGCCGGAAAGTGCTTGGTCGGAGTTAAGTTGAATTTTTGGCTCTTTGAAGAAAATCCGGCCAAAACTCACCGGAAAAGAGTGTTTTAGGTGGTGGAAATGGTTGGAGGTGGAAGAGGAAGGCTGAGAGGCATAGTAACAGGAAGAAAACCAGCTTGAAAGTGGCTGGAAATGGAAGAAAACGTTTTGGGAGGAAGAAGATGAAGAAGGGGCAAAACTGTAAATAAATGAAAGTTTTGGTTTTTTGATAAAAATTTATGTATATATGTATATATATGTATATTTACACTATATATTATAATAATATAAAATTTCACACACATTAAATATACACCACACACATATTTTAATATGTTTAATAATTTATAAACTTAAAATTAATTAATACAAAAATTAAATAATAAAATTAAGGAAATTAATTAAGCTCTAATTAATTTAAATAAATACACATATATACATTTTATTTTAGCACTTTAAAATTATATATGAGTTCATGCAAATTCATAAAACTAGTCAAAATAAATAGTATTAATTTATTTACGTGTCAATTTCCCCGAAAATATAATTTCCGGGAAAATTTTACGTAAAGTACTTAAAATAATATAAAATAATTAAAATTAGCTTTAAACAAACAACAAACTCATAAAATATCATAAATATATATACAAAAATTATTAACACTGCATATCCCGATGCAGTATATAAATATTTAAAAATTCGGGATATTACACATAATTATTGAGTTTTAAATTCTGATGTATTTTTAATTATTTTATTTCATTTATTGTATGTTTTTATTATATTCAAGGTTTGCTGCGGGCTCCGGATTCAAAAGAATTCCCGTTCACTAGCACCAGTCATAACCCCTAGTTTTGGGTCATGACATTAGTTGCTCAAAATTAAGTTTGTTATTATCAAAATCAAGATTGATTAACTTGCTAAAGTCAATAATAATCTTTAATAAGGTTAATTTTGTCCTTTAAATAATGCAATACACGTGACACATGACATAACTAATAACTGGGATAAAAGTGGGTCCTATTTAATCTGAGTCAACACTCAATCAACATTAAATCTGTCAGAGACACTACATTGGTATGCTTTTCTAAAGTTCAAACACTTGATTGTAAAAAAAAAAAGTTCAAACACTCAAATAGAAAAGCCATAAAAGTTGAGAGACCAAATTTGTAATTTTCCCTTTGCTTTATAATCAAACATTGTAAATATGTATAAATTAGTTGTTGTAATTATGCCTTATTAATTAAATAATGTTGACCTTGTATATATGGTATAAATATAAGGCTATTACCTAAAAAAAAATCATCAAAAATCATTTTAATCTTTTCTTCTTGTTCATATGTTTCTTTATTCATATAGTATCAGACATATAAGTTTGATCCATCATCTCCAAAATTAAAAGATTGATTAAAAGAGTTTCCTTTTTTTTCAATAGTTAGGTTTCACCCCCAATATCTCATATTCCAATGTAGATTAGTTTATATTTAGTTCTCAATTAATTGAGTCACACAATCATTTTTTAGCAATCAAGTTTGATGGAAAGAACTATTCCTTATCATCATCTAACATGAAGAATTTCCTAGAAGGATAGGATCTTTGGAGATATATTGATGGTTCCATATCTAAATCATCAAAAGGATTAACTACCTCTAAATGGGTTATCAATAATGCAAAAATCAAAACATGGATCATGGAGTTTGTGGAGAGCTTTATTGTTATGCATTAATGACAACTAAGGAGATGTAGAATTACTTACAAAAAAGCTATAAACAAAGTAATGAGGCTTGAATTTATCAGATGGAGCAAGAGATAAGTACCCTATCTCAAAACTCTTTTAGCATTCAAGACTTCTATTTAGTCATGATAAAACTTTAAAATGAAATGGACATGATCAACAAGGACATTCCTAAATAAGCTTTTAAAACTATTATACGACTAAGGCAACAACATTAAACTTGTCAATTTTTTATGAAACTCTATTATGAATTTGAGCATATTCGCGTATCCATTCTTAATTATAAAACCAACTACTATCTTAATGACACCATGGCTGAATTACTTGTAGAAGAAACTTATCTATAGTCATTATCATATCATAATTCAATATAAGACATGGCTCTTATTACTAGCACTTATAAGCCCAAAAGTTTGTGGCATTAGCAAGGTGGAATGTTATAATTGTCATGCAATTAGGCACCAAGCTCCTTAATGTAAGAAAAATAAGATTCATCAGTTCCTAATTATCATTATTGTAAAAAATAAGGGCATTTAATAAAAAATTGCAGAAAAAGATCGCCACGATAAAATTGTAAAGCTTATATTGTTTCATCTTCATCCAATGGTACAGTTATATTTGTGCCTTCTAATTTAACTAAGATAAGTGATACATCTGATAACAACTCTTATCAGTGTTCAACTCTTTCTCTAGAATTATTACAATAAGTTATTTAAGCTCTTTATGCCTATGATATTGGTAAGATCATTTCAAAACCTTTACAGATCTTAGATTCAGAAGTAACACATCATATGACTAGTAATCTAAATACTCTTCATCTTTCTATACCATATGATAAAGGTAAAACTATCACAATTACCAATGGATAGACTCTTCCGGTATAAAGAATTGGATCACTAACCATTAAACCTCTTGATTCAACACCGTCATCTTTTTCTGGTGTTTTTTATGTTCCTAAACTATCACAATTGCCAATCTTATTTCCATTAGCCAATTAATGAAAAATAATTGCATTGTCTCATTTTTCTTATTTGGTTATATCATATAGGATCTATAAACTAGGAAGGTGATTGGGACAGGCCATAGGAAAGGGGAACTCTTTGTCTTGGATTTAGGAACTTCTTCCAATTCAACAACCTCCATCTTTAAGTGATATAAGCTTTGCTAATAAAACTTTTATGGCTTTGGCATTGTCGTTTAGGACATTTTAATTCTCTAAATTTACAATCTTTGTTTTCTTTTAGTGTGTTAGACAAATTCAATAAAAAATCATATATTAATATGTCTTGTGAAGATTGTGTTCCTTCTAATGCTCATACATTGTATTTTAGTCATAGTTTTCATTTTACTTCTTTCTCATTTGACATTATTCATTTCGATATATGTCCTTAAGTGGAAAATTTTATTATATTTTCTTTATTAATTATTAGTTTCATTTTCCTTGGGTGTATTTTTTGCATTGCAAATCTAAAGTTATATAAGTATTTAAGTATTTTTATGCTATGGTGAATACTCAATTTAACAAAAATATTAATATTTTTCGTACAAACTTAGGGGGAGAATAGGTTTCTATTGAATTTGCTATATATCTAGCTTCCAAAGGCATCATTCACACCAAAGTTGTCATCAGCCACAATAAAATGGCATAGTTAAGAGGAAGAATAGACATATCTCAAAAACTACTCAAGCCCTTCAATTGCATGCTAAATTACCCAAGACATTTTGGGCTAAGAGTATTTCAACAGTTGTGTACTCGATTAATCGTCTGCCTACTCCTCCATTGTTGAGTAACATCTCTCATTTGCAAAGATTTTTTGGATATTATCCTAAGTACCATCTATTTTGAGTCTTTGGATGTACTTATTATTTTCTTTTGCCACCCTCAGAATGCTTAAAATTGGATGCCAAGTTTGTTCACTGCATTTTTATGGGATATTCTAAGACTCAAAAAGAATACCAATGTTATTATTAGGAAGCAAAGAAAAGAAGGATCTCTAGAAATGTCATATTTTAAGACTTTTTCTATTTTTCTACTTCCGCTCTTTCTTTGTCATCTTCACATTCATATGTTCCTTTATCTTACTTTCCTAACCATATGCAATCTATCTTGACATATCACCGAAGACCTCGAGTTCCCCCAACTATGCCTCTACCATCACTAACTCTAGAATCATGTAATATTTCTTCCTTTCCTCAACCTTCCTTACCCACTTCACCACTATCACCACCCACTACAATGCCTTATCTTCGATGATCAACTCGTGTAATTAAATCTTATGATCATTTTTGTTTATTTACTGCACTTGATCCATTTTTTGTTCCTCAATCCTATAAGCAAGCAACAACGAGTGCAATTTAGTATAATGCTATGAAAGAGGAACTCAAGGCATTGGAACTCAACCAAACATGGGAAATGATTCCATCCCTTTTATATTATCCCGCGGTGGGTTGTCGATGGGTCTACATTGATAAAGTCAAAGTTGATGGTTCATTGAATCACTATAAAGCCCATTTTGTAGCTCAAGGCTTCAATCAAGAATATAACATCGATTATGATGAGACTTTTACCCCAGTTGCAAAAAGACTACTACTTTCACCTTGATAGCCATGGCTACAATGCAAAATTGGGACATTACCTAAATGGATGTCAAAAATATTTTGCTTAGTGGTGATCTCTATGAAATTATTTATATGCGTCTACCGCCTGGATATTCTACAGCACCAAATATGATTTGTAAATTGCATAAGGCATCGTGCATGGTTCTCCAAATTAAAAAGGGTGTTGCTAGCTGTTGGTTATCAAAATAGTCATAATGACTACTCTTTATTTATACATTCCACTCCTCAAGCACAATGACTACTCTTAATTTATACATTCTCCAAATTAAAAAGGAGTGTTCCTTACTAGGCTTCCTTCAGCCTCTTCCAGTGCTCCAACAAGGTTGGTCTCACATTTCTATGAATTTCATTGAAGGACTTCCTACATCCGAGTTCAAAGATACAATTTTAGGTGTGGTGGACAGACTTACTAAATTTGCCCACCACAAGCATATAATTAATAATCATTTAGTTAATAATCATTTAAAACGGGCTCAAACCTGCTCTTACTAAATTTGCCCACTACAAGCCCACAAGCATATAATTAATAATCATTGAAGGCCCTTTGGGTGCTCTTAATTAGCTTGTAGTGGCAGGCATCCAACTCCAAAGTCATTCATGGGATGTACTGTGGGCTATTTTGTACTTTTCTTCTATGAAAAGAGCACCCAAATAAAAGTACAAAGTGATAGATGATCAATACTAGCTACAAATTTCACAGGATAAAAAGGAAAAATTGCTTGTTCAATTCTTAGTTTTATCTATTTCTGACAGATGCAGATGACTTTCACTCGAAGCATCTAAGGATCACAATCATTTGGGATTCTTATACGAATACTTTCCGATACAAGATAAAGAAACTCATGAGAAGTGTAGAAACATGCAAACAGAGAACAGTTCCTGTAAATAAGGTAGCATGGATCTATACGCATGGAGAAGCCAACCACATGACTTTCACTCGAAGCATCTAAGGATCACAATCCTTTGGGATTCTTATACGAATGTTTTCGGATACAAGATAAAGAAACTCATGAGAAGTGATAGAAACATGCAAACAGAGAACAGTTCCTGTAAATAAGGTAGCATCGATCTATACGTATGGAGAAGCCAACCACATAATTACATAAAACTTGTCTTGCATGCTGATATATTGGTTAAAACTGAATACTTAAAATGCACTGTGAAGATAGTAAAGCTATGTTTATAATATTGATAAACAGGGAAACCAACTAAATACAATTACAGCCAAAATAAAAAAAGAAGTCATATAAAAAAATCATGGTATTTAAGGCTGTATACCATCTTACCCATCAAATACCCCACCAAGGAAAGAGTAGCAAGAAAAAAGTTAAAAACTTAAAACTATAGAAAACTTTCCAAAAAAAAAAAAAACATAATTTCAAAGTATAGAAAACTATAAACAGTGTCTACACATCCTATCAAAAAGTTCAGTTGTCTGACAATCATTTTAGCAAGAATTCTTGCATATAATCAGGGCTGGCAAGGAGGTCAAAAGGTTTGCTGCCAAGAGTATCTTTCAGGATTGTAATTTGACCTTCTTTGAGAAGTATGTCTTCATCAAGTGCCTCTATCTTCTTCTTCAAGCTGTTAACCTCTGAATTCAATAGCATGTTCTTTTCGTTGTATTGCTTCACTTCCTCCCACATCAAATCTCTCTCCTCTGAAACTTTGGGAAGAATACCCCTCATTACTGTTAGTTCCTTCAACGATTCTTGAAGGTCGCTTTGAAGTCGATTCACATTCTCATCCTTCTTCTGCACCTGTTGCATATAAGAAACAAATTGAAGTAAATTTGGAATGTGACAAGCAACATATAAAACAAAACATTACCATTTATGAAAGCACATCAGCTTATACCTGTAGTTCAAAGTCTTTCAACTTGTGACTGGCACATGAAAGGTTGTCCATCACATTCTGGACTTCAGATCGGAGAATGTCATTACCTCTCACTGCTGCTGCCAGTTCAGCTTGCAATTGCTCAACTTCCAACTCTTTGGAATATAGCTTCTCTCTTAACAGGCTCGTAAGCAAAGTTTCAGCTTTAAGCTCACATTTTAAGGCATCCTACCAAGATTACATGAAAGAAAAAACCAAAAACAGCATTAAAGACCAACTGAAACTATGTTTACAACTAGTTAACTCAGTTCATCATGTTGTGTGCTTACTTCCAAAATTTCGTGACTTAGTTTCCCTAATCCATCAGCATTGTTGCACGATGAATCAAAT
Source organism: Mallotus nudiflorus (assembly GCA_947683625.1). Classification (NCBI taxonomy): domain Eukaryota; kingdom Viridiplantae; phylum Streptophyta; class Magnoliopsida; order Malpighiales; family Euphorbiaceae; genus Mallotus; species Mallotus nudiflorus. Next base: position 1,646,108 of record CANTUR010000099.1, read on the forward strand.
TTTGAAGCAACTGCATTAGACTTCTCCTGCAACAAAGAAGATATAGTTTGCAGACTCCTAGCTAAGTTTTCAGTTCCACGTTTAAAGCCTTGAACCTTTATGTCAGCTTCAACAACAAATTGGCCATCCAAACCACTTCTTTCAAGTTCTATTCTCTGCTTAGTTTCCAGAAGTTGGCCTGCTTCCCCTTTGATGAATTCCAACAACTTGGAGCATAAGTGAGTGCTCTCTTTCAGCATTGATAGCCCTTGATTTTGCAGGCAGCATATGCGGGTCCACATTTCCTTATCTAGCTTGAAAGTTAAAGCACCAACCTCTTCCCCCTTGCCCTTTAAACGATTCAATAAAATGATATTCTCTTGTCGAAGAGAATCAACATCGATCCTATAAGATTCCACTTCCCTTCTCAAAGCCAACTCTACACCTGTTAACCTCATTTGCTCCATTTGCAATTTCATCACATGCTTGTCAAATTTGTTCAATGACTGTTTCTCAATTTCCTCAGAAAATGCTTCCCTCAAACCTTCAATTGTCTTCCCTTGTTCACTGCAGGTTCTTAACAATTTAGAAATGGACTTCTGTAACTCTTTGCACTCCTTGTCCTTCTCTTTAAAATTTCTTTTGATGCAATTGAGATCTTCTTCTGCCACTGCATACTTATCTTGTAATTCAGAAAGATTTTCTCTTAGGCCATAATTTTCTTTGCTCAGCTCTTCCACCGTTGATTTCAGGTGTCTAAGTTGCTGCTCTGAATTAGTTATCACACTTTTGCTTTCTACCTCCCTCTCACTAAAAGAAGATACTTCCCTCTGAAGGGAAACATTCTGCTCTGCAAGCTCTCTAACACGCTCGCGAAGCCTCTGTTCCTCTAATTGGTACTTCTCAAGCCTTGACGACCAGTCACTTGACCTTCTGTCCAACTCTTTTTCCAGTGCTGACTGCAATTCACTCTTCTCCTTCTCTAGTCTTCGGGTCCGTGACTCCAGTTCTGACTTTGCCAACCTAAGTTCTTCTTTGAAAGTATCTCTCTCAGCAACTCGAGATGCTAGAAGACCAGAAACCTCAATTGCCAAGCTAAGCCTATCCTCTGTTAAGTTCCTAATAGTCTGAATTAATGATGACATATCAAATCCACTATCTTGAAGAGAGCATTCTTGCTCGAGTTCTTCAGAAAGAAGCAAAACCCTCTCCTCAGCTTCTTTAGATCTTCGTAGTAATTCTGCATCTACAGCATCTTCAGTTTGAACTGAGTTCAAAGCCACAAAATCATTTCCAGATGAACAATTTTGTTTCTGACATCCCAGAAAATCATCAGAATGATAACCAAGGCTAGTCTCGTAAGGCTCCTCCAATGAGTAACTTTTTTGGGAAGATACATCTAAATTTGAATCAAAGCATTTATTCAGCGATCCACCATAGATATCTTCAATTGTGATTGGCACATCATAGTTAAACTCTTTCAGACTTGATTTATGAGCAGTATGAGTTTGGGAGAGTCTCTCAATGACATTCTTTGCAAGTCTCCTAGGAGATTCATGACCAAATCCATTGTCTACCAATTCTCTAGAAGAAAAATGAAGGCGGGTACCTTTAACTTCCCTAAATGAATGAGACCTGGGTTTATTTTTGACACCATCTGTTGGTGATGCAGGAGCTGTATATTGAACCCGTGGGGGAAGTCTTCCACCAGAGTTTCCATTCCCAGGAATATTTCTTTGAAGAGTATTGTTTTTAAGTTTACTCTTCTCGAGCTGCTGTTCTCCATCGATATAGCGATCCAAAACTTTACTTGATACATTACTAGAGGCAGAGCTTCCTTGTGAATCATGATGAGACATAGATGAACCAGAAGAACCAGACCTATCTTGTCCATGTGAAATTTGAATAGATGGTGCCACTTCAAATCGCTTTGCTTTGGCTCGTCGTTCAGGTGTAATAGACCGCCTCCTATCATAAACAAAACCCAGGAAACAATCTCAGGAAACAATTAAATTTAAGAAAAATGAAAAATAAGAAGGGGATGCAGAAGTGCTATACAAAATTAAACTCTCAATGAATCTGTAAATTAATACATGATTGAGTCAAAAGCCCTCACCGAGGTGGATAATCACATTGAGAAGCACTGCTGATGCTATTAGCAGGAGATCTACTTTGATCATCTATGCAAGAAAAATTGTTTTGCCTTTGCCCATCAACAATAAATGCAGCTGATGACATTGAACGGCTCCTTCTAAGAAATGAACTGGTACTGGAGCTAGAGTTGTCATTCACTTGCTTTCGAGATTTTGAAACTAAGCCCTTGGGACTTCGAGATTTACTAACATGGCTATTCAACTCATTTTCCATTGGCATCTCCCAGTAAACTTGCTTATCGGTTGATGGATGAGAACCAAAACTGTTATTTCCATTATTGGAGGAAGAGGATCTAAAAAAGAATAGCTTCTTCATCTGTGTGTCTCAAACTAAAATTGTTGCCTGTACTTCATGTAAAGCAGTGGCTCAAACACCTGCTCTTTATAGGCAGTTCTAAGGAGGAAGAGGTCTCACTGAACCTGAAAATTACATTAACATAATAAGAAAAAATTAAAAAATTCTCAAATGCAGGATCATCATCGAGATTACTGAAGTGGGGGACAGATAATAAGCAAATGCAAGGACCGCAGATCTCTATTTATAAACAAATGCATACAACTTGGCAAGTTAATTTGCCTGTATTAGGAATAAGGCACTTGACAAAAGTGGGGGAAAGATAAAGCATGCAACAATGCAAATATAATCATGAATGGTACCTGAAGCAAAGGGAAAAAAAATAATAATACAATAAGAAACATGATGCATTAATAATATTGAATCATATGGAAAAAGAGAAAACCCAGCTTCTACAAGGAAAAAACAATCAATACAATTAAAAAAAACAATAATAAGCTAAAAAAACAGTACAGATCATCCTCTGACTGAAGTAAAGTCCCAAGGCAAATAAACTATCAGAAAAGCAAAAATATCATGTTTATGGTGGAAAAAAAAAAAACAATAAATCCACAGTGTGCATAAAATATTTCAAAACACTAGCAATGGCCCATATCCGAATGAAGCCACAGGCCTTCGAAAAGTGAAAAATGAATAAGAATTCAGTGGAACTAAACCAGTCACAATCTACAATAGCTATCACCGAAATAAATAAACATGAATAAAGATTTAATAACACACACATGCAGCACATTATTTTAACAACAAAGCAACAGCTTAAAACTTGAAAAACATAACACCCTTGGATATCTCTGCATCATGCAAACATATAAACAAAGTAAAAACCAAAAAATATATATATATTAGAATTCAGAATCATAATAAAGAAAATAAACATGTCAGGGCTTCTGATGATCAGCAAAACCCTTAGAAAGACGAAACCATCCCTGGACATTTTGAATGCTCAACAGCCCTAGAGTACCTTTATCCCTCAAGAATCAACAACTAGACTTGAAATAATTAAACAAAAATCTGACATTAACAGGATCAGTTATTTTACTCTTTTTAATAGCTAGTGAACGGTATCGAGATTCGAGACCAATAATAATCTCCTAATTATAATATAGCCCTATAAATTGATTTTAAGAAACTCCCAAGTCCTCAAATTACAAAAACAGAAAAACAAAATTACAAGCTGTTTGGTTGCTGAGAAAGAAACCAAGAAAAAACAAAAGGAACCCATTAAAAGTTAATAGTAAAGTGTACCTCCAAGAACAATTTAGTCTAAAAAAGAAAAGAAAAAGCACAATAAAATCAGAAAAAGACAAGTGTTATTGGGTAAAGAATTTTCTTTTTCACTTTCTACTTACTGGAATTTTCTCGGAAACCAAACAGAATAAACCAACAGAACAAAAACTACAAGGGAACAAAAGAAAGAAACAAATAAAGAAACATTTCACTTACAAGTTCCCTTCTTTCTAACGGTCAAAAATCAGTACCCACTTTCCATCTTTACATAAAAAATGCATAGAATTCAAAAAAAAAAAAAAAAAAAAAACACCCACTTAAAAAAACACACAAAAGAAAAGAAAAAACGATGGATTTGATCATATGGGTCTTCTTTGGAGAAAAAAAAAAAACCAAGAATTTAATGACCTACCATAACTGGCAAGATACTAAAAAAAATTCAAATTTCAAAAAAAAAAAATTGTACTTAAAAACCGAAATTAAAGGGCAGAGAGAAGATTTGAAGAAGAATATTATTAATTTATTTATCGTTTAATCAAGCAATCAATCAATCAATTAATTAATTAATTAATGAGTTCTGGAAAACAGAGTACTGAGAATGGAAGCTCTTACTGTAAGTGATGATGGAGTAACGCCGTGAACTGCCGGCGGTGAAAAGGGACTTAGTAGTAGCTGGAATTGAAGAAGAAAGAGAGATTGTTAACGGCGACAGAGAATTGTAGTGTGAGAGTAGAGAGAGTGACGTTAATGGCGATGAGAGAACAGAGTAAGTGAGAGCGGGCCAAAGGTCACTGATGAAAATTTTCAATTTTGTGTGGGATGAAGAAAATGACGAGAGGGGTATTTTCGTCAGAACATCGATTAAATATTTTTTGAAAGTATTTTTGGGGGTGCCGCGTATAATGCGGAGGAGCGGAGCGGAGGCAGTATGAGAGTAGATTAAAGTGGAGCCCATTATTTTGACAATTTTTTAGGGATTATTATTGTAAAATTATTTGTTTAATTTTGAAAACACAAATATATAAAAATAAAAATTAATGGGTGAAAATAAAAAAATACTAGCAGCTGTTGATCAAGTGACAGAATTTATTCTTATAAGTATTAATTTAAATTAATTAAAATTTAATAAATTTTTTCATAATATTTTTAATATTTAATAACTACAATGATTCTAACTAATTTGGAGATAGAGTTAATAGACCATAAAAAGATAAAGTTCTTCCTTTTTTTAACGTGGAAATATATAAAATTCAATACCTATTGTTATTAATTTAAAAAAAGGAGAGCTGCCTTTAAAACTTAAGTCATATAATCTTTTACTAATTAAAAAAAATTCTTCCATTTTTAAACATATAAAACTCGAGCATAAACATTTATTAATGAAATCTAAATTTATTGTCACTTTTTTTTTTAAAAAAATTATCATTTACACCAACAATACACTATTAATAGAGTTTAATGAATTTTAAATATAGGTCATTTAAAGGAAAAAAAATAATGGGTGAATGTTATTGGATTTTCTCAATTTAGAAAATCAAGTCTACAGAATGTTAGTTAAATTTGAATACTTGATTTGTCTAGCATGACAAGATGGTAGAATAACGACTTATGGAGTTTTTTATTCAATAAAATTTGAAAGTATTGTTTGAAATTTAAATTATTATGATTTCATCTTTTGAAAATGGAAATTAAAGGATTGAGCGACTGTATATTTTGTTTTATTTATTTTATGTAAAAAATTTAAAATTTAATTCATGATAAGAGAATTTTTGTTAGCTTACATTCTATAAATAATTATATAAATTAAAAAAATATTTGAATCTCTTAAATTTATTCACTACAAAATAAAATTTTTTAAGTTAATCAATCGATCCCTGATTATAAATAATCATACACCAATTAGATATGCAATGAAAAAAAATTATAAAAATTATTATTTATTTCATGTATTTTGACTTATTATACTCCTTTATTCTTAATATTTGAAAAAATATTTATTTATCTTTATGTTTATTTATTCTTTTATTATTTTATTCTCGACAAAAATATTAATAAGTACAGTGTATAAATCAAATCCAAACTAAAATGAATGCAAATTAAAATGGTAATTTTTTGTAGATTAGGTCTGCAATGTGACGGATGATATATCAATCCCACATCATGCCATGTGATGGGATAAAATTTTTTATATATAAACAATTTTTTTTTAAACAATATGTAAACAATCTAAGAGAAGGTAATTTATTTTTTCAAATTCATCTCTCATCCATCAAAGCTTTATAGGCTAAATTATAGTTATTATTTGAAGCTTTACAAATTAACAAGATATATTTTCTTATTAATTATTTAAGTGATGCATTTAATAAAATAAAAAATTAAATGCTAATTTTAAAAGAAAAAATATAACATAAAAATTTTAAGAATGAACGTCAGTGGATATGAATTTATAAAAGATCAAATCCATAGAATGTTAGATATGAGTAAATTGTCTAGCATGACAAGATGGTAGAAAAATAGTTATGAATTTTTTATTGTTATGTTTTGAAATTTAAATTACTATGATTTCATGTTCTGATAATGAAAAAAAAAATAAGGAATCAACGAATTCATGTATATTTTTATTATAGTTATTATTTATTTTAATTTTAAGTAACAAATTGGATGATCTAAATTGATTTTAAAAATTAATTCTTATATATAAATCAGACTAGTTTTAAATAAAATTTGGGATAAACACTGTATCTCTTATGTTTTGACATATTAATTTACTTCATCTCTAACATTTGAATAAATATTTATTCATCTCTAACATTTACTACAATTAACACTCATTAGTCCTTTTTTAAAGATGAAATAGTACACGATTTTACAAATATTAGGGATAAATGAGTATTTTTTTCAAATGTCATTGATGAAGTAGTGTGATGAGCTAAAACACATGAGACACACAGTAATTATCTCATAAAATTTTGGCATAATTCATACATGATCTCTTGTATTTGTCACTTTTTATTAATTTGACATCTAAATTTATAAGTTTTATCATTTTGACACATGAAATTGGTTAAAATGTATTAATTTGCAAATAATATGATGACACGATGCATATATCAACTCCTGTACTTCTCACTTTTTGTCAGTTTTATAAATTTATTTGTAGTTTTTTGTCAGTTAAATCATTATTATATGACATATACTTATTTGTTATTTCATTCTATATGTGCTAAAATAAGTTTTAAAACTACATTTTAGTTAAGTTCAAGTGTTAAAATGATAAAATTATAAGTTAAGGTACCAAACTGATAAAAAAAATTGATAAATATGAGTATCATGTATATATTATGCCTAAAATTTTTAAAGGATTTTGTGCATCTTTCTAATGAAACATCATGATGCGCATCATTAGGCTTCTATTTCATGCTAACAATACATAATCATTTTCTATATGCATATTGAGATGCTCATAATCATTATTAAGAAGAAAGCTCAACAAACTAACATGAATTTACATCCAAAAACAAAAAGGCATTGTTCATTCTTCTTCTTTTTTAAAAAAAAAAAGTGTTTAAATAATTGTTTTAAGAAATGATGTTTCAATTTTCATATAATTCAATTTAAAAAATCACAATTTTAAGTATCAACAAAAATAATTAAATAATCAATTTAAAGAAATAATTTTACATTAACAATTATATAATAATTAGTTATATATGATTTTGAAGGTTAACTTTTTATTTAAATATTTAAAACATAATTATTTAAAATAAAAACATAGTAGCAACTCTTGATCAACACGGATATATAGTTAACTACTTAATAATTATAGAAAATTGATTAAAATATTAATTCATAGTGAGTATTAATATTTGTTGGCTCAAGTGGTAAATAATTTAAATTTTCATTAAATCTTATATAGGGAGAAAATAAACTTTTATCCTTTTGTGAGTTCACTCAATTTGAATTCTCAATTTAAATTTTATAATAGTCAAAATTCTTATGTGATTAAAATGTCGGAAAAAAAGAGTAATAACTAAAAATTTCTATTAAGCTTATTCTCAAAAACTGAAAAAAACACAAAATCAATAGTTAATTATCACTAAAGAAAAATATATTTTTTTCATCCTCACACATCTTCAACTTGAAATTAACTCATTAGTGGTATTCTTTAGTGATTTTATTATTGATAATGAGATGTGTCTATTTAAAGAAAAAAACTAATTAATAAATATAGTGATGGAAATTTGTTTATGTTAAAGCATATCATAAAGTGAAAGTTCACCGGTTTGCAAAAATGGGGCACTACAAGCCACATCTCTTATGTCTTTTCATTCATACCTTGTTTGTTTGTTTTTCTTGATTAGTATATTGTGCTTTTTGGTGAATAATCAATATTTTTAAATTCGTATTTTAATTTAAGGGCACACTTTAAGATCGATTTGTGCCCAATTAATTACTATGGACATAGTGATCAAAATTTAATTATGCTCTCAAAACTGTTCGAAAATAAATATTCACACGCCAAACTTTCATAATAATAATAATAATAATATTTTTTTAAACACTTTTATGGTAACAAAAAAACTGTTCTCAAAATTATCAAGACATTATAATAATATATTAAGAATATTTCTAATGGTATTTTTATTTTTAAATAGTATTTTTAATTTTATAAAAAACATTTTTCATTATAAAAATTATAAAATTTATTTAAGTTTAATAAACTCTTAGTTCTATTTCTTTATATTTTTCCATAAAATATTAATTATTTAATTATTTACATTTTTATTATATTAGTTAAAATTAGAAAATCCAATAAAAGAAATAAAAATAATATAATGTATACAAATCTAAATTTTATCAATAAAAAATAGAATAAAGAATAAATTTGTGAATCTTACTGATAAATTGTTTCTGAAACTCTCGAGTTTAAGTCATGTAAAGAATCAAAGATATATGAGATGAGAGATGAAGAGCATCTTCACAAATCCTTCAATGCCTAAATCAAAGAATAAAGAGAGAAAGTTTAGGGAGATAAAGAGAGCACAGAGCATGAGAAAATAAAATAAATGAATGAAAATAAATGATATAGAGTCCTATTTATATAGATAGTGATGCTCAAACCTGAAAAAAAATATAATTCCTCTTTGATAAAAGTCTTGTGTCTATTTAGAGAGTATTTCTTCCTGTTTGAAAGTCTCTCTAATTGGGAATCATTCTCTTATTTAGTTTGAATATTCTTTATCTACAAGTAATCCTTGTATAGGAAAATCTATTTCTTTATATTTTTCCATAAAATATTAATTATTTACATTTTTATTATATTAGTAAAAAATTAAAAAATCCAATAAAAGAAATAAAAATAATCTAATGTATACAAATCTAAATTTTATCAGTAAAAAATAGAATAAAGAATAAATTTGTGAATCTTACTGATAATTTGTTTCCGAAACTCTCAAGTTTAAGTCATGTAAGGAATCAAAGAGATACGAGATGAGAGATGGGGAGCATATTCACAAATCCTTCAATGCCTAAATCAAAGAATAAAGAGAGAAAATTTAGAGAGATAAAAAGAGTAAAGAGCATGAGAAAATAAAATAAATAAATGAAATTAAAGGATATAGAATTCTATTTATATGGATAGTGATGCTTAAACCTGAAAAAAATATGATTCCTTTTTAATAAAAGTCTTGTGTCTATTTAGAGAGTATTTTTTCTTGTTTAAGAGTATTTCTAATTGAAAATCATTCTCTTATTTAGTTTGGATACTCTTTATCTGCAAGTAACCCTTATATAGGAAAATAAACCTTTAGTAAAATAGAAATATATACAGAGAATATCACTTACTAATACATTGATCAAGTTGTATTTTTTTTTTTTTTTCCATACATACAAAGAAGACGGAAACATCAATTAGGAGTTGTGAGGTCTTGAGTTGGATCCCTCACAAATGTCCGTGCGAAGGTTTTGGCCATTTAGCTAAAGTGTTGTGGACACTAAGTTGCATTTGTATAAACACAATTTGTATGATTAAATATACCAATCTAAATATATATATATTAGTTTGTAGAAATACTAAAAAAAATAGAAATAAATTTAACGGTTTTAAGTTGTATTTCTATGGATACAAACATATATATTGCAGAAGGATTGTTAATTTAACTCAATTTTGATATATTTAAAGTGTGGTTTAAGTCCTTGATTTTGTAAAGCTCTTGCTCTTAGGTATGGTTGCAGCCATTTTGGCACTGAAGATACCAATGGCCATTGTTAGCATTTGGAAATGACAATTGCACACAGCCACAGGCCGCAGTGATAGCTCTAAAGGGGCTTTTTAATTTAACCCACTCAGGACTTTCTACTTGTGGACAAACCTTCTAAAGAAAATTCAAAGCTTTGCAAATGAATGAAAGCCCATCTTGTATGGTGTGCATGAAATATCTTGAAAATTTTTGCTTCCATTGAAATAGAACAGTCAATGGTTTATACTGATGAAAATTAATTCAAAAATTTGACCATTATTAATTGATTAATATGTTGAAATAACAATAAGAGGTCAAAATATGCACTAACATTACTCAATGCAAATCTCATTAAACTACCCCTGTAAATCTTATTAAACCAGCCACAGTTTTCCTATCATTGATCCAAAAAAAATCAAATTTGCAGGTTGTTCTCCTCAACATTTGAAAAGTTTTTCATAAAGTTTTCAATTATTTTATTAAAATGAATCAATCAGACTTAAAATAATAATATTACAATGAACAATAGAAAATGAAAACAAAAACTTTTATTATGATACAAACATTTGTATTTGCACAAATAAAATTATAACTGTTGGATTAATTTTTATTTAATTATGATCATTGAATTTTATTTTATGTCAATATATGTAAAATGTATTAATGTCTATAACTAAATAAGTATTCATCAATAGTTCTAATTTCATCTGTATAGATAATGACAAGAGATAAGTTTTTATATTCACCAATGTAAAATCAATATTATTCTTTTTCCATAATTATGCTTTCTATAGTACAAAAATTTATATCTATATAAATGGAATTAGAACTATTAGATTATTACTAATTTAATTATAGTCATGATATATATTACAAGTATTGGTACTCAAAAATAATCAATGATTATAATAAAATCAAAAATAAATTTAATTTTTCTTATTTCTTTTGTATAAAAGCAAAAAAAAGTCGTAATTTTAATATGTGAACCGGAGAAACGGATGCCAAACTTACAAAAATAAAAATTTAGGTACTCAATTATGGGAAACTTTTCAATAAGGACCAATCAAACAAAAAACAAAAAATTAGGGACCTTAATCCATATTATGCACCAATAATTTCATTCGCCTATCTTAAATCTCTGCTTCTACTCCATCAATTTCCTTTTTTTTTTCTTTCCTTCTTTAACAGTTAGCTTCAGAAACAATGGAAATTGATTCCATCCCAAACGGAAATTCCGCTGCCTCGACGCCAGCGGCAGCCACATCACCATCTCCGTCGCCGACGGTATCAACACCGATTACCACCACCACCACGACGTCATCGAAATTAACCGAATCGTTAAAACTAGAGCACCAATTCCTGCGAGTTCCTTTTGAGCACTACAAGAAAACGATCCGAACTAATCATCGCGCCGTCGAGAAAGATGTTTCTTCCGTGATTTCCAGCGTCAATGAAGCGGCGGAATCTGATTTGTCGAAAGATTATGCTGTTCAACATCTTACCAATCTTGTTTCCAAATTGCAGGGTCTCAAAAGAAAGGTTTCTCCTTTTCTTTAAAAAAAATAATGTAAATCACGATGTTTTGAGAGCTGATTTTGATTATTTAGCGATTTTCTTTGCATTTAATCGATGATAATCTGAGTTAGATTCAAGATTTTTTGATTTTATGTGTAAAATTTGTGGAAATTGAACAATTTGTTATATTCTATGTGTAATTGAGTGACACCTACCGATTTTTGTATGTGCAATGCAGTAATTGTTAGTATGGGTGTGTGTTTTTTTGGGCTGTGTAGTTGGAAGAGGGAAGTAAAACAGAGAATTTGCAAGCACAGAGGTGTCGAGCTAGACTCGACCATTTAGAATCAGTGGATGCAGAGAATATGTCAGAATGGAACAACACGAGATTAAAGAGGATTCTTGTGGATTACATGCTGCGAATGTCTTATTATGATACTGGATTGAAGTTGGCTGAGAGCAGCAATATGATGGTAATTCATTTGCTGTTAATGTTTATTAGACTAATGGTATTGTTTTGTTGAGGTCCAAATTGTTTTACAATTGCTTCCCTTACTCTGTATTTTAGAAGATCGAAGTTCGATAGATTTGATATGGCACCATTCTTTCTTTTCCCTCATTGACTTTAATCAAGAGAAAATGGTGCAGCAATATATATGGGCTTTATGTTCTGTATACTGATGAAAAGTTGAATGCAGGATCTTGTTGATGTTGATGTATTTCAAGAAGCAAGAAAGGTTATTGATGCACTTCAAAATAGGGAGGTAGCTCCTGCTCTAGCCTGGTGTGCTGATAACAAGTCAAGGCTGAAGAAGTCAAAGGTACAATCTTTCCTAGATATCCTAATTAAGTTTGGGGATTCCAGCTATTTCTCTTTTATGATTTATAACTTAATAAATGATAACTAAAGTTGACTGATATGGTCTTCTAATAATTCTGTGGTGGTGTATATTCCTTTTATACTTTTTGATTTGAGATTTTGAACTTAGTGTGATTAAGGCTGGGGAAGAGGAGAGGATTGTCATTCCTCTTATTGCTGAGGTTAAACATACTTCTTTAAGTAATTCACTATAGCTTTTCAGGCTTATACTTGAAAAGGTGGTCTTTGAAATGCAATTATTATGCCTCTTCTGATTATAATGTCACTTTTACAATCATATTATTTGTCTACAGACTACAAGTACTCAAGCTCCTTTGATGTTTCAAATCGTACATGAACCTTTTATTTGTTCCTCAAAAAAATTTATAGGAGATTCTACATCAATCATTTGCAAAAGTGGATTGTAATGGTAAAGATTGAAGCTAAGTGAAGATTTTTATAATCATTTTTAAGACTTATTGCTTTGTTGATGACAGAGCAAATTTGAATTCCAGTTGAGACTTCAAGAGTTCATAGAGTTTGTGCGAGCTGAAAATAACATGCGAGCCATTGCATATTCTCGGAAATATCTTGCTCCATGGGGAACCATTTATATGAAAGATTTACAACAGGTCATGGCAACATTGGCTTTTAAAAGTCACACTGAATGTGCAAAATACAAGGTGATCTTCTAAATCCTGTTAATGGTCATGCTATCTCTACATATTGCTACAGTTCTTCATGACTTTTGGTGAAATGACAGTTTATAAAACTTTTGGATAATAGTTCAGAGTAAGTCTCTGTGTCCGTATCTGTCTTTCAAATGCATTTTTCTGTTCTCATCTTTTGTTGTCTCTCTGTGCATGAGACTTTTGTTTTCACTTAAAAAAGGGACCTTAACACCAGTCTTCTTTTTAGTAGCATTTGTAAAGATGAAACTATTCTTTGCTTAGTGTTTAATGCTAACTTCTTTTTACAAGGGAAAATTTGCCCTTGTTCTTAAACTAAACTAGGGAGAAATTTTACCACAGCTGTTCCAGAGGACAATTTCATGTTGAAAACTTAACATATTTTCCAATAAAAGTTATCAACATGTGATTCTTCACTTTAAGAAACTAGCCTTTAGTTTTTAAGGTGACATTGATTACATTGTCATGTTCTTTTGATTTTTTTTTCCCCTGAGGTTTTAGCCAACCAAGCAAACCACAGCTTTCCTATTCTCAGTCATGATGAAGGCTAGTTCAAATCTTTGATGAGTTCCTGGTCTCTAATGTACTGACATGTAGTTTCACAATCAGCAACATTTCAAATGTATTAACTTAGGAGATTTAAGGGGTCTGCTTATTGACAGCATAGAAGTTCTGAACTTAATGGTTGTATTGATTCTTTCCTTGGTTAATTTTGCTTCTACTTGTTATTATTTTTTTTAACCTTTCTGGCTTGGCAATGGATACATTGTGCCCTTGGATTTAGAAATGCTTAGCTGTTTGGTACTGGGTTTTTTCTCATAACTTTAGTTTATATTCAGAAGTTGAGTTCCTACTTTCGTGTTAAAACTTTTCTGGTTTGATGTTTTCTCATCCTGCAAGGAAAATTTTATCTTTAATTTTTGTTTTACACTCATCTAAGGGGCATATTTCGTTTCCTTACAAAAGAATCTGTCACGACAGTTTATGAAGCAAATTTGAATAACTGTTGGAATTGTTTGTCTGCCCAAAGCCATTAGCTTTTGACAGCTTCTTTAATATACTGGGTTTCATTTTGGGAGACTGTTTGATTATCAATATTTTGTTTTTCAGGTGTTATTTGAACCAAAACAGTGGGACTACTTGGTCGATCAATTTAAACAGGAATTCTGTAGGCTATATGGCATGACACTGGAGCCTTTGCTGAATATTTATTTACAGGCAGGCTTATCAGCATTAAAAACTCCGTATCCTACTATCATGTGACTGCTCTCTCTATCTCTTTCTCTGTGTGCAAATTTCAGAAAAATGTCAAGTCATTTTGGTGCTGTGGAATGGGAAATTACTGGATCCAGTGGAGTTTCCTTTTTCTAACTTGTTATCTGTAACATATGCATGTTAGGCTGTGTCTAGTATTTCAGTATCATTTCTTTAGTAAAGATGTTCCAAGTAATCGGAGTGCATACATTGGCATGATTCGCTTACAAGTTACAACCAAATGGAATAAAGAGAGACAATAAAGCTGTCAGTAGTAGATGGATTTACTTATTGAGGTTATCATTCAATATATGTACATTAGGTACCAAACATTTTGTTCCAGTTTGAAAATGATATGATGAACTAACATTTGTTTTATTTTCTCCTTTGGCACTTGGGACTTGTATTCCTGCCCATCATGTAGGCATCTACACCAAGTCTAATGCTTTATACTTTATCCTAGTGTGTTACTTTTTTTACCTTGACTATATTAGATACTGTTATGAAGATGATTGCACGAAGGAGGATCCACTATCACAAGAGAGTTTCCGGAAATTGGCGTTGCCACTGCCATACTCTAAGCAGCACCATTCAAAGCTTGTTTGCTACATAACTAAAGAACTGATGGACACAGAGAATCCACCGCAAGTCTTACCCAATGGCTATGTCTATAGCACTAAGGTCCAAATTATTCTAGTAGTGAATTCCTAAAATTTACTTAATGTGGTTAGTCTGACATCTTCTTTTTGCCTTTGCAGGCACTTGAAGAGATGGCAAAGAAAAACAATGGTAAAATAACCTGCCCTAGGACAGGACTTGTTTGCAATTATTCTGAGGTGGTGAAAGCATTTATATCATAAGTCTCCATTTCGGGGAAGTTGAAGAATTCACGAGAAAAGAAAAACTCGTAATCTCTCAAGTCATCTGTGAATCCTACCGATAACATAAAACAACTTGCGTTCAGTAATTCATTTTAGACCCCCTGGTATTAACACTGGAGACTTGCGGCTTGTACATCCACAGAAACTTCCTTCAAGTGTTCTTTCTTCACTGGTTTCTTTCGGTTCTGAATAATGGCATCTTAAGTTGTTTCATTATCACTCTAGTTGTTAATGTGTAATTATCTGGGTTAAATTCAATATAAACACAACATTTCTGTCCATTATCTCCGAAATTATTTCACCATATGTGCTTGTTTAATATGTTATAGAATGACAATTTCATGTGGATGCTCCCTTCAGGTATTCCCACGACGGTGAGAGAGCACGGGGCTCCCAATGTTTTGACATAAACGTGATTGTACTACAATGCTCACAAATAAAATCCTTCAACGAAAAGTGAGAAGGGATTCAAACTCTACATTCCATGTCTCAAAAAAAAAAAAAAAAGTCAACGCCAGAAACTAGCATCATGACTAATGGACTAAACGATATCGTCAGAATTGTCAAGAAAATGTTGCCTACGAGATTCTTACATTTCAAGCTCAGGACCACTGAGCTGAATTCAATATGCACTAGGTTGTCACTTCTTTTTCGTTCCTAATCTAGGAACTTCCTTAATAATTGTTACACACGGGCGAACTGGTACAAAAGGGGAAAAGCTGAGGCCAAATCAATTCGCCATGTGGCTTGTGAATTCTCCTCTTGCTTGCGCATTCTTGAACACATTCATGAATCATTAGCGCCACTATGCACATTAATCTGCAGCATCTACTATGAGAAGGACGTGCAGTAATTATGCAGCCATGCAGACACGGATTTAAGGACGTGAAGCTCACCAGTAAGGAGATGTAGAGCCATTTTCCTTCGAAGAGCAAATGTTTTACACAATGAGGGAGAAGTTGGAGGGCCCAACGACTGTACAGTGAATAAAAAGTTCAAATCAATTAAAAAGTTTCTGTAAAGAATGCAGGCAAAAATTAGTTGTTTTAATCTTTTAATATTTTCTACATCTCACTTAGATAGAAGTCATGTGTTCTTGATATCCAATTATCAAATTGTAAGTAGACATGTACAAGCCTAGATGACCATAATTACAAAGCAAAGAATTGATCTAGATTTCGAGTCTTTCCATATATCACCCATTTACTACTCCTACTGACTTTTTAGCCTGGACAAATTTTATGTCAGTATTTCTCTTTTAACTTCACAATTTTTATATGCAAGTTGACAAGTACTTGATATTAGTTGTGTGAAGGAACCAATCTGAGTTGGTGCTAAGCCAACAAAATTTTGATTCTGAATTCATTCCCAAAGGTTTACTGCTATTAGCACTGCAATAGAAAACAAAAACTGTAGTCTGAACTACACTATGAAAGGAAAAATTGCATGTCTTTACCTTAATAGAGGCATTATATTCCTCAATAACTTGATTCATTCGTGACAACAAGATCTCATGTGCTTGAATCTCTCTACTTCCATTTTTCAAAGCTCAACGGGCCAAACGACCATCAGTTTGAGCAGCTTCCAAGACCAAATCATTTAATTCTGAGGACTCCAAAAATAATTATCAGACAATCTAAAAAAATACATCCAGGAGAACAATATGATTTGAAACACACCTTGATGTGAGGTGCAACATAAAACACGAGCAAATGCACGTAGTGATTGTGGCAGACCCTTTCCTTTTCCTTTAGACTTCACTTCCCTAGGTGATGATGATTGATGAAGTCATCAGAAACGGAAGTTTACATTAACTCTTTACAAGCATGCCAAGTTGGGAACTATGGTGACCATTGCCTAACATTTACAGTTCAAAAAGACGTGCACAACCCAAGGAGTTTATGAGTAAATTTATCATCTCAAGTTCAGAAGGACTTGTTTCACCAAGTACACCAGTTCCAGTGTATGAAGTGATATCAAACAAAAAAATCAAAAAACTAAAGCAACCAAAAAGTTCACCTACCAGAATTTCAATCAGATTAGTGAAGCAACCATTTCCTTTTAGTCTTCAAACAACAAACTTGAGGGCTTGCCACAATATAGCTTACATAGCTACCTCAAACGAACTGTTAGGCATATTTTTTGCGTGAATATTACCAACCAAAGACTAATGTTAGAATATGCACAAACTTCCCCTTTTTAAATCAGAAACTATGCTGTTGATCCAAAAGAAGAAAGAGCTTTTTGTAATCCTAGCCATAATTGTCTTTTTATCGTTTAATGAAACATCATTAATAAATTGCAAAGGCAATTGGTCAGGATACACAGATTTTTGGAAGATGCACAACAAATTCCCTAGGCGCAAAATGTTTCAGGCAGCACAAATCAGCCTCTATGCCAATTTAACCAATTAAAATAAACACTTTTTCTCTATCAACTACTATCCTGAACTCTCAGACTGGCCATTTCAAATGGCATTAAACAGTGTGGACTTAAATGGGGTTGAGCCCCTATAAAACAAAACTAATTGACTTGTGTTAAAATCCAATCTACACCACTTATAAGCCACTTTATTGCTTTGCACTTTGCCAGTATGGGATATATTTTCCAACAAACAATATGTTTTAGCATCAATCTCAGGAATGTTCACACTATATTCAGGTGCATTTGTGCTATTCAATCAAAACTTGACATCTGTTCTAATTCTGTTTGTAGATTATATCAGAACAGGTTCCACATATGATGCTACATTATTTTTAAAAGCAAATAGTAACAAACCTTAGCACTCACTTGATTGAGAAAGAATCCCATGATGAGTTGGAGCCATTGTCATCTTCAGTAGATGGTATATGATGTCTTTGCAACATATCCAGCTTCATTTCACGCAGAGGATCATTATCTGGCACATTAATCAGGATTTCCACCTGAGAATAATCAATGTCATTCATAAAACATACATCGACATTGTTCATGTAAAAGAAAGAACTAAACATAGACATGACATTACACATATTATTTTAGCAACAAGTCACAAGCTAGTACAAATCAAGTGAACAATTAAAAATATTCAACAAACTTTAAGACATATCTGAGTTAGACAATGAAGCCTATGGTTTCACTCAACAAAATAAGTTATTTCAAAAATTTTTCAGAGGCAGCATTTAGATAGCTCCTTAATACCTCAGGCAAATAATTTGCTCATTGATATTGAGGATCAATCAGAACCGTACAAGTAAGAAAATCATCACATGATCAAACAGTTAAATGGCTTTTAAAATTCAAATTTAAAACTAGCCTGGTCATGGATGTTATTTGACAGTGAGAACCCAAAGTCCAAGAGCAAGGTGGCATTTGAAAATTTTCCATATCTAATCAGTACCTGCAGAAGTGTTTCAAATGAACTTAGGACTTAATAAAAGGTGCATTTACAACCACAAGAAAACAAAAACATAATGTAACATTATGTACATCAGCCCTAGCAGTTGCCCCAATTATAATATACAAATTAGGAAAGATGTGACATGATATAAGCTTTCATAAACTATCACAACAGTAAAATATAAAGAATTCACCCCAAATAATTCAAGTTGTGATCAGTGATCAATGTACATGCAGCATCCAAGGATATATATTGACACAGTAACCACAAAGGAGAGTATAATTGATAGGATCCAATTAGAAGGAAAAACAAAATTTAGAAAATGAAAGAGCAATTCAAGGATTTAAACTTCATATAGAATCAAATGAGATGGAAAACCAAAATTAAAAAGTGAGAGAATAATGTGAGGATTTCAACTTCATGTGGTGTGCAGTTCCGCTCATATTTATGTTCAGGCAGGAACATTCTTCAATTTAAACTTTCAAGTATGTTGAGACTTGGTACACTTAATTTCAATCTACATACTATAATGTCAAATGGTCATTGCAGGAAAATGGATCTAAAAGAACCTTCGATACCCAAAAAAAAATTAGAGCAATTAAGATGGTGAATGTATGACAACGAAGAGAACATATTCATGAATCATGGCAGTTCCAGAAAAAAGATCATCCATAAGACAGGACATATTTCAAATTCTCTAATTTAACACTCATCAAACAGCGCATGCCTGGCAAGGACTCACAGGGTTATTATTGGGCAGCCATATAGTTCTTTGTATCATTCATAAGAATGGTTCTAGCCTTCTTCATTTGAAAACCATTTGATCACAGCCATTTGGGTTGGGAGTTGCACAATGCACTTAAATTAAACTTTCCACCATAAGTACTAATAACATTGTAGTATTGTGCATGGAAGTTCAGAAGATTAAAAATTTATGTGAAAGAAAGGAAATGTTATGCTATCTGAAGTCCAACCTCTTCATGAGGAGCATAATTACGATCAGCAATGACCTGCAGACATTGATTTAAAGAATTAAACAAAGAAAAGATGGAACTTCCAATTCTTGAAAGAAAGAGAGAAGTGGAAAAAAAAAAAAAAGAAAACTACAAGAGGAAAATGTCGTTATCCGAAGCAATGAAAATGAGAACAAGAGGATAAATGGTTTATCAGCATTTGGGAATTAAGACCACTCTAATGTTTATTTAATTTTGTCATCTTGATTAACATATGAAAATATGCCAAACAATATAGGATAGATAAGACAAAATGCCTTTGTACTATTATATAATAATGAAAAAAATTAGATGTAGCTGAAATAGAACCAAGGGAATGTAAGAAGAGTATACCTCAGAGACCTGGTTGTCTTCATCAGTTAACACAATTGCTTCAGAAATGCCATCATGATTCAGAAAATCTGCAAATGGAATCTATAGAATAACCTAATAATTCAAAGCTACGTAGTATGAAGACAATGTGCTCCTGACTAGGGCTGTCAAGAAAATGGATTTAAAAGTCAATTAGGTCAAGATTCATTCATACATGATCAGTTAATTAACAGATTACCATAAATAGCTTAAAACTTCCAAGATATTCAAGAAAAAAAATAAAAATAAAGACGTAATCGATTACGAAATCCAGTCCATTGACGGCCCTACACCAAAAGCAAATATTGCAAATGTGTTCAAAGTAAATAGCGTTTATAAAAGAATTACCAGAGATACAGCCTCTGTGTTTCCCCATGCTCGAGATTTGACTGTGATATTCACAACAAAGCAGTCACTATAACTTGCCATATCCTCCAACCCAAGAAAATTACTGCTAGTACACAAACAGCTAAATAGAAAGTATATGAAATTTCACTTTTTAAGTTTTTCTCTTTTGTGAAAATCTAAATATAGGCACTTCAAAACTACGATTATATTTACCGTAATGCAATTTTTGATACTTAAAATAAAATTAGTCATTGATTAGCTAATGATTGGGAAACCCACACAATAAACACAGATAGAAAGGCCCTAGAAGTAAGTTACCAAACCCAAATGAGAATTACACATTCACACAGACGAGTAGAGAGTGAGTAGCAAATGCTTCCAGAAGAAATTGCTCACCTAAAGCATATGCATGCACGAAATCCTGAAAAGTGATACTCCTTAGGATTTGAGAGAAGCAATCAAGAACCTAATAAAGGGAAAAAATATCATGATCAAAATACTCCAAGCAAGTAGAGGCTCATAGCTAAAATATACATATTTTGAAGAAACTGCAATTAAGATTAGTTCTCAATATTAAGCTCCCACTGGCTGGTAGATTGTGTTTTAATAAGTTGATGTGTCTAATCATTTGTTTGACAATGTAATTTTAACTGGTTATATATGTTGAAAAGTATCATGATACACATTTTTTCCAATGAACCATTCGTCCATAAAGCAATATATATATATATATATATATTGTAGTTGGATGGAAAAGAATGTTGTAGTAGATGGGTAAAAGGTGGTGATAATCAAGGAAAAGTGAGCATAGAATATACAATTAGAAAAAATGACTGTGCACATTCCCAACATCAAATGTACAAGCATGGAAGTTCGCCAGAAAGAAAAAAAATGTACTTACTGGCTTTATTGTCAAGAAATCTTTTTCAACTTGAGCTTTTAGTTTGATTGTTTCCTTATATACTGCACTTTGAGAAATCATGTCCAACTCACTTTTGCTCCAGAATATCTTCAAAATTTCCAACAATAAATTTGGAAATCATGGTAAGGCATATCAAAAGAATTAGTTCCAACTTTCACAAAAGGCTTTGCCACCTTGAGCACAATTTATAATTACAGTATGTGTCATAATATCATAACTGTAGGGAATAGTTCCTCAAGAAGATCAGAAAATTTAGATTGTTAAATATGTCATTTTCAGTTCCATTCCAGTCTCTTGGTTGAGTCATTAGTCATAAACAAATATCGATTTAGCAGGGCTGCTTAAGTTTTTCTGAACTTGAAAGATTTCCTACCCTATACTTTTCTGCTGCTTCCAAATGAACCAAAAACAAAAGTACAGCATCATGCGATTAATTTTACATATTCTACTCCAAATAAATGTGAACAAAAAACAAAATTTGAAACCTAAGGAAATAAAAAAAATTCCACAAGAAAATGAAAGAAAACGTCTACCGTGCTATGCATTTCTCCAAGCTGAGGAAGGCAGCTGATATAAGGCGCCCATTCAGATTCCTGCTAAAAGAGAGAGATGAGAAAATCAGGTTTAACACATGCTGCTTGAGCAAAGAAATGCAATTTGATGAGTTTGATATCTACTCTCTTTTCTTCTTGGTCTATGCATCTGTGGGATTTGGCTCATTCTCTAAGAAAAGAAGCCATAGCATTTACCTCCTTCTGTTTCATGGCTCATGTCAAGGGAAAGACAGTTTCAAAAAGAGAGCAACTATACCTTCAAATGCTAAAAGAAAGGTGGTTTTGTACATTAAGTTTCTGCTTTAGCAGAAAAAGCCTTATGAAATTTTCTAAATTTTATTGTTGCCTGTCTTGTAATTGACCTCTTTGTTATCTTGATTTTTATTTGTTATCATGAGACCTTCCCAATTCCTGAAATTTCAGCAGAAAGGCTAATGCTAGCAACAGTAACAAAGTACACAACAGTTATTTTTATGCATGGGTTAACATGTAAACATTAAAAAAACTATTATTCTTCGAACGAAATACAATTTTCTGCTGTAATTTAAAACAACAAAATAAATTTTACCTGGCCAAGTTTCTGCTCAACCGAAAGAACAATAGCAAGCTTTGCAACATGTCCAACCTCATCATCTAACAAAGTTGAAACTTCTCGGGGTAGATTATCTGATGCTATTTGCTGCAAATTCAAGTAAGAAAACCATAAACCACAACATAGCTAACCTACAACCGTGACATTCCTCTTACACATCAAAATTAGCCTAACCACATTATATGGAACTCGCAATATGCAGTCTCCAACTTTTATGCTTTTAGAAGCAAACAGTGACCTGCATATAAAAACATATATAATCTATAGATTTTAATAGAATTCTATCCACTGGTAAATTTAAAATCAAATTCGGCAAATCTATAAGCATTTCAGCAATGAAATTGATTGTTTGAATTGTTGCTGGCTAATCAAAATGAATATTACTTAGGTCATCAGATGCCAAAATTATCACAACAATTTCAAACAACAAATTAAACTCAACAAATTGAACAAAGTTACCACTGCAACACAGTCTAGAAAACCTAAAAAACAAAAGATTTTGCAATGAACCTGCCATATGAGGATTTGCCAATATAAAGCTTAGAAGAAATCTCAGCACCAGCTTTCTGCTCCAACCACGCTAGAAAATCTTCACACTCCTTATCGAAACTATTAATAACCTAAAAATCACAGTTAGTTGAAATCAATTCCATCAGATTGAATTGAAATGTTTTTGCTACTGTAAACAGAAATAGAGTGAACTGACCTTCAGCTTAGATATGGAGGAGAAATGGCGTAGAGACCGCCATGGCTGTATAATGCTGCCATTACGCAGCAGTAGCATTTTGAAGCAAAACGACCAGCGGCTTTGCTTTCTGTGACTGTCGTTTTGCTTTTTGAAAACTTGCAGTGGATAGTGGTGAAATGAAGAGCCCGGCGCGGGAAGAGCTTAACTTGTTTGGCTGATAAATAGTGTTTTAGGACGAAATATATGATAATAATATTTCTTTTTTTTTTCATTTATTTTGTATAGAAAGGAAAATAATTACACAAGAATTTAAGAAGTAAATTATATTTAAAATTATTATTTTAGTAATGTTATATTAAGTTTTTAAAAGATGTTTTTTTATTAATTATTGTTTTCCTTATTTTTTCGTAATCATACAGTTTAAAATTACGCGTTGGTTTCATTGTTTTTTACTTACACTATGCATAACAAACATACAGGGAAGGAAAGAAAAAAATTTTAAAAGGAAAAAAATAAAATAAAATAAAATAATAAATTTTTATTGAATTTAGTAATTTAAAAATGATTAATATAAAATTTTAAAAATTAAATTATAATATTTTTTAAATACTGAAATTTTTTCATCCTAATTTGTATGTAATAATTTTTACCTTATACAATAAGAATGAGAAGAATAATTTATCTCTAATTTCTTCTCTCTCCTAAAAATTTTTAGGAAAATAATTTTCATCGCGGGATCAAAGGGGCCTCTGATTTTAAAAAAACCAACCAAATGACCTATGGAGAAGTCTTAGATAACCAAAATCAGTACAAAATAAGGTTAAAAATAACCTTAACTCCAAAAATCTTTTGAGTTTATTTTATAAGTAATCACTCGTTTAGTCATATTAAAACTTTATTTTGGTTGCCAGAGCTTTTGTATGACTAGATTACCTGGAGATAATTAAACAAAATTCATATTTAAATTAAGGGATAATTATTGTATACCTCTTATGTTTATGACTAATATACTACTTAGTCCCTTACATTGTAAAAATATGTTTTTTAATCCCTGTATTTTGGTTAAATAAATTAAAAATTCTTTAGGTACTATTACTGTTAAATGGTTGTGAAATGACTAAAATAGCCCCTTTTAAATTTTGACAAAGCTGTGAGCTCCTATAACTAGAAGAAAAACACGATAAATGTCCTAAGCTCCTTCCTTCGTCTTCTTAGCTCAGCTTAGAAACCACCTTCCTAATGTTAAACAAAAATGTGTTCATCTTCTTAAATGTTTCTTCGTTAGCTTTGACCTTCATTAGCCTTAAGCTTCATCAGTTTGAGCTCTCTATACTCGACAAGCATTGAGGATTTTGAAACTCATTTTGAAGCTAAAACTAAAAAGGTAAGTGAAAAAAATAGTAAATTAAACTCTTTCGAAGTTGAATCAAAGAGTGATTGACTAAAATAATATTTTCTATGGTAAAAAATTGTAAAAAGCTGACAATGGAATTAGGGTTTAAATTTGAGAAAAGAGGGTTCTGATATTTTATTGTACAAATGTGTGATTTAAGAATATTTTATGATGTTTATACCTTAAATTTGTAAAAATCAGAATTGTATGTATTTAGGGGTTTTGAATTTTTTTGGGGGTTAAATGACTATCTAATATATTTTTATTTGCATGCAGATGTTGTATGTTGACAATTATTCAATAGAGGTGGAGTATGAGAATGAGATAAAAACTGTTTACAATGTAGATCCAGATAAGTATTCATACTTCACATTACTTCAAGATGTTTACAAGATGTTTCCTGAAATTAAATTTGACTTCCCTATATGTGTGTTGGGTTCTATGATGCACATTAAGACAGATGCTGAAATAGATACAATGTTTAAAAAGTATGCAAAAAATCCTGAGATTCATATGAAAGTGTATAAAAGGTTAGATCCTATAAAAATAATGCACACTAGGGAGAGTGATAGGGATGATGTAAGTGTGTTAGGTTTAGAAATGTAGCCTGATTATGATTATGAGTATGACATGGATAATATGCCCCCTATAACACCTGAATCTAATCAAGTAAATCCTTTTATAAATGAACCTAATCCTCCTTTGACAAAACCCGATCCTCATTTGACAGAACCTAAGCATCCTTTAATAGAACCTAAGCCTCATTTTACAGAATCTGAGCTTGAAAATCAAGATGCACTTGAACCTAATAGCAAAGGTAAAGGGAGGGGAAAAGTAGGCAGACCCACAGGTAGTAAGAATCAAAGAATGACTCGTAGTAGACAGAAGCAGAGGCAGTGTAGACAAAAGGGTAGAACCACTGAATATAAAGAGGGGGAAATTTATGATTTCTCAGACTTAGATGATGCAGAGTGGCTGCATGATGGTGATGAAACTGCCATTAGCACATCTGAGTCTGAGAGCCTTGTTGAGGAGGAATATGAGGGTAATGTTATTATGGATGAAAATGTTGGCCTAAGTGAACTAGGAGAGGAATGCATTGATGCAAGTATTGCATCTGATGATGAGGGTACTATTAGTAAGAAAAGGAAAAAAGATCCCTTTACAAAACTATTCAGCAAACCATTTATGAACCCTAGGGATGGGCAGTTTGAGTTTGAAGTAGGACAAACCTTTATAAATATTCATGCATTTAAGGCAGCCCTTAGGGATTATGCAGTGAATGGAGGTTACTTATTTCATAAGAAAAAAACTGACAAATGAAAAATAACTGTTGAATGTGCTGGTGAAAGGTGTCCATGGAGGCTTCATGTATCTATTGTACCTAATAAAAGGACTTTTATGGTTAAAACTTTGAAAAAAGAACATACTTGCCTTAGGATTGATTGCAATGAAAATTGCAATCTCAGTACTGCATGGGTAACTGCAAAGTTGAATGAGATGTTAGAAGTTGACCCACTTATAAGCTATGAGTTGATGCATAATGAATTAAAAAAGAAATGGGGCATAGGTGTAGCTTAATGGAAGTTGTATAGAGCATGGAGTATGGGTAGGCATGTTTTTGAAGGTTGTCATGAAGATTCTTATAAACAATTGATAAAGTATATTGATCATTTGAAGGAATTCAATCTCAAGACCTTTATGAAGTTACAATTTCACCCCAAGGTTTGTTTAGATGATACACCAACATTTAAATATTTATTTATTTATTTTGAAGATGTGAAAATAAGATTTTTAGAAGGTTGTAGACCATTTGTTGGTGTTGATGGTTATTTTCTAAAGGGTCTATATGGTGGAGTGATGCTAACAGTTGTTACACTTGATAGTAATAGAGGTGTTCTTCTAATTGCCTTTGCAATTGTAGAAAATGAATGTACAGAAAGCTGGAAGTTTTTTATAGACTGCTTGGAGCAATGTATAGGCAGTGAAATCAAAGGCAGACCATATACTTTCATGTCAGATCGATAGAAGGTAAGTATCATAAGTTACTTATACAATTCCTTTGAAACTATAATAGTTTTTTGGACTGAACTTTCATTCTTATTATCCTTTGATGTAACAGGGACTGATTACAACAATTAAGCACTACTTTTCAAGGGCTTCTCATAGATTTTGTTGCCAACACATATTTAATAATTTCAAAGCTAAATTTCTAGGCTTGGGGTTAAGAAAGGAATTCTGGGCAGCAACTAGGGCAACATCTGGTTATGAGTTTTGGCAGCAAATAAAGATAATGAAGACAAAGGCTGATGGAAAGGCTATTGTTTAGTTACTTGTAATTCCTCTTCAACAGTGGGCAAGACATGCATTCAATAATGCTTTGAAGTGTGATGACATAATAAACAATATAAATGAATCATTCAATGCTTGGGTTAGAAAGGTCAGAGGTCTTCCAAAGTTTGCGTTGTGGATTCAAATAGGCAGAAGAGCATGGTTTGATTATACAAAAGATATGTTAAGTCATGTACTTGGGGTGGAAAAATAACACCAATGGCAATGGAAAAGTTGGAGTAGATAATAAAAGAATCTAGGAAATGTTCATTATTGCCATGTAACAATGATGAGTATGAAATGCTTAATGGGAAACCAATATATACTATAAAGCTAATAAAGAAGAAATGCAGCTATCAGTTTTGGGTTGTTGCAGGCATGCCTTGTAAGCATGCAACTTTATGCATTGGATATAAGAGAGTGAATATTGAAGAATACTACAATGAAGCTTTTCATGTGAAGATATACCATTCAACATACAAAGGAGTCATTCATCCTTTGCCACAGATTGATCTCACATAAGACATGCCAAAATATTCTGTGAAGTTAATGGAGAAGAAATACAACTATCAGTTTTGGGTTGTTGCAGGTATGCCTTGTAAGCATGCAACTTTGTGCACTGGATATAAGAGAGTGAATATTGAAGAATATTGCAATAAAGCTTTTCATGTGAAGACATACCAAGCAGTATACAAAAGGAGTCATTCATCCTTTGCCATAGATTGATCTCACAGAAGTTTATCCTAAAACATGTATCTTACCATTGAAATTAAAGAGAAATCTAGGCAGACCTCGAATAGAAAAAGTTCGACAAGCTTATGAGGTAGGAGCCTCCACTGTTAGGAAGAGATCATGCACCATTCGATGTAAGAATTGTATGCAGCTTGGTCACAATAAAAAACCTTATCAATGAGCCCTAGTAGCATCAAGGGTAAGTGTAATGTGAAATTTCTTTTATTTTAATACATCTAATCAGTTGTACTAATTTAAATGTGACTTTTAGTTGTATTCACAGTGCATCAAGTAGGGGTGGTAAAAGGGGGAGGACTGCCAGGGGCAGTACTTATAGGGGTAAACCAAGATCCCAAGTTGATAATGTTCAAGGAGCAAGGAGTTCAAATGCTTTACTTATGAATGCAAGCCAAATAAGTACATCTGCAACTGGTGTACAGAATTAAACAAAATAAGACTTTTTTTAGGTTTTTTGTGGCTGCATAGCTGATTATAACAACTTTGCATATGTACATGTTAAACTTTATATGATGGTTTATATTTTTTGTGGCTTTATAGAGTCAGACATATAGCACACTAATTGATGGCTAATTGGTTTTTTAGTGGATGTACATTATTGGTTTAAGGCATTTTTTGGGAAACCAATGTATTGTTGATCATTGTACCTGATCATTAGATTAGGGCAGGAATAATTACTAATCTTTATGTACAATTGATCACTATTACATTAATGGGAAGCAAGTTTATTTATCGTTGTTTGTTATTAAATTTACACAAGTTTATTTACGATACTTATTTGCATGGCTTTATTTTTCATTTTAGGGAGGAAATAATTAATTAAATTCATATTCACAGGGTTGATTTAGTGTAATATAAATTAATTGAGGGGTGTTTTACTTAATTTTACTTAAATAAGAGGTGGGTTGATATAATTCATTTCACTTAAATTAAAGGGTTGATATAGTCTTATTAAACACTTTAAATTCTCACATTAATGGAACAACAATGATAATCTTATAACACATAAGTCATACCTGCATAAGATACCCTTCATTGATTTAGAAGTTCTTTAAAAAAGTACATTTACAGCACTAATGGAACCTAATAAAAATTACATCAAAAGAGATGTCATTACACATCTCAACCTCCACCATCAGTGCATTTAATCCCCAACCACCCCACACTTAACCTACAGATTTTTCAAGATAACAACATAATAAATGTAAATAAACAGATACAAAATACCAACACCATCACTACTAAAGACTTTATAAAACCTATAGCAAGCTTAACACCCTCCATTTTTCCTATTAGAATCTTATTCTCAGCCTTTAATTCTTCAACGTCTTCCTTCAAATCATCAAGATCCTCATTATGAACTCTATTCCTTGACCTTGAATCTGCATTGGAATTGCTATGACTTATGTCAAATGTTGAAGTTGTAATGCACCATCCAAGAAATAACCCATATTTGTTATTTTTACAGTAATAGAACAACTTGTTCTTGTTGTCTTCTAATTTTAAAATTCTTATACCAGCTCGTCTCCCGCACTTGCAATTCTGATTCAAATATCTTCCTTCCTATCCATTATTGTTGTTTGAACCACCGACAGCCATCTCACAAGCTTAACCTTAGTTTTATTTTTTTAGAAGGATATGAGGAAGAAGAAGAAGACAAGTTACAAGTACATGAAGACACCCTTTTTCCTATTTTAAGTAGCTCAATTTTTCCTATTTGACCACTATTTTTCAGTTTGACTGTCAAAAAAGCCCTTATAAAACTACTAATGAGTATAACTAAGCAAAATACAAGGATTAAAAAATTTATTTTTAGAATGTGAGGGATGAAGTAGTATATTAAGTTTAAACACAAGGGTATACAGTAATTATCCTTTAAATTAAATACAGTCAAATATAAAAATACCAAAAGAATAAAAAAAGGACTTAAGTCCTTAGCAGGTTGCTAATGATCTAGCAAAAAAAGCTTTGCCTATTGCTTGAGGGGGCAGAGCTTGGACAGTAGCTTAAATGGTTGGATTTTCACTACTTTTGGACTTAGCATGACTTGGATATCCATCAGACTTGCTAAATGTTGCTCTATATTGAAACTCACAATTGTGGGTTTAGGTTGGCTTTCCATTCAAAGTGGACTCAATGGCCTTTTCTTTTCTCTTTATATGAGGCCTAAGAAGTTGAGTAATTGCCTCTTCTCAAGAAATTAGGATCTTATCATTACCAAAATCATTATTACGATTGTGTTTAGCGGCTACAAGTTCATGCACGGTCTCCTCACTATGGTTGCCTTCCCCTTTACAACAAGTCTTCTCATTTTGAGTAAAAGTGTGATCACACTCACTATTAAGAAGGTGTGGTTGACGCGCCTCCATAAAAGAGGAATCGAGGGAGAGCATTGCTATTTCCTAAAATTGTATGGCTTGATTTTGGATTGATTTTTATTTTGGATATAAGTGAGCAAACTATCTCTTTAAAGGCCATATATGGATCCATGGGACACCTTACTTGACTCTTCTTTTATCTTCTTAAGTTAAAAGCTTGAACACGAAGTTGTTCTTTATTCAGAGGTCTTAGACTTAAGATAATATGTGCATCACTATATTTGCTAAGTATGTTCTTAGACCAAGAATCTTCCTAACCAAACGGTTTTTGAAATGCTTCAAACGATTTTTAAAATGCTCTATATAAGTAGGCCATTTATGGCATATATTTGCTTATGCAGTTTGAAATGCTTTATATAAGTAGGCCATTTATGGCACAAATTTGCTTATACAGTTATGTGCATTAATCAGTAACGAGTTGAAGCTTGTTGATGATTGAGTTCATGATTATCGATGGGTGTAAATGGTTAAAGAAGATGTTGGTTAGCTGGCTTAGTAAATATGGAAAAGGGTTGTTAGAGAATAAGGTTGGTGATGATGAACAAGTAGGTATGATTTTCCATAACTTAAGAGTATGTTGATAGTTATACCAGAGATAACACTATGATCTCCATTGTGGGAGCACTTTAAAGCATATTTTCTTCTCAATAGCCCATTGCGCATTTTTGTTACTAAAGTTGTTTCTTAAATTATCATTATATAGAGTCAAGTACTGTCATGACCCAAAACAGGGGTCATGACCGGCGCTAGGGAACATGAATTATTTCGAATCTGAAACCCATAACAAGCCTAAAAATAAACAAAACATGCAATAATAATAATAATAACATAATTAAATATTTTACAGCGGAAACAAAATCATAAATAAAATAAAATAAAATAAAATAAAAATCCGCCAATGGAATTAAATGAACATCCTCATCTCATATATATAAATAATCCTTTAATAAAAATTCCAGTTCAAATCTTTAAAATACATAACTCACATAATTATAATACATAAGTCAAACAATTGTCTACAACTACTGCAGTGTCTAGATTATAAAACAAAGTCAAGTGAGCAGTTTTCATAGCAAAGCCGGGGTAGGAGAAATCCGGCGTATAGGTCTGCTACTGAGGTCTTAAGACGTAGACTCTCCTGAAAAATAGTCAATGGAGGGGAGTCAGACCTCACTGAGTGAATTGTTATAATATATATATATGCATAGCTAAATGACAATGCACACATTCAATAGTATATAAAATAAATATATATACAAGCAAAATTACATAGATGCAGCAAAATCATTTTGTATATATACTGAAAATAACATCTGTATATAAAGAATAAAATAGAACCCTAGAAAATCGCAACCTCAAAACAGTATTAGACAATACTCTAGCCATACAGACTCACTTATTCCAAATAAATTCACTTGTTCCATTTAGACAGTAGACTGGCCCCGAGACACTAAGTCAACCAAGCTCCAATAGTCTGACTGTCAGTGTGATTGTCCTCGAGACACTTGATCAACCGAGCTCCAGCAATCACACTCTTAAATCACATCAAATCAAATCAATCCGAACATAATTCACAAATAGGTTAGTAATAAAGCCTAATTGCTATTGGCGTACCAGTACATACTCGGTCCTAGTGCTGCCCACTAGGTAGCACGTTCTATTGATATCCTTCATTTATATATAAAACATACATTCACAAAATAAATGATGCATGATATTAAATAAAATAACAATATAAACCATATATATACTAGAAATATACCAAAAATAAACCAGGTATATTTTGAGTATATATACGTCAAATAAATTCAATTTAATCATAAAATAATCTAGAAATATACTTCAAATCATTTTGAGAATAATTCATTAATAAAACATGCATATAATTTAAAATATACCAAAAATATACTGAAAATAAACCTAAGCAATAATTAAATTATTTATGCATAATTTACTAAAATAATTCATACATTACTAAAAATATGCATCCTAAACATGTATATATAAAATAACAACTCACAGTTATTGCGCTCCACGAGACGGGTCCGATGAGCCTGGTCCATTAGGCCTCAGTCTCGACACAACTAAACAAACAAATGACAACACGATATTAGAATAAAGCTATCAGAATTCTAGAGACTCAATCTAGAATCTTAGACACAGAATTAGAATAGGAATTTGACCGAACATCACGTTTTACGAGAATTCTACTAGAAATCCGACAGAACCTCCCTTGTAAAACAAACATTCTCTACTCAAAGAGTAGAGCTGGTCCTGCAAAGAAACACACTTCAAGAATAAATACAATTCACAATCTCTCGATCGGATTCCAAACTACAATTTCACCGATCGAGATTCACAATTCACGAAATAATTGCAGAAATACCGAAAATTCCTTTTAATACTAAAAATACATTTTATAAATCCAAATTGCATAATTAACCCTAAAACTTACTAAAAATCAATAAAAACTCATTTATTTAGAAAAATCATATATTATATATAATTTAAAAATAATTTACAAAAAATAGTTTTAATTAGTTAAAAATACTAAATAATTTGTAGAAATCATTTTTATACCTCAAATAACTATTAAAACCAATTTAATTATATTTTGAGCCAATTTAGTGTCAAATTACCAAAATACCCCTAGTTATGTAAATTCCCTAAAATTAATAAAAAATTCACCAAAAATAGTATAATTACTCAAAATTAAATTTCTCAACATATAATTCAATAATATCAATAAATATACTCAATTAACCAATAAATTTCAAAAAAACACATAATTAACCTAATTTTCCCAAAATTGCATAAATTAAATAAATTCAAAATAATTATATAAAATTCAAAATAATTACAAATAAATTTCTAAAATGCATTTCAACACCTATAAACACCATAAAACACAATTTCATAATTTAATTAATTAATTTTCAAAAATTATAAAATATTAATAAAATAATAAAAAATTCACAAAAATCAAAATAATTCCAAAAAATTCTAAAAAAATTCACATAGGTAGATTAAGCTACTAGGATCAATGTTTGTGAAGGAATATTTCATGAATAATTCAAATTGAAGCTCAAAAAAAATTGAAAACCCTAAATGGCTAAAAATGTAAAATCTAAACCTAGGGAAATCTAGACCATTTCAAGTGAAACAAAGCTTGGAAATGGACTCACTGGAGCTCAAGGAAGAGACAGAGACTGGTGGCGTCCAAAATGGTGGCCGGAATCATGTCGATCGGAGCTAGGGTCGATTTTTGGCTTCTCGGGTTGTTGCAGCGTTCACCGGCACTGGAGAGGGTGGAAGGGGGTGGCTGAGCTGCTGGAAATGGTGGTGGCACACCGAAGGGCACAGTGACAGTGAAGGAACGACGAGATCAACGCTGGAAATTGGAAGAAACCGATCAGGGAAGAAGAAGGAGAGGGAGTGGCAAAATGGTAAATAACTCAAACTTTATTTTAGTTAATGATATTTTATGTATATATGTATATATATATTTCACTTTATTATTATTTTAATATATAATTTAACACACACAATAAATGTCCACCACACACTTTAATAATAATATATATACACATATTTAATTAATTAATATAAAAACTATATAATATAATTTAATTATAAAATAAACCCTAATTTAATTTAAATGCACATAGTCGTAAATATATTTTATTAACACTTTAAAATCATGCATGAACTCATACAAATTCACTAAACCGGTTAAAATAATTAATATTTAATTATTTACGTCTTAATTTTTTCGAAAATAAAATTTTTAGGAGAATTTTATGTAAAGGACTTAAAATAATTAAAAATAATTAAAAATGACTTTAATAAATAACAAACTCATTAAATAATCATAAATATCTATAAAAATTATTAACACTGCATATCTCGATGCAGTTTAAAATTATTTAAAAATTCGGGATATTACAAATACAACCTAGTAATATAGTGTTCAATATCCATATTATAAGTTATGTAATAATTAAATAGTATACCATTTTCTCATAAATATTAGCAACTAATGAAATCGTGTGGTTAAAAAAAATATTGAAATGGTAAATATTGATAATTTTTTTAAAAAATAAATATAAAAAATATAAAAGGAGAATTAAAGAAGAGGATTTAATGGTTCTACATGATAGTCTATGTTCACAAATTGAAATCCAATACTATATTTTGTTCATTATTGTTTGTGGCTAACAATATACGCAGTTGGTGTATTTATACTCAACAGAAAAATTATAGTTATTTCTTAGTACTAATTTTCTTTTTCTTTTTTTATTTTCTTTTAAACCCAACAAGTAAGATATGTCAAAAAATTAAGTGCTTGTACTAACGAATGAGCAACATGATTCATAGATCTTTTTACAAAAGCAAACTTAACATTGTTGAAATAATTACACAAAGAAAAACATTCATCTAGAAGCATGCCAAACTAAGAAAAATCACTCCCTCTACTATTGAGGGCATAACAATCTCCGAGTCTAATTCCATCACCATATTTGGAAACTACATATCTTTTACCCACGAAAGAGCTTTTTCTAATTGTCACGCATTATGCCAACTTGGGATCCAAAACACCAGGAACAAAATTTGCCATAGCAACAATAAACAAGCCTTGAGAGTTAAGGATCGTAATAGCTTATTCTGCCTATTATGAGAAGATAGCAACATCAACGTTCAATTTGACTTAGTCATGAGAGGCCTTCCTAGTACTAATTATTATTAGAAAGTTGAAATAACGTATGAATATATAATATAGAAATATATTAGTAAGATTTATTTTCTAATACTTTCGTTCAAGTTCAAACACACAACTTGCAAGCAACAAATATATAAAAAGTAATGACGAAGTTGAAATGCCTATCAATGTTTAAAAACGATGACCAAGTAAGCACTATTGTTAAAAATATTTGAAAAATGTGACAACCGTTGATTGAAGAGTTATTATGAGCTTTGATTTAAATAATATTGGTGTTTTAGATGATTGAAAAAACTCTTAATTTAGCTTTTGATAGTTTTAGATGTTTGTTTGTTTGTTTCTTTAAGTGCAATAGTAAACATTTGTACTATTTTATCTTTATATGCATTAATGAAATCCTTATCTTTGGAAAAAAGAAACTGATGAGTTTGAATTTGAGTTTAAGTTTTATTTTTATATATTTGTTTTGATAAGTTTATGAATTTAATTGAATTTATTCATAATTCTTTATTTTTTATTCTAATGTAATTATATAATTTATCAAAATTAATCAAATTTAAAAATGTCAAAATTTATGTATTTTAAATTTAATTATTTAAATCTAAATAAATTTATAAAATATAGCAATAAATTAAACTTATTCTTTAATAATAATAAATTATGCATTACAAAAGAATATAACATATCTACTAATTGTTATAAATTTTATAATAAAACATAGTTAAATAAAATATAATAAATAATTAGTATATTAAAATTACTAGTTAATTCATAAACTTGTATTTAAATTTATCTTAAAGTTACATAAATTAAAAATTATATAATCTGAATTTGACCAATCATTAAACAAAGTTTAACATTGTTATCAAGTTAAAATTTAAATAGTTCATTATCAGCTCAGTTTGTTTATAATGCTAAATACAATTAATTAAAACTATTATTAATTAATAACATCAACTAGAAAATGCAAATGCAAGTTAGAAACAATTTATTAATATATTTATATTATATAATTTTTATTAAAAATCTCTAAATTTTTACAAATTAACACTCGTATACTATATATATATATATATTGAGTTAACACTCGTATATAATTTTATTTATATGAAAATGGTGGATATAGATTTTGGAGGTTGGATTATTTTTACCAAAAATATAAAAAATACAAATTTTCAGTTTAAAAAAAAAAATCCCTTCTATTTAGCTAGTACGTTGGTAGTCACATTGAAAATTCAGGCGAGACATTCCACGTCATCGATCCGTATTTCTTTATGATTCAAAATCTCATCCGTTCATTTAAAATCTAACGGTCCAAACATCTCAAAAGTTGCATCCCGCACGGATCGACAATGAAGGTACTCGGTCTTCGGTCACACTATAAATAACCTGAAGACCAATTCTTTGCTCTTCACCAAACCAAAGCAATCTCTTGTCATTATATTCTTCCATTTGCTTTCTTCACAGCTTCCATCTCAGAGCTTGTTTTTCAGGTCCGTTGATCTCTTTTCTAATTTCTATATTTTTCTGTTACGATCTGCCATTTCGTCTGTAGCATTCTATTGCCGTTGATTGATTGCTGTTTTTTCTTGTTAATTTCTGCTCTGATCATTTGAAATTGGGGATTTAGGGTTTCATAGCTTTTGTTTTCTCAACATTGGTTTAATTTCACAAAAAAATTCATCTGATATTCTTGTTAATTTTGCATTAGTGCTTTATGGTTTGAATGACATGATTATGTTTCTGCTAATTTGGGCTTTAATGTTTTTTCTTGTGTTTGTTTGTTTTTTGGGAAAATGTGAGAAAATGAGTTCCGAATGGTTAATAAATGTTTTTAGTATAGTTCCAATATATTTATTGATCTGTTTTACAAAAATTTTTCATTTGGGTGATCTTGGTAATTTCTGCTAATTTAGTTTTAATTTTTGTTTGGTTTCTGGGAAAATGTGACAAAATGACTTCTAATTGTTCGATAAAAAGTCACAATTACATTTTCACTTCGTATGTTTCTTTGTTTTGCGGAATTGTAGGATTTAACATTTCTTATCAGTTCTCTAATTAAACCCATTCATTTGCTTCTACAGATCCTGCACGTGAATCGAAATGTCTGGACGTGGAAAGGGAGGCAAGGGATTAGGAAAGGGAGGAGCAAAGCGTCACCGTAAGGTACTCCGCGATAACATTCAAGGCATAACAAAGCCAGCAATTCGGCGTCTGGCTCGCAGAGGAGGAGTGAAGCGTATCAGTGGGTTGATTTACGAGGAAACTCGTGGTGTGCTTAAGATCTTTCTTGAGAATGTTATCAGAGACGCTGTCACATACACCGAGCATGCTCGCCGCAAGACAGTGACAGCCATGGATGTTGTTTATGCACTTAAGAGGCAGGGTAGGACCCTTTATGGGTTTGGTGGTTAGGGCTTTTGATTTTCTTGTGGAATTGAAAGTCTTGCTGCTGTCAAGAAGTCTCTAATTATCCTTGTTGGGTTTTTTTCTTCTGGGTTATTAGGCGGTAGATGTGTGGGGATGTTAATTAGATATGGTGCTTTTTGGGTAGCTGTTGTAAATGATGCCATGTAATGGTTTTAGGGTAATGGAACTTGACAAGTATGTTTTTAACTTGTTTGTATTTTGGACTGAAATGGTGGTGTTTGATTCAATTACGCATATTTTGTTTGATGTTTGTGGGTGGGTCTTTAATGTTTTTGGAATAAAGCTGGACAGGGATGTGGCGTTGATAATTCAAAGATACCTAGAAACCTGAATTAGAAAATTTGATGATGCGTGGTCTAATTTCTTAGCGGATTTGGGTTGAAATTAGAATTAAAAAGAAGGGCAAAGTGATAATTTTTTCTGTGAAAGCGAAGTCAATTAAAGTTTGGTCCGCAGAAAATTGCAATTTTTTCAAGGTCATGTACTCTTGGTTTAAAATAAACTAGAAAGCCTTAGAGATAATCTTCATCGTCATTAAGAGAAGATGAAAGAAGCCGTTGTTTCTTATATATGGCATGGGGTTGTGAATAATGGTAATTTTAAGTCTCTGGGTTTGATTACTGTGACTTTATTCTTATCTTGCAGCGATGGTGAAGTATTTGTGATTTTGTTCATAGATTTCTTGGTTTGCTTTAGCTTTTGCTTCTGCATCCAATGACTTGAAAAAATAGCAAGAATGTAATCACTAACAGAGAATTACTTTTTTGGTCAAAAAAAAAAGCAAAGAATTACTTTTCCTTTTCTGAGTTGCTGCACATAAGAATAAATTTTAAAAAGGATTTTCTTTTCTATTAAAGCCATAAAACTCTACCACACTTATTTTTTTGGTCAAAAATAAAGATCTACCGCACTTGAGAATTAAATTCGTAAACAGGGGAGGGGGTGGAGGGATTGGGATGGATTCCGGATTGGATCGCTTATCGGTGGTGTCATAGTCCAACAGGCTAATTTACACGGACCACGCAATAATTAACTTATGATATACTCAACCATTTTTTTGACATAATTTATAAAAACTATATAAAATATTAAAGAAAATATATTTTCTAAATTGCATTACTTTCTAATGATTTGTAAAGATGCAATTGGGTTAAGTTGAGTTGAGTTATAATTAGTTTAATTTTAGTTCTTTTATAATTATATCAAGTTTATTATGTTATTTAATGTTTACATACTACTTGCAAGTTTAGATGAATCTAAATTTTTTTTAATAAATATAAATTATAAATCAAAATTATATATAAAAAATTAAAAATAAATTATAATATGTTTAATAAAAATTATAATTTTATTCTAAAAATATATTTTTAAAAAATATTTTTTAGAATAGAAATTCATATATTGTATATATCTCAAGTTAAATTATTAATTATACGAATTTTCATTCAAAATTATCTGTGAGTTTTAAATATAGAATTTTGTATTATTTAAATTCAACTCATTTATTAAAATAAATTTTAATATAAAAAATTAAATAAATATTTATTGAAATAAATATTAAATTAATTATGAACGGTTTGAATCTTTTTACAACCTTAATGATTTATTATTTTTTTACTCATAAATATAATTTTTTTTAATCATTATAATGGGAAAGATAAAAAGTTTTGAATTTAAGTTCTCTCATATCTTACACAATAAATTTAGCTACCGGATCAAACCTTACCGGGAGGTTTACTCATAAATATATAAATAGGCTAGAATCATTCATTAGCGTGGGTTTTGCACCAGGATCTGATCATCGACAATTTCCCAGCGGCAAGCTCAAAGCCAATCCAGTGTTACAACCAAGATCAGTCGGTTGAAATTTGGACATCACAGTAGTGCTCAAATGAGAACAGAAGCACAGAATCATATAACAAACATATAAGAAGCAAAAGGGCACAAGTAATGATTTCATTGGGTGTCACGTCACAACAGAGCGGAGATTCCAAAGTACAGACACGTGTCAGTAATATGGCTTAACTTTCTTTGGATGGGCCCCAATGGTGAGCGCGTAACCGGACTTTCAGGACATTGTAATGTGGAAACCGGACGTTAAAGTCAAGATATAATAATTTAAATGAAAAAAAAGTATAATTAATAAATACAAAGCCAGCCCGTCCCCATGTAGATGGAATCCATTCCATCGCAACACAACGGATGGTATTTGTGAGATGTTGAAGGTTGGAATTTTCACACCTTCTAATTTTTATGGTAGAAAATATTAATTTATCGATAATTAATAATTACAAATAAAATAAAATAAATTTTATAACTTCAGAATAATATCTTATTTATTTAATTTTGGTTAAACAGACAAATTCTTACAAATATATATAAAAAATTCAATATTAAATATTCTTTCAATTTTCTTTCTCAACTTATAATGAAAAACAAAAAAGCTCCAGAGTAGTGTTTTTAAATATGCATCTTTAGCTTATACAATACGCTGGCCAAAATTTAAATTAAATTAATACAAACTATTTTTGTTTTTAATTATATTAAAATAAAAAAATTTAACAATAATATATATGTTACATATAATAATTAAATAGCGATATATATATATATATAATTTAAATATAATATATATTTATGTGTAACAAATTTAGTTGACAATTATAATATAAAATATAATTTTTTCCTCTCTAAAGTAAAAAAAAAACCCTATAGTTTCAACCATAATCAATTTTCACCTTATAATTTTGACCCTAACAAATTAGTACCCTGAATTTCTTTTTGTTAGCAAATCACGACAAATTAACTAACTCTATCTATAATGTTGACGTCATGAAGAGTAAAAAATTTGTCCACTTAAATTTATTATTTTAATTAAAAAAATGTAATATCCCGTGTTTTTAAAATATTTTTACACTGTACCGGGATATGCAGTGTTAATAATTTCTGTATATTACATGATATTTTTACGAGTTAATATGTATTTAAAACCTATTTTAATTACTGTGTATTATTTTCAGTGTTTTACGTAAAATTTTTCCGGGACTTGCATTTTCGGAGAAATTTTTACGTAAACAATGTATTATTAATTATTTTAAATATATTTTCGGACTTGCATGAACTCATGTGTATTTTTAAATTATTAAATAAAGCCTGTATGTGTATATTTATTTAATTAGGGTTTATTGTTACCCTAATATTATATGTGTGTGGTGTATATTTGATGTGTGTAATTTAATATTATTTTATTATATAGTGTAAAGTATATATATATACATATATACATTAAAATTTGTCAAATTACAAAAGAATTGGAAAATTACCAAACTGCCCCCGACTACTCCTTCTTCCCCGATCACCTTCTCCTCGCCGTCCGGACGCCTGTCATGCCGTTTCTTCACCGTGGGTGTGCCGTCCGGTGTGCCACCGCCTTCCCCAACCTTTTTCGCCGCCTGAAGTAGCTGTTTTCGGCGCCTGGAAGTTGATTTTGGCCGGAGAAGCCGAAAATCAATCCATCGTCGATCACGCCGATTCCGGCCACCATTTTTGACACCGCCAGTCTCTTTATTCTCCTTGAGCTCCGGTGAGTGTGATTCTAGCTTTGGTTTGAGCTAAAATGGTCTAGATTTGATTAGGTTTCGAATTTTCAATTTCGGCCTATTAGGGTTTTTTATTTTTTTGAGCTTCGAATTGGATGATTCATGAAAACTCCATTCACAAATGTTGTTCCTAGTAGCTCAATCTACATGTGTGAATTTTTGTAGAATTTTTGGAGATTGTTTGGATTTTTGGGTATTTTTGAATATTTTAATATTATTTTCTAATTTTCGGAAATTAATTATTTAAATTATGAAACTGGAGTTTATGGTTAAATTAGGTGTTGAAATGAATTATAGGAATTTATTTGGAATTTTTATGAATTTCTAAGTATTTATTTTGAATTATTGAAGTTTATGTAAATTTGAAAAATCAGGTTAAATGTGTTTTAATTTGAATTTAATTGGTTAATTGAGTTTAATTATTTATATTATTGATAAATATGTTGAGAAAATTAATTTTGGATAATTGTATAATTTTTGGTGAATTTTTGAAGTAATTTAAGTATATTTATATATAGAGGGGTATTTTGGTAATTTTACCCTAAATTGTCTAAAAATGTAATTTAATTGGTTTTAATAATTATTTAAGGTATAAAAATGATTTCTATAAATTATTTAGTATTTTTAACTAATTAAAACTATTTTTCGTGAATTATTTTCAATTATATATATAATATACGGTTTTACTAATAAAATGAGTTTTTATCGGTTTTTACAGTGTTTTAAGGTTAATTATGTAATTTTTACCTTTGAGATGTATTTCTATGTTGTGAGGATATTTTTGGTATATCTGGAATTATTCTGTGTTTGTGGACCCCGGTCGGTGGACTGTAGTTTGGAGTCCGACCGTGGGATTTTGATTGTGTTGAGCTAGTTTTTCGAAGTGTATTTTCTTTGCAGGGTCGGCTCTACTCTTTTGAGTAGAGAGATGTCCGTTTTACAGGGGAGGTTCTGCCGGATTTTTGGTAGAATTCTCGTAAAACGCGATGTCCAGTCGAACCCTAATTCTGTTTCCGTATTTTAATACTCTAGATTGAATTCTAGGATTTCTATTAGGTTTATTCTAATGTCGGTTATTTATTGCTTGTTTAGTTGCGCCGAGACCGAGGGCTAGTGGACCAGGCCCGTCGGACCTGTCTCGTGGAGCGCATTAGGTGAGTTACTATACTATATATATATACTTAGGATGCATGATTTAGAAATGCATGTTTTATGTTGATTAAATATGCATGAATAATTTGATTATTTCTTAAGTTTACATTAAGTATATTTTTTATTTATTTTTGGTATATAATAAATTATATGCATGTTTTGTGAATAAAATATATTTAAAATGTTTTTAATATATTTCTAGCTTAAGTTATAATTTGATGGGATTCATTTGACGTATATATACTCGAAATATACCTGGTTTACTTTTGGTATATTTCTGGTATATATATGGATTATATTGTTATTTCATTTATGTTCATGCATCATTTATTTTTGTGAATGAATGTTTTACATTATTAATGATGAAGGATATCAATAGAACGTGCTACCTAGTGGGCAGCACTAGGACCGAGTACGTACCGGTACGCCTATAGTATTTAGGCTATAATACTAACTTATTTGTGGATATTGATTGATTATGATTATTGATATGTGAGATGTGGTTTGGAGGTGTGATTGCTGAAGCTCGGTTGACCAAGTGTCTCGGGGCCAATCACACTGGCAGTCAGACTGCTGGAGCTCGGTTGACTTAGTGTCTCGGGGCCAGTCTACTGTCTAAATGGATTAAGTGGATATACTTGGAATAAGTGAGCCTGTATGGCTAGAGTGTTGTTTAACACTATTTTCTGAGGTTGCGATATTCTAGGGTTCTATGTGATCCTTCATAAAAGATGTTTTCCAATACAAATATATAAAAATGATTTTTCTGCATCTGTGTGAAATTGTCTGTATATATATTAGATAAACATATACTATTGACTGTATGCATTATCACTTAGTGTGTATGTATATATATTATAGTAACTCACTCAGT
The DNA here is from genome assembly GCA_947683625.1 of Mallotus nudiflorus. Taxonomy (NCBI): domain Eukaryota; kingdom Viridiplantae; phylum Streptophyta; class Magnoliopsida; order Malpighiales; family Euphorbiaceae; genus Mallotus; species Mallotus nudiflorus. The sequence continues at coordinate 1,688,733 of CANTUR010000099.1, forward strand.
GAGGTCTGACTCCCCTCCGTTGACTATTTTTCAGGAGAGTCAACTTCTTCAGACCTCAGTAGCAGGTCGATACGCCGGATTTCTTCCGCCCCGACTTCTTTATGTAAATTGTCTACTTGAGTCTTATTTATTTTATCTAGACACTGCAGTAGTTGTGAATTAAAGTATTGGATTTCATGTATTTTATTTAAAGAGATATATTATATTGAAACTGGATTTGTATTAAAAAGATTATATATCTATGGGATGAGGAGATTTGATTTAAATCCAGTTAATGTGAATAATATTATGATATTATGATTTTTATTTCCGCTGCATATTATATTGTTATTGTTATTATTACATGATTTATTTTATTTTTAGGCTTGCTACGGGTTCCGGATTCGAAAAAATTCCCGTTCCCTAGCGCCGGTCATGGTCCCTGTTTTGGGTCGTGACAAAAAACATAACTGTCACGACCCGAAATCGAGGGCACGTGACCGGCACTAAGGAATGGGTAGGCATAAGGCCCCCGAAACCCGTAGTAAGCCTAAAGGAAAAGAAAATAAAACTATTCATATTTTATACTTTAATTAATAACAGAACATATTATCAAACTGATTTTTTTCTCAAAATACATAAATCCAACTGCTTAATAAAAATGTGTTTCAACATCTCATATTATAAATTGAATTTAAATCTTATACATAAGCGTAGTGTATACAAATAAATTACACAATCATATTTGAACCATACAAATCCTTAGTACATATACTACTGCAGCAGCCTAGATTAGCACACAGTACAACTTACAATGACCTACATAAAATAGCCGGTGAAGAAGAAATCCGGCGTGGAGGTAGTCTGAGGTCGAACTCCCAAGATCCTGAAAAAAATAAATTGAGGGGAATCAGACCTCACTGAGTAAGTCAATAAAAAGAGCTGCACGGTTTGAAAACCTTTGAAAACTATATATGTTTATAGTGAAAATAATTTATAATGTATAAGTATAGTTTTTGAAAAAAAAATCTCGGTAGAACCTTAAACCCAAAATCTAAATGGCCAATTAAGCCCACTTATTCCAACTAGACTACCGGTCCCCGAGAGCAAGGGCATCAACTGAGGCACCAAGCCGTAGTCTTTCACTTAATCCAAATATATGGCACTGGCGGTCCCCGAGAGCAAAGGCATCGACCGAGGCACCCATCACAGTCCATTTTTAACCTTACAATCACTGGCGGTCCCCGAGAGCAAAGGCTTCCACCGAGGCACCCGTCCCAGTTTACACATTCATCAATCATACATATATCAGATCCATCTCTCAATCTCTACCATGTGCACATAGTCCTGGTGAAGCTCACCAGGTAGCCCGTTCTACCAAAATTTCTCAAAATCGATTTTAAATAAGATGCATTTAAATCTTAAATAGCAACATTAAATTAAACAAACCATATAATCAATATAAAAATATGAGCACACGCATTTGTTAATTAAAACACACGCACAGATCGTTCTATTGACTTACAGGATGAATGCGAAGGCTGACGACCACGCGTCTGCCTCGGTCTCACAGCTTCTGCTCCGATATGCTCTAAAAGAAAAAATAATGAATCGACTTTTAGAATATGACTATGGAATCGAAATCAACAGTCAACAAAATAATGAAATTTCAAACTGACTCGAGGAAGATTGGACAAGACTCGACTGACAGGATAACCTAACTAACGGTAGAAATTTAATATTTAAAATTTACACTACTTAAATAAAAATACTAATTAATTTATAAAAATTGTCTAAACCCTTTAAATATTAATAAAACTAATTAAAATATATATTTTACCATATTTAGTGTAAAATTACATTTTTACCCCCCCTAAAATACATAATTTACACAATGTGCTATTTATACTTAAATAATCCCTTAAAATTATTTAATCATCCAAAACCTTTTTTTTTATGTTAAATTCTTAATATAATTAAAACATATTAATGGCATTTAATTTCTTCTAAAAAAAATATAATTAGCCTAATAATTAAATTTTGACATAAAGTATAAAAATTCCTAAAAATTGTATAATATTCAAAAAAATTTATTTTCTTTACTCTAAAATTAATATCAACTCATAATAACACCAAAAATACCAAATATTATTATTATTTATAATTTTTATAATTAATTTACAAAAATTCCTAAAATAATATTAAAATATTCAAAAATTCACCAAAAATCAAAATAAATCCCAAAAATTATACAAAAATTCCTAGAGGTAGATTGAGCTACTAGGAATCACATTTGAAAAGGAAATTTGCATGAATCAAACTAGATCAAGTTAAAAAAAATTCAAAACCCTAGAGTTCAAAAATTAACAATCCACAAAACTCAACCAAAAACAAGATTAAAGTTTAAACTAAGCTTGGAATGTGTCTCACCGGTGCAAGGGGAGGGGATTAACACCGGAATGGAGGGAAATGGTGGCCGGACGGAGCTTGGCCGATCCTAGGAGCTATTCTCGGTTTCTTCCCGTTCCAGCGATTCCGGCAGCTCTGCAGGCGACCGGAGGTGAGGGAGAAGGAGGAGGAGGCAACAGATGGTGGTCGGAGATGGAGGAGGCACAGTGACGATGGCGGTCAGGGATGTCGCGCGGTGAGGGAGGGGGTGAGCTTCGGTTTCTTCTTTCTCTTCCTAAATATGTCCTATATGTATAAATATATATATATATATATATTATAGACTACTAATATATGTATATATATAATATATTTATTATACATACATGTGTGTGTCTAAGTGAGTATTAGTGTATATATATACATAAAAATACACTACATGAAATTATATTATATATATACATATTAATAACCATTAATATAATATATATAACTATATATTAATATATATTTATGCATGTATGTATATAGATAAATATTAGTACATATGTACATATATACATATACATATACTACATAAACATACATATGTACACAAATTACTTTAATATACACATCTAAAACAATATTTAACCCTAAATATAATGTTAACATAAATATAATATAATATAATGCAAAAGTAACTATTACTATTACTATTTGAGAAAAAAAATATCCCTTTTTATTCAATTAATTATATATATAGGGTATTACAATAACAACTAGAATAAATCTAAATTATACTTCTAAAAAGACTCGATCTAGGAATACAAAACTTAAACAAAACACTGGAACTTAGGATCGACCCGATATCACATTTTACGAGAATTTTATAAAAAATTCAACAGAACCTCCTTTGTAAAACGGGTATCTCTCTACTAAAAAGTAGAGCCAATTCTACAGAAAAAATGCACTTTTATAACTCACAAGGCTCAATATCTCGGGTTAAGATCCTGAATTGCGCAATTCCTCAATCGAGGTTCACAATTCATCGATAATCAAATATTTATAATTATATTTTAAAAATCATTAAAATTCACAAATATCAATAAAACACCAAAATATAATATATTTAAACATTAAAACACTAAATATAATCATTTATCCACAATTTAAATAAAAATCTCAAATAATAATATAATATTATCAAAAATCCAATTTCTCACTTATTTAGCATAAAATAATAAAATTCACCTTTATATACTCAAATAACTTAATTATATATAAAAGTAATTAAAAATTCATTTAATCACCAAAATAGTAAATAATATATTATTTGAATATAATTTTCAAAAATTAGTATTAATTAGTTATAAATAGTAAATAATTTATAAAAATCATTTTAATACCCTATAAAATTATAAAATCATATAAAATATAATATTTAACTGCAATTTCTACAAAAACCCACAATTAACCTATATAATTAAAAGAAAAAATAGATAGTAGTAAATAATTCCTCAAAAATTTATATAAAATCACAAAAATATTTTTGTCAACATTAATCATTCTAACATTATTTAAAAAATATAATTCAACAATATTTTAACAAAAATGCATATCTAACATAGAATTCCAATATTTCCATAATACAAAAATATTTCTAAAAATTATATAATATAAACAAAAATTACTTTCTCAACACTAAAATTAACAATATAATATATACTAACACTAAAAATACCAAATTTATATTCAAAATAATTAATTAACCTAATTAACAAACATACAATAATTTAATAATCAAAATTATCCAAAAATCAAATAAATGCCAAAAAATTAAAAAATATATATATTTCTAGAAAGATTAAGCTACTAGGATCAACATTTGTTAAGGAAGTTTCCAAGAATCAACAAGATCCAACTAAAAAAGAAAAATGGAAACCCAATATCCATAAACCAAAAATCAAGCAAAAACTCACAAATGATCAAGTTTGAGCTTGAATAGAGCTTGGGATCAACTTCACCAAGGCTTAGGGAGTAGAATGACACCGGAATGACGTGTTGTGGTGGCCGGAGGAAGGAGCGACGATGAGAAGCTGACCATGCTGCCACTATAACTTTAGGTGATCTAGTGAGCTTCTGGCTATCGGACGACGTCAGGGAGGAAGAGGGAAGAGAGAGGAAGAAGACGACGGTGGCTGGTGACGGTGAGAGGCAATCTGACAATGGAGAAGGGAGAGGCACAATAACTGTGTTGGAATGGGACAGAATGGGGAGGGAGGAGGTGATGGATTTTGTGTTTTCTTTATATATATATATATAAACTTTACTTTAATTATATACCCAACACTAAAGTATACCCATATATGTATATACAAATATATATAACACACACTAACAATACAGTTTAATAGCATAATATTAACAATTGAAAATAATAATATTAATAATACTAGTGAAATAATTTAATAATAAAAATAATGCTCACAATAATATCAAAAAACAAAAATAATAATAAGGTACTTATAATAATATTAAAAATAACACCAATAATATTAACCCTAATATTTAAATAATAATCTTCTAAATTAATATATATTTTACGTAGAAAATACATTTAACGTAAAATGACAATTATTAATCATAAATAATAATAAATAAATAAATATTTTAAATTTTATTAACATTATAAATCTCGAATATATATTGAATAATAAAAAAAATACCGGGTCATAACAATAAGAAATGGGTGCGAGTCATTAGTATTTGTTCAAAATAGTTTGGTGCATATGTATGTTGTTTATGGAGAATACAAAAGTGCATAGTAGAGATCTTATAGCACATAACACTATGATTAAGGGGTTTGCTCTTAATGGGACACCTAATGAGGTATTAAAACTTTATAAGGACATGGGTATAGAGGGTGTTGAGCCAGATGGGTACACATTGGTTAGCTTTTTGTTTGTTTGTTTGTGTTGAGCTTGGTGCTTTGGCCTTAGGTAGAAGAGTTCATGCATATATGGTTAAAGTTGGCTTAAATGAGAATTTGCATGTCAATAATGCCCTTTTATACCTGTATACAAAGTGTGGAAGAATTAGAGAGGCACAAAAAGTATTTGATGAGATGAAAGAGATAAATGTAGTTTCTTGGACATCTTTGAGGTTGTGCTGGTTTAGGTGGGTGATGATGGTGTGAGAGGCAAAGGCAATATGGGAGGTGGTGAGTGGGCAACGAAAATAAAAGAAGAAAATGAAAAAGAAAATGAAGAAGCGATAACATCACTAATGAAGGTGAGTGGAGGCATATCGGTGGAGATTGTGTAAGGCATCGTGAAGGCTATGGCAGTATAAGAGGCAACGGTATGAGGTAACAATGCTGGTAGGACTCTTAGGAGTTTTGGAGGAAGCAATCCAATGATGATGATGGTGTTGGAGACACTCTTGCTACTGTGCTTCAACTTTGCCAATGGTGATGATGCGATGTAGCTGACCAAAATCTTAAGTAGCTTGCCCCACCATTATGAAGTGAAGAAGAAAAAATAAGACATTAGTTGTCACAACCCAAAATAGGGAGCCATGATCGGCGCTAGGAAACGGGAATTTTTTCGAATCCGGAACCCGTAGCAAACCTTAAAATAAATAAAACATGCAATAATAATAATAACATAAATAAAATATTTTACAGCGAAAATAAATCTCATAAATAAAATAAGTATAATCCACTAATTCGTTTAAATAAACAAGCTCATTTCATATATATAAATAATCCTTTAATACAACTTCCAGTTCAAATTTTTAAAATACAAATCTCATATAAACATGATACATAAATTTCACAAACGACTATAACTACTGCAGTGTCTAGATTATAAAATAACATCAAGTAAGCAGATTACATAGTGAAGCCGGGGCAGAATAAATCCGGTGTATGGGTCTGCTACTGAGGTCTTAAGACGTAGACTCTCCTGAAAAATAGTCAACAGAGGGGAGTCAAACCTCACTGAGTGAATTGCTATAATATATATACATGCATAGCTAAATGACAATGCACACATTCAATAGTCTATATAATAAATATATATAGAGGCAAACTCACACAAATGTAGTAAAACCATTTTATATAAATATTAAGAAATACATCCGTATATAAAGGATCAAATAGAACCCTAGAAAATCTCAACCTCAAACAGTGTTAGATAACACTCTAGCCATATAGGCTCACTTATTGGACACTAGACTGGCCCCAAGACATTAAGTCAACCGAGCTCCAGCAGTCTGACTATCAGTGTGATTGGCCCTGAGACACTTGGTCAACCGAGCTCTAGCAATCACACTCTCAAATCACATCACACATCAAATAAATCAATCTGATCATAATCCACAAACAGGTTAGCAATAAAGTCTAAATGTTATCGGCGTACCGACACGTGCTCGATCCTAATGCTGCCCACTAGGTAGCACATTCTATTGATATCCTTCATTTATATAATAAACATACATTCCTAAAATAAATGATGCATAATATTAAATAAAATAGCAACATAAACCATATATATACTAGAAATATACCAAAAATAAACCAGGTATATTTCGAGTATATATACGTCAAATAAATTCAATTTAATTATAAAATAATATAGAAATATACTTAAAATCATTTTGAGAATAATTCATTAACAAAACATGCATATAGTTTAAAATATATAAAAAATATACAAAAAATATACAAAAAATAAACTCAAGAAATAATTAAACCATTCATGCATAATTTATAAAATAAATCATACATTTCTAAAAACATGCATCCTAGAGCACGTATATATAAAATAACAACTCACTGTTATTGCACTCCTCGAGACGGGTTCGACGGGCCTAGTCCATTAGGTCTCGGTCTTGGCGCAATTAAACAAACAAATGACAACATGAATCAGAATAAATCTATCGGAATTCTAAAGACTCGATCTAGAATCTTATACACAGAATTAGAATAGGAATTCGACCGGACATCACGTTTTATGAGAATTCTACCGAAAATCAGGTAGAACCTCCCCTGTAAAAAGGACATCTCTCTACTCAAAGAGTAGAGCCGGTCTTGCAAAGAAACACACTTTAAGAATAAACACAGTTCACAATCTCTTGTCGAACTCCAAATTACAATTTCACTGACCGAGGTCCACTTTTCATGAAATAATACAGAACACATGAAAAATTCCAAAAAATTCCAAAAATACCCTTATACTCAAAATTTAGCAAACTAGGTATTTAAAACATTGAAAATAATCGTTTATCCGATAATTACAATAAAATCCTGATTTTAATAAAATATTATTAAAAATTGGTAATTCTCAATAAATTCATAAATATTGACCAAAATACATTTTATAAATCCAAATTACATAATTAACCCTAAAACATACTAAAAATCAATAAAAACTCATTTATTTAGAAAAATCGTATATTATATATAATTTAAAAATAATTTACAAAAAATAGTTTTAATTAGTTAAAAATAATAAATAATTTTTAGAAATCATTTTTATACCTCAAATAACTAGTAAAACCAATTTAATTATATTTTTAGCCAATTTAGTGCCAAATTACCAAAATACCCCTAGTTATGTAAATTCCCTAAAATTAATAAAAAATTCACCAAAAATAGTATAATTACTCAAAATTAAATTTCTCAACATATAATTCAATAATATCAATAAATATACTGAATTAACCAATGAATTTCAATAAAAAACATAATTAACCTAATTTTCCAAAAATTACATAAACTAAATAAATTCAAAATAATTATATAAAAATCATAGAAATTACAAATAAATTTCTAAAATGCATTTCAACACCTAAAAACACCATAAAATACAATTTCATAATTTAATTAATTAATTTTTTAAAATTAGAAAATATTAATAAAATAATAAAAAATTCACAAAAATCAAAATAATTCCCAAAAATTCCAAAAAAATTTACATAGGTAGATTAAGCTACTAGGATCAAAGTTTGTGAAGGAAGTTTGCATGAATCATCCAAATTGAAGCTAAAAAAAATAAAAAACTCAAGTTGACCGACATGAAAATCAAGCTCAAACCTTCACAACCACTCGTTTTCCAGCCAAAAGAAGCTTAGAATAGGAACCATCAAAGATCAGGGAGTCGATGGAGACCGGCGGTGCAAGAAATGGTGGCTAGAAATGCGATTGACGGTGAAGAGCTCGACATGTTGCCGTTGCAATTCCGGGCAATCCGGCGAGCTTCAAGCGGCCTAATCACGTCAGAGAGGGAGAGGAAGGAAGGGGGAGGAGGTTGGAGGCAGCTGGTGGCGGCGAAAGACGGTTCGACGTACTGAACCAAGAGGCACAGTGAGGATAGGGTGTGGGATGGCGTGAGGGGAGAAGAAGAAGGAAGAAGCTGCGTTTTTTGGATTCTATATGTACATATACATACATAAAACTATAGTATAAAACATTATTTAATATTAAAATAATGTATATGCAATATAAACCACACATTCATACATACATACATACATACATACATACATATATATATATATATATATATATATATATATATATATATATATATATAGACACATATAATAATAATACACCTTAATATAACACTAAACCCTAATATATATACATATATAATTACAATATATCCATGCAAAAATAATATATTCATTAACGTAGTAGTATTAAAATATTAATGCTTTAAGTCAAGGATTTATCAATACACTACTTTCAGAATAAAGTAATTTAAAAACACATTTACGTAAAATATGTTAATTAAACATAAAATAATGATACTATTTCACAAATAGTAAAATAGTAAAATATAAATCTCAAAATTATTAACAAAATAATTAACTAGTAAAATACATATATTAAATTATTAATACTGTATATCCCGATGTAATTTAAGATTATTTAAAAATTCAGAATATTACATTAATTGAAGAGAGAGAGATGAGACAAGAGTTCTGTACTATGTGTGTTTCTTTTTTGAAGGATTGACTTTTATTTAAGACTTTTATTTTATTGGCTGGAATAGTATGATCGTTTTGTCCTTGCCTGCCGATTCTTCAAATGCTATGTGATGAGATGATAATATCCCTTGCCACATTAAAATTAGCTGATTTGCTAACGGAATGAAACTCAAGATACTAATTTGTTAGAGTTAAAATTATATGGTAGAAGTTTATTAGGGTTGAAACTATATGATATTTTTTTTATTTTTTCCTAAATATTATGGGTTTATTTTATTAATTTAAAAAATCTTAGATATAATTATATATGCATCACAACCACCACGATACACATAACTATATTTAATCAATTACTTTTTTTAAACAAAGCTAAAACAAAGTAAAAAAAAATTACTGAAAATTTGTAGAAGATAATTATAGTATATATCTTTCCAACGAACATAAAATTATTGGAAATTGCAATTATAAAATTTTGAGGAAAATAATAATAAATATTTGCTTCAAACTTTTCTAAAATACATTTTTGGGTTTTTAATTTCTCTTCTTTAATTATATATAAAATAATATACAATTAAAAATTATAAAATAATATTAATTAATATAATTAAAATTAAAAATTAAATAAAAAATAAATATAAATAAAATTAATAAATTATAAAATCAATTATAAATTAATAAGTTATAAAAATTATTAAATTAATAAATAATTTATATTAATAAAAGAATCTATATATATATTCATTTTTTCTAAATCAAGGAAGGCGGATTGATTTCTTAACCTAGTAGTACTGTGAAAAGAATTATACCATTATGTATTTATTTTTATTTTTTTGATTGAAAAAATAAAAAAAAAAAGAAAAAAAGAAAAAAGCAAGAAAAAGAAAAAAGCATTAAAAAAACCTCAATTATTAAAGAGCATAGAAAATGATATGCTTTATGAGATATATAATCTCTATTTTAACCCTAAAAGCAAAGAATATTAAGGAGGCATCCTCTTTTCTTCCCCTTGCAGTTGCAGAGAAGAATACAATATGATAAATAACCATTGCTTCTTCGTAGCTGCTGCTTCTCCTCCCCCTCCTCTCTCTCCCTCTCTCTCCCCTCTTTCTCTCTCTCTCTTTTAGTGTTAAATTTCCATCAAAATCAATTTACTTTTCTAAAAATTTAATTCAATCTCTTGTCTACCTTCGTCAGGTAATCAATTTCGATTTTTTTGATTTTGGTCAACGCGTCGGCGTTGTCGCGGTCGGCTGCGGCGACGGTTCTTTTTTCTTATTGATTTTTTCGCTTTTGTCCCGATTCTTAGTTTGTTTCCTGGAAATTTCATTTTCTTGTTCCTTGTATATCTCTGACCGAGAATTTTTGTTTCTTTTATTAGGTTATTGATTTCAAGATTTGAGATCTTTATGTGCGATTTTTTTTTTCTGGTTATGTGTGATGATATGGTTTACTTGATGATAGATGATTGGTTTGAGTTTAATTTTTAATTAAAGTTGAATAAATTAGTTAGGATTTTGGGTTTATTTAGTTGGTTCTTTAATTGGTGTATTTGTTTAAGTAGTTTTTAGATCTAGTTTTAGATTAGTTTCATTCTTTTTTAGATTCAGAAATTGTGGGGTTTTGTTACTTGATGCTCGTTTTCACTTTAATTTTAATTTTTTTTCCCTATTTTGATTGAATTGAGCTGCTTTTGTTGTCATCTGCAGGTGGTTCTTGAAAATACTACCAGAAACTGACTTGGTGTTTTCATCACCAGGAAAAGGGTAGGGTAGGGTAGTGTAGTGTATTATTATTAATACGGTTGCAGACTCAACAGGAGGCATGCCTGTATCAGGAAATCAAGAGGTGTTTATTTTTTATTTCCCTTTTTTTTAATTGTTCTAATGTATTTTCAGATACCATTAAATAGATTTTAGAAAATATCTGAGTAGTTGTTTGTTATTGATCTTGTATTCGCAGACTGCTGTTAAATCCCTTGGTGGGCAGTCTAGTCTTAATATTTCAGGTGTTCCTGTTAAGAAAAGGAGGTTTGCTTGGCCTGCTTCACCTACACCTGAAGAACAACAATCTTCACAGCTACATTTGGAAAATGATTCTTCTTTAGAGAAAGAAGAACATGGCAGCCCATCTCAGGAATCAGAACCTGCAGCAGCACCAAGTTCTTCTGGCTTATCTGATGCTAACAGGAATTTTGTTCCCGACCAGGAAAATAAGAGAAATGCTGACAATATTGTCTCATCAAATTGTAATAGTGACTCGCAATTTAGAACTGAAGAACCAAGCCTTTCAATTCAGTCTGAAACTTTGGCTAAACTTGATGATGCTGAAAAGCTTGAGAGAGCAGAAAAATCTGCTAACATTCTGGTAAAGCACTCAGTAGATCCGCTAGCATTTTGGTAAAATGAGCAACCCAGTTAGGCATCCCCCAACAAAAAAAAATTTTATAGTAATTAATTCATAAGTTTCTGCGCATTTTTTTTTATTGTGATATTTCAGACCATTCCTGGAAAATGTTTTTATTTTCAATCTAATAGTTTTTTCTGTAACATTTAGAAAAGATCTTTTTATCAACTTCAGAAAATTAATTTCTTGCAGTTTCTCTCTTCTGTTTGGATTTTTGGACCCTCAAAGTCTTGTCATTTTTGACTTGTACTTGGATTATTGATTTGTTAATTTTCTATTAGCAGACTGGGGTTAAACCCCTTGGTGTTCCTATGAAGAAAAGAAGGTTCATTCGGCCTTCCTCGCCTCCAGGTGAAAATCAATCTTCATTGCATGTGGGAAAGGATTCCCTAAAGAAAGAACATGATAGCCTGCTGTCCAAGGAGTCAGCTCATTCAGATGCTAGGTTTGCAGGAAGTTCTTCTGGTCTATCTGATGGAAACAAGATTTCTTCATTTGATGGTAATAAGGGAAGTCATATCGGCACTGGCAGCACTGCACAGGCCAGTGCCATATACCCCTCAAGAGTTAAAATTGAAGAAGTATGCCATACAAATCAGTCTGATGCTAATGTGGAGAAGCTTGTTGCAGCAGAATCTGCTAATATCTTGGTAAAATCAGCAGAAATTGAGTTGAATTTAGCACCTAATAAAGCCCCTGCTTTTCATGTTGGTGATGAGATATTTAAGCAGCAAACTGAAGGAAAGCTTAAAGGGATATCTGCAGTTTCTAGAAATACTGAATTGTCATTAGGTTTGGAGGAACGTCATATTTCTGCTTCGGAGAATCAGGGTATTGATGGAAGTAATTGTAATTGGGGAAGTATAGAACCTATTTCATTGAATTTGTCTTTAAGCAATAGTGAAAGGAGTACCCAGGGTAAAATGGATGATGTGCAGTCAAATACTGACAGTGGTAAGATATGCGCTGACAGATCAAATTGGGATCTGAATACTACGATGGATGCATGGGAAGCTTCTGCGAGTGAAGAAACTGCAGGTCAAGTAACAGCTGATGGCTCAAAGGCAGTGGGTGTTACACATGATATAAAACCTTTGATGTTAACGGGAGTGGTCAGAGCCAGTATTACTACTGAGAAGCAACTTCTTGAAGAGAGCCAGTCAGGAACTAGTTTTACTAGAGCATCTTCACAATCAGTCCAACAGTGCCATTCTGAGGATCGTCTTCATTTGTGTCTTAGCCCATCTTTTCTTTCTTTTAATGGTCAGGAACCTTGCAGTTCATCTGCTAACAAAGACACTCATATTGCTGTTCCTAATATTAGCTTGGCTGGAAATTTGTTGTCAGGAGGCAACATGGTTAGTTCTAGGGGCATAAAATCTGAACCATTTGATGAAAGCCACAAACCTGATTCTACTGGAGCTAAAGCCAATCCAATGGTATCATTAGATTTTAGAGCAGTGCCAGTAAAGCATGAACTAATAGAGAAGGTGGCTCAAGAGCCTTCGAAGTCGCCAAATCCTATTGCTGGGAAATCAATTTATGTTAAATCTATGAAATCTGAACCATTTCATGAAGGTAATCCAGAAAGATTCAAAGCGATAGATGGGACATCAACCCAGTCTAATAAACAGGTACTGCAAGGTCAGGATAGCAGAGGACAATCAACTTGTTCAAGTAAGGAACATGTGATGCAGGGCCAGGATACTGGAGGACAACCTACTTGTTCAACAAATGAACAAGAGCTGCAAGGTAACAATACTGTGACAAAACCTACTTGTTCAATAGGTTCATCTCTGGATGCCAATTCATCAGACCATTTAGGACATGATGTGGGTGATGGAGGAGCCCATCTTAGTGATGAGGCTCTCAAGGAATCACATGAAAATGCTGAGCCAGTTGGTGCAGAAAGTGGTTCTCTACCTGTGTGTCGCAGAGGTGATGAAATCAATGGTTCTGGCACGGCAGATGCTGCAATTACTGAGGTTGAAATTCCAAATAATCCTGACCAGTGTAATTTGAAACTTGAGGATGAACCTCCTGCTGATGCACAGCGAACTGGTGAGGGTGCTGTAAGTGATGAGGAAAAAATTAATATATCTGGTGATATGTTAGAAGAAGATTCTTATGGCTCTGAGTACGAGTCTGATGGCAATTCTGTTCCCATGGATATAGAAGAAGATGGACGAGGACAGGATGAATATGAAGATGGTGAGGTGCGAGAGTCGCAACAACTGAATGCTGAAATGGACGTTCAAATGTGTGAGAAAAGTGAAGACACTAGTAATGTTGATTCTGACCATAAAGAGGCAATTGCTTTAAAGTTACATGCTGATGTTCATCCTAGTTCATCCAATGTCCAGGGAAAGGACACTAATATTGAAGAACCTGTTGAAACGATTAAAGCTACTGTCAAGGATATGGACACAACTCTTGATATAAAAACAATTGACAATGCTGATAAAGATGTTTCTGGAGAAGAATCCTTAGCAGTTGATGTCATGACTAGTGGAGCTGAAAAAAGGAAAGTAGTCAAGACCATCCGAAGAAAAACAGTCGACATAGCAACAAATGAAGATAAGGGCCAGGGGACAGAAAAGTCCTTTGATCGAGCTACCTGTGGAGGTGAAGGAATTTTGGTGGCTGCTGCTCAAGGATTGGATGAAAATGTCAAGTCAAATGATGAAGAACAGAAAGAATCAGCATTACCAAAGAGGGAAACATCTATAAATGGCGATGATGCACCTAAGGATGCAAACACTGGAGGTAACCAGAGTAGGATTATTAACCTGTCTGTAGCTTCTAACATGTCTTCTTTTGGTAAGACAAGATCTATATCAGGCAAGCCATTGTCATTGCGCTCTGGAAGAGAGAGATTAGATGTCCCACTAGAGGGAGACCGACTAAATCCTCGAGGGAGGTGATTATTGATTATCCTTCATTGTTATTTGTTTTGTTTATAATTGAACTCTTAATATGTTTACTTTTGTCTGATTTTCTTCCTTGGTAATTTATTTTAGGGATGAAACTTATAATGAGGGTTCCCATAAATTCTCAAGAGAAAGGTATCAAGATTCAAGAAACTCTAGGTGGAATTTTGCCCCTGGTAGAGGAAGGCTTGCTAGTAGGATTGATTCACTCCGTAATGATAGGGATTCTGATCGTGATTGCATTCCAAGACATAAATATGCATCTGCTGTTACAGGATCTGATACTGAATTCATAAATTACAATATGGGACCAGATGGTGCTTTTGTTGGTACTGTTCGGGGAGGGAGAAAACTAATGGATGATGAGACACCTATTTTTCGACATAGGAGGCGTTCTCCTGGAGGGAGAGATGGACCTCCCTCACGTGGACTTCAAATGGTTCGTAGAGTTCCCAGAAGCATGGGTGAAGACAGTTCTGAAGTTGTTGGGTTAAGGCATGTTGAGAAGATAATGAGGGGATATCCTGATGATGGTGAAGAGCATTCATACACGCGACCCCAACCTCCATATGAGGGATTAGATGGTCGCTTTGTCCAAGGGACTAGGAATTTTTCTTCTGTCCAGAGAAGGGGCCTTCCTCAAATGCGTTCAAAATCTCCAATTAGATCTCGTTCTCCTGGTCCATGGTCTTCCAGGAGAAGATCTCCAGATGGGTTTGGTGGACCCCCAGAATTGCCTCATCGAAGATCACCAATTTACAGGAAGGAGAGGATTAGATCACCTGATAACCCAGGTTTTCCTGCAGAACGGGTGGCGAGGAGGCATGGTTCCCCATCATACTTGTCCCGACCTAATGATTTGAGAGAAATGGATCCTGGTCGGGATCATGGTCATCCAAGATCTATCATCTCTAATAGGAGCCCTACTGGCCGGGGTGGTCTACTTAGAAGCAGTAGGAGATTTGGTATTGTGGATCCTCGTGAAAGGCCAGAGAATGAGGAATTCTTTGCGGGGCCTGTGCATTCTGGTCGGTTTCATGAGCTTGGTGGGGATGGAAATGAAGAGAGAAGAAGATTTGGTGACAGACGAGTTCCTGTTCGTTCATTTAGACCTCCTTTTAACGGTGCTGATGGTGAAAATTTTCTCAATACAGAGGATGGTCCTAGGTCCTTTAGATTCTACCCTGAAGTTGATCCAGACTTCCATGAACGATCCAATTTGAGGGAAAGGGAATTTGATAGGCGGCTTAAAAATCGTCCTGGAAATGCACCTAGAAGACCAAGAAGCATTGAAGAACAAGATGGAAGTTACAGGCATGGAGGGCAGGTATTGTATGATGATGGTCTTGATGATATATCTCGAGTGAAGAGGAAAAGATTTTGACTAAATTAATTTACATCTGCTACAAGCCTAGATCCATTCTGTGGAAATGAGAACTAAAAGGTAGAATTTGTTCTGGTTATCCTGGCTGCTTATAGGAGCAACAAGTCACCATTCTGTCTATGGTTCTCAACCAAGTTGTGAGTGCAACATGAAATGCTAGCCTGATTTAAGACCAGATATTTGCAACCATTGGATGAATGGTCTATCATGTACATAGATCGTCTCATAGGTCTTCTGGCAGTTCCTTATTTGCTAATTCTGGATGTTAGCTGCAATTCTTCAGAGTTCCATTTGACCAAGTTTTGTAATGTCATAATTATGGTGGCACTTTACATGTTTAAGGGTCATTCCAGTGAAATTAATTTTTGTATATTCTTTGGAGATCCTCAAACTTCTCAAAGCGTCCTCAGCTTTTCATGCTGATTATTGTGCTTAGTAAGCCAGAGCAGGTATGGAGCCAGGATCTATTTAAACTTTGGGCAAATTTTCAAGAAATCAACAGAGCTTTAACTAAATTCTGAATTATCTAATTTCTTGCTTTGATTCTCGATACTTCTGTTGTCATGCTGCACAAATATGATTCCTTTAAATCATGTCAACGGTTCTATGAAGTCAGCTGATTCAGTTATTGCAGTGGTATTGAAGGTTTGAAAGTTCCATCAAGTAGTACTGTTTCTTTCTGTAATCTGTTTTAGTTGACATAAGAAATTTGCAGGTCTGTAACAGCTTGGTAGCTCTAGAGCAGGTAGAACTGTTAGGTTCTGCTTATGGGTGATGGATTGATGTGATTCAAGTGCAGACTTTTTAGATAGTTCTCTATTATATTGTGCAGCAAGTGCTCCATGGGCTCGAGTTGCTTACAGTTTAGATGTTGGCAGTTTTTCCTTTTAAAGAATTTAAATGCTTTGAAGAAACAACGATGGAGTGCTTGTCTTCGAGTAGGCTTTCTTAGATATTAGTCACATCCTTAAATACAAATCAGTCCATTGACTACGAAAGTGGTTTTGTGCATTGTCCGGAGATGATACTCTTATCAGCCAAGTATTGAGTCTTGTGTTGCCATCTTCTGCGTTCTCTTGAAGGTGTACTATCTTTTTTTATTAGGCATTGCTCTGAAGGGAACTGAGATTGAAAATCTTAGCCTCTTTAGTTGCACTAGTTCGTTTGATACATTGCATTAATTATGAGCCTTCTACTGCTTCTTGATCAATGGAAAGAAAGTTGTGATCGTTGAAGCATTTCTCTAACATTGGGTTTTGGCATCTAGCATGGAATGAAAAAAGGTAAAATGCTTCCCTTGGGTTGACACTTTTTAGATGTTAATTTGATTGGGTTTGCTTGCGGAGCAGCAAGTTGGAATCAGGTTTTTTTAATATCACAAGCTTGTTGTGTCCCTTACTTCTGTATATAATTTACACTTTTTGGGTAGCAAGTTTGAAGAATGTTGCACTAGAAAATAGAGTGAAAGAGTTGATTCATATTATATCAAATGCATATTGATGCATGATCTAGCCGTTTTGAGGTCCATGGCTTGGGCATATATCCAGTCCGTTGGGCAAATGTGTTATGAGTCAATTTATTGAATTCCTGAATGGGCTAGAAGCTGAAAGATTCAACTTTTCAAGTGAATGAATTTGTGGAATTGATACGCAATGAGGGTAGAACTTCTCATCAATTGACAATTGACCTTGTCAATTGATGAGAAAAAATGAAGAGCTGATTTGTTGGAATTCCTTATAAATGTTTTTTAGTTATCAATAGGATGAATGGATCTTTGCCATCTATGTTCAAGGTGATCTCTGCCAGGAACTGTTGTATTGAAGCTGGTGAAGATAGTTGCCCAGCGCCATTATATTGATGCTGGTGGAGATAGTGGGCATGTTGAAAGAATAAATTAAGTTGTCACTGTTATCTTTTCCAAGGGATGACCTAGTCATATGGTGGAGAACTAATGCTAAGAGGAACGGAATATGATTAAATTTTCACTATTTAACTGGCTTCATCTATTCTTGAAATTATGCTGGGTGTGAAATTGACTAGGGTTCTTGCTTGTTGACGAGTGGATTGACTGGGTAATGGTAATTCCCTTTCGAAACCTGTATCTTAATGCAGGATTTTCGAGTTTTTCTTTTAAGAAACTAGTCATTGTGAAAACTGGAAAAATTTAATATATATGTGTAACAAACTAGTCATTTGGCTGGTGGCATCTGTTGGAAAAGGCACAGAAGGTAAGAGGGCAGTGCAAGTGGTCAATGTTATGACTAGAAAAATGATGCCTGTCGCCAGCTGCTGCAATTTGTCCTTTAGCTTTCCACGCGGTCTACTCTATAATAGTCTCTTGGATGCCATTAGTTTGATTATTAGCTGTTTCTAAAGGGCAACATCAATCGAATAGTGAATATATAATTGAAAATCAAATCATGTGCTATTTAAAATCATTGCTTTTAAATCGCTAAGTCATAAACCTTAATAATATCAATCAATCCAATCCTTTTTGACTGGACTAATATGACGATGCAATTAATGTAGGCACGCAACTTTGGCCAGGGTACATGCGGTCAATTTCCCGAGCCTGACCTCACCTTGTTGGATGCTTCTGAATTTTCTGTCTTATGTTTTCTGCCATCTAAATGACTAAGCGTGTGTAAGTAAACCACATTTCTATGGCTAGGAAGTAAGCAATTATGTCACTACTTTCTCTCAAGTTAAAAAGAAAAAAAACCATGAGAGGGAGAGTAAAAAAAAAAAAAAAAGGTAAATTCTAACATGAACTAGTTTTTTTTTTTTTTTTTTTTAAAGTAACATGAACTAGTTAATTACATAAAACTATGTTATTTATTGGGTGTCATAAAAAAAATTGGCGGAGGACTTTGAAAGTGAACAATTTACTATAATTTTTAGGGAAAAGGTGCAAATTATAACATGAATTGGACATCAAAGTTGACATCAGATTTTAATATATATATATATATTATAATTTTAGACCTTAAATCTTTAAAAATTCAAATATATTGAATTTTTTTTCAAAAAATTGAGTCATTTTTCAAAAAATTATTACAATCAAGTCTAAAAAATCAAAATTTAGTTTAACTTTAATGTTGATTAATAAAAATTAGTTTGAATAATAATGAAAATTGATGAAATTGGTTTCAAAATATAAATTTATGAAGTTTTTAAATTTTTAAAAATTATATATATATATATATTTTGCTAATTTTTTAGAAATTTTACAAAATTAAATTTTTTTTTTTTCTATAAACCAAAAAATTTTAAAAATTTATAATCAAATGACATACACTTAAATAAAAAAAAGAATAAAAAATTTCCATACACTCAATAATTTTTAAATCTATAAAAAATTTAAAAATGTATCAATTGTATACAAATTTTATAATTCTTATATATATATATATATATATATAACTTAATTGTAAAATTTTTATTTTTCAAAATTTTTAAAAATAAAAAAATATATATATTTTTTAACAATAAAAATTTTTAAATTTATATTTTGAAACCAATTTCATCAATTTGCATTTTTATTTGAACTAATTTTTATTAATCAACATTAAAGTTAAACTTGATTTTGATTTTTTGGACTTAATTGTAACAATTTTTTGACAAAGAACTCAATTCTTTGAAAAAGGGTCCAATATATTTAAATTTTCAAAAATTAAGATCCAAAATTTTAAAAAAATATTTATTAAGACCCAATGTTAACTTTAGTGCCTAGTTCAGGTCTAACTTGCACCTTTTCTCTAATTTTTATAAAATGGAGAAATTGTTCCGTGAATCTAATCATGGACTATCCATTAAAGTTAATGAATATCATCTAATTTGTTAAAATATTTTGACTTAATATACCACAATTACACCATTGTTTACTTTAGCTAGGAAATCAGCAGGTTTTAATTGCTTTTCTATATTTAAAATTTTCCATCGTTAAGAGCAACTTTAGCACTTATTACTTTATATACATAAGAATAAATTGAACTTGGTCTAGTTCTTTTGTATGATTTATAATCCAGAAGGGATTACAGGAGAAAATTAAATTAAATAATCACACTTATTGATTACCATACATTAGCAATAAAGGTGAAATTCTAGTGTATATAATTAATCCAAGTGCCAATCTTCTGTTTAGTCTTAAAGGAAAAATTTATAATGCACAAAAGAAAATAACAAGTAATCAGTGATGTTCTTCTTTTATATTCGAGCGGTTCAAATGATAGACATTATAAGATTAAAATTATAAATTCTCCTTCACCCCAATTGTTTAAAAAAAAAAAAAAAAGCTTGCCATAATTAACATGCTTGAACCAAAAAGACCCAAATACACCAACTGAGAACACCTATTAAAAAATCATGAGATCCTATTATCCAGTTTGTTAGGCGTAACAAGTAGTTTTTGCTTCACTAAAAGTTGTCGATCAGCCTTCTTGAAATCAAAGGTGCAAGAGTGGAGTGGTCTTTCGGGGAATCCGTGCAAACAAGTCTAATAAATTAGCATGTTTGATATGAAATTTAAAATAAATATAAAATTTGGATACCAACCATACTAGTTACTCTATTTTAATTTTTGTCTAAACCATTGATTACTATAACCTATTAATTCTAATTAATAGGGTTTCATTTATCCTTATTTTTATAATCACTCTTCCAAATGCACATATATGTGTTTGAATTATATGAAGTAATAAGTTTTTATAAAATTATTATAGTTAGTAGCCTTTACAAAGTTACTATAATTTTATGGAGTATGTTATGTTCCATATTTTGTACAACTAAAAAAAAATCCAAATCCACCTTGGAATAGGAAATCTTCAAGTTTACGTTGTCCAAAAAAAATATATATTACAAGAAGAAATAGGAAAGGAGTATATATATATATATATATATATATATATCACTAGTACTTTGTCTTCCATGATTTACAAGGAAATGGATTACTCACGAACCGCATCTAGTAATACTCCTCTCTGTGCGAGAGGTTGCGGCTTCTTTGGCACAGCAGAGAATCGCAACCTCTACTCCAAGTGTTACAATGATCATCTCATATCAGATTATGCTCGATTTGTTCCTACTTTTCTACATTGTGTTCCTCTCTACGACCGGTCACATTACGTTACAGAGTCCAGCAGAGTGCTAAAGATGATAAGCTGGATTCCTCCACCTCAAGGTTGGTTTAAAATCAATACCGATGGCAGCTGGAAGCCGTCTGGGGTTGCTACAGCTGCGGGTGTGATTCGCGATTCGGATGGGAATTGGATCACTGGCTTCGCTATCAATCTGCCGGATTGCTCTTCTGCTCTTGTGGCCGAATTATGTGGGATCTTGAGCGGGTTGCACGTAGCACAAGATTATAGTTTCAGAAACATCATTATAGAGAGCGATAACAAAATTGCTGTGGATGCGATAAATGAGGTTAGGGAGACTAAATACATGGGTGAACCAGAACATTCCCTGATTACTTGTATCAAGGAGTTGATGTCAGTGGGATACAACATCAGGCTTCAGCATCAGTACCGCGAAGGCAACAGGGTAGCAGATGCATTGGCTACTCTTGCATATGATCTTCCCATTGGAGAGTTGGTTACCCTTGATCATCCTTCTCAGAACACCATTATTTTACTGATTGAAGACATTCGTGGAGTGAAATTTCCTCGAATGTGCCCATCTTTTTGATTTT
This sequence comes from Mallotus nudiflorus, assembly GCA_947683625.1. Taxonomy (NCBI): domain Eukaryota; kingdom Viridiplantae; phylum Streptophyta; class Magnoliopsida; order Malpighiales; family Euphorbiaceae; genus Mallotus; species Mallotus nudiflorus. Next base: position 1,710,484 of record CANTUR010000099.1, read on the forward strand.
GCTGTAACAGATGTTGTACATGTATTAGCATTCATGCAGACGAAAAGTTTGTAATTACATAATGTTTTGAATTCTGTTTAATCATTAATAGACTGTTTAGTTGTTTAATCATTACAGACTGTTTAGTTGTTCAATGAAAATGATGACAGTTCAACTCATTTTCTATGTTCTTTTAGTATATCCTGATTCCACACCAAGTTAATTAACATCAAAACACACCCTGCAAGCAAATGATGGAAACTTTCAATTGTTTTGTAGATATTTAGGAATTTGCCTGAATCTTTGTTCCATGTTTAGCATCATGAACGAAAAGGGAATTATGAACCAAGTAAATTTCAAATGCTGTCTTATTAGGATATTGTCTTGGCAGCAGCAGGAATTGGGATTCCAAGGTAACAAGAACATGCAACACCATGGTAACAACGACGTTCATGCAATAATGAAGATTGCGAAGAGGCCCCCTAAACTTCTCCACAAATATTGGTGAATCATGATAAAGATATTAGGAAACAACCCAAATGGCCAACTAGTATACTCTTTATTTTCTAAAAGTCTGAAATACATTATTTGATGTCAAATTAATCCACATTAGCTTGTTTCTGATGGGAGCTCCAACAAAAGCTCACGATCAGCCTAGCTTCTTGAAACTAAAGGTGCAAGAATGATTCTAGTGAATCAGTGCATTCCGCAGAAGACCTTTCTACAGCGGCATAACCTTAGCATCCATGTTTCACAGGTGAGCTTGAAGCAGAAGCAGTTTTACTTCACTATCTACATAAACAGAAGCGTCCTTGGTTCAGAAAATATTGATGGGTAATTCAGCAAACTTGGCTTTAGAAATCAGCTCTTGCCTCTGATAATCATTGTAGCACTTGGAGCACACGTTTCTAATATATATTATACATAAAGAGTACCAGACCACAGACCACAGCAGCAAAACAGAATATGTATATAAATGTTGTGACCTGTGACAGTCACGCCACTAAAAGAAAAAATATATACATTTTTTTAAATATTTTTGTCGGCAAATTTTTCTTTTGTCTGTAAAATAGAGAGATAAATAATAATTTATTTCGACCACGCGACATGATTGTTAATTTTTCATTATATAAAGAATGTTGAATCAGATTACAGTAGAAGTCAGTCTCTATCACAAGGAAAGCTCAGTCTCGATCACAAGGAAAGCTTATGTTCCTTTACTTAGAAAATTACAAAATTCAGATTAGTGTTTTTTTTTTTGGGACGCAATAATGTCATTTATTGACTTTTAATTTTTATATAGTGAAGCTACGAAAATTCAAAAGTTAATACAGTTCATATTAGCCTAGTTGATAATTGTAATATGTTGTCACATGAATAGTTGAAGTAATAAAAAGTATAAACATCCAGATAAAAAGAGTATGATTTGAACTTTCATTCTCTTTATACTCCTCTCTTATGGTGATGAATTAATTACTCTAATTAGTTAAAGAAATAATTCCAATACGAGAAATTTGGTTCTATAATTAGCTATGAAATAAAATTAATACTTCATTTCTACTTATGATTCTCTTCATTCTAATGCCAATTATTTTTTTGATACACTATCTTTACTTTATGTGATCTTTTTACGCATAGAACATTCATGGTTATGACAAATTTTATTTTATTTTTGAAAAAGTAATTGAACAAATTTCAATGTTGTTGGTAGTTTTGAAAGATATGGTTAACATTAAAATCAATTTCATTATATTTTCAACAGTAACTAAAAAATAGTTTTGTAAAATCGGTTATAGTAATTTTTTTTTGTTCACATTTTTTTCACACAAGTAGAATGCATAAAATATTAGAAATTAGATATTTTAAATGTTTATCGATTTGTTCATATTGAAAGAGGAGATGCACCTAAATAAGAATTTTCATTTTTTTTTCTAAATTTTAATATAATACATGATTTCTTTTCAAAAATTACATTTGGCAGTTTTTTTTTTTTTTAAAAAAAATATTTTAGAATTGTAGAAAAGGATTCAATTGACAAAAGGAATTTCTATCTAGACATGCATGTAATTTAGGATGATATACAAAAAAAATGAACAACGGTAACTACAATTGTCAATCCAGGAATTAACCAAAAAAAGGATTTTTTTTTTATCTCATTCTCATTACTGAAGCTTTTCTACATTATTGTTATTGATTTTTATTTGCCTGAAACATTAAAATTAATACTTTACTGTTAATTTTGATGTATTTGTTGATTATCTAATATAAAAAAACTAAGTTAGAAAATTGAGACATTCTTGCTCACTCTTTTCTATTGTGATTAAATTCAAAAAATTAATTATGTACTAATGATAATTTCACATATAATATCTACCGTTCAATATTAGAGGCGATAGCAAGATTGTAATGAATTATTTTGATGTTAGTTTTGTTATTGTATTTCTATAAATATTAAATATTCAATCAAATGATTTGTTAAATTTTTTTTTATATTGAAAAAATAATTTTTCAATTTTAATTTGAGGGCAGCCAAAATGATATTTTCTCAGTAAGTGGATATTCGCATTTTCAAATTTCTAGCAATACGTAAATTTAAGTATAATATTCATGATTATACATTTTTATTAAACATATTTCAATAAAAATCTTGATTTATCTGTTGATTATCTAACATAAAAAAAAAAAAAAAAAACTAAATAAAACTCCAAAATTTGGGAGGGTTTTTCTTACTCGTGATTTTTCTTAAGATTATTTTTTTCTGAGTTGATTATTGATAAGTTAACTAATAAAATATTATATGTGAATATAAAACTGAAATGGACTTTTCTTAATTTTAGTTTATGGTAAAAATATTTTTGTAAATATTATATGACAGTGATATTTTGTTAAAAATTGTTATCAAATTGAAAAAAATATAATTTATCAATTTTAGAAATTATTGAAGGTGGCTAAATTGCCTTTACCAATGTTTGTAAATTTTTACTTTTAAAATTTTAATCTATAAAAATTTAAATTTTATATTAATATTATTAATAATTATAAATTTTTATTGAAATTTTTTTTAAAAATTATCATTAGTGTAGAATAGTATGCCTAATTAAAATTTATATTAGTCATGCTCAAATAATGACTCACATAAATTAGAGAAATTATATTATGAAGCGGTTTTTCCACGTCATTTTTTACATGAAATGACTAATCAGTCAGTAAATGACATCTATTATTATTATTATTTTTTAATTTTAATTTTAATTTTAACTTTAACTTTAACTCTTTCACTAACGCCATTTCCCTTATTTGATTTTAACCTAAATTAAACTCTTTCACTATTCAGCACCCTGCCCATTTACCTTCAGTGACACCATCACGAATAAAAATTCAACAATCCAGATTTTTTTCTCGCGTGCGAACTTTCCAGAAATTCGGAGAAAGCTACTCCTAAACTTGATGCTTTCTGATGTCCCTGGTATGAAAATTAATGCACCTGCCCTGTCTTTCCCTTACTCTAACAATAAACCTGCCCTGTTTTTATTTTTAATTTAGATGTAATTTGTTTAAAAGCTTGAAATTGTTTAATATCTCTTGTCTGGTTTTGTTTTTGGTGATTTTGTATTGTTCATTTCTTTCAGATTCGTTAAGTGGGAAACGTTACTGCTTGGTTTAGATTTGAATTGGTTATTTGATTATGTGATGTCTTTCATTTTTATTCAATACTATGATTTTGATGATAAGAGTCCATTATTGTTTGAGGAAGAAGAGTATTATAGACGTCTTGCAATACCAGATTGACTGGAAAGCTATGAACATAAGACAGCTTATAGGATCATCTACAAAAAGTTTATGTTCATTTGTTTATGATTATGCTATGTTTTCTTCTTCCAATCTTTAGTTCATGAATATTATTTTCAGTAAATAGGTGTTAGGTAATTGAAACCATTCAACATACATTGAAGCAGGTGTTGGTTCTTAATATAGCATAATATTTTTGCTCTAATGGTAATGGTGAAGAAATATACTTCCAGTCATATCTATTGAACCATCTGTAATATAGTGCCAACTTGGAAAGGTTTATTTGTGTCTTTTTATCTGTCAGATTTATATTTTTCTATGTCGTGTCTCATTCATCTCAGCTACTGGATAATGCTTGGTTGTTTTTGATGGGAAGGGTATTTTTAGTGCAGCCAGTGTCTGGTGGTGAGTGCAAATAGTGACCCACCAAAAACCTGCTTGGAGCCTAATGGCCATGGCAATTGTAGTAACAGATGCAGACAGTTTGCACGCGAGATTGTTGAATTTTTATTCGTGATGGAAGGTAAATGGGCAGGGTGCTGAATCCTTGTTTTGAAACAAGGGTTTTAGTGAAAGAGTTTAGTTTAGGTTAAAATCAAATAAGGTAAATGGCGTTAGTGAAATAGTTAAAGTTAAAGTTAAAGTTAAATTAAAAAAAAAATTAATAATAACAGGTGTTATTTCCTGACTGATTAGTCATTCCATGTCAGGAATGACGCAGAAAAACCATTTCATAATATAATTTCTCCATAAATTAACTCAATAATAATGAGATTTATAATTTGTATGACTTTATTATCACACAAATAATGTGAAAGATAAATGTAAAACATTTCATTATTTTTTTAGCTGGTTTTGAATTGACATTGTTTTGCTACAAGTTGTTGTCATTTTTTTTTTCAATTAATTAGAGAACTAAGTTATCCGAAAACTTAATAAAATGAAATAAGTTAAATTTTTGAAAATACAAATAAAAAACTCGTAACTATTGTGCTGGTTGAGATTACATATAATATTGGAGGAAACCAATAATTGCAAATTCTAATATCAGAACTTGATGAAAGGATTCTCTCATATGCTAGAACTATTCCTCATTATGTCAAAAAGGAGGAGAAGCGAAAGCAAAAAAAAACCACTTGGGTAGGTGAAACGGTTAAATTAAAGAGAGCACCATAAGCATCATCATCAACAACAAGAATCTTTGCAATTACCTTGTAGATGAATTCAAGCCTGTTGAGGTTTTTAGGTATTTAGGTGGTGAATGATAGAGAATTAAAAAAAAAATGATAATCCTGAAAATTTTGTAGAGTTGGCTGATTGATGACTCAAATTTAACGTTGTATTTTCAGAAATCACTTTCCTCACCATTGTAATTTTCTAGATTCATGAATTTTAAATTTGTTTGTTACTTTATTTATTTATTTTTTCGTTGTGACAGAAACTTTAGAATGAAGAGATAATACAACTTTTATTTTAGTCCCTTATTTTTGTATTTTTTCTAAGTACATTGACATTGCTATGGCGGTGAAATCTGTTCATTTGGCTCAGCATGCATTTGCATCTTCATTTTTTTGCGTTCATACTATTTATTTAAACACTTCAATTTATAAGATAAATATTTCAATGTAAAGCCATTTTTCCACATCCATATTCCAATTCTCATATTCCTATAACCATATACGTACAACCTAATGTGAATCTTTATTGCAAGACAACAGCTGAAACCAAGGAAATGCCAACTAATTAATTAAAATGTCTGTGTAACATAGCTTTCAAGTAAAACGAATTCGGGAAATCTATTATAGCTAATTAAGATAACACACATTTTTATTAGTATTTTCTGGAAAATTTTCATATTTTAGTTTTTTTTTATCAGGTTCACCCTTGGGACTACAACAATTACAATACAAATTGATTAACTATTATAAACTATTGCTAATACTAATAGAGTATTAGTAAAAATATACAGAATACAGTATTAAGAAATATTGATTATGGATCATGAAATTGTACAAATCAGAGAAATGTTTTTCACTTGATGATGGTTACTTTTAACATTCAACATTTCAATGAATATGTTGACAGAAATGGGAATTTGCCTGATACTTTGTAATTATTTTGCTTATTTTTTGGTTGTAATATGCAGCAGCATGGTTTTATTTTTTGGTCTTATTTTTTTTTTTTTAAATTAGAATGGTAATGAACAGCTTTATGGGCAATTACAATTGTCAATCCAAGAAATAAACAAAAAAGGAATTTTTTTTAGTCTCATTCTCATTGCTGAAGCTATTCTACATTATTTTTATTGTTTTTTATTTGCCTGAAATATTATTAATAATACATTACTGTTATTTTTTTTATGTATTTGTTAATTATCTAATATAAAAAAATTAAAGTTAGAAAATCGATACATTCTTTCTCATTCTTTTCTATTGTGATTAAATTTTTTAATTCTGGAAGTTGTTTAGTGATAATTTCACTTATAATATATATCGTTCATCATTAGATGCGATAGATAGATTGTAATGAATTCTTTTGTCGTTAGTTTGGTGATTGTATTTCTATGTTTATTATGTTTTCTTAAAATAATTTATCAATTTTAATTTGAGGGCAGCTAAATTGATATTTTCTTAGTAAGTGGATATTTGCATTTTCAAATTCTGAGCAATAAGTAAATTTAAATATAATATTAATGATTATAACTTTTTATTAAACATATTTCAAAAAAAATCTTGACTTATATGTTGATTATTTACCATTAAAAAAATATAAACTAAAAAAGTGGGAGGGTTTTTCTTACTAGGGATTTTCGTTAAAATTATTTTTTCTGAGTTGATTAATGATAACTTAACTAATAATATTATATGTGATTATAAAACTGAAATGGACCTTTCTTAATTTTAGTTTTTGGTAAAAATATTTTTATAAATATTATATCACAGTGATATTTTTGAAAAAAATAATTTGTTAAAAATTGTTATATTGAAAAAACTATAATTTATCAATTTTAAAAATTATTGAAATTGACTTTATCAATGTTTGTAAATTTTAATTTATAAAAAAATTAAGTTTTATATTAATATTATTAATAATTATAGATTTTTTATTGAGAAATTTCATAAAAAAATTAACCCGTGCTTAAGAATACCATTAGTGTAGAATAGTATGCCTAATTAAAATTTAAATTAGTCATGCTTAAATAATGGCTCACATAAATTAACTCCATAATAATTAGGTTTACAATTTGTATGACTTTATTATCACAAAAATAATATGAAAGATATATGTAAAACATTTCTTGATTTTTTTTAGCTGGTTTTGAATTGACATTCTTCTGCTAGAAGTTGCTGTCATTTTTTTTTTTTAATTAATTGGAAAAACTAAATCTGCGAGAGCTATTAAAAAACTTAATAAAATCAAATGAGATAAATTTTTGAAAATACAAATAAAAACCTCGTAAGATATAAATATTGGAGGAAACCAATAATTAGAAATTGTAACATCAAAGTACAACAAACAACTAACTGAATTCATCATGTCTTTCTAATTAAATTTTTTCTTTCAAAGATTGTGTGCGTCATTTGCTTCTCATTTTTCTAATTTTATTTATTTGCTGAATAGTACTTGGTCATATGGTTAATTGATTTTAGATAGGAATATAAATATCAATATTATTGAAGAATGTAACTTTACGAATTTAATTATAGTATATTTTCTTTGAGGGTGAAGAATTAGTGTGTGTATATATATATATTTTAAACATCAGAAAGATATAATCTTGAAAAGGTTTAAGAAGAGGCTTATCAAAACTTTTATGACCAAGAGAATTAAAAGAAACAATCTTAAATACATAATCATTTACTTAAAAATTTCTGAAACATATCGCAAATTTATTTTTGTTTATCATGCTATACAATAGCATATAAACATTTTTATAGCTATTGTAATATCCGTAAATCAATGGTTTTTATTTGATATTAATGTTTGTTGAGTATATGTATTGGGATGGAGAATCAGACTATTCATTGTTGTGTTAGTAGTGTAAGAAAGAATTTCTATTGCTCGTATATGCTGTGAATGCAAGTTTATGTAGAAGGATTTTATGGAGTGGTATTGTTAGTAGCTCTACTTCTATGGATATTCCTTGGTTAGTCCAAGGCGATTTTAATGTAATGTTAAGAGATTATGAACGAAGTAGGGTCATGTAGTTCAAGATAGCATTTCTAGAGATTTTTTAGGATTGTATAATGGATGCCGAACTAGAAGAGTTAAGATGGACAAAGTTTGTATACCTGCACCTAGGGGTGAGTATGAATCGATTAACTAAATTATATAGTAAAATTTTAAACCGAATCATATTTATCGATTTAATCATATTTAGAATCACAATTAAATCAATTATTTTGGTTATCCAATTAATTGGTTAACTAATTAAACTGGTTTGGTTACACCGTTTCTTTGAATTTTTTATTTGTAATAATTTTTAGTGCATATAATATTGAATTAAAAAAAAAAAACCCAAACATTAATACAACTTAAAAGTATATAGGATAAATGTTTAATAAGTAATAAAATAATTGTATAAATGATAAGTCTTCCAAATGATCATTAGTATTTCATATATTTCCAATCCTATTGAAAAACTAAAAGTCTTTTTTAGGTTTTTTTTTTTAAATAAGAAGTTATTAATATACTAAAAGTTTAAAATGTATTTTCACATTTAATTTTTGGTATTAATAGTTCGGTTAACCAACTAATCATACTATTTTTTATATCTTTAGTCGGATTGATTAATGACAGTTTTACAAAATTAGCAACCTAAACCAAATCATTATTTTTTGAAACAATTTTAAAAATCAAACTGAAACTTAGTTTACTGATTCGGTTAATTTTTATTTTGAATTGATTTTTCAATTCCACATATTAGTTTTTAGGTTTTATTTGCTCACCCCTGCTAGTACCAATAATCAATTGATTTTGGTAGCTGTTGCTAGGAATGATTCAGGCATTTTGATGTCTAGTTTTTCTCGTAAGGTCATCTCCAACGCATGATGCAAATAGCAAAATAACGGGATGGCTCCAATCCCACATCAAAATGAATATCAACAGCAAAAAATTCATGTACTTTTACATTTGCAATATTTTGAACCAATTTTAACTTTATATTATTTTATTTCCTTTTTCATAATATTTATTTTGTTTATTTTTTAATTAATGAATATAAAATTATTTGAATGTATTACTATTTATATTTTCAAAATTCATATGATTATTTATATTAATTGCATATATTATTAATTATATGTATGTAATATATTTACATGCATATAGAATAATTTTATATAAATATTAAAAACTTTACATTAATCTTTTTTTCTTTTTTGAACAACCATTAACTTTACATTAATCTTAAAACATCACACATTACTAAAAAGTCTACATAAATATTAAAAGTGCTACATAAATATAAAATATTTTAGTATTATTTTTACTAAATTTTAGTTTCACTTATATAAAATTGAATTAAGATAATTCATAATTTAATTATATTTTTATAGATATATATAATGTTTTATTTATAAATAATAATAATAATAATAATTAAATTGGATGAATATGTATGAAATAAAAAATATGAGTATAATTTGTATCGATAATAAAAAGTAAGGAAATGATAAAAATAAAAGATATAAAAGAATATACAAAATATATTTCTAAGTGCAAGCACTTGCACCATTTTGATGTTTTGAATTAGAGATGATCCACGTACTCATTTTAAAAGCTCTTCCTCTAAGAGACTGTTTTGAGCAATTGGTAAGTAAGGGTGGAACAAAGGTGATTCCTTCAAGTAATTGCTGTCAACTCTCAAGCTTCTGGCAATGGGGAATTTGCCATGATCATAGCAGGATCGATTCACTCCAGCAGCCTTTTCATTGGATTTCATGAAGTGGCAAAATCTGCTTATGCTTCTCAGTGTCATTCTTATTAAGCCATTTGGCTTAACTATTGTGTTTCATTTTCGTTGATATACTCCCATTTTTGAAGAAAAAATAGATATATGATACACCAGGAAAACATTCACCTTGGACAGAATGCACTCATATCCGTAAGATAAATTATACATGTTCTCACAAAAAGGCATTGATCGATAGCTACTTATTCATGATGTTGCTATAACAGAAAAATCCGCAATCCAGCATAGTTGAGTTTAGCTTAAATTGCCCAAGAAAAGAACTGAAGATTTATGCTGGCTCAGTAGAAACTCAATCCTGCAGAATGAAGCTGAATGACTTTACATCAACTCTCAGGTTCAGATGTCTTTTCCTCTTTAGGAGGTGCAAACTGTTTGCTGAGACGAGATCGTGTCCAGGGATCCAAAGGATCTCTCTGTGGTGGTTGAGGTGTTGGTGGTTTTGACTGCCTAAGCTCATTTTCTCTGTCAATGAACCTGCTCAAATGTGTAAATACTTCAATCAAATAGAAAGTAGAGGGGCCCCAGAAGAAAGACATAAGGAGAAAATTGAGAGCATGCATATGTATAGAAGTATGCATCTGATTAATTCATTGGATGCTTATCTTTTCCAAAAAAAAAAAAAAATCTCAATGCTGTTTTGTTAAATTGATGCCTAAGTTCATTGGAAAACTTCAGTCTCAAAATCAGTAAATTGCTCTTGAAACCGTTAAGTGATTGTATCATTTCAAAGATTATACACCCTACACTTAGCGATCATCACCAAATAAGAGAAAACAAACACTAACATCACATTTCTACAAATGAGAAAATACAATTGTGCAAAGTTGGGCAGCATTAGAATTGGGTCTCCATGCAAACAAATGATTGAGTGAACAAATATCTTACTCAATATATGCCATTGGTGCAGCATCGCCAACTCTTATACGTGTCCGAAGCAGTCTTGTGTAGCCACCAGCTCTATCCCTGCAACACATAAAATAAGAACAAACTTAAATATTATATGGATACAAAAAGAAAAAAAAAAAAGTGAAAACATAGGTCAAGGTTTTACTTATAACGATAAGCCAATTCTGTAAACAATTTGTGAATGACATCATCCCCTCTGACAAAAGCAGCAGCACGCCTTGCAGCATGAAGGGAACCCTGCAATTTGTTTCAGAAAAGGGAATGAACTAATGATGGTAGGTAAGATTCAACTTAATACATCTGTAGCTTAAAAAGGTCAAGACCTAATTATGGTCCTGCTAAGGCAAGGCACTTGAAGAGAAAATAGTATAAACCTTCATCATTTTTGCATGAAGTGGCAACTCTTAAAACCCAAAGCAGCACCCTTGTGGTTGCAAGCTCAAGAATTCAAATGGTCCCTCAAAAGGGATAGGTTAGAAGTTAAAGATCAAAAAGTTTTGTTTGTTTTGCACTGAAGTGTTCTCCAACTTTAAAAAAAAAAAAAAAAAAATTGGCAGAAATAAACTTTAGATCTTCCAAATTTAATGTGCATATGAGTTTAAATATCCTTAGACTTGAAAAAACTTTCCAAATATTCCCCATCATTTTCAGTCGCACAAAATACTGTAAAGTAATATCATTTTCCAAGTTCATACTAGGAATATTCCCAAAAAACTGCAAAACTAGCTTCATTTATCTTTTGTTTGTTAATCCACCAAAGAAAATTATTATTAATGGCAAAAGCAGAATATAAAACCTGCTGCAAATAGCAGCAAAACAATTCAAAACTGTATCTAAACAAAAAACAACTAATTAGCAACAACAGGTGTGTCATTCCCCTGACTCTTATTATAGAACTTCAAAATAATACTTTAATCCTTACAAATGTGTGGTCTAACTAAGTTCACCAAAAGCTAAGCTATTGTGTAATATTCACTTAACCAGTCTTAATGTTTTGAGTGGCTGTTTTCTCTAATTGTGTAATGTGTGGTCTTGTATCTCCAGGTTTCTGTTTTTGTTCTCTGCTTGGGCCCTTTTTTTTTTTTTATCACTTGCATTAGGTTAAGGAGTATTAGGTTAAGTCTTTTGGCTGTGGGTAGTTTTATCTCAACAAAAGTTCTTCCTTCTCTTGTAATTTAATAAAATAAATTACTTTTAAGACACAGAAAAAACTCGGCTAATTAGCAAAGCTAGTAACTAAGTTGGTAGACCAAAACTAATTTCATGAAAGAAAGAGACTAATTTTTCATGTGCAATAAAGTATCATCCAATGATATAACTAATCATCAATAAGTTACCTCTTTCCCCAACTGTACCATATTATCAGCAAGTCGCCGAATTTCTTTTGCCTGCAAAAATTTGAAAACAAAATAAAAGTTATGTAACCATTTTAGAATAACTAGATAATTTATTGCATTAATAAAAAATAAAAAAGAAACATGGGCTCAAACATATTATGTCCAGTGAAAAACAACAACAACAAGAGAACTCTTTTAATTTACTGAAATTAGGGTAGCAATAGATAAAAGAAAACACTGTATGAGCCACAGCCAACCAAATCTCAAGAATTACAACTGAACACGAGAAATGCATAATTAATGTAGCAACTAGCAACTATGAGCTTCTTAGGAAAATTTTTTGAGCTTGAACACTTGATGAAACTTTAATCTAAAAGGTATAGCATCCACAATCAATGCAATAAGAGCCTGCACCAAATAGCAAGAAAAGAGAAGGTAGGAGATGAAACTCCCAAAAGGGTCAACACTCAGCAGCATATAGTTCCCGAAACACCATGGTTTCAGATGCGAGAGTAGAGCAGAAATGAGTGATTAGGATCATCCAGTAGCGATCTTTTTATACTTTTGTCTCAAATTTAAAAAATAATGTCGTATTTAAATAAATTCTAGGGGAACAGAATCTCCAATCTGTTGAAACAATGAAAAGGGCTGGAATCAGATTTAAAAATAAAAATCCGCTAAGATCAAACGTAACCCATTAGTCTTAAACCCTAGAAAAACCCTGAAACCGGTAGAAAGGAAGTACCTTGGCAACAGTGGTTTCAATGCGTTCGTGCTTCACCAACTGGGAGACCATTGTTCTACATAATCATCATCATCATGTATTAATGAATCTGCTAAAGAAAAACAAGCAAAGATTTGGGATGAAGCAAAGAGCACCTGAGCATGGACATTCGGTGACCAGTGGGTCGATTCAGCTTTCTGAATTTGGTCATTTTAATCGCAAGCTTTAGTATCTTATGATGATTTCTTGATTCAGGAACACAAGAGAAATTAAATAAAACCCTTGCTTCCTTCCTTCCTTCCTTCAAGTTTCAGGACTGCACGCCCACTCTACCTGCTAAATTGCTAATGGTGGCTGCTGTACTGATCAATTTTTCTTTTCAGAATAAACACCAATTGGGTCCCTGAACGTTTTAGCAAGGTCAATTTAGCCTCTATATTAGATTTTTTGGTCTAACTTAGTCCCAAAATATTCAATGAAGCTCAAATTGATCCTGAAAATTGTATCTACTTATTTTTTTCACTGGAAATTCTTATTTATTGTGTCTTATTTTTATTATTTACGTATAAAATATTTAAAATATATGTCATAAATCTAACTGTAATGAATTTCAAATAGTTAAAAGTTTCCAATTTTTTATGCAAGCATAAAACATTTTTTAAAAAATTATAAAAATCATACATGATATTTTAGTTAGTTAAATTGGTTTTTATGTTAAAAAGAAATTAATTTTCAATGAAAAAATTAAAATAAATTTATTTTTTAATATTATATTTTATATCTAAATTTATATCTTATAAAATATAAAATTTAAGTATCCATCAGTGATTTTTTGAAATATGTTTTCTTATTTATTTATAAATCATTATCTGTTAAAATTATACTTCACATTTAAGTTTATTTATGCCTTAGAAATATTAATTTGATAAACTGCAACAGAAATCGAAATTATAATACTAAAATAATTCTTCATTTTAATTAACTGTTATAACTAATTTACAATCTAATTAACATATTGGAGAGTTTTCTTTTTTAATTTCTACGAAGATTTTTTTATTAACTAACAAAGTTATAAAAAATTTCAGTATTAATATTTTAATTTTAATTTTATTTTGTTTTTGTATTTTTAGTATTTTAATATTATACACACACATATTAAAGTATAAAAACTTGAAATTTTAAGCATAATTTTCTTAAAAGATAATGTATAACTAAATATTAAAAAATATATTTCAAAACTATATATATATATATATATATATATATATATATATATATTTTAAAAGGTACATTTATTTCGGGTTTTTTTTTTTTTGGAATATTCTTAAAATTTTGTGTTATTGGAGTTACATGTGTAAATCTGAAATTTATATAGCATTAATATATATTTTCAATTTATCCAAATGTGTAACATTGATTGTTTACATGTTCTCCACCTTTTTTTAGGTCTCCTTAGATTCGAAACCTATAAGATTTATAATTTTTAGGCTATTTTCAACGTACAATATCAAAATGCATCACATTTTACTTCAAAATATAATATTTACACTAATTTTATTCTAGTATATTTCCTATTTTTTTACTTTAAAAAATATTCCGATATATTATTTTTCATATTTCATTTTATATTATTTATACATTTAACACTTTATAGTTTACACTTATATTTACTTTTTTTTGACATATACATTCAATAAAAATATATTTTATTATTTATCAAGTTTGTTAGAAATCAATAAATCAAATTTTCTTGCCAATCATAAGATAGATTTACTATTTATATATTAAAATTATATATAAATAAAATCATAAGATAAATTTAATGCAGAATTTTAAATGTTATATCTTTATTTATTATAAGTCATCTTTGATATTAATTCAATGTCGAAATGTACAATTGGTCCCAACTTAAATATTTCTGAAAACTTCAATCAATAATGCTATAAAACGTCAAGGTTATTAATATTTATAGAAAATTATTCAAGTCTATGACATAGAGACTAAATTTATGTTAATTGTTCAAGTGAAATCCAAGGAGAATATTTCTGAAAAACCAACAACAGGAATATTTTAATGATAAGGACAATCGATTAATACCAAAGCGTACACTCGCAATTTAGGTGAGAAAAATACAAAGTGTCATAGTGAAAGACACCCAATATTGTAAATTGATTAAAGATTAAAAGCACTATTGTATTCGTATTCGTCAGGAATAAATTGATACTATCATGATAAAGTATGCACACGAGCATTTTTAGAGTGGAATTTAGTGTGCGATTGAATAGCATGGATTGGAAATGCCCTTATGAGTTAGAAATGAAAATGATATGCAGGCCACCAAGTCTAAGTACTATAAAAAACCCAAATTAAAATTGGCTTTTTGCTTTTTCTACTTAATAGTGCATAGATTTATCCTAAAAATTTCATTTTGAATTGGATTTTAATTATTCACCATATTCATGTACAAGGATCTCCACTAAGCATATATGGTTGAATATTTAAGTACCCAATTCATATTTGACAAATTCTTAGGCTCAATTCCAACATCAATACACAACCGAGATAGATTGTATGGTGTGACCTTTGCCAATGAAACTTGCTCTCACTTCCAGGGGATTTTTAAATCTCTTGGGGTCTATCAGTAGTTAATGAGGCTTGAGTTAGTCAGTTTATGCGAAGGTATCAGGTTTGAATTCTAGAGATGTAAAAGTTTTGAACAAAATATTCTTACCTACACACTTTATGATAATAATAATAATAATAATAATAATAATAATAATAATAATAATAATAATAGCTGTTGATAACTATAGTCTATAGTAGTTGATAATAGTTGTAATTAATGATGAGGCTTGTATAAATCAAGTCATCCGGGAGGCCACCAAGCAAAAAAAATTTCCAACGTCAATACAACCATCTAAGAAATCTATTAAAATTGACTTTGTATGAATTGAATTTTATCATCAAAATTGATGTGTTTTACCTATACCATATATAAAGCTCTGTTGCCAAAAACTGCCAACTTGCTCCATGATTATACTCTATTTCCATCCATTCGATGAAGTTGCAGAAGTGTAGGTTCCACTGGTAGAATTCTGCAGCTCCTTGGCGCTGGAGAGGGTCACTTTCTACTATGAGCGTTGGTTGCCTAATGTACAATGTCATATTTGGGTGTTCCTTTTTTTTTTTTTTTTTGTTCTTTCTGCAGCTGGTTTTTCCCCATTTTCCAAATAAATGAAATGATGAAATAAGAACAAATTTGAAAAAAAAAAAAAAACCCAAGAAATATACTTTAATGCGTTAGGTTAATTACTTCCTCAGCACAATAGCAATCTCTTGATCATTTAATAGAAACATGGCTGGCTTCATTTCTTGTTTTTCTGCTAACCCTTGCATATTCTGTTTATACAATTGTTGTTATGGTATACATGTCCGAATAATAAAATGTTACATGAAATCGAGGAAGGCTGGCTTGTAATGCTACAAAGGACACCGCTAGAGTTGTAATACCTAAGCAGCTAAGCTTAATATCGTGCAAACGTTCAACAAATTCACATAAAAAGCAGTAGAAAGAACAATGTGGCAAAACCCGAACCCAGCTTCTCCCCCCAAACCCTCTGAAAACTGGCCTAGGAGGGAAGGAAATCCTGAATTCTCAAAGCTTTTAACCGCATTTGCAACACTGAAGTTTCACTTCATTCAATAAAAACCAAATATTAATATTGAAACGTTTACAATTGCAATGTGGCCAACCATCCACTTTATTCACATTAGGCAAAATCCATTTTTAAGCCCTTGAACTATAGTGATTTTTTCTATTAAATCTCTATCCTTTTATTGTATTGCATTGAACCCCTATACTATTATTTATGCAGCTATTGAGCCCAATTTGACAAATTTCATAAATATATTTCATATTATAAGGACTCAATACATACATAAATAATAGCATAAGAGCTCAATAGTTACATATATAATAGTATAGGAACTCAATGCAATGAAATAGAAGGATAGGAGCTCAATATAAAAAATCACTATATTTTAGGGGCTTAAAAATGGTTTTTGCCTATGAAATATGCTATCATGTGACTGAAAGAAGAATGTATGCATCCTATAATAACTATAACATGCAATTTCAGTTTTAGCAGCAATAGGAAAGGAGCATATCCCAACTCACACAATACCATATGGCATTGATTCATATATAACAACAGAATGGGTCGATCAATCTAACGAGGGAATTCCTTGAAACCCAAGAATAATGTACCCATTTGTTGCACTAAATAGGCAGTCCACAAAATGGGCATCTTGATAATAATTCCTATTCAGACTCTTAAATATCCTATGGAGGTTTAAGAAATGAAAGATATAAGTAGCAGTACATGTATACAAAATTCAGGACATTCCATTTTGGTAGAAGCAAAAAATTCCAACGATACTTCACCATTTACAGAATGGCCAAACAAATTCTCAGTGCACATATAAGACAAATCAAAGACATTAGCGAGAAATTAGGCAGTCCCTCATAACAACTGATAATGCCAAGAACAAAAATAGTTGTTCAAATCCAAGAAAACTAATACACATTATTTTTGTTTAACAAGATGCCCATTTTATTTGCTCTTTCAGGTAGGAACGTCCAAGTCCAAAGACCCTGAAAAAAATCTCATAACCAAAAAGATACAACAAAATTGAATGGCAATGACCCTTTTGGCCACAATAAAATTAGCGTGGACTAACCATCTGTCAACCAAATAATATCATCAATGCTAAAATTAATGGCAATGATAATTCGCCTCATTCTAACAACCTTGGACTAAACCAACCACCAACCACATAATATCATGAACAGTGCACGGTGCCTCCCTGCTCTCCAAATAATATCAAATCTTCTAAATGTTTAGACTTTGTTTATTATTGCACATGATGTTTTTTCACCTTTCACTTAAATAATATCACATCCCTCACAAGCAAAGAATGACCTAAGTTACCTTCCAAATATGGTACACAGCTATAGGAACTTATGCAGCTGCAGACTGTTTATCTTCATGATCTTCAAGATTCAGAGCTTGAAGCAACTTTGGCCAAGATTCAGGGATTCCTCCAGGAAGTTCGAACTCCAACAACTTCCCACGATGGCGGTAGAAATCTTCAACAGGTTGACTCTGCAGCAACAGAATAATTTGCAACAGTTCACAAAATGATTCACAAATGAAGATGTAGTTCTTATGGCCCAAATGTTAAAATATTTGTTTTGCTTTACATGACATTTGGTGCTAAACAGAAAGTCAAGGTTGGAATCAGAATTCACCTTGTGGTCCTATGACATCTTAATTGGTTCACAATTAGGAGAGCAAATGGTATGTTATAACGTGCTTTTCTACATCATAGTCAAGGCAGCACTTCAAGTGAGTGCATCTATAAATTACCAATTATATGTGATGTAAAAACAACAGGAGATGAAGCAGAGGTGACAAAACAGGTTCATACTAACATGATAATTTATACACACAGCAACATACTGAATCATCAAAACACCCAAAACAGCAGCATACACACATTGGAGTGATACATATGTAAACCAATACCTGCGGGTATGTTAGAATAATTAGTAACAAAATTATTTGACATCAGATATTCCTAACAACACCAAATGAAAATCAAAGCAGCAATGAACATTGAACTCCGATCTAACATTTTGCTAAGACATAACCCCAGTCTAACTATTTGCTAAGAGACAAACAAATAATGGACTTGTAACTCGCACCATATGGCCACGACCTAAGGCAATATCATTGTTCAGTTAGATAGTCGCATTTAAATGGGAAAAGAAACCAGGTGCAATCATTGTACATGGTGCGTGTGTGAGAGAGAGAGAGAGTGTGTCCTATTGTTTAAAATTGAAGTTATTCGAGCATTTTAGAAATATATATTCTCATGAAATTCCTCTTGCTTCTGTTATTTATGCAAGTCGTGCAGAAGTATAAGGGAAAAAAAAGTGGACTGTCTGTGTAGAGGCTATGACAAAAATTGAGAAGAATGAATAGGAAAGTAAGTAAAAGGGGGGCAAAAAAAAAACAACTCCTGACACTTGAGCTGCCATGAGGTTTATTTATGTGTTTGTGAAAGCAGCATGCAGATAAAAGTATTATAACTCTTCAAAGAGGAGAGATATAGCGTTCTCCACAATTTAGAATGCAGTAATGTGCAAAAGAAACATGGTGCTTAATGCGTAGGCATAACTGAGAACCAAATGTTAGTAGTAAAAGCCATCCTCTTATGATCTAAGTGTCAGGTCATTCATTTCTTTTAGTGCATATTGACACATACTATTACTGGCATGCGGCAATAACAAGTGTGTGGGTGTGCTTTGATATAGATCTTGAATTTGTAGTTTCACTTCACGATTATCTTTAGTAATATACTGCACTCTGCCATATTTCATTTAACATTTTGACATCAAATTCAAAGCTTTCACATTTTTTTCCTGAAGCGGAGAGATTAAAAGACAAGGAATACTATTTATTATTTTACAACTTTTACTTCCACATATTGCACAAACTATATGAATGTCAATTTAATTGCCACATATCTTCTGAGATTACTTCTCTTCATTTTCTTCCCATAATCAAAACTATTTGGGAATTTAACATGCCCCACCACTTCTTCATAACGTACCTCCACTCTTCTCCCATACTAATTTTTCAGTAAGAATTGTGAAGACATCATACAAAAGTTATAATTCTTGAGTGTGTAACAAATAAAACTTAAATGTCAAAGGTGACTGATATTGTGTTATCTTCAGTAGAACTTGACCAATATTTGATTTTATTTAACAGCCACTCATATCAACAAAGAAAAATTACCATTTCATGGTAAATGCGAAGCCTCTCCATAACAACTTCTTCTGTATCATCAGATCGTTGGATGAGTTTTTTTGCACAATGAGGAGGAGGAAGAAGTGGAGCCATATACATTCCAGGCTTCCCATTCTCACCCTTGAGATCAATGCAGGCAATATTGTAGTTTCCTCCACACTCACTGCAAATCCTTCTTCCAAGGCATTTTGCAAGTAGAACTTCTTCCCTAAGCTTTAGGTTAACCACCAGGTCAATATCTGTTACACCCTCCAATATTTCCTGGAGGGTAACAAGCACATGAACATCATATTACAATACTGGAGACGAACAAAATTGTACAAGGAGTGCAAGATGGAAAATAGAAGGATCAAAAAGTAAAGAAAGAAATAATTTTGATCTGACCATGCCAACAGAAATAATTTTGATCTGACCATGCCAACAGAAAATAACACTATGGAAATTACTGATCTTCCTCTCAAAATGGTATATGCAAATCTTTTATCTAGATTCATAAGCATTTCTACAAAAAAGTTACTAAATTAGAAAAAAGCCAAATGACAAACCCTGCATTATAGTTTAATTGTATTGGATAGACCCTCATGAACCTTCAATGGATTCATATCAACGCTAATCAAGGCCCACATGTTAGGATCAATGCAGAAACAAAACCATCAGTCCATAGATCATCATTATTAAAAAAAAATTAATAACAGTAGAGAATCAAAATTTAATTCATATACGAAGAAGAGCACCTTTAGCTCCATAGTACTATCAGAAAATAGAAGTTCGCGAATTCCCATCAATAATTAAGCAAAGAAGAAGCTAAATTTGACCAAAGATTAAATTTTTTTTTACTACCAAATGAAAAACTTTCTTCCGAAACCCTCATTTTTAAAGTGCAAACAGTCTAATTATCATCTTCTAAAGGAAAAAAAAATGAAAATAATGACTCACCGCTTGTCTTATAGTTCGAGGAAAACCATCTAAAATAAAACCAGATTCACCTTTAGCTTCACCATCTTCAAGTCTTTTAGACAATAAACTAATAATAACCTCATCAGAAACTAATTTCCCTTGATTAACAATCTCCTTAAGCTGCAACAAACACACAGCAGCAAACATCGACAAAACAAAAATAAAAACTTTTCTTTTTCTATAAGCTCTGAGAGGCATAAAATCAAACAGGTTATACGAAATTAGAAAAGGAAACCAAACAGAACCTGAGAAGCTAGAGGACCAGAGGAATTGAGCTCGTCACGGACGAGATCACCGGTGGCGATATGAGGGACGCCGAGGAGATTAGAAAGACGAGAAGCATAAGTGCCTTTACCAACGCCAGGGCAACCGAGAAAAACCCATTGGATATTTCTGTCTTTAGGGTTAGAGCGATCGAGAATCAGATTCTTAGGGGTGAAAAAGGGAGAAGAAGAGGAAGATGTTCCTGAATTAAAAGCTGAAGAAGAATAAGAAGAGTACAAAGCGCGTGATATCAAACATGAGAAAGATTTGGTTCTGGTTATTGATCTTAATGAAGAAATCGCCATTGACGGACAGATTGGTTCGAACAGATATGAGAGAGAGCGTGGAGCTGGAGAGAGGAGGCTTTGGTTTAGCTTTGAGCTGCTGGGTCAATTACAGAGAAGAGCAAACACGAGAAAAGTCTGGGGTTAATTATAAAAAAAAAAAACTCATAAAATTTACCAATTTTTTTAAAAATTTTATAATTTATAGATTGATAATAATTTTATTATATGATTGTTCGAATAAAAAATTTGACTAAATTAATTTATTGAGCAGGTTATTTCAACAACTAAAATTATATAAAAAAATGTATTGTATAAAAAATATTTAGCACCTATCTAATATATTTTTAAGCAAAAGTGAAGTGCTACTTAAATTGTATTATTATTTATTTAAATAAAATATAAATAATTTTTTATATAATTAAATACATATACATCAAAAATAATTTTAATAAATCATTATCTCATTTTTTTTAAAAAAATTTATTATCTCATTTAATAATTTTGATGCATATGAATATGAAATCATTTTTTCGTAATCAATCCTTTTGTTTATTATTAACATTTTTTTGAAGTGCTTTTTAAATGAATTTGTTTCTTTGGAAAAATAAACATTTTGTAAAGCCTTTGCTAATAATTTTCAGGCCATTTTACAATTATTCAAAAATCCTATCATGCATTATGTTAGATATCAAAGAAAATCTATTTTGGCTTCAAAAGGTGAACTTTTTTAGATGAAAAAACAGAAATATTTCTTTCTCAATTTCCGTCAATGTCATTTTATATGCATTCTCAATTATAAAAAGAATATTTTAAAACTTTTAACTTATAAAAATATTTTTTTGGGTAGAAAAATATTAACAAAACAAAAGAATTTTTTTTATGTAATTTTTTTTAAAAAAAAGTGAGTTGAATTGTTTATAAAGTAAATTTATTTATTTTTTATCTCAATAGTTCACGTATTAAAACTAAAAATTTACAATATTTTTTTTTTTTAAAAAAAGAGTAAAGGTTGATGTTCTTTAGAATTAAATTCAGCACGTGATTAGTTAAAAAAGTGGGGGTTTTGAGTTTAGACGTTGAAATTTGGCCACGAGTGTGTTGCGACCACAATTGTACAACGACTGTGATTGAATTTTTGTTAAGAGTTTTTTTTTTTTTTTTTTTTTTTTTTCCTGAATAATATAAAACACATCAATGTCTTCATAAAATTATGATATGTGTTTAGTCTGGAGTTTGTGTTTTTGGTTTTGAATAAATAACATCAATGTCTCTGCATTAAACAATTTTTTTTTGGGGAGTAAAAATTATCATTCATTTAAATATAGGGGTCACTAAAATATTAAATACGAAATGAGAGAAATATAAAGAAAATGAAAAGAAATGAAGAATGACAACTATTAAATAGAAGGAATGAAAGATTTTTTAAAGGAAAAAAAATAAGAGGGAATAACAATTATAAATTTTATTGTGTTTGGTAATTTGAAATTATTAATAAAGAGAAAATAATAAGAAATATTTAAAAAGAAAATCTTTTTGGCACAAATTGTACTAAAAATATATGGCACAAATTAATTAATGCTAAATATAATTATTTATATATCCTTTAATAAATTAGATAAAAAAATTAAAAAAATCTTTGAGAATTTTGGCAAATATTTTTTTTTTCTAAATTTTGTCAAAATTTTTATTAATATGTATTACCATAGATAAAATATAAAATAATACTATATATAAACAAAATAATACTCAAATATATTAAATTTTATATTCAACAATATATTTTGCATGAAAATATGCATACACGCTTCCTATTTTGGTTTTTATAATTGGCAAAAAAAATTTTGTTCCTAAAACATAAAATGATGCGTGCCTGATTTTTAAAAGGACTATGAATTAAGTTTTCAATAATACTAATGTAACAATTAATTTCTTGAAATAATATTAACAGTAAAAATATTATAAATATTTAATATTAAAAATTAATCAATTGTAAAAAATTAAAATTTGTGAAATTTAAAAATACTATCTTATAATTAAAAGTAGTTATGCAACAAAATTATAACTACGTGATTTTGATTCTTTATAATATATATATATATATATATATATATATATATATATTGAAAATAATAATATTTCCATTGAAAATAAATTATAATCTTTTAAATTAAATTAAATTAAAATTTGATTAAATTGTATTTTATAATATTTATTATATATTAAAATTATGCAAAAATAAATTTTAAATATACGTAATTTTTTTATCATCATTCTTTTTGTATGATCTTATCATGAGAAAAGTTTTCAACGGAAATTATTTCTTATATGCATACTCTGTTGAATTTTAACATTAATTTATTTTCTAATTTTCACACATAGATTGAAATAAAAAAAATCTCAAAATTAACTAATACGTTATGATTAAAAAATTCTCTAATATTTTCTAATTAGAAAATTCCTATTTGTTATTTTTTTAAAATACGAGGCAAAGCCTAATACATTATAAAAGTTATATAATTTTTTATTAATTATAAATAATCAAAAATAAAATTTATCTAAATTTTTATTTAAAATACAAATTAAATTTAGAATTTAGCTAATCTAGCTAAATCTTAACTTTCATGATGAATTTTTGTATTTTTTGTTGTTCATTTTAAGAAAGAAGAGTCGTGTATCACTTGCACTCATTAATAAGCCACTAAGCCATCTCTTGAGAGATGGTAAATACACACACAACACAAAGACCAAATGTTAGGAAGAGGACGAGGTGGGAGTGGGTAAAGGTGAGCACAGTTTGATTTAGAGATTTAAAAATTAAAATTTCAAATTCAAAATTACTTTAAATTTTTTGTTCAGTTCAATTTGAAAATTAACATTTTCAATTCCAAAATCTATTTTTCTTCAATTTAAATAAATAAATAAAATATAATTTATTTAAACTATGAACCATTTCATAATTTAATCTAAATATATTATAAATATCATTACATTTGGAAATTAATTTAAATTAATCTCTTTTAAAAGTTTGATCTTATTCACATATTACATTTAAAGAATAAGAACTTCTTATAATAATATGTATTTTATAAATAGTAAAATACGTATTTGTAAATAGTAATATTCATATTTATGAATAATAAAATACGTATAAAGTAATCATATAATATAAAAAAAATTACATTATTTTTTTTACTAGATTAATAATAATCTTTGTAAACTAAAATCACAATAGTGAAAACATCATTAAAATAATATAAAACACATTTCCAAACAGTTATATTACTTATAACTTAATGGTCATTATTTAAATTAAAAATATACTCTTTTACAATACTTCTATAACAAGCTTAAGAAATAAAGGAATCAAGCTTCTCTAACGAGGATATTAGCCAACTTTATTCTAAAATTTTTATTCACATTCACTTAACTCTGTCTACTAACTATCAAGTCATGCTATCTGAAAATATTTATAAAACAAAGTAAAATGAGTACAAAAATACTCAATGAATAGATATATAAAGCAAAAAACAATTTGGGTAAACTAAACACATTTAACTTCTCAAATGATAATAATAGAGTATTTGAAATCACATTATAATCGACTTAAAATATTAAATTCTTTCTCGCTTTCAAACTTGTGCAAAGCATAACTAAGTCAAACACATGCCTTTTTAAACATTAATACAACATTTCACATGTATTAACCATCCTTATAATAAGCATTACAACCTAACCATAACATATGTGTCATCACAAATTCACTCTCTAAGCACATTTGAAGGCTAAACCTTCTACTACATTAGTACAGAATGATTCATCTCCCTTCACTGTCCTGCAATCAAGTCTCTTATTGTTTAGTATGCAACAATAACCAACATAATCTCAAATGTGCATATACCACCTTAGTACATTTACACAACTCATGTAGCGTGGTAATACTCAAATCCAAATGTCATTTTCACAAAATAATCAATCAAAACAATATTATCGCATTTATGATTTAATAAACATTCAAAATCAAACAGTCTTCGTCATATTTCAAAGAAGAGAGAAACCATATAGAGCATAAATTTATTTAAGACATCAAGTAAATAAAATGACTTCAAATCAGGTTACAAAACAAAGCATGTATTAATAATACATTTAACTTACACACTTAAAACCATTATTGTTTTGAAACTTAAATACTTTAAGTAATTTAAGTAGTAACCAAATTGAATTGAAACATTTATTACACATCTTTTCAAATTTACAAAACATCATTAAAAAACTCATTTTCTTGTTGTTATAAAAATATTTAAAAAGCTTGAACATCGATGTCACGACCCAAAACAGGGGTCATGACCGGTGCTAAGGAACGAGAATTCTTTCGAATCTGGAACCCTTAGCAAGCCTAAAATAAAATAAAACATGCAATACTAATAATAATAACATAATTAAAAAAAATATTATGCAGCGAAATAAAATCATAAATATCAAAATAATATTAATCAAATCCTCATCCCATATATAAATAAACTTTTAATACAAATCCAGTTCAAATATAATACAACATATTTTTAATAATTTTATAACTACTGCAGTGTCTAAATTAATAAAAATAAAACTCAAGTGAGCAGTTTACATAATGAAGCCGGGGTGGAAGAAATCCGGCATACAGGCCTGCTTCTGAGGTCTGAAGACGATGACTCTGCTGAAAAATAGTCAACGGAGGGGAGTCAGACCTCACTGAGTGAATTACTATAATATATATACATGCATACTAAATGCCAATGCACACAGTCAAAAGTATATATAATATGTATGTATACAAGCAAATACACATAGATGCAATAAAATCATTTTATATATTTTTATTTAAAATCACTATTTATGAAGAATCAAATAGAACCCTAGAAAATCGCAACCTCAAAACAGTGTTAAACAACACTCTAGCCATACAGGCTCACTTATTCCAATTATATTCACTTAATCCATTTAGACAGTAGACTGGCCCCGAGACACTAAGTCAACCAAGCTCCAACAGTCTGACTGTCAGTGTGATTGGTCCCGAGACACTTGGTCAACCGAGCTCCAGCAATCACACTCCTAAATCCTTTCTCACACATCAAATAATCAAATTCAATCAATATCCTTAAATAGGTTAGTAATATAGCCTAAATACTATCGGCGTACCGATACGTACTCGATCCTAATGCTGCCCACTAGGTAGCACGTTCTATCGATATCCTCCATTGAAATATAAAACATACATTCATAAAAATAAATGATGCATGAATTTAAATATAATAGCAACAATAACCATATATATACTAGAAATATACCAAAAGTAAACCAGGTATATTTCGAGTATGTATACGTCAAATAAATCCAATTGAATTACAAAATAAACTAGAAATGTATTTGAAAACATTTTAAGCATAATTCGTTAATAAAACATGCATATAGTTTAAAATATACCAAAAATAAATCAAAAGTAAACTAAAATAAACTCAAGTACTAATTAATACCATTATGCATTTTTAGTCAAAATAAAACATAGATTTCTAAAATCGTGCACCCTAGAGCATATATATATAGAATAGTAACTCACAATTATTGCGCTCCTTGAGATGGGTCCGATGGGCGTGGTCCACTAGGTCTCGGCCTCGGCGCAACTAAACAAACAAAAGTGACAGGAATCAGAACAAATCTAACAGAAGTTCTAAAGACTCGATCTAGAATACTAGAGACAGAATTAAAATGGGAATTTGACTGGACATCATGTTTTACGAGAATTCTACCGAAAATCCAACAGAACCTCCCCTGTAAAACAGACATCTCTCTACTCAAAGAGTAGAGCCGGCCCTGCAAAGAAACACACTTCAAAAAATAGACACAGAATTACAACCACAATCCCTCGGTCGGACTCCAAATTATAAATCACCCACCGAGGTCCACAATTCACAATATTTACAAAAATACCCTATACCAAAAATACATTTTATAAGTAGAAATTACTTAATTAACCCTAAAACACAGTAAACACCGATAAAAACTCATTTTATTAGAAAAATCGTATATTATATATATAATTGAAAATAATTTATGAAAAATAGTTTTAATTAGTTAAAAATACTAAATCATTTGTAGAAATCATTTTTATACCCTAAATAACTATTAAAACCGATTTAATTACATTTTTAGCCAATTTAGGGTAAAATTACCAAAATACCCTCATATATATAAATATACTAAAATTAATTCAAAAATTCACCAAAAATAATATAATTGCACAAAATTAATTTTCTCAACATATTTTTCAATGATATCACTAAATAAACTCAATAAACTAATTAATTTCAATTAAACACACAATTAACCCTATTTTTCCAAAATTACATAAACTATATAAATTCAAAATAAATATATAAAAATTCAAAAAAATTCCAAATAAATTTATATAATTAATTTCAACACCTATATTCATCATAAAACACAATTTCATAATTTAATTAATTAATTTTCAAAAATTAAAAAATAATAATAAAATAATCAAAAATACCCAAAAATCAAAATAAAATCCAAAAATTCTACAAAAATTCACAAATGAAGATTAATCTAAGAGGATAAACATTTGTGAAGGAATTTTTCATGAATCAATCAAATTAAAGCTAAAAAAATCAAGAACCCTCATAGGCCGAAATTGTAAAATCGAAACCTAGGCAAATCTAGACTATTTTAAGTGAAACAAAGCTTGGAATCACACTCACAGGAGCTCAAGGAAAAGATAGAGACTGGCAGTGTCGAAAACGATAGCCGGAATCACGTCGATCGACGTTGAGGATGAGTTTCGACTTTCCGGCCAAAACGAGCTCCTTCGATGTTGGAAATGGCTGCTGCAGGTGGCAGGGAAGGCTGAGGACGAAGGTGGCACGCCAGGAGGCACACCGACGAGAAGAAAACGGCGTGACAGTAACCAAAAAGTGGATGGGAATGATCGGGAAGAAGGAGAGGGAGGAGTGGCAAATTCGTAAATATTGGTAACTTTTGATTTTTGATAATAAATTATGTATATATATGTATATATATATATGTATACTATATATTATAATAATACTCACCACACACATATTTTAATAATACTCACCACACATATTTTAATAATTTAAATCATTTATATACTTAAAAATAATTAAATAATATTAAAACTAAATAATGAATAATAACAATTAATTAGGGTAATTAATTAAATCCTAATTTAATTTAAATATATACACATATGTACACTCTATTTAGCACTTTAAAAATATATATGAGTTCATGCAAATGCATGAATTTGTTTAAAATATTTAATATTAAATTATTTACGTTTCAATTTCCCTGAAAATAAAATTCTCAGGAAAATTTTACGTAAAATACTTAAAATAATATAAAAAATTAAAATTAGTTTTAATTAAATAACAACTCATAAAAATATCAAAGATATATACAAAAATTATTAACATTGCATATCCCGATGCAGTTTAAAAATATTTAAAAACATGGGATATTACAATCTACTCAATAAAATAGCCTATAAAAACACAAATTTGATTAACTGAATTTGCTTAATTTGCACATGAACTTATGTAATAACCCTAATTTTTAAATTATTTTAATTTAAATTGAGATATGTAGTGTTAATAAATTTTAAATTTTATTTTTATATTGTTATTTATTTGTGATCAATAATCGTATTTTTATTATATATATATTTTCTTACATAAAATAATTTAATTAAATTCTATTATTTAGAAGTTTTGCAATCACTATCATTATTTTTATTATTATTATTAGTGTTACTATTATGCATGCGCATTTTTATTTGTATTAATTTATATTATATATATTATTATTAAATAATTTAATAACATGTGTATTTTATATGTATATAATGCGTGTATATATATATATATGTGTGTGTGTGTGTGAGATATTTATATTTGTGTGGTGAGAATGATTTAATATATAATAATATTATATTATATAGTTTTAATAATATATAATAATATTATATTATATAATTTTAATATAAAGTAATATATACATATATACATACAAACAAACGCATAAACACTTACTTTAAAAACGCAGAGTTTCTTTCTCCTCGCGCCATCGTCCCGTTCTAAAGTCGTCGGTGTGCCTCCCTTTGTTCCGACTGACCACCACCACTTCTAGTCGACCTTCCACTACATTCCTCCTCTTTCCCCGGTGCCAGCAGCACGTGGAACCCGAGAGAGGCAACAACCTCCATTTTTTCCGGCCATCCTTGATTCCGGCCACCATTTCTTACTTTTTCGGTGTCTAGCGACTCCTCTAGCTCCGGTGAGCTTGAATCTAACTTTGGTTTAAGCTTTAATCCATCCATTTTTGAGTTTTCTTGAATAATGTTTTTGAACATTATGTTTTGAACATAATGTTTTCTTGAATAATTTTTCTACGGTTGATTTTGAATGTTTCACACAATCTTCCTTCACAAAAGTTGATCTTGGTAGCTTAATCTACATGTATATATATATATTTTTGAATTTTTTAAATTTATTTTAATTTTTGTGAATTTTTTAATATTTTTTTTATTATTTATTGAATTTTCGTAAATAAATTATTTATATTATGAATTTGGTATATTTGGCATTATTATAAATTGTTATTAATTTTAGTGTTGAGATAATAATTTTTATGATTTTTATGTAATTTTTATAAATATTTTTAGTTTATGTCAATATTAGAAAATTAGGTTAAAGTTGAGTTTTTGTTGAAATTATTGGTTAAATATGTATTTTAGTTGATATTAGTATATTATATGTTGATAAAATAATTTTTTAGGATTTTTTATAGAATTTTTGAGTAATATTAGTATTAATTTGTATATTTTGAATTATTAGGTTAAATATGTAATTTTATTAAAATTATAGCTAAATATTATATTTTATTTGGTTTTATAATTATTTAAGGTATTAAAATGATTTTTACAAATTATTTACTATTTTTAACTAATTAATACTAATTTTCAAAAATTGTTTTCAAATAATAAATTATATATTATTTTGGTAATAAAATGGGTTTTTATAAATTTTTGTTATATATTTGGGTTAATTAAGTTATTTGGATTTATAAAATAAATTATTATTATTTTATGTGTAATTATTAGAAAATTTGATTTTAATAATATTATATTATTATTTCGAAATTTTTACGTAATTATTGTGAAATCAAGTATATTTAGTGTTTTAGTGTTAAATATGTAATATTTTGCTATTTTGAGCATATTTATGGAATTTATTGTTTTTTAATATATTTATTATATTATCTGGATTTTTGGTGAATTGTGGACCGCGGTTGATGAATTGTATAATTTGAGATCCCAACCGAGGGTTGTGTGAATTCCGGTTTTAGAAGTGCATTTTTCTTACAGGACCGACTCTACTTTTTAGTAGAGAGATATCCGTTTTACAGAGGAGGTTCTATCGAATTTTTAGTAAAATTCTCGTAAAATGTGACATCGAGTCAATTCTAAATTCTGTGTCTGTCTGTGTTCTATAATCTTAGATCGAGTCTCTTTAGAGGTTTAAGTTAGATTTATTTTGATTTCTGTATTTATTTTATTTGTTTAGTTGAGCCGAGACTGAGATTTAGTGGACCGGGCCCATCGGACTAGTCTCGAGGAGTGCAAACTTGTGAGTTGCTATTTTATATATATATTGCATTTAGGATGCATGTTTTAGCACATATTCATGTTTTAATTGTATTTATTAATAAATTGTTTCATTAAAATGTTTAGTATACTTTAGGTATATTTTAGGTATAATTTTAGTATATTTTTCATATATTTCTAAATAAATGCATGTTTTATCTTCGATATATACCTAGATTGATTTTAGTATATTTTTGGTTTATTTTTGGTATATTTCATGATTGATTTGAATTTATTTGATATATATATATATGTGAAATATACTTAGTTTATTTTAGGTATATTTCTGGTATATATATATAGTTTATTTTGCTATTATGAATGTTATTCTACATTATTTATTTTTCCGTATGTATGTTTTATTTTAAATGAAGGATATCCATAGAACGTGCTACCTAGTGGGCAG
Source organism: Mallotus nudiflorus (assembly GCA_947683625.1). Lineage (NCBI taxonomy): Eukaryota > Viridiplantae > Streptophyta > Magnoliopsida > Malpighiales > Euphorbiaceae > Mallotus > Mallotus nudiflorus. Next base: position 1,741,700 of record CANTUR010000099.1, read on the forward strand.
CACTAGAACCGTGTACGTACTGGTGCAATAGATTTAGGGTTGAGTGAGAATTAATTGTGGTGATTATGATATGATTGATTTGATTGAGATGTGATATAATTGATAGTGTGATTGTTGGAGCTCGATTGACCAAGTGTCTCGGGGCCAATCACATTGACAGTCAGACTGCTGGAGCTCGATTAACTTAGTATCTCAGGGCCAGTCTACTGTCTATATGGAATAAGTGAATTTATTTGGAATTAAGTGAGCATGTGTGGCTAGAGTTATGTTATTGTTGATCAAGGTTGCGTTAAATAGGATTCTATTTGATCCTTCATAAACTTATGTTTTTCAGTATTATTATATAAAGTGATTTTCGGCATTTGTGTGAAATGCTTGTATATATATTTATTATATACGAATGATTGATTGCATTTGACATTAGGAAATGCATGTATATATATTATAACAATTCACTCAGTGAGGTCTGACTCCCTTCAATTGATATTTTTACAAGAGAGTCTTCTTCTTCAGACCTTAACAGTAGACCCATTCGCTGGATTTCTTTAGTCCCCACTTGTTTATGTAAATTACCTACTTAATTTTATATTGTAATCTATAAAATTGCAGTAGTGAGTTGTATTTAGTTTTTACTGTATATTGGTTGTAATTCATAGGTCTTTCTCTAAATATTGTACTACATATTTTATTTTATGATATGACAGAGATTATTTTATTAAATTGGTTTATGATTTTAATTATGGTGCATATTTTATTTTAATTATTGCATGCTTTTATTTTAAGGCTTGCTATGGGTTCCGAATTCGAAAGAATTCCTATTCCCTAACGCTAGTCATGACTCCCGGTTTAGGTCGTAACAACTTCCCTTACCTTTTTTAGCACCTAACAGATACAATTTCACTTATAAATCATCAATAAAATAATCCCACATGCTACTTTAACCATGTAGCCCCCAAATGATATGCATAAAATACAATTAAGATCAATTCTACAAATCAACTTCACAAACTCTAAAATAGATATTGTCATGACCCAAAACAAGGGTCATGACCGGCTCTAGGGAACGAGAATTCTTTCGAATCCGGAACCTGTAGCAAGCCTAAAAATAAAATAAAACATGCAATAGTAATAACAATATATAATGCAGCGGAAATAAAAGTCATAAATATAATAATAGCATATGCACCAACTGGATTTAAATCAAATCCTCATCTCATGTATATATAAACTCTTTTAATACAAATCCAGTTCAAATATAATACAACATCTCTTTAAATATTTAACGACTACTGCAGTGTCTAGATAAAATAAAGCTCAAGACTCAGAGAAGCAGTTTACATAAAGAAGCCGGGGCGAAAGAAATCTGGCGTACAGGCCTGCTACTGAGGTCTGAAGACGATGACTCTCCTGAAAAATAGTCAACGGAGGGGAGTCAGACCTCACTGAGTGAATTACTATAATATATATACATGCACACTAAATGATAATGCATACAATCAACAATATATATCTAATATGTATATATACAGACAAATACACACAAATGCTGTAAAATCATTTTATATATATTTTTATTAAAAATCACAGTTTATGAAAGATCACATAGAACCCTAGAATATCGCAACCTCAAACAGTGTTAGACAACACTCTAGCCATATAGGCTCACTTATTCCAAAATATTCACTTATTCCATTTAGACAGTAGACTGGCCCCGAGACACTAAGTCAACCGAGCTCCAGCAGTCTAACTGCCAGTGCGATTGACCCCGAGACACTTGATCAACCGAGCTCCAGCAATCATACCTCCAAACCATATCTCACATATCAAATAATCATAACCAATCAATATCCACAAATGGTTAGTAATATAACCTATCTGCTATAAGCGTACTGGTACGTACTCGGTCCTAGTGCTGCCCACTAAGTAGCACGTTCTATTGATATCCTTCATTAATAAATATAAAACATTCATTCACAAATAAATGATGCATGAATTTAAATAAAATAACAATATAAACCATATATATACTGGAAATATACCAAAAGTAAACCAGGTATATTTCGAGTATATATACGTCAAATAAATTCAATCAAATTATAAATTAAACTAGAAATATATTTAAAAATATTTTAAACATAATTTATTAATAAAACATGTATATAATTTAAAATATACCAAAAGTAAACCAAAAATAAATTAAAAATAAACTTAGGTACTAACCAAATTATTTATGCATATTTAATCAAAATGAACCATATATTTATAAAATCATGCATCCTAAAGCACATATATATAAAATAGTAACTCATAATTAGTGCGCTCCACGAGATGGGTCCGACGGGCCTGGTCCACTAGGCCTCGGTCTCGGCGCAACTAAACAAACAATAATAACAGATATCAGAATACCTAGCAGAAAATCCTAGAATTCGATCTAGAATATTAAACACAGAAACAGGATTAGGGTTCGACTGGACATCACGTTTTACGAGAATTCTACCGAAATTCGACAGAACCTCCCCTGTAAAACAGACATCTCTCTACTCAAAGAGTAGAGCCGACCCTGCAAAGAAATACACTTTGAAAAATAAGCTCAACACACAACCAAAATCCCTCGGTCGGACTCCAAACTATAGTCTACCGACCGGGGTCCACAAACACAGAATAATTTTAAAAATATCAAAAATGCCCTTATATCACAGAAATACATTTTATAAATAAAAATTACATAATTAACCTTTAAACACATTAAAAACCGATAAAAACTCATTTTATTAGAAAAACCGTATATTATATATATAATTGAAAATAATTCACGAAAAAATAGTTTTAATTAGTTAAAAATACCAAATAATTTATAGAAATCATTTTTATACCTTAAATAACTATTAAAACCAATTAAATTACATTTTTAGCCAATTTTGTGTAAAATTACCAAAATACCCCTATATATATAAATATACTAAAATTCATTCAAAAATTCACCAAAAATAGTATAATTATCCAAAAATTAATTTTATCAACATATTTATCAATAATATCAATAATTAAACTCAATTAACTAATTAATTTCAATTAAAAACACAATTAACCCTAATTTCCCAAAGTTACATAAACTTAAATAATTGAAAATAAATACTTAGAAATTCATAAAAATTCCAAATAAATTTATATAATTCATTTTAACACCTATATTTATCATAAAACACAATTTAATAATTTATTTAATTAATTTCCGAAAATTAGAAAATAATATTAAAATATTCAAAAATACCCAAAAATCAAATTAATCTCCAAAAATTCCACAAAAATTCACACATGTATATTAAGCTACTAGAATCAACATTTGTGAAGGGAGTTTTCATGAATCAATCAATTTGAAGGTCAAAAAAATTCAAAAAACCCTAAGATGGCCGAATTCGAAAATTCAAAACCTAAGCAAATCAAGACCATTTCAGCTCAAACCAAAGCTAGAATCACACTCACCGGAGCTCAAGGAAAAGAAAGAGACTAGCAGTGTCAAAAATGGTGGCCGAAATCGTCATGATCGACGGTGGCTTGACTTTCGGCTTCTCCGGCCAAAAATGGCTTCTAGGCGCCGGAATCAGCTGCTACAGGTGGCGAAAGAGGCTGGGGAAGGTGGTGGTACACCGGACGGCACACCAACGATGAGAAATCGACAGTTGCAGGCGGTGGTTGGTGATCGGACGCAATCGGGGAAGAAGGAGGAGAAATCGGGGCTAAATGGTAATTTTCCAAAAGTTTTGGTTTTTAACTTATAATATATATATATATATATATATATATATATATATACTTTATACTATATATTAAAATAATATTAAATTACACACATTAAATATACACCACACACATATAATTTAATATTTTAATAATTTATACTAAATAAAAATAATTAAATAACAATAAAATTAATAAATAATTAATAAAATATTAGGGTAATACTAAACCCTAATTAAATAAATAAGTACACATAGGCTTTATTTAGTATTTTAAAAATACGTATGAGTTCATGCAAGTCTGAAAATATATTTAAAATAATTAATAATAAAATATTTATGTGAAAATTTCCCCGAAAATGCAAGTCCGGGGAAAATTTTACGTAAAGGACTTTAAATAATACACAATAATTAAAATAGATTTTAAATACACATCAACTCGTAAAAATATCATAGTATATATACAAAAATTATTAACACTGCATATCCCGATGCAGTATAAAAATGTTTAAAAACACGGGATATTACAAATATTTTCAGGCCTAAATTAGAAAAATCGCTCTAATATGAAGAAAATGAATTTTAACCTCAAATTTTAACTAGATCTAGATCTTTATGTTTAGTACTTTTAATAAAAATTTCACTTCAATTCAATAACCACAAATAAAATTATAAAGGTTGCATTACAAGTAGCTCAATTATTCAGACAGATTAAGCAATAAAAAGCACAGGTCTATTAGACTACTATTAGAACATAATTAGATCTTCATTAAAACTATAAAGTTTTAGATAACTCTTTTAAGTTTTCTTAGAATCAAACTAAACTCAATTTTGAGTTTTCCAGCTCAAGATATACCAAAAGTATCTAAACTAGTTTTAACTCATGAACTCTGTAAACCTGATTCACATAATCAAAATGGTTACTTTCAGAGCTGACTTTGAAAAATTGCTAGGACTAAAAGAAAAATAATTTTGAGCTGAAATTTTAAAAAGTTGTAGATCTATATGTATAGAACATGCTATATAAATTTCACACCAATTGGACACCCACAAATAAAGTTATATATAATGAATTATAATCAGCTCAAAGAAACTGATAGACTGAGCAATAAAATGTTCTCTTTTATTAACCTAATATAGAGACTGAATCAAATCAAGTTCAAAGATAAAAAAATTTTAGATAATTCTTCAAAGGTTCTAGATCATTAAATAACACTTAATTTGTAGCTTTCTAACTCAATATATGATCGAATTACAGAGACTGATAAACTAGACTTTAAGAACCTGAAATCTGCAACTTAAGAACCCTAAATTAAATCAACAAAAACACTAAAATTACTTACCAAATCAATAACCAAAGTCTTTTAGAATGAATATTATAGCCTTAATTATACTTTAAATCTTCAATTTCATTTGAAAAATCAACTTCTATTAGAGGAAAGGAATCAACACTCTTTTCCCTTTTTTTCTTTTCTTTCTTTCTTTCCTATGGTAGCTCCTCACAATATACCCAAAAAAATAATTAAATAATATTTAAAATACTCCTTTTGGTCCTTAATCAAATGCTTAAGTTACTTATAAATCCTCAAGGTTTCAATTGTTCAATCAAGGACAATTATTTGCTACAATTGAGTCTTTTCCTCTATAACTATATCTATATATATACTAACTTATACTTAATTTAAATCTATCTATATATATATATATATATACACACACACACACACACACATAATGCATAATGAATGTAAATATACTGAGAATTAGGATACGGGTGTGATAATTTTATTATTAGATTATTGTTTATAGTTTTATTTATCTTTATTTTTTACTATGAAATTTTTATTAAATTTTTTATAATACACTCTAATATACCATGTAATTATTAAATTTTTATGAAAAAATCGTAATAAATAATAATAACAACAACACCATAGCTGTTAAAAAATATATTATAATACAATTTTATTATTTAATGTGAATTCAAATTTTTCAATAGAAAATATATTATAATATTCTAAAATGATATTTATTAATTTAATATCTATTTTTGTGATTTAAAATAATTTGATTGATGAGTGATATTTTTTACTTCTAACAATTAAAATGACATTATTCTAAATTACGTGTTAAATTAGTAGGTCCAATGTTAATAAATTAAACATAATTATTGAAAAAATCTTTACAATATATATATATATATATATAACTCTAATTCTATTAAATTATCAATTTTAGTTTTAGTTCTAGGGTTCGGTATAATTTGGAGTGGTTTGGGATGAATCTCAGTTCAGAGAATTCAAATTCTCCAAATCCATCCTAATAAAAATTTTCGAAAAATTTTAGTTTGGAAAAAGTCGAATGGTTAACAGAGATTTTTAGTTTTGAAGATTTTCGATTTAGTTTTTTTTGGAATAGGTCGGGTTCTTTAAGGTCCATGCTCAACCCTTGGAATAGAGGTATGCATCAGTTGATTCGGTTTAAAAATATACAAAACCAAACTAAGCCGAAAATATTTTAAAAATTAAAGAACTGAACCGAGTAAAAATCCAAATCGAACTGAATGGAATAAAAAATTTTCAGTTTGATATAGTTTGTGCCTTTTAAATTTTTGCAATTTTTAGCTTAATTTTTTTTTAATTTTGCAATTTTTATAATAATAATTATTAGATTTGTTGTTATCAAATTTTTCATACTTAATTCATTTATTTTTTTTTTAAAAAAAACAAGCCGATATTTAAACCAAATTTAAATAACTTTAGTTTGGATTTTTTTAGTATTATATAATTTGATTAAGAGTGTAAATATTTAAAAACTAAATTTTTTTGTGTAAATTTAAATGTTTAGTGTTAAACTAATCAAATCAAACCATATATATTCACATATATTCATAATATTTTAATAATTCATTTTAGTTCAATTTAATTACATTTTTGGAAATTAAAATCGAATCGAACCAAAAAAAATTTTGATTTTCAAAATAAAAAATGAATAAAATTTTTTATATATAAAATCGATAGTCAATTGGATTCAATTTTCAGTTATTTTGGCTCACCTCTACCTAGGAGTAGGGGTATAACTGAACAAAATGGTTTGTGATTCATTTGTGGCTTGGCTTGGTAAAAACTTGTTTGAGTTCATTTGTTAAGCTAAATGAGCCAAGGTCAAACTCAATTTTGAGGCTCGTAAGCTAAACGAGTTGAGCCGAGCCTAAGTTTCCATAAGTTTGTCTCGTTAAACTCGTGAACATGTTCGTTTGTGAGCTTGTGAACATGCTCGTTTATAGACTCCTTTAGAGGCTCATTTGCAGGCTCATTTAGAGGCTCATTATATTAGGTGATGATATTAAATATGTATAATTTAATTTAAATATTCATATTCAATATGTATCATTTAATTTAGTAAGTAAATATTATATAAGAAAAGAAATACTAATTAAATTATTAGTAATTAATATAAAATATTACATATATAATACTAATTATATATTTATTAAATAATATGAAATATTACATATTAACTATAGTTTTATTAATAATTAAATATTATACACTATTTATTAAATATTTTATTAATTTGCAAGTAACTCTAAATTAAATACTAAATTAAATAACACAATATCTATAACTAACAAATAATATATCTATAGGATAATACAAAATTAAATAATATTTATAATTTGAAGTAACAAATAAATATTAATATTAAGTAATGGAAATTTAAATTAATATATAAATAGCATAAGATCTCTAACTAACAAATAATACATCTCATAAATATTAATATTAACTAATTAAAACACAATTTATCTATAACAACAAAACTCCAAAGTTACGTAATTTTGATCCTATAAACTATTTTAATGCTGTATAATAATTTAACATTATTATGTAATACTAATTATATATATTTTAAGTAATATGAAATATTACACATAAAACATTACATATTAAGTATAGTTTTAATTAATAATTAAATAATATACAATATTCATTAAATATTTATTAATGTACATGTAGCCCTAAGCTCAATATCTATAACTAATAAATAATAAATTTCATTAAATATTTATTAATGTACATGTAGCCCTAAGCTCAATATCTATAACTAACAAATAATAAATTTCAAAGATAATAAAAAATTAAATAATATTTGTACTTTAAAGTAATACATAAATATTAATGCTGAGTAATATAAATTAAAATTAATATATAAATATCATAATATCTCTAACTAACAAAAAAAATCACGTAAATATTAATATTAAGTAATTAAAACACAATTTATCTATAATAATAAAATTCCAAAACTACATAATTTTGATACTATAAGCAAATTAGCATTATTATATAATACTTATTATATATATATTAAGTCAAAAGTTAAAACAACAACATATTAATATTGAAATTAAACAATTTATCTCTAACAACAAAACTACATAATTTTGATTTAAAACTACGTAGTTTTGATATTATAAGCAATTTTAATATTGTATAATAATATAACATTATTGTGTAATACTAATTATATATATTTTAAGTTATATGAAATATTACAGATGAAAAATTATATATTAAGTATAGTTTTAATTAATAATGAAATATTATTAATTAATATTTAACCGAACCAAACCTAATTTTGATAGCTTTGATAACTCGAACAAATAACTCAAACTATCCTAATTTTCTTTCCTTTTTAGTGTCATTTGTTCAACCTAGTAGCCAGCTGTCACCTCCCCTAACCTAATGTTATTATCTTTTCGTAGTTTTGACAATATTACATTATATTTATCTATATATAGTATTAATATTTAATTAGTATTGTATAATATTTATATTAAATAAATATAATTTAAATTATGAAATATTAATGTTAAATAAATATAATTTTAATTATAGTATGTAAATTAATTCATAAATAAATTTATTTTATATTAAATATATATAATTTAAATTATTATATATAGCTAAAAAATTTTGTAAAGAAAAAAAAATCAGGACAAAATTACATAGTTTCAACATAAAACTACATAGTTTTGATCAACCAAAAATCCTAAAATAATATAGTTTTGATAGGTTATAAATAAAACCATCCCTTAACCCTAAACTACTCTAGCCGTCGTCTTCCTTCCTTCCTCTCTATTCGTTTTTTTTTCTTCTCTTAATTTGTCATGGGTCACTACTATAGCCGCCACCACCTCGTTGTCTTTCAGCCACCACTTTGTTGTCTTCTGCTTTCCTTTTTTTTTTTTTTGTATGTGTTTGGCTTTCTAGTTGATCTTGAAACAACATGTTACTAATTTTAATTAGTCCTATTTTGCCGGACCAAGCAGACATAAAGAAGGAAAAATTATTTTTTGTTGAAGGCTACTGATCCTTACTTTGCAACCAAACAAAGATTTTGTTTTTGGATTTAATTTGATTTGTTTGTTTGTTTTTTTTTTTTTTGGGTTTGATTTGATGATTCATTCAAATTGATACTAATGCATGCATAACTTATATTTCAATAGTCAAGACTCAGAACTTCTCCTCCTACACTTTTCCAGTGAAGATTCAAAGTATGCTATAGCTGATAGTTTCTCTACAATGTCCAAACTAAGGTTTTTTTTTTTTATTATTCTTTCAATTTTGGGTTTCATTTTGATTTTGATTTTGGGTTTCATTTTGAATTTGGTTTTTGTTTTTTATTTGCTTTAGAGTAATTAACATTTCTTCTCCTTTTCTATGCTTTGCTGCTATGTTTTGCTTGAATCTGTTATTTTAATTCTATGAAAAATCGGAATGTAGCTGATGAATTAATATTGCTTTTCAGTTCTTTCTCATATAAGTAGTGAGAATTATTTGATGTCCTTTTCCCACTTTTTAATTGCAATGCATTTATGAGGGCTTCATGCCTTTTATGAAAGAACTAATGGACCCTTATAATGTTCATTTTAAATTTGATTAGATTACCAATTACAAAAAGATACATCACTCTAAGGAAAGCTGAGTTTCGTTCCTACTTAATGAAAGCTTGGCAAGAAAAACAAATTGACTTGTAAGTTACAAAGCTATAGGAAATGTTAATGGTTACTTCCCATGTCATGCAGAGTCGCATAAATGAAATGATATTGCTTTGGAAAAATATGAATTGCTAAATTGCTTTAACCCATTTATCCTGACACCAACTTGTGTTATGTCATGGTTTACTTGTTCATCTTGTTTGATTTATTCATCTATTTGTTTATCACTAAATTTGATTTTGCTGCTGCTAATTTTCAAGGAAGGAAATAGTTCATCAACTGCATGGCACCAGAGTTGCAATAGTGGTTAGGGACTTCATGTTTACTCAGTCCTCCTGATGCATTAATATTTCTTTTCTGTGCTTTAATTTGCTTTGTGTTAATTTCTTAATTTTCAAAATTCTGTTGTAATTGTTGCTGAATTTGTTGTGTTGCTATATTGTTGAATTTTGTTAATAGCATCAATTACAAATTAATTATTTTCTTTGATTTTGTAAAAAGTTATGTTGCATTTTGATGTTTTTATTTTTCCAAGTTCAAGAGATTGTTGCAAGATTAAGAGTAGGATTTTAAAAAGACTATTTTGAAGTTGCTATATCGTTATTGCAAACCTTTGAATTTTTAAGTATGTTTGTAATATACATATATTTTAATTTTTTTGTTATTAGTTATAATTTTTGGTTAGTTTGGATGGATTGTTATATTAAATTATTAATTGTATTAAACTATTAATTTTTTTTTCAAATTTTTATTCAAGCTCATAATCGAGCTCACAAACGAGCTCCTTACTGAGCTCATAATTAAGCTCACAAACGAGCTCATAATCGAATGAGCTCGAGTTATAATCAAACGAGCCATAAATTGATGAGTTTGAGCTTAGTTCGAGCTTGATGAGTTTGAGTCAAACTTGAGCTTGAACCTTAATTTTAAAAAATAAATGAGCTCGAGTCGAACCCAAGCCTTCTCTAAAATTTGTGAGCCGAACCTGAGCTTTTGATAGTGGATCGGTTACACCTCTACCTAGGAGTGGTGGCCTTCTTCACAAGCGACAATCCACAATGGCAAAGTCCCATTCTATACTCTTTTTTTTTTTTTTTTCTTAAAAAAATTCTGTTTGAATTAATTAATTTATTTCAATTAAAATTAAATTGAGAAATAAAAGCAATGTATGGTATAGAGAATAGTCTAAATTTGTTTAGTACTCCCCTACAAAACTCTTCGTCCAGCTAAGAGCCACCGGAATACCCATCTCAACAACACACCCATTCGTGGCCGCAAACTCTCGAGGTTTTTTTTTTAAAAAAAACCCTACCCAATGTCTCGTTTTCTTATACTTTCGTTTGGTTTTATTTAGTTCTTGAAAAATAAGAAAGAAAAGGTCTCTCTTTTTTAGAAAGTTTAATGATTTATAATAAATCTTTGATGTAAAAATTATTTGCACTAAATATAAAGAAAGAAATAAACAATAGTAAGAAAGAATTATATTTATTAGAAATATAAAGATTTTTATTTAATAAATATATGAATTTTTTTTATATGAGAATCTATTTTTCAAAATTAGACAAAATTTAATAATTCAACTTCATCTAAATTTTTGTTTTTCAAGATTTATTTTCCATATTTAAATAATAAATTTAAGAATAATGCTCTAAAAATTTCTAAATGTAAATAGGGTATATGAGTAATTTTTATATATAAAAAATACTATACTATCCTTAAAAATAAAAATAAAATCTCTAATATAATTTTTGTGCTTCTATTACTTATATCTAAAAAGAAAAATAAAATTTTAAAGAATAATAATATTTTAAAATTGAAATATTTTACAACTTAATTTAAGTTGTTGATTTTCCACAGGCAAAGTAGGCTGTTGGGCAAGCCCCAAGGTTGTTAACTCATAACCGATTTAAATGGAAATCAATTTTATCTTTTACAAAAGAAATGTGAAAGAAATAATTTTTCTTTATGCTCTATTAACTTTTAAATATATAATTTTTAAAATAATATAAATATAATTATACCTCAAAAATTATTTATGGCTAATATAAAATTAGTCTAGAACATCAGAGTCTATTTATACCTTCTCCCTTAATTTTGTTTGAAGGAATTATATTATCAATGCATTTGTCAAACCACAGATATATATATCACATGTTTTTTCAACTAAAAAAAGCATATAATCACAAAATATTTTTTTATATTTATCCCAAATAAATTAATATCTGTAATAAAGATGAAAACTATGGAAATAATAAAATTTCATGAATAAAGATTATGGCTTTGTTGACTAATAGTCTTATTATTCCAAAAAAAAAAGAAAAAATTCTCCTTAATTTTCCATAATATGAGAAAATCATTATTAAGATCAATAAGAATATTTCTAATGAATTGCTAATGTTATACACCAACTAATAGGGAAAAAAATCATAATCGAATCATATATATATATTGGACATTATGATAAAAATTTTATTTCTTATTTAGGGGTTAATTTGAGTGCCTATATAAACAAAGATCAAAATTCACATAATTTTATTATCTTCTCAAGCCTTGTTCTTGTGTTATCATCGTTTATTTTCTTGTCAAAAACATTATGGCTGGTCGAGCAAAAGTTTTTTCAGTTGTCCTTCTTATGGTTGCACTAATGCTATGTGCAGCAGATCATAAGACGAATGCAGCAGCAGCTGGGCACAGCATATGCTGCAGGGAACATAAACTGTCTCAACCATGCATAGGAGAAGCTAAAAATAAACAATGCAACAACTACTGCAAATCTGAATGCAGCAAAGGTGGTATTTGCAAGCTTCGTGGCGGGAGGCATGTATGCCATTGTCGTTGCTAATTTATCAGATCTACTAATGGCTACATCACTATTCTACTATGTTTTATGATGAGAATCCTTTTATATTTTATGAGAATAAAACCTATAATATATGACTATATAATTTATTTATTTATTTATTTTAATGTCAAGAGAAAGACCCTTTATGTAAAAAGGGTGGAATATTCTATTATTTATATTTATATAATGAAAAAGACTATTATTATTGAACTATCCATAACTTTGTTCCTCGGAGTTTTACATACATGTCTTGCACCAAAGTTTTATGCACTTACGCTATGCTTGGCAGTGAGAGAAATAATAATAAAAAAACAATAGAAAAAATAAGAAAGTGAAAAAGAAAAAATTATAATTTTTCTAATATGATGTTCTGACATTTCAATAGTCATAATAGAATTGATTATTTTGGAATTTGAGTCGGATGGATACATAAAAAGAATAAAATTTTTTTCAACACTCGTTTTCTCTATACATAAAACTCGATCTTAAATTTTAAGAGATTTTAAACTTCTTATCATTTAAATCAGTAAGTGTTGGTAAAAATTATAAATCTTTATATGTTTAACAATTTAAAAAGTAACCAATAAAGAAGGAAAGTAGAAATATATGAGAAAATCCTTTTAATAATACTAAAAGATAGATTGTGTAAATTTTTATTTTTAGATTTTTATACATATATACGTTTTATTTTATTTTATTAACTAAAACACCCTAAGTTTTCATTTTTTTATTTACATTAGTGCCTATTTTATTTACAAAAATGCACAATTTTTCCTTTTACTTTATTTTTATTTTTATTCTCTTTATTTTTTCCTTCATTATTCATTTTTCTCTTTTTTTAAAATTTTATTTTTTATTTTCCCTTTTTTATTTTTTCATATTTATTCTTTTCTCCATCCTTTTTTTTTTATTTTTCTTTATCATTTTTTTATTTTCATTCTTTCCTCCTTTCTTTTTTTTTTCTTTTTTTCATTTTCATCTTGTTTCAAAATTTTATTTTCTCATTGTTTCCTTTTTTTTTTCATTTTTTTTATATTAGTGGAGCATTAGACAATATATATATATATATATATATTGGAATTTTATTTCATAATTTTTTTGACATTTTATGTTGAAATACAATTTTTTTATTTTTATTTTTTGTTCCTTTTCTATTTTTATTTTATTTTTTTTAATAAATTTACCATTATTTTCTAAATGTTAATTTTTTTAAATTCCAATAAACCAAAATAAATACAAAATTATATAATCCTATAAATAAAATAGTTAAAAATCTAGTAGTATCATTAAATTAAATTTTTATTGGGTTTTTTAAAGGAGGCTTGTATGCATTGCTCTATGAAATACTTTTTTTTAATATGTTTTGTTTATTTGTAATTTTTTTTATTGAATAAGGTGTTGAAAAATGGTGATTCTATTTTTTTTCCTACTCATTTTGGTGGTCGTGGTGGACAGAATGTGAAGGGTGTTAATATAATATATATTATTATTATTTTTTTGAAACTTATTTTGGTTGCTTTTCGCCTTTTGATTTAATTTTGTGTTCGCAATATGTTGAAAATATTTTTTTCAATTCTTCATAGAAAAGGGAGCACAAACCTGCTTACATTTTAAAGTATCCTTTTGTTATTGTATAGGAAACTAAAAGTATACAAAAATATACTATAACTTAAAGCTAAATATTTCTTTGGAGTTAAACGAGTTGTAATTATTATAATGAATTTTTTTTTTTTAAAAATGAATATATTTTTAAGTTTTTTAGTGTTGTTGAGTCATAAGAGGATGCTGCCATTTTATATTACATTTATAATTTGATATCGTTTTTGTTTTTTTTAATATGGTATTGTTTTGATTTTTTTTTGGTTTTTGATATTTTTTATTTTATTAATGGCAATATAGTTGTGTTACAAAGTTTTTTCGTATGTTCGTTCTATTTATGCAATCTGTATTTTATGTTAAAAAATTTCTTAGTTGAAGGAGAATTATTATTTTGATTTTTTTAATATGTTTTTTGTTTATTTTTGGCTTCTGATTCATTTTTTTTATCCTTTTGATTTATTTCGGTTCCCAATTCATTTTTTTTATATCCTTTTGGTTTATTTTTGGCTTTTGATTCATTTTTTCTGTTTAATTTTTTTTTATTTTAAAGAATGTATATGAGAGTTTTTGGTTCTGTCTCATAATATTATGTATTTATTACATAATATATAAGAGGTGATTGGTCAAATTCTAAATTGATCAAATTAAATTAAGTAGACAATAATCATAAATTAGTTATGGGAGGAATTTTAGCATGTATATACATTAAGTGATAAGAACAAAAGACTAAGGGCAAAATAAAAACAAAAGAACCAAATACAACAAAATATGTACACACTCACCTACACATCATCCAAACAAAAAGCAAAAAAGATTAGAACAAAACTATACAACACATCAACATATACACTACTAGATTTCATACTTTTAGAATTTATATTCCAATCACTTTAAAATTTTTAAAAATTAAATTATCACTCCACTTTCCATTGTATTGAGTACCATAAAATTCTAATATATATTTTTTTCAATTTAGAATATTTTACGTTTCTAATACAATAATTTTGTATATGTTTTTGTTAATTTAGAATATTTTTTGTATAATAATAATAATAATAATAATAATAATAATAATAATAAATCTACTTATCTCTTATAGTAATTTTAGGTCATGAACTAAAACATGAAATAGTAATTATTTAGGAATAATTATTCTATGAATACCTATTCGATTTCTTAAGAATTACAATTTTATTTCATATTTATTTCATTTTATAAACCAAATATTACCTTACTTCTTTATAAAATCATGATGTGTGTGTGTTTTTTTTTAGATAAGTGTGGAATGAAATAATATCAATGTCTCTCCTGATGTTTTAATGTTTTAGTGCATTAAACAACCTCTTTTTTTTTTTTTTTTGAAGAGTAAAAATTATCATTCATTCAAATATAGGCATCACTAAAACATTAAATACAAACTCTTACTCTATCCATGTATCAAGGAAAAAGTAACATTATTTATGAATTGAGAGAAATATAAAAAAAGGGAAAGAAATGAAGAATGACAGTTATAAAGTAAAAGGAATGGCAGATTTTTTAAAGGGAGGAGAAGGAAAGAGAATAAAAACTATAAATTTTAATGTGTTTGATAACTTAAAATTAATTAATAAAGAAAAAATAATGAAAAATATTTTACACTTTAATTTGGGGTGTTAATCTTCCAACCGTATGTTCGAATAGGCTTGAAAAAATAGGTATGGTCCTGCCACCTCTTGGCAAAGCAAGCTGATGGGCAAGCCCCCTCTTTCGCAATGGTGGGGGGCATCAAAGGCCATTAACTCATGACCTATTTAAAGGAAATCAATTTATCTTCTATGAACCGAATAAAGAGAAATAATTTTCCTTTAATTCTCTTTTTTTGCTCTATTAACTTTTAAATATATAATTTTTAAAACGATATAAATATATTTATACCACAAAAAATATTTATGGCTAATATAAAATTAGTCAAGAACATCAAAGTCTATTTATACCTTCTCCCTTAATTTGTTTCAGGGAATTATATTATCCGTGCATTTGTCAAACCACAGACATATCCCTTGCTAACCAATCAGCACATCGTTGCTGTCTATTGCCAAAGATGCAGCTAAAATCTCTGCTGCTGTTTAGATGTTTTTGAATTGAATTCACTAAGTGGCTGAAATTGCCAAATTGAACAATTCTACCATTGACAGCTTTAACGGGTAAGAGAGAGTCCGATTCTACAATCAAGCTTAGAAATGTTCAAATGTAGAACAAATTGAATACCTATATTAACAAAAATCAAAATTCACATAATTTTGTTATCTTCTCAAGCCTTGTTCTTGTGTTATTATAATTTATTTTCTTGTCAAAAACATTATGGCTGGTCGAGCAAAAGTTTTTTCAGTTGTTCTTCTTATGGTTGCACTAATGCTATGTGCAGCAGATCATAAGACGAATGTAGCTGCTGGGCATAGCATATGCTGCAGGGAACATAGACTGTCTCAACCATGCATAGGAGAAGCCAAGAATAAACAATGTAACAACTACTGCAAATCTGAATGCAGCAAAGGTGGTATTTGCAAGCTTCGTGGCGGGAGGCATGTATGCCATTGTCGTTGCTAATTTATTAAATCTACCAATGGCTACATCACTATTCTACTATGTTATATGATGAGAATCCTTTTATATTTTATGATATATTATTGACTAAAACCTATAATATATAACTATCTAATTTATTTTTTTTTTATTTCAAGAAAAAGACCCTTTATGTAAAAAGGGTGGAATATTCTATTATTTACATTTATATAATGAAAAAGACTATTATTATTGAATTATCCATAACTTTGTTCCTCTGAGTTTTACACACATGTCTTGCACCAAATTTTTATCCACTGACGCCATGCTTGGCAGAGGGAGAAATAAAAAAAAAAACTCAAACCCTAAGGAAAGTAGAAAAATGAAAGTGAAAAATATATATATTTTTTAATAGTTATAAGAATTCCAATTATTTTGAAATTCAAGTTCAACAAGATGTGCAAAACTTTTTTAACACTTATTTTTTCTATATATAAAACTTAAATTCTAAACTTCAGAAAATTCAAACTCTT
Organism: Mallotus nudiflorus; assembly: GCA_947683625.1. Classification (NCBI taxonomy): domain Eukaryota; kingdom Viridiplantae; phylum Streptophyta; class Magnoliopsida; order Malpighiales; family Euphorbiaceae; genus Mallotus; species Mallotus nudiflorus. The sequence goes on from CANTUR010000099.1 coordinate 1,758,956, forward strand.
TAATACTTGAACTAATATAGAATCAATAAAGGAAAAAAGGAGAAATATATGAGAAAATAATTTTAAAGGATGGATTGTGTAATTTTTTTGGTGGATAAGAGGGGCAAGAATCCAAAAAAAAAAAAAAGTTAAACAGAAGGAAAAATTGAATTTTTTTTTGAGGCTTTGGAAATATTGAAATTTTTATTGGCATTTTTGTTATTTAATCTGTTATTAAAAAAAATATTTTTCTTACATTAAGAAAATATTTTTTTAATTTATTCCCTTATAAAATTGGCATCACTTGATTTTTTAAAAAGTAAAATCTACTTATCAATAACTATCACTGCATCATAAGAAGCATGTTTCATTTAATGATAATAATGATAATCAAAATAAAGTAAAATTAAAACACAAAAAATCAAATTTCTGTAAAATCTTCTCTATAAAATTGTATCTTTTTTTTTTTTATTTTAATGAAATATTTTTTATTTAGTCGGATTTAGTTCACCGTTGATATTATAATTTTAGACCATGTTTTACTTTCATACTAAATTTTTGATTTTTTTCTTTTTAATCTCAAAAATTTTATTTTTCTTTCAAGTTAAAGTATCTCAAATATATTTGATCAAATTTAGTATCTATGATAGCCGAAATAAATATATTTTTAATATATTCACATGTAAGCATCACGTTAAATAGTTAAATTACCTTGTAAGCTCCATAAAATAAATTTTGCTAAAATTTTATTTTATGGGCTTACAAGTAAATTTTGTTTGATAAGGTCAACGAGATTATTAAAATGTTTAATGAGATGCTTATAAGATAAATATATTAAAAATATGTTTATTCCGATTGTAACATATGTTAAATTTAATCAAATATATTCGATATACTTCAATTAGAAATAAAAATAAAATTTTGATATCAAAATGAAATACAACCCAAAATTATTATATTATATTATATTAACAGTACAATAAACCCCTATTAGTCACTCTATGCGGCTGTTGTAAGTAGGTAAGCTCCTTTGCTCGGCCATCCATCCATCTCTTGCTATTCTCCTACTCAAGAAAGATCTCCTTCCAGTTAGATTTGCTTCATTTAAAATGAATTTTTATTTGTAAAGTATGTTTGGTTGAAATGAAAATTTTATAAAATTAATTCATTTGAAAATTTAATAACTTTTTTTAAATTTAATTTTACATAATTTTATAAAATTAAAAATTAAAAATTGAAAATAAATTCTATAAATTTATGAACATCTATGCAACACCAAGAAACAGGAATTGTATCCACCAGAAAACACAGTTCAATTAGAAATCAAATTGCAACAATAAATTCCAAGAGATTGTGATGATAATAATTTCTAAGCCTTGAGAACAACAATAAAAAGGGAGAAGAAGAAGAAGATGTTCTTGAATTAAAAGCTGAAGAAGAGTACAAAGGGCGTGATATCAAACATGAAAAAGATTTGGTTATGGTTATTGATCTTAATGAGGAAATCGCCATTGATGGATAGATTGATTCGAACAGAGATGAGAGAGAGCCTGGAGCTGGAGGCAGGAGGCTTTGGTTTAGCTTTGGGCTGCTGGGTCAATTACAGAGGAGAGAAGACAGGAGAAAAGTTTGGGGTTAATTACGAAAAAATTCATAAAATTTACCATTTTTTAAAAAAATTTATAATTTTTAGATTTATAATAATTTCATTATATGATTGTTTTAATAAAATTTTGCTTAAATTAAATTCGTTGAGTAGGTTATTTCAACAACTAAAATTATATTTAAAAAATAATAAATTTTTTACAAAAAATATTTCACAAAATCTTCTCATCCCTAATGTTCATGACATTTCTTCCAATACTTCTTGGACAAATTTATTTCTTTGTTAATAATTTTCAAGTTATTCTATAATTTTTTTAAAGATTCTTTCATGCATTATGTTAGATATGAAAGAAAATCTATTTTGGCTTCAAAAGTTGAGTTTCTTCAAATGAAAAAATATAAATATTTTTTTATTAATTTTTTATAATATCATTTTGTGTGGCGTTTCAGTAAAAAAGACATTTTAAAATTTTTATTTGTAAATTTTTTAGTAGAAAAATATTAACATAACAAAAGAATTTATTCATGTAATTTTTTCTAAAAAATTGAGTTGAACTATTTTTAACAAATATATTTATTTATTATTTATCTCAACAGTTCACATATTAAAACTAAAAATTTATAATAAAATTGGATGAACAATATATTGTTTATAAATGAAAAATATATTACTTGTAAATGAATAGTTCTCGTGAAAAGAAAATCTCTATATAAAAAGATTGAAATTCATTAATGAGAAGGTTAAGAAAAAGATAGATTACTCTTCAAATTCTTTCAATATTATAGTTCTCTAAATTCTTTACAAACTTTTTTTAAATACTCTTAAAATCATTTTACTATAAAATATTTTTTTCTAATTAAATACTACTAAATTTAAGTTTAGTTCTATAACAAACTAAGTAATTCAATCTTTATTTCACAATACGTTATCAGCACGAAACGGTTTCGATCAAAACAATAAGATACATATTTCTTAATATTTGATTATATATTATCATGAATGACTATGTCTCCTATTAATTTATATATATTCATATTTATATTTATTTTTTCAATCTAACTTTATATTAATCGTTATTTTTATTTTGTTTTACTAACTACACCATTAATGCAAAAATTATTCGAAATGGTTCTAACCTTATGGATGGCTATGCCTCATATCAATTTATATTTATGTATATTTATTTTTTTTATTATTTATGTTAATGGAAAGCTATACCTCATTTTATATTAATGGACGGTTTTCCCCATATTTATACATATCATTATATTAACTCACTTACTATAAATAATCATATCAACATTATTTATTAATTTTACTTTATATAATTTAATTTTCAATATATTATATTAAAAAAAAATTCTAACGGCTATATATTACCAACGGTAACAAACGGCTATATTTTTCATTATAAATAGAAAAGCTATAAATTTTATTTATTCACACAAATTCATATATTTTCTCTTTTTCTCTTTACTCTAAATTGCAAACATGATTTGGTATATTTATATTTATGTTTTGATCATGACTATTATAATAGTTTTAGGAATAATTCATATGGAAGATGATTTTCTATGTGATATAATTTTAAGTATTATTGTATCATTTTTTATACCGCTATTATTTCTTGCATTATTCATTCATGATATAATTAATTAGTAAATTCTGATTATGTTTGATTTTTTTTAGTAGTCATCAAATTTATGAATTCTAATTGAGTTATTTTTTTTATTAGTTATCATAATGAAAAATCTAGCAAAGTTTGAGTTCGTTGCTCTTGACATCACAGGAAAAAATTATATGTCTTGGATTCTAGATGTAGAAATGCATCTTCAATCAATGAGGTTAATTGATACCATAAAAGAAAATAATAACACCTCATTATAAGATAAGACTAAGTTTATAATTTTTCTCCGTCGTCATCTTGATGAAGGATTAAAATGTGAATATTTGACTGTCAAAGATCCAAGTGTTCTTTGGAAAGATATAAAAGACATATATGATCATCAAAGAGATGTAATACTACTAGTAGTTATTGATGAATGGAGACCTTTACGCTTTCAAGATTTCAAAAAAGTGAGTGACTATAATTCTGCAATGTTCATAATAGTATCATAATTAAAATTCTGTGGACAGACAGTCATAGACGAGGATATGTTGGAGAAAACTTACTCTACATTTCATGCATCAAATGTTACACTGCAACAACAATATAGGATGCAGAGATTTAAAAAATATTATGAACTAATTTCATATCTAATGGTAGCTGAGAAAAATAATGAACTCTTGATGAAAAATCATCAGTCCCATCCCACTGGCTCAGTAGCATTTCCAAAAGCAAATGCTACAAATTATTCTAGATATAAAAATTACAATAGCCATGGACGTGGGAGAGGTAGAGGTCGTGGACGTGGAAGAGGTCAATTCTTTGGCCGTGGTCATGGAAATAAATATAATAATACTCCACACAAACTTAGACTCAACCTCAAAAGAAGTTAAAATTAGTCATCAGTGGTGTTCAAGAAAGGCCCCAACATAAGTCTGAAACTGTGTGTTTCAGATGTGGTAGTAAAGGACACTGGTCACGAGTTTGTCGTATACCACCACATCTTTGCCAACTTTATAAGGCATCATTGAAAGGCAAAGAAAAGGAAATAAACTTCAATGAGCATCATACTCCTGTTAATGATACAACTCATCTAGATGTTTATGATTTTACTGATGATTTTATTGACAATGGAAATTGAGACACCTATAATTTTTAAGTATGTTGTTATTACCTATTTTATTTTCAATTATGAAGAATATGTTATTGTTATGTATGTTATTTTCAAATTAAATAAAATGTCGTACTTTACAATTATTTTATGTTTTTACCTTAATTGATTAATTATGTGTTTATCTATTTTGAACTTTAATATGGATTGTACTCAATATAAAGACAATATTAGAGATCTTTGCATACCAGATAGTGGTACTACACATACTATCTTAAAAAATAGAGATTATTTCTCTGAAATAAAGCCCACAAAGGCAATTGTAAAAACAATTTTAGGTCCTATAGATCTGATAGAAGGAATTGGCAAAGCTAAATTTATGTTATCAAATGGAACGAAATTTATAATTGATGAAGCTTTGTTTTCACCAAAATCAACAAGAAATTTGTTGAGTTTTGATGACATATATCGAAATGGGTGTGATACCCAATCCATTACTATAAATGGTAACAAATATTTAAATATAGTTTCCTATGAATCAAGAAAAATACAAGTATTGAAAAGACTGCCAAAACTCCCTACTTGATTGCATTACATGTGTATACATGTAATTGAATCACATATGGCAGTAAAAGAAAAATCTTATGATCCTTCAATAATAAATTTATGGCATGAAAGATTAGGTCATTCTGGATTAGTAATGATGTGAAGGATAATTGAGAATTTACATGGGCATCCATTGAAGGGGCAAAGAATTTCTCAATCAAATGAAATGTCATCTATAACTTGTTCTCTTGGAAAATTAATCTTGAGGCCTCACCATCTAAAATTCAAAATGAATCACCTATGTTTCTTGAAAGAATTCAAGGTGATATATGTGGGCCAATTCACCCACCATGTGGACCATTCAGATATTTTATGATATTAATTGATGCATTTAGTAGATGACCACATGTTTGTCTATTGTCAACTCGTAATGTTGCATTTGCAAGGTTGCTAGCTGAAATTATTAAATTACGAGCACAATTCCCTGATTATGCAATTAAAAGGGTAAGACTTGATAATGTTGGTGAATTTACATCTCAAGCATTCAATGATTATTGTATGTCTACTGGGATCATTGTTGAGCATCTTATTGCCCATGTACATACTCAAAATGCTTTAGCTGAATCATTGATTAAACGCCTTCAGCTTATTGCTAGACCATTAATAACGAGAACAAAGCTTCCCATTTCAGTTTGGGGTCATACAATCCTACATGCTGCTTCATTAATTCACATAAGACCTAGTGCATATCATAAATACTCCCCATTACAAATGGCATTTGGTCAAGAGCCAAATATTTCCCATCTCAGAATTTTTGATTGTGCAATATATGTACCTATTGCGCCACCTTAGCGCACAAAAATGGGTCCTCAATTAAGATTGGGAATTTATGTTGGGTTTGAAACACCCTCGATTATTAGATATCTTGAACCTTTAATTGATGATGTTTTTACAACACATTTTACTGATTGTCAATTTAATAAGGTTGTTTTCCCAACATTAGGAAAAGGGGAGAAAGAAGGGAAAAGGAATATTTCATGGAATGAACCATTATTATTGCATCTGGATCCTCACATAAAATAATGTGAATTAGAAGTGCAAAAGATTGTGCACTTACAAGCAATTGCAAATCAATTGCCAGATGCATTTACTGATACAAAAAAAGTGAATAAATCATATATACCAGCAGTCAATGCTCCTGCTCGTATTGAAATTCCAGAAATAAAACCTGAGAGTAAAGACACTCATGAGTCTAAAACACACCAAAAGCGTGGAAGACTAATTGGTTCTAAGGATAAAAATCCTCGAAAGAGAAAGGGAGTAGATAATCATATTGATAGCGAGGAAAATATACTTGAAGAAATAGAAAATAAAGAAAGTCATGAAATATTTTCATATACTGTTGTATGTGAAATCATAAATGACAAAGATGATCCTGAACCAAAATCAATCATGGAATGTTAAAATAGACATAATTGGATAAAATGGAAAAATGTTATGCAGGCTGAATTAGACTCACTAAACAAGCGAAATGTTTTTGGGCCAATTATTCCTATGCCTAAAATTGTGAAACCTGTAGGATACAAGTGGGTCTTTGTATGAAAGAGAAATGAGAAAAATGAAATAATAAGGTACAAAGCTAGACTTGTAGCTCAAGGTTTTTCACAAAGGCCGGGAATTGATTATGATGAAATGTATTCTCCTATTATAAATGCAATTACGTTCAGGTATCTTATTAGCCTAGTAGTTTCTAAGAAATTAGAAATGTGTCTTATGGATGTTGTAACTGTTTATTTGTACGGATCACTTGATATTGACATTTATATGAAAATCTCTGAAGGATTTAAAATGCCTGAAGCATTAAGTACAAAACCTAAAGAAATGTATTCGATCAAGCTCCAGAGATTTTTATATGGGTTAAAATAATCTGGGCGCATGTGGTATAATCGTTTAAGTGATTATTTGATTAATAAAGGATATATGAGTAATATTATCTGCCCATGCATTTTTATTAAGAAAACAATATCCGGATTTGTGATTATAGCTGTATATGTTGATGATTTAAATATGATTGGAACAGAAAATGAGATCCATGAAGCAACAATATACTTAAAGGAAGAATTTGAAATGAAAGATCTTGGAAAAACCAAGTATTTCCTTGGTTTACAAATTGAGCAAATGCACAATGGGATATTCGTGCATCAATCAAATTACACAGAAAAGATCTTGAAATGCTTTAATATGGATAAAGCAAATCCTTTAAGTACTCTAATGGTCGTCAGATCACTTAATATTGAGACTGATCCATTTCGACCATGTGAAGAAAATAAAGAAATTCTTGGTTCTGAATTTCCATATCTCAATGCCATTGGAGTTCTAATGTATCTTGCTAATTGTACTAGACCTGACATTTCTTTTGCAGTCAATTTATTAGCAAGGTTCAGTTCAGCTCCAACAAAAAGGCATTGGAAAGGGATTAAACATATACTTCGATACCTTCGAGGAAATGTTGATTTGGGTTTATTTTATTCTAACAATTCAAAACAAGAATTGATTGGTTATGCAGATGCAAGACATTTATCTGATCCTCATAAAGCGAAATCTCAAGCAAGCTATATGTTAACAAATAACGGAATTACAATTTCTTAGCATTCCCAGAAATAAACGCTTGTCGCTACTTCTTCAAATCATTTTGAGATTATTGCACTACATGAAGCAAGCAGAGAGTGTGTGTGGATTAGATCAATGACACATCATATTGAAGAATCTTATGGTTTTTCAGTCAACAAAAGTCCAACAATTTTGTATGAAGATAATGCAGCATGCATTGCACAGTTAAAGGAATGATATATCAAAAATGATAGAACCAAACATATACCTCCAAGATTCTTTTTATACACTCAAGAGCTAATAAAAGACAATCATATAGATATCAAGTATATTCAATCTAGCAAGAATTCAGCTGATCTTTTCACAAAGGCGCTTCCAATTATAATCTTTAGAAGGCACGTTCACGATATTGGAATACGACATTTGCATACTATGTGAAGGAAGATTATATATATCAACTTGAGGGGGAGAAAATCATGCACTGTACTCTTTTTCCTTAAGCTAAAGTTTTTCCCACTAAGTTTTATTTAGCAAGGTTTTAATGAGGCAGTTGCAAAATATTGTTATTCAAGGGGGAGTATTATGAATGTGAATGAATAATATATTGCTTGTAAATGAATAATTCTCAAATAGTGAAAAGAAAATCTCTATATAAAAAGATTAAAATTCATTAATGAGAGAGTTAAGAAAAAGATAAATTATTCTCCAAATTCTTTCAATATTATAGTTCTCCAAACTCTCTCTAAATTCTCTTAAAATCATTCTACTATAAAATATTTTTCTTCTAATTAAATACTATTAAATTCAAATTTAATTTTATAACAAATTAAATAATTCAATCTTTATTTCATATCATAAATGTGATTTTTTTAGAATTATTGTTTTTTTTTTTTGTCCGTTGCTTTCTTAGAGTGAGGGAGAGCAGCACGTGATTATTTTAGAAGGGGGTAACATGGCAATTTGCCCCTTAAAATGTCATTCAATGTGCAATTGTCCCCAAAATTAATCTTTTTGGCTATTTCAACCAAACCTTTTCAAATTTTGACTCTATACCCCAATTTCTCATTAAAAAAAAAAGAAAGATAGTGGAATGTACTCTCCTAAAAAAATAAATAAGATAATTATTTATAAATATATCTTACCAATGGCTAATATATTCAAAACATTTTAAAAAAAGCTGTCGTGACCTAAATCCAGCACCGCTAGCTATGTATGTTGACAACCCGAGCACCATCTAATATTAACACCGGCTTCGCCAGAGCTATATATCATCAACACCGACATCTGCACTATTAACACTAATAGTCACTAGTGATTGTTATCAACACTAACAATCACCTGCATCGCCACCTCCTCTAAAGGCAACATCGTCAACGTTCATGAGACGTCTGGCAGCTCCAGCTAAAAGTAATTATACATGGCAAAGGTTTCATTTTGGTAGTAAACTAATATGAACCAGCAAATAAAAAACAACAACAACAATAAGCCCACCCCTCTTCCTCCTCCTTTTCTTCTTCTTTGTCTCTCTCCCCAAAAACAAAATGGCTAAAAGAAAGTCTTTTTTTTTTTAATTAAAAAATATTGTTATTAATTTAATTAGTTTCTTTTGATTATGTTTTTACATTCTTGAATCGATTGATTACTTTTTGAAAAATTTTATTCCTCGGTTGCGACAATCACTTTTTTTGGGAAAAAAATTTTAGTTTAACAAAGAGAATTTTAAGTTTCTTTCCATCAATTTACAAATTACAAATCAAAATGAGTATGTCTCTATTAATTGTAATTTTATCAGTTGTGTTATGTTAGTAATGGTTGTGGAAAACCTTTGATCTGATTTTGGGTGGTAGTGGTTTTTTTAAAAAAAAAAATAAAAACTATATTATGTTTCTCGTGTTGTTAGTGTTATTGTTAATGTGGTGGTGTTGGTTTATGCTGCTAGGTGGTGATATTAAGGATGGTCTAGGCTATGATGTTAGGTTATGCCAATGGTGACGATGGTGCAGGTAATGAAGGTGTTGGGTGGTGTTTGTGATAATCTTTGAATGAGTTCATTTATGATTTATTTTTGGATTGGATTAATGTTTGTTTCTTTAATTCTTCTTTATAACAACACCATTGAAATAATGGATTTTTGTTGTTTGATTTTGTTGGTGTCGTGGATTGATTGTGATGTTAAATTTGGTGACATTGATTATTTGATGGTGATGATGGTGTTAATTTGGGTGAGGATAGAGTTAACAATGGTGGATGGTGGTTGGTGGTGTTTGGCCGATGATGGTAGTGATGTTAATCGACAACAATGATAATTTTTTCTTTAATATGCATATGTGATGATGTGTAGTAATACTGGGTGGAGATAAACTTAAAAAAAAAAAAAATATTACACATATAGCTACCTTTACTTGTATGATTTTATCATTTGCCCCTTATACTTCTAATTTTGCTAAATTAGCACCTCAACATGTCTATAACCTATCATATAAACACATATTGCAGTGTTGACGAGGCACATGGAATAACACGTCAGCGCATATACATTGGTAAAATGACAATTTTATGAGATAAAATGGCAAATTCATACAATTACTAGTGTTTATATAATAGACTATAAAAAAAGTTGAGGTGTTAATTTAGCAAAATTAAAAATATAAGATGCAAAATGATAAACTATTGTAAGTACATATGTACGGTAGATGTATTATAGTTTTAAAAAATTAATATTTTTAAGAGGGAAGAGAAAAAAGTATTTACTATTATTATCTAACATTTCACTTGCTCTGTTAACGAATTGACCTTCACTATCCGAAATTTGGGGAGAATTGCAAAAAATAAGTTGTTTGGGTGAAATAGCCCAAAATATTAATTTCGGAGTTGATTGCACTTTAGATGATAGTTTTGGGGTGAATTGCCAGTTTAGCCTTTTAAAAAGGAAGATGTTTCGAGTTTGGACGTTGAAATTTGGCCACGAGTTTGTTGTGACCACAATTGTACCACCATTGCGTTAGAATTTTTGTTTTTGTTTTTGTTTTTTGTTTTTTAGTGTTAGAAATTGTTTTTTGTTGTTAAATACAAAAACACGTGTACAAATTAAAAAGACGACATATTTTTCACAAAATCATGATGCGTGATTAGTTTGGAGTTCGTGTTTGGTTTGGAATAAAATATAATCATGGATGTCTTTAATGTTTAGTGCATTAAACAATTTTTTTTGAAGAGTAAGAATTTTCTTTTTCTTTTTTCAGAGTTTTACTATAATACAAACGTTAGATTAACTTTTATTTAATTATAATTATTGATTATGCATCAATAATTATAATTAAATAAATATTAATCTAATGATGATAATTACATTTGTATAAATACATAGATTTATATTAAAGAACAATTCTTTTTTTTAACAATTGAGAGGTCTATGAACATATAATTTTATCTTACAATATCTATCAGTTAAATTGTTAGACTACAAAGAGATGAAAAGAATAGTCATTTATTCAAATATAGGCATCACATAAATATAAAAATATTGAATACAAACCTTTAATGAAGATACAAAATAATATTGAATAGATTACAAAGGAGGACAAGTTATCATTTATTCAAATATAGGCATCACAGAAATATAATAACATTCAATACAAACTTTTAATGAAGATACAAAATAATATTGAATAGTTAAAATCAACAATTGAAATATAAAATATAAAATAATCATAGATCAACTAAATTTTGCCAATTCCGCATAGTTCGGATGGTTTACATTTTAACCACAGGGATTAACACCAAAGTTGATATTAGGATTTGAATCTCATTTTTCGATAAAATAATGGTTGTTTAAAAAAAATTAGTTTTTTGGATTGTACGGGCTCCAAATTTTCAATTTGACATTTTGATACGCCACGTAGCAATAGATCAAACATAAAGTTTTAAATTCTGTGTAATTAAAGGTGCCGCAAATTCTGTTGTGAACATGCTCTCCTTATTTAAAGGAGATAGTTGAAAACTTAATTTTGTTGAATTCAATCAAATATTTTTTTTTCTAAAATTTGGTGATAGTTTAACTCCTAATTATTTAAAACACAGACCATTTTTGTGATTTGTTCAATTACCAAATATATTGGGTATTCGAACCTAAAGCTTGAAACCTACAAAAGAGCAGAGAGCACAATCTTCAGAAGAAGGATCTTCAGCATAAAAATTTTATTTTTTGTTAAGTTCTTGCGTCTTCCATGATCGGATGCATGTGTGCCATTGCTCTTGCGCTAATTAATTAATTTATTACCTATCTTGTTTATGACAGATAATTTACCATTTTTTCATAAAATTAAGATATCTAGTTGAGGATAGATTCAATTTTCCCCACATTTCCTCTCCCTCCTGCTTGTACGTAGTTAATAATAATAATAATCATTCTACTACTAGCTATACGTGCATGACTCAGTTAATATATGCGATGAGAATCCTTTTTATATGTTATGATATATTATTGAATAAAACCTATAATAACTATCTAAAGTCTTTTTTTTTTCTTTTGTTCTTTCATGTCAATGTAAAAAAAAAAAGATGGTCTATTATTTACATTTCGCCTGTGCACAACGGTGAAATGTGCAGAGACACCTCTTTTGCACTTCAATTTTTTAAGTAATATATATTTTTTAAATAGAAGAAATAAAAGAAGAAGATTGATAACACAATCAAATATATATGTACACAAGAATACACAGATATGAATCGAGAGAAAAGAAAAATGAGACAAAAGAAATAAATAAAAACAAGCTTAATAAAAAGCTTAATGTGAATTCCACGTATTAGGGAAAAATGATCATACATGTATCTTTTAAGATATATTAAAATTAAAAGCTTTACTTATTTTTTAACATATTTCTAATTTTTATGAATTATTTTTCAATTATCAAACAAGAAAAAAATAAAGATAATTAAATGCAAGGCATATATACAAAATCAACAGGATCAAATATTAGTAGTTCAATAATAATTTTTTTTCCTTTATATAGAGGTAAATAGTAGAAGGGAAAATTGCTATATACCCTTGTATTTTTGCATGTTACATTATTTCATTTTTGACATTTTAGAAAATATTTTATTTATGTTTGTATTGTATTTTGTTAACACTCATTAATACTTCTACAAAAAATGAAATAGTACAAAAATGAATAAATATTTTTTAAAATATCAGAAATAAAGTAGTCTAATAAGCCAAAATATAAAGAGAAATTGTATTTTTTCCATTGTAGAATAGTCCACCCTTTTTACATAAAGGGTATTTTTCCTCACATAATGAAATATTGAAATTAAAGCAATTTTTTTTTACATGTTATCATTCATCCCAATGATTGCTCCTGCAATGTCCTTGTAATTTTTGCCAATTTCAGTCAAAGCAGCTGCAACAGAAACGGTTGGATTTGATAATAATTTCCAATTTTCTTTAATAAAACTAATATTATAAGTTAATTATTTTTGTGGGTGATTACAGGTTTTGTTCTTCTTATGGAATTACCTTTGTTATTGATGGAGTTATTCTTCGTAGGCGTGTTCTCATTGGTGGCTCTCCTCAAGCTTTGAAGAGATTGTACAATAAATATAATTGTAATTTCATTCTTTATGGTGCCTTTTTTTAAGTAAATGATGATGCTTGGCAGGTGCTGTTTTTATCCAAACAATTGATCCTGATTTTGGATATTTGAAGTGAAATGTGCAATGCAATATTCTGATTTTTTTTTTAAAAAAAAAATTGCTGGTTTATGGGATTAATTTTTAAATTTTTTTTTTGTGTGGTTATTACATCCCTGCAGACTTTCCTATGATCATTTTCTTTTAGATGTATCTAAGTTGAATGATTGCTTACTGTATCTTTACAGGGTCTTTGAAGGTTCCCTTTCTCTTCTCGACAAATGGTAAATTTATTCAAATGAGCCAATTGGATCAATAAAAGTTAGCAGTATCATTTATCTTTAAGATATTATAAATTCATAATTTTTCTTAGGTAGAGGGTAGGCAGTTCACCATGAAGCTTAAGAATCGATGATTTATTTTATCAAACTTGTAGAAATGATGTTATGTAGTAACATTGATGTTTAAGCCTGCAATCAGCTTTTGTTGAACTTGTCAGTAATTGTACATTAATGTTTCCACCATGCTGTCAAATTGGATCAATCAAAGTTATGCAAGAGAAGAGTCTCCGTGACATTTGTTTGAGGTATATTGCATATTTCTTATTATTCTTCACTTTTGAAAGCCAGGAGACACAACTAAGCAATTAAAGTATTTGATCAGGCGATGGTACCCCGAATTCCAGACGAGATATTGAGTTAACTGAAATTCTAGGTGTAAAGATGTTGGATACTGAGGAACACAAAAAAATACGCTTCCAACAGATACACGACATGTAAAAAGCAGTTTTGTCTTATGTGCCACATCAAACTACTTTTGACTATCTGACCTTTCAATCAAAGAGTTAAGTCATACTCAGACATCTCTTGATGCATTATCCTACTCAGGTTACTAAAGCCTTAACAGTATGTCTAGACAAGAAACACAGTATGGGACATCTAAACAGAATGCTCAAAACTTATATAGGACATCTTGCTTAGAAAATGCGTATCCCATCTCCATTGACGTGCATTGAATGTGTGACCCTTTACCCTACAAGCACTCTTATTAGAGTGTTACCCTCGAAATATCTAATAAAAAAGCTTATAGGACAAAATACCACTCTTATAAATTGTATCCGAATATTACAGCTTTATCTAGCAAAATTTTAGTTATACATAATAAAATATTTAACTATATGGAAAATTAATTCCATTAAATATTTTCTAACTCAACTTATGAATATAGCTGAAAATCCAATATTATTATGTTTAAACTTAGTGTAAATACCATCAAATCTTAATAAGCAATATATATCATAATATTTGGGAGAACGGCAGGAAAACTACCATATCTATGTGCATCCCAGCAAAAAGATAGAGTAGTGATTATAACCAAATATACACAAGTTGTTTACACGAAAAGAGATAGGGTTGTAATCAACTTCAGTCAAGTAACCCCAACCATCACAGTTATATATACATTATAGGGTCACAGAATCAAGAAACAAAAAGTTATCCTTAGATCTCCATCGACATTAAGCAAGGGCTAGAGAAACATAGACATCAAAAGCGGTCTCGTAGATTACAAGAACCACTGTAATGACATGCTCCCCATGATTTTCTCTTATAGTCAAATTGCGAAAAAATACATTTGCAGGTTCCACCTGCACTTTCCAGTATAATTGTGTAGCAGCATGGTGTCCTAGCAAGTACTTTATTGTTGTCTCATCTTCCCGTACTTCCTGGCTCTTACCATCCATTCACAAGACATTTTTGCAACTCTTATATGTGTGTGTATAAGTCTAACTAGCAGTTATACAGTCAACCTGGAAAAATAAGTAGTGAGGTGTGAGTAATTTTAAAGAAAATACCCGGCGAGTAAACATGATAACAAGAAGTAGGATTATGGTATGAATGATAAAATTTAAAATCAGATAATTAAAAGAAAATTTAAATTAATAAATAATTAAATAAAAGATTGAATACTCATTAATATCATTATATTTAAAATTTAGTTATTTACCTAAGGCATTTGAATTCTAATTAATAATGATTTATCACTTTTGCTAATTATGCCCAAGAATCATTTTTAACATAAATTATTAACCACCAGTTTTTTATATATATATATCTTTCTTCTTTTTTATCGGGCCACTTATTGTTAGTTCTATTTTTTTGGCATGTTTATCAGGCATGCTTCTTCTCAGACATCCGGTGAGCAGTTGGTTCATGTGTCATTTGCACTATTAGATACTTAATTGTTGATTCTTGTACTAATGCAATGTATCATCTAGACAGGAGAGCAGGATCTTCCATGTCTGGTTACAGGAAAGATGAATACAACTGGAGATATGACAGTGATGAACTTCCAGAGGATGTGATTCGAGCTTCAGCTGCACTGGAAAACCTTCAACTGGACAGGAAAGCTCGCAATCTAACTACATCTTGGCGGTTAGTTCCTCATTCCCACTAAAATAAATGTCTTTAATTATGCTGTAGAGGATCTATATTTTGGACGTGTGCTGACAGTTATAAGCTTTCCGGAGCATACAAATTGTGCTCTTATAAGAAAAGGGGAAAACATTGCTCTACATGAAGTTTTTACAATTTATTGAATGCATTACATTGATATTAAATATTTCTCACTAGGGATTAGATTGATAATTGGTGTGGATAGTATTGAAAAAATATCGGTTACAGGTTTTGGATTCTATGGTATTGTGCTAACAAAAGGTGATACTGTAAGGCATAGCATTCATCTGTTACAATAAGGTTTTACTATGGTTAGGAGCTATTCTTGAACTTCTCTGCTTGTTTCCATTTTTCCGTGTCCTGCCTTGCCTTTCCTCCATGAAACTACTTTTCATATTCAACAACAATTGTGATACTCTGTTATGCTAACAGCTAGTTTGCTATCCATGCTATTTTGCATGACCAAACATCAATGTGAAACTTAGTTGGCCATGATGCAATTCCATAGTTCATGATGTTGCATGCTTAGCCCTCTAACATTGTGCTTTGAATTATATTGCAGACATGCTAGAGATAGTATTAGTGATGATGACGGCAGGGCTGACCATATTTAGCTGATTGGAATCTTTTGCGACACTGAACTTGTGTTTATTTTTTTTATTCATCAAATGCTTTCTTCACCAGTAAACAATGTCGTAAGTTTATGCAAGTCTTATTTTTATTTTTTTTTTCTTGCCCTTGGAATATATCGTGGGGTGCTCCATTTCTTGTATGATCTTTCTTATTTCACTCAGCTTATGGAATACATCTTGATATTTCAGCATGCTGGCCGTGAACTCTTCCCCCTTCTACAAATAATTAACTTTTGCTTTGCTGCAACCAATGACATACTTTCTGCTACTGCTAGAAATGTTGCATGGAAATAACAAGTTGCACCTCTATCTCTAATTTACTCTAAAACATGATCATGTCTCCATGTTTATTATTGTGAAACAATCTATAAACCTTATGATGATTATTTGATAGGCTTAGATATAGTTTTAAGGCAACATTATTATATCATTACTATTGGGAAATTCATTGGAAGTAAGTATTGTTGCTGTTAAAGTTCAACCATTACCTAAAATTGCATTTGAAAATACAATATGTGGAGAGCGGGATTTAAACTATGCACCCAAGTGTATGGCGACTATGGTACTGTATGAGCTCAAAGCCTACTAGAATTAATAAATGGATTTTTTTAGGGCTCAAAAAGAATATAAAATTACCACCCAAATGAAAACATGGATACTTTACAGTAATTGAATTTCACAAAGGTTTCCATAAGCAATCATTAGATATTCAAGTTTGGAAACTGGGAATGGACTTTGAATGCCCATCCAACTTTGCGGTTGGCCTCCGTTTGTGTTTTGTATTTTATTACCCATGATTATTAAATTATTTCCTTATTATTGTGGTTTGCAAATGCTTCCAATTTTACAATTTAATCTGAGTTTGCACATTAGTCCTTTTGCATGTTTATTACCTTAGCATTCAAATTAAATATTAAGAATAAATTTACAAACATTTGTTCCAAATAGATGGGGTAGGGATTAGGGATTAGGGATTAAATAATTAACCTAAATGAAATCTCTCAATAAGTAATTAATTCACTAATTACATAGTGATTAAAAATCACCAAAACCTACAATAAATAAAGGTTAGTTTCACATTCAAATAAACAGTTTTATTTACAAAACAATTCAAATTATATTAGTATAAGCACAGGCATGCGGATTCATATAAACATGGATTAATCATTCAACTAGTCCTAAAAGTATAGCATTCCCATGCAATATCAAAAATATTAGGCAACATATACATATCACATACCGAAAATATACTAAAAAGATATTAAAATAAAGCAGAATCGTGCAAGATTCTGGATGAGAGGCGATCGCCTTCATTAGGTTAAAGGGCGACACCCTTTGAAGAGGTATTGCCTCTTCAGTAGGCAGATGAGCACAAAAAACTATAAGTTTCTTAAATCCTAAATAACTCAACAAAGGAAATTGCTTAACAATCTGCACCTTGTTCAAGTTAGTTGTTCTAATGTGAGTTGCATACTATTTAATATGCAAATGAGGATCTTCAATACCAATGAACTTCTTCATATTGGGAAATCTAAACTTCATGGGTAGCAGGTCATCATCCTCTCCCAAACTTAGGTTGGAGTAGTTTATCGGTGCATCCATCCCTTTTTATTTCATAATTAATTGCATATGAGCCATAATCTTAACAAGGTCTTTAGCCTACTCTGGCTTCTCTATGTTCCCTGGGGCATCCAACCTCTATTGGATAACTGGTTCTGCTAATATAGTTTGTTAATCACCTTCTATTCCTTGCCTTTCCGGATTCTCTGCATCTAGATCAAATGGCGGTAGTGGAGGCACTGATGGTTTCTCTCTGGTTGAGCTCATCTCTGCCATCATTGCTCGTATAATTATTCTGATCTGTTCGGCCATCTCTGTTTTGAATTGTTCTGAATCAAAACTTGTTGATGCTGTTTTTTTTAACATTTTGACCAAGCGACTGGTGTTGGAGCGTGTCCAAGCAGATGACTAATTTGGATTTATATCTGCAACCAACCCAGATTAGAAACATGCATGGCATGTATGCATGCATGCAAGGTCTTATTTGAAAGAATAGAATAAGAGTAAATATCCTATTTACACGTAAAAAATAACAAAAGATAAAGCTCTTCAAAAGATGACACTTCCACCCTTATTTCTCCTGCATGTATATTGAATAACGAGTATCTTATCCTATGATTATTGGCCGGGTTTTGACTATTAATAGGGGATAATAAAATTGTCATACACGTAAGAAACTCTTAAGATGGAGCAAATGAGTAACAAATCCTTTAAATAAAGTCGAAGTCCATTTTAATGGGTCATAATGGGCTTGAAAGGCCCAATTTCGACATGATCTATTTGTAAATGGACCATGGTAAGCATAAAAGGCCCAATTTTGACATAGTCCACTTGTAAATAGGCTTGGGCTTTATAAAAAGGTTTGCTAAATGGCATAAAACACACACATTTGAAAAAAAATCTTAGTGGAAATTGCTAAGTTATTTATATGAGCTGAGTCGAGGATAATAAGCTACAGCTCCCACAACTATATACATCCACTATGTCTTCCCTCTCAATGGTCCGTACGATGTGGATAGTACGTGCTATGAGTGACAATAATTGAATACTCCACCACCAGATTTGAGTGAAACACAAGTAGCAAAGCAAAGACTATTGTCGATTATTTAGGATTGTGTGCTCAATGTGTGCAATCGTGTAATGAATGCAATAATATACAAAGGAAACAGAGAAATAATAAAAAATGATAAATTACACAATACTTGGAATCAGTTTCTCTATCCCTAGTAGAGTCTCCACCGTGGGCGGCTGGGTTTAGACCATGCACCCAAATGTACGACGATCATGGCACTATGTGGGCTCAAGGCCCACTAGGATTACTAAATGACACTTTTTTCAGGCCTAAAAAGGAGATGAAGTAGCCACCCAGATGAAAACCGATACAGTTTACAACAACTGGATTCCACAGAGGTTCTCAGAAGCCGTCATCAGAGATTTGAGTTCGAAAACTGAGTATGGGCTTTGAATTCCCACCCAACCTTATAGTTGGCCTCCGTTTGTATTTTGTATTTTATTACCTATGATTATTAAATTATTTCCTTATTATTGTGGTTTACAAACGCTTCCAATTTTACAATTTAATTTGAGTTTGCACATTAGTCCTTTTGCATGTTTATTACCTTGGCATTTAATTTAAATATTGAGAATAAATTTATGAACATTCATTCCAAATAGATAGGGAAGGGATTAGAGATTACAATAATTTGTACAATTATTACAATAATTAACCCAAATGAAACCTCTCAAGAACTAATTAATTCACTAATTACATAGTGATTACAAATCACCAAAACTTACAACAAATAAAGGTTAGTTTCCTATTCAAATAAACATCTTTATTTACAAAAAATTCAAATTATATTAGTATAAGCATAGGCATGCAGAGTCATATAAAACATGAATTAATCATTCAACTAGTCATAAAAATATAGCATTCACATGTAATATCAAAAACATTAGGCAGCATATACATATTATATACCAAAAATATACTAAAAAGATATTGAAATGAAGCAGAATCGTGCAAGATTTTGGGTGAGAGTCAATCGCCACTAGGTTAAGAGGGCAACACCCCTTTGAAGAGGCATTGCCTTTTCAACAGGCACAACAGCATAAAAAACTACAAGTTTCTTAAATCCTAAACAACTTAAATATTCATACAAATCGACATAAATCAATAGTTAAGAACTTAATAATTCATATATTTAGGCTCTAAATGCAATCCTAAGAAAGTAATAAATACAAAAAAGTATAAAATGAAGAAATAAAGTTTCAAACAAAACAAAGAACTCAAAGCTTAAAAATAGGGATTCTCACTGATTTGAACTCGTTTGATGCTCCTAATGGAAGCCCTTAGAGCTTGTTTGATTCATTTTAGATGTGTTAAATGCAAGAACCTCCTTCCTTCTTCTTAAAAAATGAATTTCTAGCTTAAGGTCTTATTTCTTCCATCATTTTCCTTCTTTTTTTTCTCTTCCTTTCTCTCAAAACGTTTTTTCTTCTCTTTTTTTTTTTTTTGAATGGTTAGCCTCTCCTCTTCTTAGCCACATACCCCTCTTAAGCCTCTACCCTCTCTCTCTCCAATTTCCCAATAATCAAGGTTACTTTCCATTTTTCATTTTCATCATTGCCTCTCTTCTTTTCTCATCATTTCATGCCCCAAAAGTCTCATTTTTTCATTCAAAACTGCAGACTATAGGTAAAAAGGTTGGTTTTTATGTTAAATGCAATAACAAATAGCATTTATTATTGTAGGAGAGAGGTGTAAAGATGCCACTTTGATGAGATATCACCTCATTGATAGCCAAAATGAAGAGGCAATCACCTCTTCACTAGGTCTGCTGGGCCTTTGCGCCTAAAAGGCATGGTTTGGACTTGATAAAAGGCTAATGGGCTTAGTGTTTTAGGTTTTGGCTAGATATAAAAGCTTCTGACTAGGTTTAATCTCCTGAATTCATTCTAAAGAAGATCTCAGGCTCTTCTAGCATTTGAAATTTGGACTATCTCATCATCGGGCTTTCATTGCATGTCGATCAAACCAAGGGTGTCCACACAATAAATAAGATACTATTATTACATGCATTAATTCTTTGTGATGGATGATAATTAGTCACAAAGTGAAAGGGAAAAAAGCTTCCCTAGTTTGAAAAATTCAATAGCTACTTAAAAGGGAAAAGCTTCCCTAGTTTGAATAGTTCAATAATTACCAAAAATTGGATTTGAGAATACATAGAACAAGAAATGAGAGATTAATTATATTTAACCAACATTTGTTAGTTCAAATGGCAAGGAGTTTGAATTCCCTTAAGTAAGGTTTCGAGTTCGAGTTTTATGTATAGAGAAAATAAATGTTGGAGAGCTTTGCCCCCTTTGTGGGTCCATCCAGCTTGATTCCATAATAGTCAGAGTTCTCGTGGCTATTGGATATCGGGACATCAAATGCAAAAAAAAAAATATGAATTTGCTGGTGAGGAAGTGATCCAGTGGACATCATAAGGTGTAAGGTTAGAATCATCTTATATAGAGAAGAGACTAAAAATTAATAAAATACTTGATTTGATATGCATTCATTAAGTAAAAAAATGTCGAATCCAATTACATATTACTTAATTTAATGAGTTCTTTTGTGATTACTACTAAGATTCAAAGGAGTTGAAACTTCATCTATTTATAATAAATTTCCTATACAATGACCAATACAAAATGGTTAGTTCTTTCAGGAAATTCAATTGTCATGTGATCACATCCACAAACTAAGTAAACTACTACAATTTAGTACTAAAAATAACACTATACTCCCAAAACTAGTGCATGTATTTAACACCATAACATTTATAGCATGCTAATTCCTTCATTAATATCATACGTCTATAACACTTCATTATAGGAATAAGGAATGGGTAAGAAACAGAGAAAAGGATGAGGCAATAGACAAAAACAAATAACATAGCATTTTTTACCAAATTTTTAAAAATCCTAAAATAAGAAAACTATAGAATGCAGACACACATACTTATGTGATCATTTTTCTCTAAGTACTAAATTTGGTTTCTTTGATTTTTGACTATAGGGTTTTAAGTAAATTTCACGTTGAAATGTTTCCAAGAAAAACATAAAATGCTTTAAAAACCCAAAAAAAAAATGATATAAGAAGGAACTTGTGTGATGCTTCCTAGAAAATACTTGATAAGTTTATTCCAGAATTTAGGGACACACACAACATATAAATTTACAAGTTTTGTCCATAAATCAGTCACACATACACAAGCTTCCACAACTATTAGAAAATAAAGCTTTCTTTGCTTTTGCTGATGATCATGCTTTAATTTCTTTGTCTGCAAGTTTCTTATTTTCCATTTCTCTCTTTGAAGTCCTCCTTTTCATCATCATAACTCCATTGTTCACATGAATAGAGCCATGCACTGCTTCAGTTCAAAGCTTCATTTCCTATTAACACTTCAAGTTATTTTCCTAGGATAGAGTCATAGAAAGAGGGTACAGATCACGGGTCATGGGATGAGGTCTCTTATGACCTGGAAATAGGTTATATTATAAGCCTTTCTTTTTTGGTTTATATGCTTTATGGTACCATCCATTCTAGTAACCCTCTTTACTTTCTTTTTTCCCATTTACCCAATCTAGTTTCACTTAATATATCCTTGAATTATAATCTAAGGTTCCATAATATGAATGCTTTTGTGAAGCTTGTTCAAAATCTAATAAGTTGAAGTCATTGGACATGAGCACTTTTAACATATCATTAGTTGCACCTGCTTCTTTGATGAAACTGTCTTCTTCTTTGTCACCTCTTACACTTAGAGAGTGTGAATTGTGAGGGGAATTCCCAAGTGGTATTCTTCTACATCCAAAATTTTAAGAGCTTGATTTATGGTTGAATTATTACCTGACTGTCTTTTTACTAAGGTATAAATGGAGAAATCCCCTCAAAAGCTTGACGGTTTCCTATACAAAAACTTTATATATATTTGGAAGCAGATTTCTTCAGCAATCTAAGGTATGTAGAACAATTGTTTGTTGATGGCTGTAACTTTATTGGTTCAAATTTGGCATTGTTTGGGAATCTCACATGACTCACTCAGTTTACTCTTTCATCTAACAATTTCAATAGTGAGATTCCTTACTCTTTTGGAAACCTTCAAAAACTCTTTTATTTAGACCTGTCTTTTAACAATTTCAACAATAACATTCCATCATCATTTGTAAGACTTAAACAACTTAGTTATCTGTATCTTCAGAACAATAGTCTTAGCGGTTCATTTCCTAGGTTTTTTTTCAAAATTCACCCAACTTGAATGGTTGAAGTTAAACAAGAATAGGCTGATAGGATCCATCCCTTCTCAAATAGTTAAGCTTTTAAGGTTAATGGAGCTTAATTTATCCAATAATTTCTTCAATGGAACTATACCATCCTTTTTGCTTACTCTACCTAAATTTGATTTTTTATCCTTCAAGAACAATCAATTCCACGAACCTATTTCTCATTTGCAAGGCAAACATGGCTGATTAGGTTATGTTAATCTAATAACAACAACTTGAATGGCCTAATTCCAAGTTCATTCTTGTGCGATTTGAAGCTTTTATTATTTCATCAAATCAATTGAGTAGAGAATTGCCTTATTCTGTTTACAACCTATATAGCTTTTGAATTCTTGACTTGTCAAACAATAGCTTAACTGGATTCATTCCACCATGCTTGGCAAAATTACTCCACACTATTGCATATTGGCATGAACAATTTTCATGAAATTATACCTAATGTGTGTTCAAAGATGGCTAATGATATAAGATATTTAAACTTCAATGACAATCAACTACAAAGGAAAATTCCACCATCTATTATAAATTATAGAATTATGGAAATATTAGAAATTGGAAACAATGAGATAAATGATGAATTTTCCTTTTCTCTAGGAGCTCTTCCAAATCCTTATTCTTTGGTCCAATAAGCTCAATGGTTCCTTGAGAGTTCACATTACTAATGGTTACTTCTCTAAGTTGCGCATCTTTGACATCTTAAGCAATATACTTAACAGATCTTTACTAGCAGGATATTTTAATGAGTTTCAAAGAATGATGAACTTAATCAAAGTGTTGGATACATGGAGGTACCAGAATATAATCCATATGATTATTTTATCGATCTTATATTTAAGGGCTTAAAGATTAGATAGGTGACAATTTATACAGCCCTTTCAATCATTGACTTGTCATTTAACAAATTCAGTGGAAAATTTTAAATTCTGTTAGGAAGCTTATATCACTCAAACATCTTAATCTTTCTCGTAATTACCTCACAAGTAATATTCAACTATCACTGGGGAATTTGGAGCCATTAGACATATCTTCAAATATGCTTACCAAAGGAATTCCTATGCAGCTGGTAGAATTGACATTTCTTTAAATCTTTCGTGTTTTGTACAACCAGCTTAAAGGACCTATACCTCATGAGAAATAATTCAACACTTTTGGTAATAATTTGTATGAGGAAAACTTAGGATTGTGTGGATTTCCATTGTCAAAAGCGTGTGAAGGTGATGTTAGAGAGGATCCTAAACAACCTGACCTCTAGGGAGAAGATGATTAAGAATACATAAATGGCTTTGGACGGCATGGGACATTGATAGGATATGGTTGCGGGCTGATACTTAGTATTTCAACAACTTGTATTGTCTTTGCGATAGGAAAACCAAGATGGTTTATAAATAAGTTTAGAAGGGCATGTCTTCATATGTCAGAAAGGCTCTAGGAAATATCTCCTAGATGTGGTAGAATTAGAAGAAGTAGAAGAATATCTGCTTTATATTAAGAGTGTGTGTAGCATCTCTAATCATTTTCACTATGGTTAACATTTGTAGTTATGTTAATTGAATAAATGATAAAAAGTAGTAGATTGTGAGCAATCTATTTTACAAGTAGGAAGTGTCTTATTACTATAATGTGAGGTCCATTTATGGATGCAATACATCATAACTCCCTATGTATTTTTGCTATTGTTATTACTTGAAATGCATTTGAATAACATCCTTTTTCGATTGGGTATGGTGTCAACTATTCCCTAAGCCCGCCAATTAGTTAATCATAGACATATTTTAGTTAATAGTCGTATAGTAAATATACCAAGTTATCGCTGCAAACCCTGAGATATTATTAGAGCGAGGGATTGGAGAAGATTTCTTAAAAAGTTTTTAATGCTCATTTCGACCAACTCTGAATCATCTTTCTTTGGTTGAGTGGCATATATTTCCACGGCACTCGTTTTTCCAATTATGAAGCATGGCTAAGTGATCCTATTCACATTGGACCTGGAGCCATAGTGGTTTGGCCAATAGTGCCAAGAAATATTGAATGGTGATGTGGGTGGAGGTTTTCATCCGATTTATTACTCTTTCCTTATGCCTATTTCGTCTTAAAGGGTTTGTTCACAGGTATAACCTTATAGTATATCCATGGATTGGCTAGTTCTTATTTGGAAGGCTATAACTTCTTAATTGTTGCAAACAATAGCAAAAATACACAAGGAGTTATGATGTATTGCATCCATAAATGGACCTCACATTACAGTAAAAAGACACTTCCTACTTGTAAAATAGACTACTCATAATCTACTACTTTTTATCATTTATTCAATCAATATAACTAAAAAGATTAACAACAGTGAAAATGATTAGATGTAATATCTCATGTTTTTAAATATTTTTATACTGCATCGGGATATGCAGTGTTAATAATTTTTAAATATGATATTGATATTTTATAAGTTGTTGATTAATTAAAATTGATTTTTAATTGTTTATTATTATTTTGAGTACTTTACGTAAAATTTTCCCGAGACTTTCATTTTCGGGGAAATTTTCACGTAAATAATTTACTATTAATTATTTTAAATAGATTTACGGACTTGCATGAGCTCATACATATTTTTAAAATACTAGATAACGTGTATGTGTACTTATTTATCCAATTAGGGTTTAATTAATATTACCCTAATATTTTATTATTTGTTTATTTGTTTTAATATTATTTAATTATTTTTAGGAGTATTAAATTATTAAAATATTAAATTATAAGTGTGTGGTGTATATTTAATGTGTGTAATTTAATATTATTTTATTATATAGTGTAAAGTATATATATACACATATAATAAGTCAAAAAAATCAAATTTTGGAAAATTACAATTCTGCCCCCGAGCATCTCCTTCTTCCCCAATTGCCTCCATCGCCGTTCCGCCGCCTGTCACGCTGATTTCTTGCAGTTGGTGTGCCGTCCGGCGTGCCACCACCTTCCTCAGCTTTCCTCACCGCCTGTTGCAGCCGTTTCCGGCGTCTAGAGGTCGATTTTGGTCGGAGAAGCCGAATTCTTCTTCATCGTCGTTCACGACGTTTCCGGCCACCATTTTCGACACTGCCGGTATCTTTCTTCTCCTTGAGCTCCAGTGAGTGTGATTTCAAGCTTTTTTTCACTTAAAATGGTCTTGATTTGCTTAGGTTTTGATTTTTCGAATTCGGCCTATTAGGGTTCTTGAATTTTTTGAACTTCAATTTGATTGATTCACGAAAAATTCATTCACAAATGTTGTTCCCCTTAGCTTAATCTACATGTATGAATTTTTGTGGAATTTTTGGAGATTATTTTGATTTTTGGGTATTTTTGAATATTTTAATATTATTTTCTAATTTTCGGAAATTAATTAAATAAATTATGAAATTGTGTTTTATGATAAATATAGGTGTTTAAATGAATTATAGGAATTTATTTGGAATTTTTATGAATTTTTATGTATTTGTTTTGAATTATTTAGGTTTATGTAATTTTAGGAAAATTAGGTTAATTATGTTTTTAATTGAAATTAATTGGTTAATTGAGTTTAATTATTAATATTATTGATAAATATGTTGAGAAAATTAATTTTGGATAATTATACTATTTTTGGTGAATTTTTGAAGTAATTTTAGTATATTTATATATATAGGGATATTTTGGTAATTTTACCCTAAATTGGCTAAAAATGTAATTAAATTGGTTTTAATAGTTATTTAAGGTATAAAAATGATTTCTACAAATTATTTGGTATTTTTAACTAATTAAAACTATTTTTCGTGAATTATTTTCAATTATATATATAATATACGCTTTTTCTAATAAAATGAGTTTTTATCGGTTTTTAATGTGTTTAAAGGTTAATTATGTAATTTCTACTTATAAAATGAATTTCTATGTTATAAGGGTATTTTTGGTATTTCTGAAATTGTTCTATGACTGTGAACCCTAGTCGGTAGACTGTAGTTTGGAGTCCGACCGAGGGATTTTGATTGAGCTGTTGAGCTTGTTTTTCAAAGTGTGTTTCTTTGCAGGGCCGGCTCTACTCTTTGAGTAGAGAGATGTCCGTTTTACAGGGGAGGTTCTGTCGAATTTTAGATAGAATTCTCGTAAAACGTGATGTCCGGTCGAACCGTAATTTTGATTATGTGTTTAATATTCTAGATTGAGTTCTAGGATTTTCTGTTAGGTTTATTCTGATTTCTGTCGTTATTATTTGTTTAGTTGCGCCGAAACCAAGGCCTAGTGGACCAGGCCCGTCGGACCCATCTCGAGGAGCGCACTAAGTGTGAGTTACTATTTTATATATATATGCTTTAGGATGCATGATTTTAGAAATATATGTTTTATTTTGACTAAATATGCATAAATAATGTGATTAGTATTTAAGTATATCTTTAGTTTATTTTTGGTATATATTAAATTATATGCATGTTTTATTAATGAATTGTGTTTAAAATGTTTTTAAATATATCTCTAGTTTATTTTGTAATTTAATTGGATTTATTTGACGTATATATACTTGAAATATACTTGATTTACTTTTGGTATATTTCCAGTATATATATGGTTTATATTGTTATTTTATTTAAATTCATGCATCATTTATTTGTGAATGAATGTTTTATATTATTAATGAAGGATATCAATAGAACGTGCTACCTAGTAGGCAGCACTATGACCGAGTACGTACCGGTACGCTTATAGCATTTAGGCTATATTACTAACCATTTGTGGATATTGATTGGATTTAATTATTTGATGTGTGAGAAAGGATTTGGAGGTATGATTGCTGGAACTCGGTTGACCAAGTGTCTCAGGGCCAATCACACTGGCAGTCAGACTGCTGGAGCTCGGTTGACTTAGTGTCTCAGAGCCAGTCTACTGTCTAAATGGATTAAGTGAATATATTTGGAATAAGTGAGTTTATATGGCTAGAGTGTTGTCTAACACTGTTTGAGGTTGCGATATTATAGGGTTCTATTTGATCCTTCATAAACGATGATTTTCAATAAAATATATAAAATGAATTTCTTGCATCTGTATGTATTTGCCTGTATATATACATAATATATATACTTTTGACTGTGTGCATTGGCATTTAGTATGCATGTATATATATTATAGTAATTCACTCAGTGAAGTCTGACTCCCCTCCGTTGACTATTTTTCAGGAGAGTCATCTTCTTTAGACCTCAGTAGCAGACCTGTACGCCGGATTTCTTCCACCCCGGCTTTTTTGTGTAAACTGCTTCTCTGAGTTTTGAGTTTTATTTTATCTAGACACTGCAGTAGTCATTAAATTATTAAATAGATGTTGTATTATATTTGAACTGGATTTGTATTAAAAGAGTTTATATATATATGAGATGAGTATTTAATTTAAATTCAGTTGGTGGAAATGTTATTTATGATTTTTATTGTGATATTTATGATTTTTATTTCCGCTGCCTTATATATTGTTATTATTACTATTGCATGTTTTATTTTATTTTATTTTTTTTAGGCTTGCTACAGGGTTCCGGATTCGAAAGAATTCTCGTTCCCTAGTGCCTGTCATGGCCCCTGTTTTGGGTCGTGACATTAGAGATGCTACAACACACCTTAATGTAAAGCATATATTCTTCTACTTTTTCTAATTCTACCATATCTAGAAGATATTTTCTGGAAACTTTCTGACATATGAAGAGATGCCCTTCTAACCTTATTTATAAGCCATCTTGGTTTTCTTGTCGCAAAGACAATATAAGTTGTTGAAATACCAAGTATTAGCTCGCAGCCATATTTTATCAATATGTAATGCCATCTAAAGCCATTTACATATTATAAATCATCTTCTCCTTGAAGGTCAGTTTGTTCATAATCCTCTCTACCATCACCTTCACATGCTTTTAACAATGGAAATCCACACAATCCTAAATTTTCCTCATATGAATCATTGTCAAAAGTATTGAATTGTTTCCTATAAGGTATAGGTCCTTCAAGCTGGTTATGCAAAATACGAGAGATTTGAAGAAATGTTAATTCTACCGGATGCATAGGAATTCATCCAGTAAGCATATTTAAAGAGAGGTCTAATGACTCCAAATTCGTCAAATTCCCCAGTGATGGTTGAATATTACTTGTGAGGTAATTGTAAGAAAGGTTAAGAAGTTTGAGTGACATAAGCTTCCCAACAAAATCTAAAATTTTTCCACTGAATTTGTTAAGTGACATGTCAATGGTTGAAAAGGATGTATAGATTTTCAGTAATCTAATCTCTAAGCCCTTGAATGTAAAATCGACATAATAATCATATGGTTTATATTATGATGCCTCCATGTGTCCAACTCTTTGATTGAAGTTCATCATTTTTTAGAACTTATCAAAATATCTTACTAGTAAAGATCCACTCAGCAAGTTATTTGAGAGATCAAAGTTGTGCAACTTAGAGAAGTAACCATTAGCAATGTGAACTCTCAAGAAAACATGGAGCTTATTAGACTTAAGAATAAGAATTTGAAGATTTGGAAGAGCTCCTAAAAAAAAAGGAAACTCATCATCTATCTTATTATTGCTAAGGTCTAATATTTCTAGATTTCTATAATTTATGATAGATGGTGGAATTCCCCCTTATAGTTGATTGTCGTTGAAGTTCAAATATCTCATATCATTAGCCATCTTTAAACACATATTAGGTATGGTTCCATAAAAATTGTTCATGCCAAAATGCATCACTATGGAGTAATTATTAAAGTTTACGAAACATGGTGGAATGAAACAAATTAAGTTATTATTGGACAACTCAAGAATTTGAAAGCCTTTATGTTTGCGAATAGAAGAAGGCAGTTCTCCAATCAATTGATTTCATGAAATAATAAGAAATTTGAACTGCAAAAGATTAAAGAATGAACTTGGAATTGGACCATATAAGTTGTTGTTACTTAAATCAAGATAACCCAACTAAACATTTTTTCCTTGCAAGTGAGGAATAGGTCCATGGAATTGATTGTTCTTGAGGGATAAAAAATCCAATTTAGGTAGAGTAAGCAAAGGGGATGGTATATTTCCATTGAAGAAATTATTCGATAAATTAAGCTCCATTAACCTTGAAAGCTTGGTTAATTGAGAAAGGATGGATCCTGTCAGCCCATTGTTGTTTAACTTCAACCATTCAAGTTGGATGAAGTTTGAAAGAAGACTAGGAAATGGACCACTAAGACTATTGATCTAAAGATACATAAGATTATATTGTTTGAGTATTGCAAATGAGGATATAATGTCACTGCTGAAATTATTAGAAGACCTGTCTAAATAAAAATGTTTTTGAAGGTTTACAAAAGAGTGTGGAATCTTACCATTGAAATTGTTATATGCAAGACTTAACGCAGTAAGTTGTGCGAGATTCCTAAACAAGGCCAAATTTGAACCAATAAAGTTGCAACCATCAAGTGACAATTTTTCTACATACTTCAGATTGCTAATGAAATTAGCTTCCAAATATATGGAAATTTTAATAATGGAAACATCCAAGCTTTTGAGGGAATTTCTCCATTTGTACCTTGGTAAAAATATAGTGAGGTCATAAATCAAGATTTTGAAGCTTTGGATGTAGAAGAATGCCACTTGGAAATTCCCCTCTCAATTCACACCTTCCAAGTGTGAGAGATGACAAGGAAGAAAGTAGTTTCATCAAAGAAGTAGGTGCAACTAATGACATGTTAATAGAGCACATGTCCAATAACTTTAACTTGGTTAGATTTTGAACAAGTTTCACGAAAGCATTCGTATCATGGAACCTTATATTATAATTCAAGGATAGATCAAGTGAAACCAGATTTGGTAGGTGGGAAAAGAGTATGCAAAGAGGGTAATTAGAATGGATGGTACCATAAATCATATCAAGAGAAAAATCAAGGCCTATAATATAACCTGTTTTTAGGTCACAAGAGACCTCATCCCACAAACAGCAATCTGTACACTCTTTCCCTGACTCTGTCCTAGCACACATATCTAAAGTGTTAATGGAAAACGAAACTTTGAATTGAAGTAGTGCATGACTCCATTCATGTGAACAAAAGAGTTTTGATGATGAAGAGGATGAGGAGTTTAAAGATAAAGATGGAGAACAAGAAACTTGCAAATAAAGAAATTGAGTCATGATCATCAGTAAAAGCAAAGAAGGCTCCATTTTTTGATAGTTGTGGAAGCTTATCTGTGTGTGTGTGTGTGTGTATATGTTACTAATTTGTTAACAGAACTTGTAAATTTATGTTGTGTGACCCTGAATTCCGAACAAAACTTATCAAGTATTTTATAAGAAGTATCACACAAGTTCCTTCTTATATCAATTTTTTTTTTTTTTTGGGTCTCTAAAGCATTTTATATTTTTCTTGGAAACATTTCAACACGGAATTTACTTAAAACCCTATAGTCAAAAAGCCAAAAAATCAAAGAAACCAAATTTAGTACATAGAAAAAAATAATCACATAAGTGTGTGTGCCTACAATCTACAGTTTTCCAATTTCAAGTTTTTGAAAATTTGATAAAAAATGTTCTATTATTTGTTTCTATCTTTTGCCTCACCCTTTTCTCTGTTTCTCACCAATTCCTTATTCCTATAATGAAGTATTGCAAACGCATGATATTAATGAAGAAACTAGCATGTTATAGACGTTATGGTGTTAAATGCATACACTAGCATTTGCAGTATAGTGTTATTTTTAGTACTAAATTGCAACAATTTACTTGGTTTGTAGATAATGTGATCGTAGATATGTGATCACATGACAAATTGAATTTCGCAAAATAACTAACCATTTTGTATTGGTCATTGTGTAGGAAATTTATTACTAGGAGATGAATTTACAACTCCCTTGGGTCTTGGAAATAATAACAAAAAAATTCATTAAATTATGTAAAACTAGACAAATGCCTGCGTATATATTTTTTTAAATGAATTTTTTTGCGGTACTAATTATAGAAAAACAACAATTTAAAAAAAATTTCCAATGTCTTTTTATAGAAGATAATAAAACTGCAAACTACAATTAAACTGAAAAAGGAACTTAAAGAAAACAATGAATAAATTAGAGGGAGATGTGGAGCAGAGAGTGGAATGAAGGGCTACAACCCTTCCGTTTCTTTTTCCGTTGCAATAATGCAAGCAAAATAGAGAAAGCGGTGGGTCGGGGTGGTCGAAGAGAACGTTTATAGGTGGAGAGTGAATAGTGTACTTTTTTTTTGGTCATATGCTGGTTCTTCATTTTAAAATTATGTGTATGAAACGAATTAACAAAAGATAAAATATATATATGTATTAAAAGCATAGGTCTATTTTGCATATGCAAGCCATTTGTGGAGCAATGCAAATTATCCAACCCCTGTATTTGCCTATCCCACGGTAAGCATCAGTAGTCATATTGAAGCCTTAATACATATATTAGGTAATATAAGGTTTGGACAAATAGCATAGGTCAAAAATTGAAGGGCAAAAGGAAAACTGCAGATGTTTTATCATGTAACTAATGAAAAAGTTGAACTTCACAACCATGTCATTTATCCGTGTTACACTCTCCATTCTTACTGTTATACCTCCACGAGTAATGAGGAGCACAACCAATGGAGGAGCAAAACCATAACCACAATTTTCCTGGCACTCATATTGTACAAGTTTTCCATCATCAGAACTTATTAATTGGTAAATTCCTAATGCATAACATGGCTAAACAAAAATCAGTGTCAGAATGTGTAAAAGTGAATATTAGGATTGTGAAATGATCACCTTAATTTTATGTCTTACTGTTAATGCTAAGAACTGGCTGAAACTCCACAGAAGGTACAAATTTTGTACATTAGATATGTTGCAAACATAGTAGTGTATGTAATCATTGATTCCTATTGAAATATAGAAGACAAAGTTGGAGATGAGATGAGTTGCAGCAGCTTCACCCAAGCTTAAAACAAATGCATGATAGGTATCTATGAACTGCAGAATATGTTGAGTGAAAGAGATTCTTTGTTTTTTTTCAAAAAAAAACAAAATTCTTTGATCCTGTATTAAAATAAATAAATTTAATAACAGATTAGCTAAACCATATCATCTCGATTATGTTTATCATTGTCAACAAATAAACAAATTATGCTAAAATCATGGCTTAATCAACATTTGTGCTATTCATCACCAAGGTAAAATTTTAATAACTAAGCAAAATAAAATTAAAAACAATAATAATAAAACTACAGACCTCTCGTCCAGGGTGAAATGGGATCTCAGGTCCACTAGTGACTTCAATAGTAACAACACCAGCAAGCTGCTGTGCTGCACAATACACAAAAAAAAAAAAAAAAAAAAAAAAACAGATTCAATAAAATCAATCAAAATAAAAAATAACCATATAAAATAGAGAAAGGGGTGGATTGAAGAGAACACTTGTAAGTGGAGAGTGAAGAAACACTGAAAATAGAGAGTGCAAGGTATAGGATTGTAATATATATATATATTGCGAGTAAAACTACTTGTCCGGGTCTTAGTTGCAGCCATTAATGAATACCCAGGTTGTGGCTCTCAATTTATTGCGTTGCAGAATTCCAACAGCAAATTTCTTTCCATTAAGGGCCTCAACAGCTCCAGCAGTATCATCTGCATTCTCAAATTGACGAATCCAAAGCACTTTGTTTTCCTATCCCCATCCCACATCACAACAGTACTGATTGACCAGAGGAATCAGTAGCAACCTTGAATGCTGAGAAAGTGTATGAAAAATCCCCTTATCTATGTTCTGTGAAGTGAACAGATAGAATGTCAGCCAAAAATAGAGATGAAGCGTGGAAAACCAAAATCATCTAAATTACGAAAAAGGAAAGCAGAGCTTTTGATCAGCAGATATGAATACCTTGATAAAGGTGTTCCCAGACCCGCTTTTGCGAACACTTGGGTCGCGATGAGAGTACATTATCCTAATGGAACTTCAGTTGAAAGGAGTAAAATTCAGCATGTCCAATGCCCTAGCAGCTGTCGAAAGTTGAGATAGAGTGACAGAGAGAGCAAAGAGAGAAAAAGAATTATGTAATACAGCCACAAGCAAAAGGAAAAAAAAAAAAAAGCAAACTCTTCAAATTTTTGCATTACGACGGAGTTATAAAAACAGTTTACCTCCTATGCTGTCAATGGCTTCCCAAGAATCCGATTCCTCTCCTGCTTTATTTCCTACACATTTTAGCTCCTCTACCTGAATTGAAGCAGCAGTCCCTGTCCCATTCCGATCAAGCCGACCTGGACCGAATGGGGAAGATTACTTTGGTTCGCAAAACCAAATTTGCTAGAGAACTAGATTGGATTCCGAGGCGTATAATTAACTGATTATATTGGAGAAAAACAATAACGGAGAAAAGAAAAGTACACGTAAGTTGCTAAGGGAGGAATAAGAAAAGAAAGAAACTCAAGCGAAGGGAAGAAACGTAAATTGCAGTTAAGGGAAAGACGTAAACACATAAACAAAAGCACATGTGAATGTGCGCCACATGTCAAACATCGCGTAGTGCTAATCTTTATATATATATATACGAAAATGATTTTTAAAGCGAGCCCGTTATAAAGCCGGACAATAAAAATAAGGAGACGACGTGCATTTATATAAAAAACTAAAGCAAAATGAAATTACTCCCTAGAATTCTAAAGATAATTTCATTTAAAATAATAAATAAATAAAATAATACGGACCGCCACTGTGTAAGTTTATTATTAGTCATATATATATATATATATAAAAATAATAGAATAGATATAGATAGATGTAAGGAAAATGTAATTGGATTTGGCATTCTTTTACTTCATGAATATCAACAAAATCAAGTGTTTTATTTATTTTTAGTCTCCTCTTCCTCTTTTATGATGTCCACTAGCAAATTCATGTTGTTTTAAATATAATTAGTCTCTTGTTATATATATATAATTCATCTCTCATTTCTTGTTCCATGTATTCTCGTATCCAATTTTTGGTAATAATTGAACTGTTCAAACTAGGGAAGCTTTTCCCTTTTTACTTAATAATGTAATGCTGAATTTTTCGAACTAGGGAAGCTTTTTCCCTTTTGTGACCAATAATCATGCATCATAAAGAAGTAATGCATGTAATAATAGTACCTTATTTGTCATATTTTCAGATGAAATTTTTGGTAATGGCTGAACTTAAGCAACAATATTTACTGCCAATGAATTTTCCAATAGTAATGATATAATAGTATTGCCTTAAACCTATATCTCAGCCTCTCAAACAACCCTTAACGACGTTTATAGATAGTTTCACAAAAATAAACATGGAGACATGATCATGTTTTAATGTAAATTAGAGATACAGAAGCAGCTTGTTATTTCTATGCAAATATTTCAAGCAGTAGCAGAAAATATCTCACTGGATGCAGCAAAGCCAAAGTTAATTATGTGTAGAAGGGGGAAGAGTTCACGGCCAGCATGCTGAAATATCAAAGATGGATTCCGTAAGCTGAGTGAAATTAGAAAAGATCATACAAGCACTGGAGCACCCCAAGATATATTCCAAGGGCAGGAAAAAAAAATAAAAATAAAAATAAGCCTTGCATAAACTTACTACATTGTTTACTGGTGAAGAAAACATTTGATGAATAAAAAAAAAAAAAACACACTAAACTACAAGTGCAGTGTCGCAAAAGATTCCAATCAGCTAAATATGGTCAGCCCTGCCATCATTATCACTAATACCATCTCCAGCATGTCTGCAACATAATTCAAAACACAATGTTAGAGGGCTAAGCATGCAACAACATGAACTATGGAATTGCATCATGGGCAACTAAGTTTCACATTGATTTTTGGTCATGCAAGATAGCTTGGATAACAAACCAGCAGTTGGCATAACAAAGTATCACAATTGTTGCTGAATATGAAAAAGTCGAAGCAGAGAGGATCATGGAGTAAAGGCAGGACAGGACACACAAAAAAATGGAAACAAGCAGAGAAGTTCAAGAATAGCTCCCAACCATAGTAAAACCTTATTGTAACTGATGAATGCTATGCTTTACAGTAGCATATTTTGTTAGCACAATACCATAGAATCCAAAAGCTGTAACCAATATATTTCAATACTATCCACACCAATTATCAATCTAATCCCTAGTGAGAAATCTTTAATATCAATGTAATGCATTCAATGAATTATCAAAACTTCATGTAGAGCATTATTCTCCCTTTTCTCATAAGAGCACAATTTGTATGCTCCAGAAAGCCTATAACTGTCGGCACATGTCCAAAATAGAGATCCCCTACGGCATAATTAAAGACATTTGTTTTAGTGGGAATGAGGAACTAACCGCCAAGATGTAGTTAGATTGCGAGCTTTCCTGTCCAGTTGAAGGTTTTCCAGTGCAGCTGAAGCTCGAATCACATCCTCTGGAAGTTCATCACTGTCATATCTCCAGTTGTATTCATCTTTCCTGTAACCAGACATGGAAGATCCTGCTCTCCTGTCTAGATGATACATTGCATCAGTACAGGAATCAACAATTTAGTATCTAATAGTGCAAATGACACATGAACCAACTACTCACCAGATGTCTGAGAAGAAGCAGGCCTGACAAACATGCCAAAAAATCAGAATTAACAATAAGTGGCCTAACAAAAGAGAAGAAAGATATATATATATATATATATATATATATATATATATAAAGAAGGAAGTAAAGAAGGGAAAATAAAAGTCAGAGATCAACACCTTCCTAATGGAGGTAAACCACCAGCAACAGATGATGAAGAAGCTCTCCTAACATTCCTTGAGTCTAAATTAGACAGGGACTCAGCTTCAGATACTCTCCTTCCACTACCCCTACCTTGCGATAAATTCTGTCACAACAAATTCTACAAGTGATTAGTAGTTTATTAGGAAAATTCTGAGAACATAACAAAAGTAGAAGAATAGTTTTGCTTCATGCATGCACATCTGTCAATAAAACATATATAAGATCCCAAGTGTACAGTCTCATTCATACAGCAAAATGAGAAGAGAGAGAGTGAGCAGAAAAGGCTTTATGGACAAACCTCAAACTTCAAGAATCCTTCAAGAACATCCAAAAGCAAAGGACCGCTATCACCATTCCTGTTAAGATCATATCCATTCTTGCTACTAAACTCCTTCAACTCAGCTTTCCAAAAATCCTTTTGCTGCATTGTAAAATAGGAACATTAGCTTAATGCCCACATAGAAGTGAAATGAATATCTAAATATTTATGCTATCAATAATTGTTACAATAAACATTCAAAAATTACATATTACCAAATTGCACTCTGGCAGATAAACTTTGAGTGTATGATTTAGTTGTGCCCAATCCAGATATTCACATATCAGTGCAGTTAGTAACCTTCCTGCATCGTAAAGAAAAATCAAAACAGAATGTAATACAATGAAAAATGAACTTGTTACACCAGAAACCAAAAAATAATAATAATAAACAAAGTTTGCATTGGCATATGAATTTTAGAACATTCAAATCATATCCACTAAATACATATTAGATGCTTCCATAGATAAATGCAAAACAAGTTCATAGTTCCTGATAAACAACTTAAAAGGTTTAAACACATGAGCATCAACCACAATATAAAGGCCAGCATAAGTTTAACTCTAAAAGCACACCCACTCTGAAGCTTCCAAATGTCCCCTTTTTGCTCTATCAGGAAAAGTGTTTGATTGGTCCTCTTATATCACTCAAAAATACACCCTACACCTAATGTAAGCTCTCAGTAATCTTACCAGTTGCTAGCTTATTTAATACAACTAGAATATCAAGAACTGAAGCCCTGATTGGAGTTGACGTTGGAAAACCACATTTCGATTTTATTTAGTCCCAGATGATTTTCTCCAAACACAGGTTTGGGGAAGAGTTTTTAAAAAAAAAAAAACAAAAAATGATCCAGCTGTGCATTTTGTTGTTGCAAATGCAGCCCCAAACAGGCACTCAATCTTATAGAAACATTAACTAGACAATTGTGAATCCCCACAAGATAAAAACAAAAGTTTGAGCACCCTCAACTTTCAAATAAGCAAAGCCAGAAAATCAAGGATTAAAACCTGAAGGAGAAGTATGAAGTTGTTTAGCACGATCATTACAACTGGCCAACAATGCAGGAGGTAAGCCTTCATCTTTTTCAATTACCCTATCCTCCTCTTCAATTGCCTCAAACACACTTGCCCTGAGTTCAGCCTACCAATTAAGGGGAAAAAAGAAACACATACACACTTTAACAATGAAAAAGCACAATTAAATTATCAACCAAACAAAAGCTCCTAATTGCTAGATTACATTTCCTATTTGACTCAATAAGCACACAACTCAGCACCAAATGAACATCAAATATAAGACAAAAATGAAAAACATCACCTGACTCTAGAACAAGCATCGACCTTGCACAAAACAAACCCTAAGCTACCAACCATCACTATTACTAAATTAACCTTTCCTCTAGCCAAAAAAATAAAAAAAATTCTAAAATCAATCTCAAAACAAGAATTTAAGATCTACCACACCAGGCCCAACAAAACCCACATAAAAAATAAAGATCTTCAATGATTTCTCATGAAACGAGATCCGAAAGGGAAGACAAAAAGGCACCTTCTCTTGATAAACAAAATTGTTGCTTTTCCTAAATCAATTAGCTTTAAGTAGGGGTAAAATTCTCAAACACCCACTTCTCAATTTTCAGCTTTCAATTTTAAAACATCAGTTTCTTGGCATTTCAAAAAATGGATACGAATCAAAATGTAGAATTCGATTCAAAAGTGAAAACGAAAAAAAAAAAAAAAGTACCCGGATCTTAGCAAGAACACCCTTTTTCTCAAGGGTTCGAGTAACAAGAGTCTTTAGGTCCATCATTTCTCTTGTGTAATCATCCATTTTAGTTACTGTCTTCTTCCTCTTCTCTGCTCACTATGTGCCTCGCTCGCTCCTTATTTGAATGAATTTAAAAAAAAAAATGAAATGATTTCGGAGGAGGAGAAGAGAAATGAAACAGAGAAAGAGGAATTGTTCAAAACAAAAAGAGATGGATGTAATAATGATGATCATTCACAAGTAAAAGTCGAAATTAGATCTCAGCCGTTCATTTTTTTCAAGGATTTGATGTTTTATTTTGGATGGTGGGTCCACTTGTTAGTGGGAAAAAATATTGAAATTAATAAATGTTTATTTAATTTTATCATAAAGTTTATATTTTTTTTAAATAAATTTATAGTTAATTTTAGAAAAAATTACGGTAAAATACTACGTGATTTCAATTCTAATCACTTTCTAATATGTAATTTTAACTCTAACAAATTAGTACTCTATAATTTCTACCGTCAGCAAAAAAAAAAAATAAAATTTTAGCGACTAGCGTGTCTTAAAAAAAGGAGGGAATTTGTCTTGACCTTAAACTCTAAGTGCAAAAAATTTTAATAAAAAATATGACCCTCTTACAACTTATTAATTTGCAAACTTGATATTCTATGAAAAATCACTAAATTATATTAAAAAAATGGAGTGAAAATCTTAAACACCCCTCCTACATTTTATTCATTTGCTTGTGGTTTAAGCATTTGAAGGAGTAACCTATTGTGAGAGAGGAAGAAGTGAAGAAAATTGGGAAAAGAAGAAATAGTTCAAGTGTTTAACTTGGGAAGGAGGGTATTGGCAAGTTAAGGGTGTTGGTTTAGCTTCAAGATCGAGGTAAGTGAAAATCTAAAAAAAAAGTGCTCTAATTTTCGTCATTTGCATATTAGGGTTAATGAACATTAACAAAGTGGAAGCTAAATAACAAACAAACAAAAAAAATTGAGGTTTTGATAGATTTTTTTTTTTTTTGTAATTTTAGTTTATGTTTATTATTTTGTTGACTTCATTGTTTGAATAAATAGTATGAAAGGAAAGTTTTGTTTCTGAATTTATATATCAACAAAGACATGATAGAGTTCATAACTCTTATGCTTCACTATGGGGAACAATGGTCTGATGAGAATTTCACTTCATATGTAGATGGAGACATAGTATATAGAGAAGTAGACGTAGATTACATTTTAATGTTTGAGTTATTTGGGTATCATACAGATCTTGGGTATAATAAAGGGTATAAAATGTAGTATACGATTGCAGGTTTGTCAGCTCCTGAGGGAATTGAGGAAATTATTAATGATAGAACATGTCAAGAAATGCTAGAATTTAATAAAAATAAAGATCATATTGACATATATTGTGTCAGTATAGGACCTACATTAAATGTATTTAGAATGGAGAATGTTGATTGTGGTTTGAATCAAGAAGAAGATGAGGAGTTTAATGATGATATGGTTGTCTTAAATGATAATGTAAACAATGATATGTATGTGCATTTCAGTGGAGAAAGTGAAAATGGAGATGATGAGGCAAATAACAGCCAAGGGGATTATGAAAATGAAGAAGAAAGTGATAAAACTAGGCCTATGGAATAAAAAGATAATGGACAATTCACTGATGTTGAAGAGAGTAATGATGAAGATTGTGATATTC
The DNA here is from genome assembly GCA_947683625.1 of Mallotus nudiflorus. NCBI lineage: Eukaryota > Viridiplantae > Streptophyta > Magnoliopsida > Malpighiales > Euphorbiaceae > Mallotus > Mallotus nudiflorus. The sequence goes on from CANTUR010000099.1 coordinate 1,799,558, forward strand.
ATAAATTAATGCAAAAATTGATTAATGATCTAATGAGCAAGGACTTAGAAGGTAATAGTACATCTGAAAATGATTACTGCATTTTAGAAAAAGAAGCTGATTCAAATTATGCATCAAAGTGTGAGATGAGTGATTTATATAATGACCTAGAAGGTTCAGATAATGATATCTTTACCAACATTGTATTGATATTAGTTTAAGGGATGATGGTCATATGGGTGCAAGGTGTTTTAGTGTAAGCAAAGCAATAGAAGCTGGTTCAGGGAGGAGCAGTTAAAGGGCATATTGGTAAAGCTAAAGGGCTTGTTGGTTTAGGAACTAAGGGAGCAAGTAAAGGGCTTGCTGGTTCAAGGGATTAGGGTGATGGGGGTATAAAGGTAAAATCTGCCCAAATGCACAAAAAAGTTTACAATAGAAAAAGGTTGAAAGCAGGGATTGTTTTTGCCCTCCAATAGGCTAATTGAAATATGAAGTTGACTTTGGTGATACAAGAAATGTGGTTGACTTAGCTAATAGAATGTGTAGTTGCAGGTTCTGGGACTTGACAGGCCTACCTTGAAAGCACGTAGTGAGTGCAATATGGACAAATAGGGAGAAGCCAGAAGACTTTGTCACGACCCAAACCGGAGGCCATGATCAGCGCTAGGGAACGGGAATTCTTTCAAACCCGGAACCTATAGCAAACCTTAAAATAATAAAAACGTACAATAAATAAAATAAATATATTGTAATTAACAAATTCAATTTAATATAATAAAATAAACTCTTTTATATCATGAAATGACTTAATACAACATTTAGATTAAACGTCTGAATTAAAATCTCATATAGCAAAATAAATAAAACTCACAATAGTTACAAATACAACTACTACAGTTTTCTAGAGTACAATAATAAATAACTAAGTAAGTAATTTACATAGTAGGGCCAGGGTGGAAGAAATCCGGCGAATAGGCCTACTGCTGAGGTTTGAAGAAGAGGACTCTCCTATAAAAATATCACTTGAGGAAAGTCATACCTCACTGAGTGAATTATTATAATATATATATACGCATAACTAAATGTCAAATGCAGACACTCATAAGTATATATAATAAATATATATTCAAGCAAGTACACACAGATGCTAAAAATCACTTTATAATTAATTCTGAAAAAAACATGAGTTTATGAAGGATCAAATAGAACCCTAAGTTATCGCAACCTCAAATATCAATAGAAAGCACTCTAGCCATACTGGCTCACTTAATTCCAAGTAAATTCACTTAGTCCAACTGGACAGTAGACTGGCCCCGAGACACTAAGTCAACCGAGCTCTAGCAGTTTGACGATTAGTGTGATTGGCCCCGAGACACTTGGTCAACCGAGTTCCAACAATCACATCTCACATCAATCAAGTCATAATTTCCATAAATAAGTTAGTAATTCAACCTACAATTTATCGCACCAGTACGTACTCGGTCCTAGTGCTGCCCACTAGGAAGCACATTTTATCGATATCCTTCATTTTAAAATAAAACATACATTCGAGAATAAATAATATATACAATGACATTCAAAATGGTTAAATAAACCATATATATACCAAAAATATACCTAAAATAAACTAAGTATATTTTAGGTATATATACATAAAATAAATTCAATTAAATCATGAAATATACTTAAAATCAACCAATAATATACTTAAACATAATTTGAATATAAATCAAAAAGAAAACATGCATTTATTTTAAAATATACCAATAACATACTAAAAATATACCTAAAATAGACTTAAGCATTTATATAAACAATTATGCAAAATTTACATTTAAGACATATAGTTCTAAAACATGCAACCTAAAACAATATATATATATAATAATAACTCACATGGATGCATTCCTTGAGACTAGACCAACGGGGCTGGTCCGTTAGGTCCCAGTCTCAGTGCAACTAAATAATAAAAGCCATCACAAAATTAGAATAAATCTAACTTAGACTTATAGAGACTCGATCTAGAATTCTAAACACAAACAGACATAGAATATGAATTAGACGCGATGTCACGTTTTACGAGAATTTTACTAAAAATTCAGCAGAACCTCATCTGTAAAACAATCATCTCTCTACTAAAAAGTAGAGTCGGTCCTATAAGGAAAATACATTTCTAATTACCGAATTCAAACAACCCTCGGTTATGATCCCGAACTACAAAAATCCCTAACCGAAGTCCACAATTCACCAAAAATTCGAATAACATAATAAAATATATTAAAATTCAATAAATACCATAAATACCCTCAAAATATCAAAATATAGCATATTTAGCATTAAAATACCAAAAATAATTATTTTTCTAATAATTACTTAAAAACCCTAATTAATAATATAATATTATTAAAAATTCATTTTCTCGATAATTCCACAAATATTTATAAAAATTCATTTTATAAATCCAAATTACTTAATTAGTCCAAACATATATTAAAATTTACTAAAAATCCATTTATTTACAAAAATAGTATATTATATATTATTTGAAAATAATTTTTGAAAATTAGTATTAATTAGTTAAAATTAGTAAATAAATTGTAAAAATCATTTTTATACCTCAAAAAATATTAAAACCAATTAAACATAATATTTAACTAAAATTACCACCAAATTACCCCTAATATTTAAAAATACACATAAAATACTAATAATTCTCAAAAATTCAATAAAAATTATATAAATACACAAAAATTATTTTCTCAACATATTTCTAAATAATATCAACAAAAACATATAATTAACCAATTATTTCTAACAAAAAATATATATAACATATATTTTCAAAATTGACATAAACTAAAAAAAATTATAAAAATTACATAAAATTCACAAAAATTATAAAATAAATTCAAAAATTAATAATAACCACCAATAACACCAAAAATCACAATATCATAATTTATATAATTAATTTACGAAAATATTCAAAAATTCACAAAAATCAAAATAAATCCCAAAAATCACAAAAAAATTCAGAGAATTAGCTTGAGCTAGGGGGATCAACTTTTGTAAAGGGATTTTTTCATGAATCATTCAAAAATTCCCAAAAAAAAATTCAAAACCCTAAAATGGCTGAAATTGAAAACAAGCAAAACACCTTACCGAATCATGTTTTCAAGCTGAAAGGAGCTTGGATTCAATCTCCTTGAAGCTTCAGGAGTCCAAAGGCACCAGAAACGCTTGATTTGGTGATCGGACGAAGAAGAACGGCGAGAAAATCGACTTTCGGCCAAAAATGGAAGTCAGTCTCTGTCGACGCCAAGGAAGGAAGAGAGGAAGGCGGAGCTAGCAGAGGGAGGGGATGGTCAACGATGAAGAGGCGGGAGGCACTCTGATGGTCGAAAAATGGGATGGCAGGCGATGATAGTGAGGATCGAGGTGGGAAGAAGAAGAAATAGGTATGTTTTTAGTTTTTGTATATATTATACCTAAAACTATATATTATAACTTTAATAAACTATATATTATAATATATATTATTACATTATACTAAATTCACACACCACACACTTATATATTCACATATATATATATATACACACATATATGTATATATTACACATCATAATTAGTAATATACACATATAATATTAATATTAAACCCTAATTATATATGTGCATGTATATATATATATTAACTCATAAAATACAATTCAATAGTGTAATTTATTAAAATAATAATATTAAAATATTATTGCACTAAATTAAGCATTATTAAAATAATATTATCCGTCAATATATATACATTTACGTAGAAAATTATAATTAAACGTAAAATAATAATACTTATTCACAAAATAGTAAAATAATCAAATATAGTTTTAAAATTATTAACACTGCATATCCTAATAATTATTAAAATAATTTAAAATATAGGGTCATTACAACTATGTGCATCATTATTACTCAAAGGCAACATATATGGCTATCTTCAAGCATATGAAATATCATATACTAAGCAAGAATCAATGAGAAAGAACTAATTTTCCTTATATGCGTCCTAATGTTGTGAGGAAACCAACTGGCAGAACTCATAAGCAAAGGATTAGGAATCCTAATGAGCCAAAGAATCCTTATAAAACTTCAAGGGCAGGTGATTATATTGTTTGTGGCAATTGCAAACAAAAAGGACATAATATAAAGGGATGTAAAGTAGGGGTCACTAGTGAAACAGTATGGCAACGAAGAAATAGGCTGCTTAAGCAAAAAGAAAATGAAGGAAGAACGTCCCAAGTCAGTTTTCCTAACTTATATACTTATTCACTACATCTTTGATCCAATTTGCCAATTTGTAACACCATTTGGCTTGCTGAATTAGGATGTGCGTACTAAAGCTTTAAGAAGAAAAGGAATAGCTATAAGAAATTCAAGTGCAACTATATCTTAGTCATAACAAACACCAACTATCTCATGTCATCCACACAATGGTTAAAGCCCTTTTGTAGAACTAGTTAGGCTGCCTACACCTGTGCAAGTTAAGGTATTAATATAACTCTACTTTTTTCAGGTTTATTATGACCTACTGTTTACCATTGAATATATTTATCAGAATGTTGGTGGACAATTTAGGCCTTTAAGGTATCATACACAATATTCTGCCAATTGAAATACCTCATCTCAGCCAACGTATATGAGTTCAACATTTTCATTAAGTACAAAAGTGAGATCAAGGGCAGCTGCTACTTCGGTTATGCAAGGCGACGTACCCCTTTCATTATACCAAAACTTCAAGCGGGTAGCTAAAATTGCATCATTTGCACCTTTTAAGAAATCAAAGAAAGTAAATGATGCAAGACTATTAACCCAATAGATGATGATGTGTAATTATAGTCCATACTATGAAGGTGTATTCACATATAAACACCTTAAGTTTTTAGTTAATTTGGAGGTATAAATAATTATAAACACTTTTTTTTTTATTTTGCATGTCAATTTTTTGTGTTGTAAACATTTTGGGATGTTAATAATATATGGTAACTTAATGCTAACAGGGTGATTTTTTAAACAAGTTTGATGGGTGAAATTTACTGTCATGCTACATCTTTTTTACTGCTATTAAATTGTCATTTTTTTTTCTAAGGTAAATTGCTCCTTTGTAAAGGCATGTCTCATCATTTAGGTATTACACTTTCAAACAAAATACTGTAAACTTGTTCCATTTACCACAAACAGAATTTCACTTAATTTCATTTAGCCATTTTAACAAACACTTTGTCAACAAAATACACTACTTTCATCTAAGGAAAACACATCAACTCTTTATCGTTTCTATTCCATTTCATAATGTCATCCATAGCATAAATCACAACAACAACTAAAAAAACAAAGATTACATATTTTTTACAACTACATTTTATTTAACACTTTCCTTTTCTTCAAATTTTTCCAACTGTAACTTTAAGATAACAATTTTGTTCTTATGGGCATTTAATTCCTACTCATTCAACTTTAAAAGCTCTTTTAACTTCTTTAATTCTTCAATCATCTCTACTTCTCTTGCTTTCAACAAAACCATCTCTTCCTCCCATTCGTTCCACCAGCTCTTAACGTTTCCATATAATTAGTATCAATCCATTCAAAAAATTTGCAAGCACGCCTACCTGTCTCTTCAAATTTGCCACACCCATAAAATTTTCGATGAAAATTCACAGGAGTTAATGAAATCTTCATAGGAGATGGCAAACCATATTCAAATCTCTTGCTACCTGTTTGCAATGGTGATGTGTCTGTTACTTGTTTGCGATAACAATTGCATCATTCTTCAGTGATCAAACTTTGAAATTTTAAGGATTTTGTTTCCCTCTCAGGTTGGTTTTTAGGGATTTATTTGCTTTTGAAGATTTTTTTTTCTATTTGCGGTATTTTTTTTTCTCTTAAATGTCTTATAGCACGTGGGAAGTAATGTTAGGTCAAGATAAATTCCCCTTTTTTTAGACACGCTAACGCCTAACTTTAAGTGAGCATACGATTTTGCCCTTCGCCACATCAACAATTGAAATGGTGTTTGCTGAAATTCCATTTTTTGTTGACGGCAAAAAGTATAGGATACTAACTTGTTAGGGTTAATCCACATTTCAGAAAGTGATTAAGGTTGAAATCACAAGGTACCTTGCTATAATTTTCCCTTAATTTTATTCATAAGCTAGTTAAATGTATCCTGTAAAAATACTGGAATATAATCTAATTCTAATTGAGTTCATTTTAAATTGAAAATAATGCAAATTATATTTAAAAATATTTAATAACTTAATCTAAATTCATTTTAATTTGATATTAATAAATTTTTTATTTAAATATATGTAAAATAATAATTGAGTTGAGTTTAATTATATTATTGATTTTAGCTCTTAAAGTTGTAAGTAAATTGTTAAGTTCAAGCTTGAATCAATTTTTAAAATTTATGATTTAAAAATTGACTTGAGTTTTATTTTATTTTATTTTTTAAAAGTCAACTTCGATTGAGTTATTTAATTTTATAAATAAACACAATTATTTTGACCTAATTAATTATTTAAATTTATAAATTTTGAAATATTAAAATTTGATTTAGTTCGATAAATTATTTATATAATTATATTAAAATAATAAAAACGTACAATTTTTTATTATTTATCCAAATTTATTAAGTATTATGAAATTTAAATTTGATTCAAAAACTAATTTGAGTTGCTCTATTAAAATATCATCAAATCAATTTTAAATATTTGAGTTAGCTTTAAATAATTGATGAAGCCATTAAAGTTAATTACTAGGCTAGATGAGATGAGACGAGATGAAGTGATTGTTTACCTTTTATGCTGTATATTGGTAATTAATCATCAAGTTGTAATGCATTGAACACTGGCACATAGCATAATGATAACTTTGAACAAATATAAATCATTTTTTTTTGTTTTCAAAACATGAAAATCAAATATTCAATAATCCCAGTGAGTTGGAAATGTCTTGCTCACACATAATGGATATTATGGGTTAATGGTGAAATAACAAGATAGCTCAATTGCTCAAATTAGTAAGTACTCCTTTTTTCGTTAGATATCAAAAACTTTCTAATAATTTGAGGAGAAGATGAACCAGAAACCAAGATCCACCTTCTAAATGACAAATACAATAAGAAAACACAAGAAGGTAACATTCCAATTGTCAAGCAAAGCTACCAAGGTTAGCAGATTCTCCTTGACTTGCTACAGTTAATGACCACCTATGTCATGCCCTCCATTGTTGCTCAAGAACCAGTTCTGCTTTTTGATATTTTCATGCAAAAAACTGGCAAACAGATAATAATCATATGGTCTGGCAATCTCAGACCTTGATAAAGCAGACAGAGGCATCAGAGACATCAGGTAATCACTCTAAGAGACGGCATAAATGCACACAACTCCTTGAACTGTAGCGTTGTCTTTGTAACTAATCTAGTTATAACATTCACAGTAATGAGAAATAGGTGCGTAGCTTTGAAAACGCAATGTAAGAGTATGAATATGCAATAGAATGGTTTCCCTGCTACAAAATGCAAACAAGTTATAATCTGGGACAAGGAGGCAAAAAAGGGAAAAACTGGACCACTTATTAGCACATCAAGGAAAAGCCTGCATGATGAAGTCAATTGAAATGCAAAAAAGTGAATTTATTTAGCAATCAGCAGTATTTACAAGCATAATGCGTCAAAACATGGTGTTTCCATTAACGTTGCTAGATTAGCATTGGCAGCAACAAAATGCAAACATTAACAAGACCGGTGATTGCTCTTTACCCTCTTGGATCTCTAAGACCAAAGGATACAGACCCAAAACATCAAGATTTGGTCTGGAAATCAAGTCAAATATTATTTTGCTATGCACAATCATACGCGTGTTCGAAAATATAGACTTGACAGTAGCTTGAGCTACACGCGCTTGGCAAAGATAGACTCAACAACACCTTGGCTTGAGCTACATGTGCTTGGCAAAGATAGACTCAACAACACCTTGAGCTATAGGGTGATAACATTCACGAGCCTCTGCATAAACCCTTTTAGCCAGAATTCTTTCTTCTTCCTTTCCAGTCCCTTGAACAAGAGCAGTATAGAGTGGACGAAGGTATTTCATCCTGCCAACTTCCTTTAAAGTTTTCTCCACCTCACTAAAATAGTCTTTGCAACCAGATGAAACGGCCAGTTGGAGAAATGCAACTTTTACCTCATAATCTTTTGATTCTGACAGCTTGTAGCGTGCATCCAAGGCTAAAATCTGCATCAATAACCAAATGTATAAAAATTGTGAATTATAACCATGTCCATGACCACCATATCAGATCATTAAAAAGCAACAATGCAGTTTGAGCTTTTAGCACATCAAGGTAAACGAAAATGCTCAACATAACAATGTTGATGGTAAAATGCAATGATGCAGCATAAACAATATAAAAGCCTAAGTTATCTATTAGTCAGTAGGCACAAGATAACATTGCTTACATGGTGAGTGAACTTCTCATAGAACTTACCAGGATGAAGCCTCTGAAACTCAATAGGAACCACAGTAGCAGAAGGTGGCAGGCTTGAATCTAGACCTAATCCTATGTTACTTGTGCCTGGATACTATCATCTGATAAAGAAAGGCACATATACAGGAAGTTGACATGCCTAATTCCAAAATCTCAGACTTTCCAACTGATTTTAATTATTCGTTGTACAGAAGGTAACAATGGTGCAGTAAAATCTTCTATTGGAATGGAAGCAAAAGTTGGAATTTTGACACCTATATGAGATCAACTAATTATTGAACATTCCATCAAACTTGGTCAATTCAAGCAAGCAAACAATAATAGGTAACTCATCCATAAATCATTGACAAGCTTTCAACATATCCACTTTCTATGGTCAAAAGTGTCCTTCACAAGCTCATTGAGTAGACAAACATTTATCAATAGTTGACAACTTTATAATCTAATATCTTAGAGAGTTAAGATAAGCAGACAGGACAGGACAGAAAACAAATACATTGAATTCCTTATCCCACATTATGATTCCAGTTAATTAAATAATTTTCCAAGAGCTTGCATGCTCTGTCATACAATTAAGCAGATCCCATGTTGTACCAGAAATAATTTCAGGGGATGAGTGTCTATAGATAAGAATAATTGAGCAACTAGAGGAAAAAAATTCAAATATTAAAATCTATGTAAAGCATCTTCAATCCAAAGAAACAGATGAAATCATAGAGGACATAGATTACTACCTGAGAAGCTTCAACTGATTTCGGAAGATTTTCTAAATAGAGCTCCCATTCCTGCCCTTGCCAATCACCAACTTCATCCTCTCTAGGCATCCTGCCAAGCTTAAACTCATGTGCAAGTGATATAATCTTTGTGTAAACATTGGAAACTGGTTCATATGCATCTGGAGGGATGCCAGTACCCTCGGTCCATAATTGTAGGTCAATGTCTTTCTCTATTCCAGGGACATTTGCTTTCAAAAAATCAAGAAACATATCTGTGTCAATTGATTTGAACTTGAAGGTGGCAATATACTTCTTGAGGAACTCATCAAATGCAGGTCTTCCAATCTAAGCATTCCAAAGTTAAAACACATGTAGTAAGTATACTCTTCATTGATGATTATCGGAGTTCAACAAAGAACCAACAAAGCACTCAACAAACCTGGCGTTCTATGCGCCACAGAAACTGAAATCCCTTCTCATATGGAATTTGTGAATACATATCATCTGGGTCTGCATCCTCTTGATTGGTTTTGAGCTTGGTGAACTCCATGTTCTCCTTAAATCTTTCCATTTCCTCATTCAAACCCCTCCAGCCAATTCCAATATTCAGTGCAGCTTTGTCTTCTCCTTGCACAATTTCAACAATTCTCCTTTCCGCATATGTTGTAAAACCCTATAGCCAAAAAATATGAAATTATTAACAATTCATAAGAAACAAATATGCTTTGACAAAACCAATATTTTCAATCTTTGTTTATTGGACCAGATAAGACTTTCAATTCTCCAATCTAATTGACCAACTCACTGAATAAAAAAAATGATTTAAAATATACCTCATTCAACCAAAAATGGTTATTATTCTTGTTAGTAATCAAATTCCCAGTCCAACTATGAGCCAGTTCATGAGCCACAACCTGCGCTCCACTTGAATCCCCTTTGATCACAGTTGGAGTCAAGAAAACCATCCTAGGATTCTCCATTCCACCATAAGGAAAACTTGGTGGCAAAACTAACAAATCAAACCTTTCCCACACATACTCCCCAAACAACTTCTCCCCTTGCCTAATCATTTCCTCAGTCCCAGCAAACTCTCCCGCGGCAGCATCCAACACATCACTTACATTCTCAGAATAAACCTTAGTCCTCGGTCCCACCTCTCTACACCCTAAATCACCAACAGCAAAAGCAAACAAATAAGGCGGAATGGGCTGTTCCATAACAAATTCCTCAACAACTCTCTCTTCAGCACACCATAACGATTTCAAATCAAAACCCACTTCATTAGCATCAATTTCAACATCACTCACAACAGGCGACCGGCGACCGCAATGTCTAGCTGACATAACAGACGCCAGCTGACGAGGGATATTTAGCCTGGCCGAGTAACAAATCCTCGCAGCCGGAGTGTCCTGACAAGGAAAAACCGATCGGGCGTGGATGGATTGACACTGGGTATACACAAAAGGTTGAATCTTTCCAAAAGTTTGGGGCGGAAGGAGCCATTGGAGAGCAGAGGAAGCAGGGGAAGTGGAGTAGAAAATAATAAATGAAGCTTGATTGTGGAGGGAGAGGGTGAGGAGGGAGCCTTTAACTGGGTCAATATCAGAGGATAAAGAGAAGTGGATTGGGGTTAGGGCTTTAGGGTCAACGATTTTGTGAATTGTGAGTGAGCGAGTGTCAAGCGACAACTGGCCGGTGTGTGGAGCGGAGAGGGTAAAAAGAGCGGTGCCGTGGATCGTTGAGGAGAAGAAATCGAAGTAGAGGGACAGGGAAATGTGGGTTGTTAGTGGGTGGGTTGAATCAGTGAAAGAGTGTGGATCAATTGGTGCCATTTCTTTGCCTTGGTGAAGAAACAATTTGGGGAATTTTTTTGGAAGTAGCGTTTTGGGAATTGGGGATTTTTGTAGAAGAAAAGGAACAGGAGGAATTGAGGAATAAAGAATAAATGTGTAAGTGGTTAAGGTATCTTTATTTTTCAAAAGTAAAATGGAGGGAGTTGTCTTTAATTAGAGATATGTGCTTTTCTTTTAAAAATAATTATTATTTAAGTTGTTATTGCATTATTAGGTGTCCTACAAACATCGAAGATCATTATTAGTGGTTGTGATTGTTAGTATTTTATGAACTAATTATAATTACTTTTAGTGAATTTTTTTTTAAATATTTAGTAAAATTTATTTGATAATAGGATTACAGGCAAGTGGAGCTATTCATAAGTTATTACAAATTTGATTAAATAAAAGTTAGTTCAAATTTGCATATTAAAATTTGTTTAATAAATAAGTAGAGTTTAAATTATAGAAAAATCAACTATAAAATTTGTAAATGATTTTAAGTAAAAATTAATAAATTACCTCGCAATAATGTACCAATAATTTGATATGGGATATATATATATATATATATATATATATATATATATATATATATATATATATATATTTTACTTACAAAATATAAAAATTTCTTTAAAATATTATTATAAATAAATTTTAATTTTTATTAAATATACTATTATTATAATAAATAATTTAATTTTAATTTATGTTTTCTAAATGTATTTAAATTCCGTTGAGTTGCTGTGTGAACAATAAATGGTGTAATCTATTCAATTTAATAATAAATTTACTTTTCTCAAAAAAAAAAAAAATGTACTAAGTTTGAGTTGCTCAAATACTATAAAATTCCAGGAAAACATAAATTTAATATTTGAAAAAAAATAAATTGTGCAAAATAAAGGTGTGAGTTTTTATATTATGAAAAAAAATTTAAATGAAAATTAAATTGATTAATAATTTTCGAGAAATTTATTGTCGTAATCAATAAAGGGAGGACGGATGCTTTTTGTTCGTTGTTAGAGCATCAATAGCTTTTTATTTATTCAATTTATTTATATAATTTGTTTGGATGATTTGATTCCAAGTATATATTTAGTAAATAGCTTTTTTTATAATTAAATTGATTAATATTATTTGATTCCATCCATTCACTATTTATCCATCTTTATCCCTAAATCAATAGCTTTTTATATGATTTGCTAGAGAATCTAGCTAAAATCTCTTTTCTTTACAAGTATATATTAATTTAGTAAATGGATGGAATATGTATACTCGGAAGGTAATTACCTTCCTTTTGATTTAGTGATAAAGATGACATTGAGACATTATCCTGAAAAGTGAAGTGTAGGTTAAATTCTATCGTTGTTAATTTAAAAGAAAAAAAAAATTGTCTCTTGTTGTACAGTTAATCAATATTAAGTCACATGATATCTTTAATAAATAATAATAAAGGAAATTGGTTGTTTATTAGATTTAATATAACCACAGCTTCTTAAACTTGGTAAATTTTGTTATGTGCCTCTTCAATTTATAAATTGACTATTTTAACACTTATTTCACATTTCTTATATATATATATATATATATGATATTTTTTTTTTTTTGAGAAATATATATGAGAATGTTAATATCACAATAGAAAAACATGTTATTGGTTGATGCAGAAGTAATTTAATAATTATTTTTTCTTAAAAGTGTTATAAGATACATAATTCATACCTTACCATGTTTATCTTACCTAAACTGTTAAAATATCGCATTTTGATACTTTAATTGTTGAACATGTTATATTTTAATTCTTTAATTCTTATATTATTTTTTATGTTTAATCTCTATTTCGTTATTTTTTAATAAATTATAAATTATTTTTCTTAAAAAATTACTAAAAAGAAGACTTTATTTTTTGAATGATGAACACGAAAAAGAATTATTATATAAAAAGCATAATTAAATTACAAAATTAAAGAATTTAAAATACAAACACAAAAAATAAAATAAAATTATAAAAGAGACAACTTTAAAAGAAAAGAAACATACTAATGACAATGATCATTAACTTGATTAATATTTGTTGAGTGTATACATATTATTGCTTTAATATATACAATATTTTAGTAATTGTGTAAATAATACTATTGACAATAATATTTTAGACATTTGAACACTGTCGTCAAAGCTAATTTAATAATTTTGCCTAAACTGCACTGTTTTAGTATTTTTGCAAATATTACTATCAATTTCTCTACCAACAGCATAGTTGGATCTGGTGGTTTTGGTTCTGTGTATAAAGGATATCTCAAGCAAATGGAAAGAATTGTAGCTATTAAGGTTCTCAAACTGGAAGCAACAGGTGCTTTGAAAAAGTTTCATGGCAGAATGCATAGTGCAAAGGATAGTGAAGCATCGAAATCTTGTTAAGCTGTTAACATATTGTTCCAGCGTTGATAACAAACATAATGAATTCAAAGCTCTAGTTTTTGAATTCATGGCTAAAGGAAGCTTGGAGAAATGGTTGCATCATCACGATATCGGCAACAATAATAAGTGGAACAGCTTGAATTTTGTTCAAAGATTGAATATTGCAATTGATGTGGCATCTGCTTTGCATTATCTTCATGACCTTTGCGAAAGTCTGATTCTTCATTGTGATTTTAAGCCGAGAAATGTTCTTCTTGATGATGATATGTTTGCTCATTTGAGTGATTTCTGTCTGGCAAGCTTTACTTGCCCACCAACAATGCTTCTCTAAGTGAAACCAGCTCAATAGGAACAAGGGGGACAGTTGGCTATGCACCTCCAGGTAACATCTCTGCTCCTCTTTATTTTATATTCCGGTGTAGCGCTAGCATAGTCATACTCAAGTCATCTTCAAAGATGTGAGATTTTGAGTTCGGACATGCAGTCAAAACCTATCAACCAAAAGTAGCATTCGGATTTTTTATCCAATCTATGACTAAGTATTATCATTACATTTTCTCATATTGGTATCAACCATAAATAAATTTAGAAGAACATACGCTAAAATGTCTAGAGTTGCAAGTGATAAGAAGTTTGAATTCCGTTAAGTAAGGTATCAAGTTATGGAGAAACATGTGCTGATAGAGTTTTACTCTCTTGTGGGGTTCATCTAGTTCGAACTTCAAAATAGTTAGGGCCATATGGCTACCTGATACTGAGGGGGAGAAAAAATACTTCATAAGCATCAGGTGTAGCAATATACCGAATGTAAGGCTCTTTAAAAGAAAATTTGATGTGGGTTAGAGGGGTCATGAATTTGATCGATGCACTAGTACAAGTAAGCAACTGTACATTTGCTATTTGACTTTCTTTGTTTAACAACTGATAGGATAGTCGTCAAAGGTTGCAAACAATGATGTCTTGCTTGAATTCTGAAATGATGCAGAGTATGGAATGGATGCCGTGGTGTCTAAAGAGGGAGATGTGTATAGTTATGGGATCCTTATACAGATAGAACATTTGAAAACGATTTAAATCTGCACAATTTTGTGAAAAACGCACTGCCAGGAGGCCTTGAACAGATCGTTGGCCCAGCCCTTCAAGAGGAAAGAAGGAAACACCAGTAGAGGAGGAGGAAGGCTGCTTGCTTTCATGTGACATTGATGCCAGAGAAGAAACCGGCAGTCGTGGGAACTTATGCCGAATGCGCGCTGTGGAGCAAGGCTGCTTGCTTTCAGTTTTTAAAGTTGGAGTTGCTTGTTGAGCAGAATCACCCCAAGAAAGAATGAATACGGGGGATGTTGCTAAAGAACTACGTTTGATCAAAAGTACTTTTTCTTGGAGTTCCTTATGGTGCAATTGGCTAGCAATTTTTATCACTAGGGACAAGAAAATAAGTATCAATGTTGCTTGTTAGGTAGAGAAATTTGTTATTAAATTGAATCTCTCCTTTGTCAAAAGGTTTTTCTGTATATAACAAAAATTTCACAAGAAAGTCTGGAAAAAGAAACTGTATATTCATCAATTTTTTCTGCAAAAATTGTATGTTCACTTAGATAGTAAACTAGATCAATAGTCAAGCTCATCTTTATTGGGTACAATTTTTTATTTAATTTTTTAAATTAGTTAAATAAAAAATTAAATATATAAAAATAAATATTTGGAGATTAAAAGGCCCATCTTTATTCCTCTTTGGTACCCCTATTTGCTAATACAATATTTTTTAGTGAAATACTCAGTACTGGAATTTATAAGTATTTGTTTGCTTGTGGTAAAATAGTTTTTTTACTTTTTATTTACCTAATTTCAGATGAGTTATATATATATATATATTAGTTTCACTTTTTTCTTATATTTTTTTATTCTTTATTTAATTATTTGAGTTTATACATATACTTTAAATTAGAAAAATAAATAATTAAATAAAATATTTTAGACATTTAAACATTGTCTCCAAAGCTAATTTAGTAATTTACTTTTATATTTAATATTTTTAAATCATACGATTTTAGTAATTTTGCAAATATTACTATTAATAATGCTATTTTTATAATTTTTTCTTTTAGTAATAATTTATCAAAAAATCTTCATTTATTCCCATTATATTGCACCTAATTATTGAATTTGTGATATATAATAAATGTGTTATATTTATAGTGAAATTTTTATTTATCCTGAATGTATTTCACTCATTTGTTGAACTTGTATACACAAGTACATGTTATATTTTATTAGCCAAGGGTATTATATGTTACTTATTTAACTATTAAGTGTAATATTATAAGTGTAACAATTATAACTTTTTAAAGATAATATGAGATGTAAAATACAAAATTAAATATATGTTACACATACAATAATTGAACATAATTTTGGGTGGAGCTAAAATTTTCCAATCTATTTAACTAAAAATAAATTTTATTGTGGCATCCATAGAAGGGAAAGAAAAAAAAGAATTGGCGCCGGCCATTTAATATCAGTTATTAATTTCCTACACCAAGTGATGTTTTTTTCTCTGGGGCAGGTGTGGTTTGTTAATGCAGGTTCTATTAATTGTCGGTGTCAGGGGTCATTCTTGCTGTTGACGTTGAGGTTGAATCACAATCATTGCAGGTGAACTGATGATTCTTTATTACTTAGAAATTTGTTCATTCACTGTGATCAATGAATCTAATTAGTTAAAATGAAAAGAACTATTCATATGCAATACTGAGTTATAAATTTACTAAATCCTCTTTGTGAAAATAATTTTAAACAACTGCGCATGACTACTATTTTTAGTCCCCAAGTGTTAATTTTTAAAAAATATTTCTAGTAGTGAAAGATGGATTAGTAATCACTATCTATAAGATTTTTTTTATTTAATTTAAGAGAGAAAAATTATTTGTGAGATGCATCAATACTTTAGGTCCTTAATCTTTTTATTAATAAAAAATTATGTTTATATTTAAGACGTTTAATATTTTTATTAATAAAAAGGTAATAATATATTTTTACTTTTTTTTTAACGATTACTTTTGGAGGGAAAAGAGGAGGAGAGGAATTTAAATTCTCTACTTCTAAAAGGTCCATAATTGAATCAATTCAATATTAAGTGAATGACTTTAAATTTTTTATTTTTTTTTAAAACGTCACTCTTAAAAATTTCATTCAATTACCGTTAAGTCAAGAGATGGGGTGTATATTTTTAAGGTGGTGAACCATTTTGGCCGTTGTTTAATTTTCTTTTATTGTGATGTAGGATGTAGGTCCCATTTCCCTATGATCAAACTTACTGAGATTCAGCTGATCAATTTGGTGGCTTAAATTAAGTACAAAGGGTTCCAAAAATTATTATTTATATTTTGGCTTTTAAATTTTAGTAAATAAAATTATCCTTAAATTTTTTATTAATAGTTTTTAAATTTTTAAATAATTATTATTTTTAAATTAAATAATATACTTAACATAAAATAATTAAATTAAAAAAATAAAAAATTAAATTAGTGTCTATATATTTGAATACGTCATTTTAATTAGTTAAATAAAAATATAAAATATAAAATATTTGGAGATTAAAGTCTCCTCTTTTTTCTAATACTGTTGTGAAATAAAGATTGAATTACTTATTTTGTTATAGAACTAAACTTGAATTTAGTAGTATTTAACTAGAAGAAAAATATTTTATAGTAGAATGATTTTGAGAGAATTTAGAAAGAGTTTGGAGATAATTTAGAGAACTATAATATTGAAAGAATTTGGAGAGTAATCTATCTTTTCTTCTTCTTAATCTTAACATCCTCATTAATGAATTTCAATCCCTTTATATAGAGATTTTCTTTTCACTATTTGAGTACTATTCTTTCACAAGCAATATATTGTTCATTCACAAGCAATATATTGTTCATTCACATTCATAATACTCCCCCTTGAATAACAATATTTTGCAACTGCCTCGTTAAAACCTTGCTAAATAAAACCCAGTGGGAAAAACTTTAGTTTAAGGAAAAAGAGTACAGTGCATGATATTCTCCCCCTCAAGTTGATATGTATAATCTTCCTTCACATAGTATGTAGATGTCGCATTCCAATATCGTGAACGTGCTTTCTAAAGATTGCAGTTGGAAGTGCCTTTGTGAAAAGATCAGCTGAATTCTGGCTAGACTGAATATACTTGATATCTATATGATTGTCTTTTATTAGCTCTTGAGTGTATGAAAAGAATCTTGGAGGTATATGTTTGGTTCTATCACTTTTGATATATCCTTCCCTTAACTGTGCAATGCATGCTGCATTATCTTCATATAAAATTGTTGGACTTTTGTTGACTGGAAAACCACAAGATTCTTCAATATGATGTGTCATTGATTTAAGCCACACACACTCTCTACTTGCTTCATGTAGTGCAATAATTTCAAAATGATTTGAGGAAGTAGTGACAAGCGTTTGTTTCTGGGAACGCCAAGAAATTGCAGTTCCATTATTTGTGAACACATAGCCTGTTTGAGATTTCGCTTTATGAGGATCAGATAAATGTCCTGCATCTGCATAACCAATCAATTCTTGTTTTGAATTGTTAGAATAAAATAAACCCAAATCAACATTTCCTCGAAGGTATCGAAGTATATGTTTGACCCCTTTCCAATGCCTTTTTGTTGGAGCTGAACTGAACCTCGCTAATAAATTAACTGCAAAAGAAATGTCAGGTCTAGTACAATTAGCAAGATACATTAGAGCTCCAATGGCACTGAGATATGGAAATTCAGGACCAAGAATTTCTTCATTTTCTTCACAGGGTCGAAATGGATCAGTTTCAATATTGAGTGATCTAACGACCATTGGAGTACTTAAAGGATTTGCTTTATCCATATTAAAGCATTTCAAGATCTTTTCTGTGTAATTTGATTGATGCACAAATATCCCATTGTGCATTTGCTCAATTTGTAAACCAAGGCAATACTTGGTTTTTCCAAGATCTTTCATTTCAAATTCTTCCTTTAAGTATACTGTTGCTTCATGGATCTCATTTTCTGTTCCAATGATATTCAAATCATCAACATATACAGCTATAATCACAAATCCGGATATTGTTTTCTTAATAAAAATGCATGGGCAAATAATATTACTCACATATCCTTTATTAATCAAATAATCGCTTAAACGATTATACCACATGCGCCCAGACTGTTTTAACCCATATAAAGATCTCTGGAGCTTGATCGAATACATTTCTTTGGGTTTTGTACTTAATGCTTCAGGCATTTTAAATCCTTCAGGGATTTTCATATAAATGTCACTATCAAGTGATCCATACAAATAAGCAGTCACAACATCCATAAGATGCATTTCTAATTTCTTAAAAACTACTAGGCTAATCAGATACCTGAACGTAATTGCATCCATAACAGAAGAATACGTTTCATCATAATCAATTCCTGGCCTTTATAAAAAACCTTGAGCTACAAGTCTAGCTTTGTACCTTATTATTTCATTTTTCTCATTTCTCTTTCGTACAAAGACCCACTTGTATCCTACAGGTTTCACATTTTTAGGCATAGGAATAATTGGCCCAAAAACATTTCGTTTGTTTAGTGAGTCCAATTCAGCCTGCATAGCATCTTTCCATTTTATCCAATCATGCCTATTTTGACATTCCATGACTGATTTTGGTTCAGGATCATCTTTGTCATTTATGATTTCACATGCAACAGTATATGACAATGTTTCATGACTTTCTTTATTTTCTATTTCTTCAGGGATATTTTCCTCGCTATCAATATGATTATCTACTCCCTTTCTCTTTCGAGGATTTTTATCCTTAGAACCAATTGGTCTTCCACGCTTCTGGCGTGTTTTAGACTCATGAGTGTCTTTATTCTCAGATTTTATTTCTGAAATTTCAATACGAGCAGGAGCATTGGCTGCTGGTATATATGATTTAGTCACTCTTTTTGTATCAGTAAATGCATCTGGCAATTGATTTGCAATTGCTTGTAAGTGCACAATCTTTTGCACTTCTAATTCATATTGTTTTGTGTGAGGATCCAGATGCAATAATGATGGTTCATTCCATGAAATATCTCTTTTCACTTCTTTCTCCCCTTTTCCTAATGTTGGGAAAACAACCTCATTAAATTGGCAATCAGCAAAACGTGCTGTAAAAACATCACCAGTTAGAGGTTCAAGATATCTAATAATCGAGGATGTTTCAAACCCAACATAAATTCCCAATCTTCGTTGAGGACCCATTTTTGTGCGCTGAGGTGGCGCAATGGGTACATATACTGCACAACCAAAAATTTTGAGATGGGAAATATTTGGCTCTTGACCAAATGCCAATTGTAGTGGGGAGTATTTATGATATGCACTAGGTCTGATGCGAATTAATGAAGCAGCATGTAGGATTGCATGACCCCAAACTGAAATGGGAAGCTTTATTCTCATTATTAATGGTCTAGCAATAAACTGAAGTCGTTTAATCAATGATTCAGCTAAACCATTTTGAGTATGTACATGGGCAACGGGATGCTCAACAATGATCCCAGTAGACATACAATAATCATTGAATGCTTGAGATGTAAATTCACCAGCATTATCAAGTCTTACCCTCTTGATTGTATAATCAAGGAATTGTGCTCGTAATTTAATAATTTCAGCAAGCAACCTTGCAAATGCAACATTACGAGTTGACAATAGACAAACATGTGACCATCTACTAGATGCATCAATTAATACCATAAAATATCTGAATGGTCCACATGGTGGGTGAATTGGCCCACATATATCACCTTGAATTCTTTCAAGAAACATAGGTGATTTATTTTGAATTTTAGATGGTGAAGGTCTCAAGATTAATTTTCCAAGAGAACAAGCTGTACATGGCATTTCATTTGATTGAGGAATTCTTTGCCCCTTCAAGGGATGCCCATGTGAATTCTCAATTATCCTTCGCATCATTACTGATCCAGGATGACCTAATCTGTCATGCCATAAATTTATTATTGAAGGATCATAAGATTTTTCTTTTACTGCCATATTTGATTCAATTACATGTATATGCATGTAATGCAATCCAGTAGGGAGTTTTGGCAGTCTTTCCAATACTTGCATTTTTCCTGATTCATAGGAAACTATATTTAAATATTTGTTACCATTTATAGTAATAGATTGGGTATCACACCCATTTCGATATATGTCATCAAAACTCAACAAATTTCTTGTTGATTTTGGTGAAAACAAAGCTTTATCAATTATAAACTTTGTTCCATTTGGTAACATAAATTTAGCTTTGCCAATTCCTTCAATCAGATCTACAGGACCTGATATTGTTTTTACAACTGCCTTTGTGGGCTTTATTTCAGAGAAATAATCTCTATTTTTCAAGATAGTATGTGTAGTACCACTATCTGGTATACAGAGATCTCCAATATTGTCTTTATGTTGAGTACAATCCATATTAAACTTCAAAATAGATAAACACAAAATTAATCAATTAAGGTAAAAATATAAAATAATTATAAAGTAGGACATTTTATTTAATTTAAAAATAACATACATAACAATAACATATTCTTCAGTATCAAATAAGTAATAACAATATACTTAAAATTATAGATGTCTCAATTTCCATTGTCAGTAAAATCAGAAACATCTAAATGAGTTGTATCATTAACATGAGTATGATGCTCATTGAAGTTTATTTCCTTTTCTTTGCCTTTCAATGATGCCTTATAAAGTTGGCAAAGATGTGGTGGTGTTCGACAAATTCGTGACCAGTGTCCTTTACTACCACATCTGAAACACACAGTTTCAGACTTATATTGAGGCCTTTCTTGAACACCACTGATGACTGATTTTAACTTCTTTTGAGGTTGAGTCTGAGTTTGTTGTGGAGTATTATTATATTTATTTCCACGACCATGGCCAAAGAATTGACCTCTTCCACGTCCACGACCTCTACCTCTCCCACGTCCACGGCTATTGTAATTTTTATATCTGGAATAATTTGTAGCATTTGCTTCTGGAAATGCTATTGAGCCAGTGGGACGGGATTGATGATTTTTCATCAAGAGTTCATTATTTTTCTCAGCTACCAGTAGGCATGAAATTAGTTCAGAATATTTTTTAAATCTCTGCATCCTGTATTGTTGTTGCAGTGTAACATTTGATGCATGAAATGTGGAGTAAGTTTTCTCCATCATATCCTCATCTGTGACTGTCTGTCCACAGAATTTTAATTGTGATACTATTCTGAACATTGCAGAATTATAGTCACTCACTTTTTTGAAATCTTGAAAGCGTAAAGCTCTCCATTCATCAGTGACTACTGGTAGTATTACATCTTTTTGATGATCATATCTGTCTTTTAGATCCTTCCAAAGAACACTTGGATCTTTGACAGTCAAATATTCACATTTTAATCCTTCATCAAGATGACGACGGAGAAAAATTATAGACTTGGCTTTATCTTGCAATGAGGTGTTATTATTTTCTTTTATGGTATCAATTAACCCCATTGATTGAAGATGCATCTCTACATCTAGAATCTAAGACATATAATTTTTTCCCGTGATGTCAAGAGCAACGAACTCAAGCTTTGCTAGATTTGTCATTATGATAACTAATAAAAAAATAACTCAATTAGAATTCATAAATTTGATGACTACTAAAAAAAATCAAACATGATCAGAATTTACTAATTAATTATATCATGAATGAATATTGCAAGAAATAATAGTGGTACAAAAAATGATACAATAATACTTAAAATTATATCAAATAGAAAATCATCTTCCATATTAATTATTCCTAAAACTATTATAATAGTCATGATCAAAACACAAATATAAATATACCAAATCATGTTTACAATGTAGAGTAAAGAGAGAAAGAGAAAATGTATGAATTTGTGTGAATGAATAACATTTATAGCTCATCTATTTATAATGAAAAATATAGCCGTTTATTACCGTTATATTACCGTTGGTAATAAAAATATAGCCGTTAGAATTTTTTTTTTTTTAATATAATATATTGAGAAATAAATTATATAAAGTAAAATCAATAAATAATATTGATATGATTATTTATAGCAAGTGAGTTAACATAACGATATGTATAAATATGGGGCAAAACCGTCCATTAATATAAAATGGGGTATAACCTTCCATTAACATAAATAATAAAAAAATAAATGTGCATAAATATAAATTGGTAGGAGGCATAGTCATCCATAAGGTTAAAACCATTTCTAGCAATATTTGCATCAATGGTGTAGTTAGTAAAACAAAATAAAAATAACAATTAATATAAAGTTAGATTGAAGAAATAAATATAAATATATAAATTAGTAGGAGGCATAGTCATCCATGATAATATATAATCAACTAATATATTCATAAATATTAAATATTAAGAAATATGTACCTTATTGTTTTGATCGAGAGCTCCTCGTGCTGATAACGTGTTGTGAAATAAAGATTGAATTACTTATTTTGTTATAGAACTAAACTTGAATTTAGTAGTATTTAACTAGAAGAAAAATATTTTATAGTAGAATGATTTTGAGAGAATTTAGAAAGAGTTTGGAGATAATTTAGAGAACTATAATATTGAAAGAATTTGGAGAGTAATCTATCTTTTCTTCTTCTTAATCTTAACATCCTCATTAATGAATTTCAATCCCTTTATATAGAGATTTTCTTTTCACTATTTGAGTACTATTCTCTCACAAGCAATATATTGTTCATTCACAAGCAATATATTATTCATTCACATTCATAATAAATACTATATTTTTGGTGAAATACTTATTATTGAAATTTATAGGCATTAGTTTGGTTGTAGTAAAATAACTTTTTTACTTTTTATTCAACTAATTTTAAAATGGAGCGTTCAAATATATATATATATTAAATTTTTAATTTTTGTTTAATTATTTTAGCTTTTACGTATACTTTGAATTAGAAAAATAAATAATTAAATACAATAGTTTAGACATTTAAACATTGTCTCCGAAGCTAATTTAGTAATTTATTTTTATAAATCATACTATTTTAGTATTTTTGCAAATATTACTACTAGTAATGATATTTTATAATTTTTTCTGTTATAATAATTTATCAAAAAATTTTGTTTATTCCAATTATATTGCACCTAATTATTCAGTTTGCGATAAATAAGTGCAATTGGGATTAAAGGAGAATAAGTATTACTATTATAAGATGTTAATCTTCTATACTCTTATTTAATATGTTTATAATATTTGTTGACCTTTTAACAATTAACTTCATTTGTGTATATTTTTATTAATTTGGATAAAACTACAAAGGGTTGTAAAAAAACTTTTTATTAAAAAATGTATTTTTTATTTTTTACATTAATAAATTATAAATTAAATAAATAAATAAATAAATAAATATATATATATATATATATATATATATATATATATATATATATATATATATATATATATATATGAATTCAAAATTTTTATGATGATTTTATTATTTTTATTATTTATTTATAATTTTTTATTGCCAATTGTAACTTTTAAAAATTTTTATATTAATTCTTATGAAAATGTTAATGAATTGCTCATATTATTGTTGATTAATTTTATTTGCATTAACTATTATAATATCTCTAAGGTTGGAAATTCCGTATTTTTAGTAATTAATTTAAACATCCTTGAAGCTTTACGTTATTAAACTATTACATCCTAACCGTTTTAATTATCATTAAATGGATCAATTCTATTTGGTTTCTAAATTTATAATATAATTTTAACTCATTCAATTTTTTTTTATTAAAGTAATATATTTTTAATTTATCGTGCTTTTATTGTAATACTAATTATAATATCTATATAATTTTTATTTTTAAGATATATAAAAATAAATTTAAAATATATTAATTTAGAATTAGTACTATTCCAATATGACTATATAATTAATACTATACTAATTAGGGTTTATCATATTTACATTGATATTCAATTATTAAATCTCATTAAACTATTTTATTGTGTGTATATTGTATATATACACATACATATTATTTGCAAGTCTTTCGAAAATTAAAATTATCAAATCTTATTAAAAAAATTATTTCAACATGGTAAGTCTCATTTAAGACACAATGTCAATTATAAAAATTGAGTTCATATTAATATGATAAACCCTGATTGATGGGCGTCGATTACACAAATCACATCAATTCAGCCAATTACAAAATTGAGGACATGCTTATATGATAAATTATAATCAATGTAATACAAATCAAATAAGTCATATTAGTATAGTTAATTTTATAGGAGGTTACTAAACTTTATACGAAAATTTATTTTAGTTCCATAACTTTAATTTATATCTTTTTTATTACAAAACATTGATTTTAATTACACAGAAAAGTCATCACAAAAAATTTCGGCTAATTTAGATGACATGGGACATCAAAGTTACCACTTCACAGTCCAATTCAACAAAAATTGTTATGTTATACTATCACTCTACCTTTTTCATAAGACTCTTGACCATAATTTTATTTTACTTTTTTATTTTTTATAATAAACTTTATAAAATTATAATCAATAGTCTCATAAAGAGTGTAACGTGTTAGTGTGACATGATAATTTTTATTAAGTTAGACTATAATGTGGCAACTTTAATGTGCCATATTGTCTAAATTAACCAGAATTATTTTAAATGACTTTTATGTGTAATTAAAATAAATATTTTGTAACAAAAAAGATACAACTTAAAGTTATGGAATCAAAATGAAATTGTGAAAAGTTTAATAACCTTTGATACAATTTAACCCATATTAGTATTATAAAAAATAGGAAAATTGAGTCCATATCAATATGATAAATCCTAATTAATATAGTATTGATTATATATTCCTATTAGAGTAGTGTCAATTCTACATCAATACATAATTGATTTATTTTTCTGTTAAAAATAAAAATTATATATTTAGTTACTATAATTATTATTGCAATAAAACATAATAAGTTAAAAAAATACTAATTTAATAAAAAAAAAATGGATTAATTAAAATTATATTATAAGTTTAGGGACCAAATAAAATTTTTAATTTTTTTCATATTGGTCCATTTAATATAAAATAAACAAGAGGGAGGTAACATTTTAATAAAGAAAAACTTTAGAATGTTATAGTAACTATTGAAAATATAGAGATCTAGTAGTAAAATAGTTCAAACCACAAGGATATTAAAGTAATTAACCCATTCTATTTTCACCGTTTTGAAAAAAAATTATATTAAATAATTTGCATATGTATTTTCAAGATCTATAAGCTAATTGCTGTCGGCAATTTTAATTCTTAATTCTCTTCTTTATTAATTATATTATATGAAATTTCTACCTTTTTTTTTTTTTTTTGTATATGAATGTATAGATATATATTATGCATTTTTTATCTTCATAAGATTTTTATAATAATTTTTTAAGTATATGATAATTTTGAAATTAATTTTTATTGCTTATAAAAATTTTAATAATATAATAATTTGCTTATTTAGACTCTATTTGTTTGCTGAAAACATTCTTTAGAAAAATATTCTTTAGAAAAATATTTTTTTTTATTTAAAAAAAATAAGTTAAAGAAAAATAAATTATTATTTAAAAGAAAATAACTTCAAAATAGTGGAAAATAATTTTCTATTATAAGGATGAAAAATTATTTTTCAATATATTTTCTAATGGATTCTCTTCTTATTTATTGCATTCTTTTTTATTTTTCATTATCTTCTCTTCTCATTTATTATTTTTTTTCCTCAATGCATTTTCTTTTCATTATTTATTATTTTTTAGTGTTACAGTCAAATATTAATAAATATTTTTTTTAAAAAATATTTCTTAGATAAAATATTTTTCAAAGATAAAATATTTTCTACAAACAAAGGGAGCCTTATATAATTTTAAATTTAAATTTGATTGATGTTATTAACAATTTCTAAAAAAATCCACATTAAAAGCTTATCCAATACCTTTTATTTATTAAAAATAATATTATTACACCGAAACTATTATACTTCATTTCTTTAACCTCAATCTAAATATACTATAAATGTAATATTATGGGTGTAAGTAAAAATTTCTCATGCAAGTTTTTTATATTTTATTGATAAAGTATTCAATACAGTGGGTGAGAAAGTGATCTATGGGTTGGTACTTTTTAAATGTGTAAGGTTTTAATTTTATTGCCACAAACATTTATATATATATAGAAAATTTTAGCTACACCTAATATTATATTCAAATAAATTTTATTGTGGCATGCAAAAAGGCCAAAAAAAAAAAAAAAGGATTGGTGTCGGCCATTTAATATCAGTTATTACCTATAACAAGTGATAGTTTATGCTTTGGGACAGGTGTCGTTTTTTAATACAGCTTCTGTCAATTGTTAGCTAGGGGAGGGCGTTTAATTTTATTGCTTACGCGTGTGAAACACCACACTAATGGGTCCCTTGTATGAAGAGACAATTTAAAGAAAATCCTTCGTTGACGCCAGAGATTTGAACCGGGAACAATCTGCCATTTCTCTTCACTAATTATAACAACCAACCATTGCTAAATGTTCAACCAACTTAAACCAAAAAATGACGAAGAAGAGGATTAATGATATTTTTCAACTTGTTATTGTCTTCTCTTTTAGCTTCCAATTGATGCAAGCCAGTTCCTCCTCAGGTAATGAGACTGATCAGCTCGCTTTGCTCAATTTCAAAGCAGGGATTATCAGTGATCCGCATGGAATCTTCAACTCATGGAATGATTCTGTTCCTTTTTGCCAATGGTATGGAATCACCTGCAGTGCCCGCCACCCGCAGAGAGTCACGTCAATTGTGCTACGAGGGCAGAATTTGATTGGGTCTATATCTCCATATATTGGCAATTTGAGTTTCTTGGGGAACCTCAACATTAGAAACAACAGTTTCAATGGTCAGATTCCACAAGAAATCGGTTCCTTGTTTCGGTTGCAACAATTCGTTGTCAACAATAATACATTCCAAGGTGAAATTCCTTTCAACCTGACGCGCTGCACCCAGCTCAGGGTTATTGATATGTCATGGAATAATTTTGCTGGAACAATCCCTGCAGAACTTGGTTCTTTGGCAATGCTTGAAATTCTTCAGATTAGTGCAAACAACCTGACAGGAAAAATCCCACCTGCCCTTGGCAACCTTTCATCACTTACTAGGCTTTCTGCTATACGAAATAACTTGGAGGGGAGTATTCCTGATAATTTGAGCAGTTTAAGAAACCTGACACATTTCAGTTTCGGAGAGAATAAACTATCTGGTACAATCCCTCCAGAACTTTTCAATATTACGTCTATTAAACTCATAGCAACTACTCAAAACCAGCTCGAAGGGAGCCTACCGGATGATATTGGCCTTACTATCCCGAATCTCCAGCAAGTTGCTCTTGGAGAAAATCTGTTTTCCGGGTCAATTCCAAAATCATTGTGTAATGCTTCTCAACTGGAAATTCTTGATCTTACTGGAAACCAATTTGTTGGACAGGTCCCAATTTGTTTGGGAAATTTACAGTCTCTTTGGTGGCTAAATGTTGGTGTTAATAATCTTGGAACTAATTCATCAACTGACTTGGACTTTTTAACTCCTTTGAATAATTGTAGCAATCTGAAGTATCTGGTTTTCAATGCAAACAATTTGGGAGGTGTTTTACCAAACTCTGTGGCCAATCTTTCAGTTCAACTGACACAACTACTATTTGGAATGAATCAGATCGCAGGAACTATCCCTGAAGCATTAGACAATTTTGTCAACTTAGCTGCACTGGACATGGGGCACAATCTTTTCCAGGGAGCCATTCCTTCTTCTCTGGTGAACTTGCAAAATCTCCGAATACTGGTTCTGGAAGATAACAGATTGTCAGGTCAGATTCCGTCCTCTATAGGTAATCTCACTCGACTGTTTCAAGTTTCCCTTGCTCAAAACAACTTGGAAGGAATTATTCCTGCAAGCATTGGAGCCTGCCAGAATTTACAGTACTTGGATGTCTCAGAAAGTAACCTTCATGGATCCATACCGAATGAGGTTTTCCATCTTTCTTCCTTGTCTATGTTACTAAACTTGTCGCATAATTCACTCACTGGTAACCTGTCACCAGATGTGGGGAAGCTAATTAATTTAAATAAACTGGATATATCAGGAAACAATTTGTCAGGAGAAATTCCTGGAACTATTGGGGCTTGCTTAAGCCTGGAATATCTATATATGCAAGGAAATTCTTTCCAAGGAACCATCCCATCTTTAGCTTCCTTGAAGGGTCTGCAGCAATTAGATCTTTCAAGAAACCACATAACTGGGGAAATTCCAAAAGACCTGCAAAGTTTAGGCCACGATCTTCTATTTTTTAATCTTTCTTTCAATAAACTAGAGGGTGAGATTCCGACAGGAGGAGTCTTTAGTAATGTAAGTGCATTTTCCGTGATTGGTAATAGCAAGCTTTGTGGTGGTGTGCCAGAGCTCCATCAACCGAAATGTCATTCAAATAAGGGAAAGTCTACAGGTTTTCTGTTAGCAATCACAATTCCTTGTGTCATTGTTTTATGCATCCTGTCTATATTAGCCTTTGTTCTTGTCAATCGAAGAAGAGAATCAAGAAAGAGTTCGTCTGCTGCTGAACCTGAAGAAATGGGTGGCCTAGTAAATGTATCATACAGGGATCTATACGATGCAACTGGTGGATTCTCTACCAACAGCTTAGTAGGATCTGGTGGTTTTGGTTCTGTGTATAAAGGATATATCAATCAATTGGAAAGAATTGTAGCTATTAAGGTTCTCAAACTGGAAGCGACAGGAGCTTCGAAAAGTTTCATGGCAGAATGCAAAGTGTTAAGGACAGTGAGGCATCGAAATCTTGTTAAGCTGTTAACATATTGTTCCAGCATTGATAACAAACATAATGAATTCAAAGCTCTAGTGTTTGAATTCATGTCTAAAGGAAGCTTGGAGAAATGGATACATCATCATGATATCGACAACAATAATAAGTCGATCAGCTTGAAATTTCTTCAAAGATTAAATATTGCAATTGATGTCGCATCTGCATTGCATTATCTTCATGACCTTTATGGAAGTCCAATCATTCATTGTGATTTAAAGCCAAGCAATGTTCTTCTTGATGATAATATGGTTGCTCATTTGAGTGATTTCGGTCTGGCTAGGCTTTACTTGACCGCCAATGATGCTTCTCTAAGTGAAACCAGCTCAATAGGAATAAGAGGGACAGTTGGTTATGCACCTCCAGGTAACATTTCTGCTCCTCTTTATTCAATATTTCGTTGTGGAGTAAGCTTATTCATACTCGAGTCATCTTCAGAGCTGTGAGGTTTCGAGTTCAAACATGCATTCAAAACCAATCAACCAAAATAATATTTAGACTTTTGGTCCAATATATAACTACTATCAATTGCATTTTATTTGGAAAAACTTCAGATAAGCATCAGGTGTAGCAATATATTGAGTGTAAGGCTGTGTAAAAGACAATATAATTTGATCAATGAACTAGCACAAGGAAGCAATTGTAGAGTTGCTATTTCACTTTCTTTGCTTACCAACTGATAGGATAGTCCTAAAATGTTGCAAATAATTATGTCCTGCTTGAATTCTGAAATGATGCAGAGTATGGAATGGGTGCCGTAGCCTCTAAGGAAGGAGACGTATATAGTTATGGGATCCTTGTATTGGAGTTGTTCACAGGTAAAAGGCCGACAGATAGAGCATTTGAAGACAATTTAAATCTGCACAATTTTGTGCAAAACGCACTGCCAGAAGGCCTTGAACAGATCATGGACCCAGCTCTTCTCCGAAGAGGAAAGAAGGAAACAACAGTAGCTATAGCTGAAGAAGATGATGATGACGAAGAGGAGGAGGAAGGCAGCTTGCTTTCATGCGACATTGATACGAAAGAAGAAACCAGCAGTCATGGGAACCTACACCGAATGCAGGCCGTGGAGAAAGGCTGCTTGCTTTCAGTTTTTAAAGTTGGAGTTGCTTGTTCAGCAGAATCACCCCAAGAAAGAATGACTATGGGGGATGTTGCTAAAGAACTACGTTTGATCAAGAGTACTTTTCTTGGAGTTCCTTACGGTGCAATTGGCTAGCAATTTTTACGACAAAGGACAAAAAAAAAAAGAGGAAATTGTTATTCTGCCTGGTTAAATGAATTTCTCATTTTCTTTAGTTTTGAGGAGAATATAATCTAAAGAAAACAAATGGATTGCCTGTGTATACATCATTTGGTCTCTTCTCACCTCTATATAGAAAAAAAATTTCTCAAGAAAGTGATGGAATAAAACTGCATATTCATCTATTTTTGTGAAAAAATGTATGTTCGCTTAGAGAGAGGTAATTTAATCAGATGGCTCTGTTTTGCAATAGTAAGTGTTGCACGATCATTCTCACTTGTCCAATGTTACTATAGCATTGCACGCATGGTTCAATCAAAGGGAGATATTACTTGATTGTTAGCTTCCTCAGCACTAAAGATGGTGATATCACTTGATTTTGGCTGTTAATTACAGCGATAACCTTAGAACAGTAAACAGTAAGAAACATTTAAAGCCAAAGGAATGTGAACAATGGCCACAAATTATTGTAACAAAAAGATAGGGAACTAAATCAATAATCAAGCTCCTCCAATGGCCAAGACGTAAAGTTACTTCCCACGCTAATGCGATATGCCGTTGAAGGAAAAAAAAGAGAAGTTGTTTAAGATGGCAATAGTTCTATGATAATTACTAAGGTATGCTATCAGGAAGAATGCAAGTTGGAACCCAAGCCTCTAAATCTTCTTTTTTTTTTTTTTTTTTTTTTTGTACAGAATATCCTGAACATGACATATAAGAATCGATCACTTAAACCAGGATTAGTACTTAAGAAATGCACTCCCTTTGCAGAATATAATCCACCGCCTCTTCAACAGTATCAACCACCTGCCCAGTTGAAAGCAAAAGAAATTAGCAGGAAGAAAAAATTGTTTTTCAGATTTGTTCTCTCCACCTCTCATAGATAATTCAGAGGAAAAATGCACATCCATGTGTAAGCAACCTTTAGGCATTTGCAAATACTAAATTTGGCAAGTGTATTAAAAGGCTCATTTAACTTGCCAGATCTGCAGGAAACTCTGCATGGTTATGTCTCTCTCGGAAAACACCTGTCCTTGTCAAGATGGAAAACCAAGGATTTCCAGCCTAAAATTAGAGTAAAACAAGATTTTTTTTAATTATTTTTTTCATAAATTCATAATTATTGGCTACATATGATGACTAAACAGTCTGCAAAACTTATAGCCTTAATCACTCAAAAGCTAGGAACAAGCAATACATACCTGCTGCGCACCTTTGACATCAACTGAAGGATTGTCACCAATCATATAAAGGGTCTTCAAAGAAGGTGATAGTGGGGCTCCACATTCCTTGAGATTTGCTTCACCGGAGCAAGACAGCTGAAGCAGACTCAATACAGCTTCAGCATTCTTAAATACAAATGGATTTGGCTTCCCAAAAGATATGTACTCAAGAGCAGTATGGTGAATCCTGAAAGCAATTGCAAAACTTAATCTTGGTTCCAGAAACATTGACAATGAAATAAAAAGCTAATTCCAGCCAGCGTAATGGTACATCTGCATGTAAGTATATTGTGTTCTGACATGAACTCAAAGAACATATATGCCCATAATTTCATTGTCTTCTTCCCAACAACAGCAAATAAAGTAGTCAGGTTGTAAGGTACAACTCTTCTTCAGCTGATAGCTGCCCAGCCATAATATACTGCTGTTTGCATTTGAGGTGCTAGAAGGATATGGAGAAGCAAAACAAGATATGGAGATGCTCAGGGTTCAAGTAAGTGAACAAAGGATAATTATTTTAGTGAACAACAGAAATAAAACCAATAACATGATTTAATCCATGACTTGGTTAACTGAGAATCCCAGTTGAATTATATCACTCGTCATGTTGATCTCTCAAAGTACAGTGAAGCTCAACTACACTATTCTAACCACAGGTACACCCAAAGAATAGTCTCATTTCAAATATAGTTCCATACCTTGAAATAATAAATCTGCATTATTACAAAATCTACCATGCAAGTACCAAAACATAGGCATCCAATCATTGGATAGAACATCATATCTACTCTCATGGCAAAATTCCAACCATAAAATCACAGAATAAATAAGTACATAAACACTGAAACATAACTAGCCAACATTAAGCTTTGGCCTAGCAGAAGTATGAACTATTTAGACTGCTGCAATCTTAATCAAGAAAAAGAGAGGTACATGGGAGACTAACCTTACCTGTTGAAGATACTCTCCAGTGCAATTCTAAAAGCACCCATTCCAAGACGTTGAGAAGGAAATGCAGCCTGTTTGCGAAAGCTTATCAGAAATTATCAAATCTAGTTAACTTCTAAGGAAAAAAAAAGGAATAAAAATAGAATCCAGTCTTCCTACAAATCTAAATAAGACTGCTGTGAGTTCTCTTAGAACAGATAGTGGTCAATCCATGAATATTTTATTTTGCAAAATCCATAAGCAATATCAGAAATGGACCAAAGCCCTACATAGGAAAATAACTATAAAGCACAACCAAGCTGAAATAAATAAGTGCAACTGCCAACCTGATATTCAAGATCATCAGCAGCAAAATATAAAGGAGGTTGATGACCATTGTGATGTCCAGGAAGTCCTCCAGATCTTAAAACATCACAGAGAACCTGATGTGACTCATCAGTTATAGTTAATGACTTTTAAATTCTACAAATGGAGGGACAGTAGGTATGTCTTATAACATGCAATGTTTTGAGACAAAAAGAGGAGCAACCTAAGAGAAGTTCACCAGAAAACCCCAATTAGAGGCAAAGCAATCTCTACAGCCATCAAATTGCCACTTTAAAAATCCAAAATATAGCATACTGCAAACCCTTCATAGAATTACCAATACATCCGTTTGGGTGTGTGTGAGCGCATGTGAGTGTGAGATGTGTTTGCATGTGTGTGGAGCCCTGAATGAGATCCAGCATGGCTCTTTTGGCTGAGACAAGTCTAAGCTTGCTCTTTTAACCTTCACTGAGTTTAAGAAGGGTTTTGGAGTGACTAAGCCATGCTTTAGCAGCTAAATTCTCGATTCAATTCATTTTCAGCTCTAGTTTTACTATAGTACATGGTTATGTTACACATATTACTCATCTAGCACATGGTGACCAACATAATGTCTTCTTTTGAAGTCAAATGCATGCATTTTATTAGTATCAAGAACAGCATAAATTAACATCTAGTTCAGGAGTTCCATCCATGAACAGCTTAAAAAGTAATTGTAGATTGTGACAAAATTACACCAAGGTCAAAAATTTGCATTATTTTAAAATTTCCATGTCTAAGAGGAGCTATTTTATGATATCAAACAGACAGATTTGTAATGGACTAGGTTAAAAAGAATAAATACCTGAACGTCTCTGCCCCAATCTACAGGATCACTGATAACAAATACTGCCTTAACTGCTTCAGAAGAAACATCGCATACAGGAATCATATCCACAGACAGAGCACTCCTAGTCCTATCTGATATCTGCTTGGTTGTCCATTTCTTGTATTGAGATACAGGATCAATATTCTCAAAGAGAGAGGCATACTCATCTAAAGAGAGAACCTTTCTGCCAAGTGGCAACAAAACAAATGAAGTTAAATGGAAATCTTGCAAAATCTAGAAAGGATCTCCAAAAACAGTGATGTTATATTATCAACTATCAAGTCAAATTGGTGAGACTTACTTGAAACCATACTCTGACATTACTAAAGCAGGATCTCCTTTTCCAGTGGCAATGACGAGTTGATTCTCATATCTGCTGGGAAAAAACCAGTTTATTGCAACATAAATTAACAGTCAGATACTAATTTTACTTGGTCCCAGGGCAAAATGCATTGACAGTGCATATCTCTTCATGTATGGAATCCACTTTTTTCTCATGGAATCTACTTTTGCAACTCTATCAATGCCTCCATCCCTCCCTCTTTCTCCTTAATTGCCAAGCACTTACCAAGCACTGCTGCATACTGGTATGTTTGTTGCTTCTTGCATGAATTTCTTTCAGTGTTTCCTAATTATATTACATCGATTGCACTTCTTTTAAGTTATTTCCCTTTGCCCCTTTGCATAATTGAGATTTATTTGTTCATCTTTTGGTTCTCACAAGGTTTGTCATTTCCAAATGGAATTTGTTCTGATACACTTGCTTGCATGTACAAACAGTAGCAAGACTAAATCAGGCCATAGTTTCATATAGTAAATATTTCCATGGGGTGCTCTTTCTTGTACATTTTCTTATGAGTGCGATACTTAAGTGTTGATACTAATAACAGCTTGAAAATTTGGAATTCATTACAAATAATAAACAATTCTGGACAAAAATAAGGATATTTAATTGTGAAACTAGTGAGTTAAAAGAGGATATGTAATTTAAATCTATGGGTAGAAAAGATGTGCAGAAAATCAATAAATAATTAAATAATTACCTATTCAATAGATTTTTAAAGGGCGAGTGACCTTGTAAAACCTGTGGCAGAAAGAAAGACCAGCTATGCCACAATTTTCTCAGTCAAATTATGTTAAGGCAAAGTTCATAGATAAAATCTACAACATATTTGAGTGTTACCTGAGAAGGTAAGATCTTTACACCTAGAGTTTGAGTTAACTCAATGGCTCGTCTGGATTCTGGAATACCGCCCCCTAATCAAATAGATTTAATTGCTTAATTGTGTCTCCTGGCTTTTAAAAAGTGAAGAATATTAAGAAATGTGCAATGTTCCTTGAATAAATGTCATGGAGACTCTTGCATTGCTTTTAATTATCCAATTTGACACCATAGTGGGAACATAATGCATACAATCACTGACAAGCTCAACATAAATTAGAAAAAAAAAAAAAAAAAGAGACGAATGCAGGCTTAAACATCGATATTACCACAGAACATCATTTCTACAGTTCGATAAAATATATTAATAAATCTTAAGCTTCATGATGAACTGCTCACCATCTACATAAACATGGAGTAAAAATATAGGCTTGCCCTAAAAAAATTATGTATTTATAATGTCTCAAAGAAATAAGATAAAAGAACAAAGACATTTGTATATAGTGCCATACTGCTAATTATGATTATCCATTCCACTTGTATTGTATATGATCCTTTGGGCAAAATCTGTACAATTTTCTTGATAAACAAAAGAATTGGCTCATTTAAATAAACTTACCATTGGTCAAGAAGAGAAAGGGAACCTTCAAAGACCCTGTAACGATGCAATAAGTAATCATTCAAGTTAGATAACAATTTAGAAAAAATAATCTCATAAACCAGAAGTAACTAACTCCATTTTTGAGCTTAATTTGCTTAAAAAAGTAATGATAAGGAAGTAGATTACCATCATATTTATTATACAATCTCTTCAAAGCTTGAGGAGAGCCACCAATGGGAACACGCCCACGAAGAATAACTCCATCAATATCAAAAGCAATACCAAAAGAAGAAAAAAACCTGAAATCACCCACAAAATTAATTCGCTGATTATATTAAATTTACATTGAAAAAGAAAAGCCCAGATCGGAAATTATCAAATCGAACCTTTTTTGCTGCTGCTTTGACTGAAACTGGCAAAAATTATGAGGAGATTGAAAGAGCAATAATAGGGATGATGATGCGTTCTTGAATTGAGAAACCCTAAGCAATACCAATCTTTTGCTGTGAAATCTCATATCTGTATTGGAGCTGCTGTCTTTTTGGTTTGTGGTATAATTTTGAAGAAGAAAAATTAAAATTAAATTAATTAAAATATAATTTTAATTTGATTGAAACTCTATTTCTTATTTTAATTAGGTTAACTTTTATTTTATATAATTTTTATTTAAATTTAGATTAATGTTTAGATATATTAAATACAATTGTATTTAAATTATAGATTTCTATTTAAATTATAATTAACGGTTAAATTAAATTTATAAAAGGCAAGTACTTTATTTATAATTGCATCACTTCAATATGTTTTCAAAAAATTTTTTTAGTTTTTATATTTGACAGAATCTACTTACTGCATATCTTGATTAATTGTGACTGTATATAAAAATGTTTCAATAATAACAAAACTGAAAAAATATTACACGATGAATCTTACTGTTTTTTTTTTTTATAATTTGTATGTATTATTTTTATTATAATTTCATGTCATGACTCCTTCAATATTAATGTATGTCTTTTTTTCTCTATTTAGCTTACAAATTCTGATTGCTAGTAGAATTCGGAAACACGTTCTGTTTAATTTCTTCTCATGGTCTATCTATAGTTACAACTATAAACACATGTTTATTTCATAACTTTTATATTTTTTGAAACGCAATAGCCAAAAATTCTAAAGTTATTTTATAGCTTTTTTGAATTTAAGGTTTATTTTCTTATGTATAAATAGAGTTTATAAAAATAGAAATGTTTGAATTGTTCGAATATTTTTTAGAAAAAAATTAAATTAATCATTTTATTTAGAGATGTATTTTTTAATAATAAAAAAATTAAGATTATAAAATTACTTTTATTTAATAATAATAATAATATTATTATTATTGTTTTAATTATTTATTTACTATATATCACGAGTCAAATAAATTTTTTATTCACATATGAAACATGTAGTTGTTTACTAATATATATATATAAATATACGAGGGGGGACAGATAAAATTACAAAAAAAAATTCACTCATTATTATATAAAAATTGGATAATTTAGTCATTTTCTAATAAAAATAAAATATAATTTTAATTTGATAGAAAGTCTATTTTCTATTTTAATTATG
This sequence comes from Mallotus nudiflorus, assembly GCA_947683625.1. NCBI lineage: Eukaryota > Viridiplantae > Streptophyta > Magnoliopsida > Malpighiales > Euphorbiaceae > Mallotus > Mallotus nudiflorus. The sequence continues at coordinate 1,836,968 of CANTUR010000099.1, forward strand.
TTACTATTTTATCACTAATAAAAATTCAATTAACTAAAATATAAAAATTTAATTGAAAGTATATTTATTTAGATTAACTTCTATTTTATTTCTAACAAAAATTCTAATTTAATTGAAAATACATTTTCTATTCTAATTAGGTTAATTTGAGAAAAACTAATTATGAGAAATATTAAAGTAATATTATATAATTATTTAAATAAAATAATTATGAAAATTGTAATAAATTATAACTATATTAAGTTAATATCAAATTGTTATACAAAAAAATAATACTATTATTATTTTAAAAACTTTCAAGTAATAATAATAATAATAATAATAATATCATGCTTGATTATTTATTTACTATATATCACAAGTTAAATAATTTTTTTATTTATATGTGAAACACGTAATTATTTAATATATATATATATATATATATAAAATGAAAGTGATCTCTTATTGATAGCGCAAATGGCAACAAAAATTACAGACATTTAAATGTAGAAATTAAGGTTTAAACTGTCATCTTTCGATAGGAAATTAACCCTTTCAACCATTTCAAAAAAATATTACAAAAATCACATTTATAAAAGTTATTTTAAATATAGTATAAAATAAAATGTCAAAAAAATCTATTACAAAATCTATTGTGCGATTTTAATTAATTTTTTTATTTACTACAAATAAAATATCATCAAAATTTTATATAATTACAGTATTAAAAGTAAAATAAAAATTAACATGATTAAAAAATTATACATGTTAGATCTTCTCTAAATACTTAAATTATAAAGTACCGATTTTTTATATAATGTTAAAGAAAAAAAAGTAAAAAAAAAACAGCAACAACATTCTCTTCTTTTTTTCCCCTGAATGTAAATATAATTCTAACTTGCCAACACTTTTATACTAATCTAATGTATGTCAATTCTTCGTATAAGCAATTATTATCAAACAACTCTTGCTATTCCTTTCTCGTTAATATCAAAATAGAAAAAAATTGACACCTCATAATTTTTTTTTTAAATACACCTTATATTTTTTTGAATTAGTACAAATTATTAATTTCTAACACCATAAAGAGAAGATAGAAGGTGAAAGGTTTAAATCCTATTATCTTTAACTGAATATTCACACCTTTCACCATTTAAACTACTCATGAGAGACTACCTCATATTTTTTTTTAATTATCAATATATATGTAAAATGGTATATCTTTCTTTTTCACTATTCTAAAGTTAAATGACATTGTATTAGCAGTAAGAAGTGTGAATATCTTATTATTAAAAAGAGCAAAAATTGAATCTCTACTCCTTATTTTCTCTTTTAATAATATTGGAATTTAACTATTTGATTTAATAGTTTTAAAAAAATTAAATGACATTAAAGAAATACATTTAATAACAAATGACGCCGCATGTTTTTTGTTTTTAACTACCATAGTAAATGTGAAATAACATGTGAGCTTCATTCTAATAATCAAATGTTTCACTGCTCCTTTTTGAAAGGAATATAACATATTTTTAAAAGCACGACAAGTAACTTTATATTAAAAATTAGTTTAATATAAATTCAAATTAGTGAAAGAGTAGTCGAGTAATAATTTTTTTTTAAAAGTATTATGAGATGCATGATTCCTATCGTTATCAATTTAAAGGAGATAACTGTCCCATATTATACAATCCATCATAATTTAGGTCATATATAACAAAAAGATCAAATTCAAAAAATCTACTTTATACCTAACAATATTGTTAATTTTAATAGCCATTTTACTAAATTGTTTATTTTTATTAATTTGTAAATTCACAAACACAAACATTTATAATAAAATAAAGGATATAAATTTTCAAAATTTGCATCAATTTCAAATAAAAATATATTCTAATAATTTAAGAATGTTATTTTTAGCCTTATAATAATTTTGCATAAATTTAAAAAATTTACAACTGAAAAGAATGAAGAGTTATTATATTAATCATATTTAATATACATATTGGATATAAAATAAACAATTAATACAATAAAGCATGAAATTTGACTTTTTCATTATAATATATCAAATAAATCATATAAATTTTTAATAAAAAAATATCATAAGTTTAAATATTATTAATAATAAACTTTCTATAATTTTTTTCCGTCAACAGCATATTAATCGTTGTATATAAAATAAAATAGCAACTTAAAATATATTGCAATGAGACATTTCATTTATTTCAAAGCACCATATTAAATCACAATAATATCATACTTTAATCACAAAATATCAAGATATTTTTTCATAATATTGTGAATAATACTCAATATCTCTTGAATATCATGATATTTTTTTTTCAAATATCACATTTTAAAAATATTATGATTTTTGAGAATATCTCAAATTGATAATTTCTCTGTAAATACCATGATAAGTTTTTTTTTTTTCCCAACCAATGAAACAGTATATATATATATCGCCAACTTCCAAAGTAAACGTTTTTATACACGCCTTTTTTTTTTACCAAAGTTTTTATACACATTCAATGTGAAATCATATTAATTAATTTTTCTCTTCTATAGTGTATATATAAAAGCCAATCAAATATAAATAAAATAAATATTAAATTTGTTATCTAATAAATAAATGGAAATCTTTCATTTGAATTTTTTAATAGTAAAAAAATTTATAAGTCAACCCTATCTAAATTATTGGATTCCAAGATTTATTTTCCATATTTAATGAATAAATTTAAGAATAATATTTTAAAAATTTTAAATTTTAAATATATATGAGGATACATATGTCCTTTAGTAAAATTTTTACATATCAAAAATACTATATTATCTTAAAAAAAGAAATAAAATCTCTAATATATCCTTTTGTATTGGCACAAATATGTTGTTTAGCATTATTTTTCTATTAGTTGTTCAATTAAAATTAGTTTTCATATATCAGCTCACTATGGCCGAGTGGCTCTCTATCTTGTTAAAAAAAATTAGTACTCATATATTACATTACAACATTATAAAGTAAATAAAGATAAAATTATTATTTATTAAAAAATATTTTTATTTTTTCTGGATATGGACTGTCCTTGATTCCCAGGGCAGTAATTAATTCATTGATCATTCTTGGCTGGCTTTCACAATTTCTGTATATTTTCGCTTCATATTACCATTTATATCATATTCATATTGCCATTTATATTCATATTCATATTCATATTCTTCAGTTGTTCAACTTACCTTTTATTTTAATTTTACCTTCTTTGTCACAACTACTTTATCACATCTTATTAGATAAGGAGTTTTCTTTTTTAAGTCAAAAAAGTAGTTTTCCGAATTTGTTTTTTATAAATTTATTTTTTAACTATTTAAATATCTTAACTTATTAAAAATAAATTTTACCAATACTTTGAACACTATTTAAAGTATTCAAATGATATTTTTATAAGTTAAAATGGAAATATTTAAGTAATTAAATTGGTTAAAAGGTATTTTAAGTTATATTTTTAACAAGTTAATATAAAATAATTAATTTATAAATTAAGGGATTAAACTGATAAAACATATCAATTTTTTTTTCAATCATTAAAGTTTAAATTTCCCATCGTAAGGGAAGAGTAAGGAGGATAAAAGTTATAACCTTATTATCTACATCTAAGTGTTCACATATTTTAACTTACGAAGAATAAAAACATATCAAATTTTGAAAGATTGCAAATGTATTAAACTAAATAAAAATGTATTGATACATGCTTGCATGTCCCCTCAATTATTAAAAAAAAATAATGATATATGTTACGAAACCTGATATAAATAGTATGTCACGAGCCTGAAAAAATTGCAATTCTTATTGTGCCTAAGATACAGGAGCTATCTACTTGAGGGGTAGAGCTTTTTGAAAAATTTATAGACTTACAACATACTATTCATATTGGGACCGCAACGCAAATCTTTATCTAAAAAAAATGTAACGCTGCATTCTTTTCTTTTCATATATAAATAGGCATAAGAAGTGGATCATATAATGCATTAAAACCAACATACATATTATTTTCTAAGCAATGGTACTTACTAGGGCTCATTCCTCTCTCCTACATCTTCTTCTTCTAGCAACCTATCAGCATCATCAAATTCTTGCAAGTCAGCCTGTAGAATTAGGAAATAATTCAGATGGATTATGTTTCAAGTTTAGAGTTCACATCATAGATGCCTTGAGCAGCAATGAGAAGCCATTGTACCTCAAGTGTTGGTCATTAGATGATGATCTAGGTGACCATCACCTATATATTGGAGGAGATTTCACTTTCAAATTTGGCTTAAAATTCTTTGGCAAAACTCTCTTCACTTGTTACTTTCAATGGGGCAATAAAGATCAACATGTTGATGTTTTTGATGATAAAGTTGAGGCAATTAGTTGCTGTGATACAAGAACTTGCTTTTGGAGAGCTCAAGATGATGGGATTTATTTTAGTGTGAATGCTCAATTCTGGGAGAAGAGATTTAATTGGACAATTAGTTAATGTAATGGGAAAATGTGCAAAAGAAGATTGAATGAAGAAAATAAAAAGAATGTTTAAAATGTTTAGTTTTTTTTTAATGCCTGATGTTATTGTTTATTTAGAAAATTTGTTTATTCCTCAAAAAGACACAATTTTTACTTTGAAGATATGGTTTAAAAGTTTAAAAATTATATATATATATATATATATATATATATGTGGTTCGCATTATTTGATCTAATGATTAAACTTTTATAAACACAATGAAAAATTTAATATTGATTTTTTTTTTCTCTGCCATTTATAATCGCTAAATATATATGTTTTTCATTGATATATTTTAATAAAATAAGTAAATATAAAATATGTTAAAAGAATAAATAGTTAAGAAATACAAAATGTCAATTCTTCTGTTCGTACAATAATTTCCAGTCACTCCAATAATGAAATTTCAATTTGAAATCTCCTACTGAAATCACTTTATTCAGCAAGAATCAAATCCAATACATCTTCAATAAAAATAAAAAATCCAAAAATATCATATTAAATATTTTAGGTTTATAATAATAAAATTATCTATTTTTAAGTTATAGATATTAATTTTTTTTAATATTTACCTTTGTTACTCATATGTCATTTTTAATATTTTTATGCCTTATGTATTTGCAATCTTAATTTTTTTTATCAGTTCTGAAATTTAATATACTTATATCAAATTTATTTTTACTTGTTATTTCTTAAAAATGAAGGTTTTTCATTATTAGAAACCTTTAAATTACTAATAGAACCAACAACTGTTAAATTAATTGACAAGATGTTATTTTTGTTTAAATAACATTTTAAGTTCTATTTATAAAGTGTGTAATTTTTAAATTAATTATCAAAAAACATTTACTGTACTTATAGTTTTATTTGAGTTGAAACAAATTAATTAAAATTTAGTGATTTCTGAATATTGATAATTTAAAAAAATAATAATAAAAAAAATATTTATGAATTCACAACATATACTATTTTTTTCCCCATTTATCACCCACATTTTTCTTAGGGGAGCCCAAAATCTTAAACAATAAATATAAATTAATTTTCTTCTATATTGAACAAAAAATGAAAAGAAAATAAGACTGAATAATTACTGTTTTCATTTTCAACCTCTTATTTTTCTTCTCACATATTTCCTACCACCCTCATTATCCAAATATAGTATTAGTGTCATGATAATATAATATATATTTGTTTCAATTAGTAAAAAAAATTTTAAATGTAAAGATTTGGGCTCCGTCATTGTTTTTCTGGGCCAAATTCCACGTTAGATTTGGCCCACATAACCCATACCTATACATACATGTGTTCGTCCTCCTTCACTTCCGCTCAATTGCTCAGAGCCTCTCCGCCCCTTCTCTGTTTATCTCGCGGCGGCTTCTGCTCCGGCGATTTCTTTATCAAAGTAAGCATTTTTTTTTTTCTCAGAACCCCAACGGTGAACAATGTGGTCACCGGCTTTTATTTTTCTTATGTGTTGATAAACTGTGCTGTTTTCTTTTGTTAATTCTCGTGATAATTTGCTAGTTTTTTTTGTGTACATTTATATCGCCTTTAGATATTTCTGTGCTGTTGATCAAATGGGTTTATCTTAATGAAAGTTTTAGCTCTATTGAACTTAATTTCAAATAATCGTGCAGTATCAGTCATATGGTGTGTGAATGTGTTTTTGTGTGTGTGTTTTTTCTTGATGCAAGAATTGCCAAGAAATGCTCAATAAGATGCTGAGGAAATATTTCGAAAGTTAGGCTTTTTTTTTTTTCTATTGTTTTGATAGCTGAGCTTGTCATCTGCTCATGTTTAAGACAAGTATTTATAAAAACTGGAACTTTTGGGTATCTTTATCTGACTTCAAATAATCAACTTTTTGCACATTTAATTATCTTGATGATTTTTAGCGTGGAAGTGGGTAGCCTTTATTTCTTTTAATTTTTGTGATTTCTCTGTGCTAGGATGGGAAAGACAAAACCAAAGTGGAAGAAGGGTCTGACTTTGCTTTGAAAATGAGGGGTGAAGAAAGTATTAGACAAGGGGAAGAAGAGAAAAGCAAGAAAATTGAGTTGATAAAAGAAAACATTCCATCAACATCTCTTGAAGTAAATGTTGAAGATGGAATGACAGAATTTCCTGGGTTTCCAATCCCATTACCACCTTCAACTCAAAATACAAAATCTGGTGGAGTCACCTTTGTTCTTGAGAAAGCTTCTTTGTCCCTTGCTTTTGTTGGAAAAGTTAGTGTTTTTGCTGCTCTACTATAACAAGACTGTCTTGTGGTTTTTCTTATTTTATTTTGAGTCCTACACTATAGCATCTGGATTATGGTATCTATAAGTTAACAAGTTTCCTTCTGTTTTTCAGAGGTATCAGATTCTAAATCCTGAAGAACATGCTGCTTTCCTGCGAAAAAAGAATATGGATCCTTATATTTACAGGCCTGACATTGTTCATGAGGTTTGTAAATTTCAGTGACAATTACCTTAGAAGATGATATGCAGTCCTTATTTGATGATGAGGGTCAAAATTATTAGTAACATGGCTTCTTTAAGAATTTTGTTGTGTAGTTTTGCTAATAAAACAAAAAAACGCAAGTATGTAGTCCTGCAACTATTTTTGTTTTTTGTAAGGTTAATGTACTATTCTTAACGATGAAATGAACCTGTTGTTACAGGTTTTCTTGTTCTCTCACTCTTGTTGGTATTCATTGTTATCTTCAGGCTCTTTGTGAGATTATGAATAGCTGGCTTCGTATGGCTGGTAGGTTAAGAGCAGTATATATTAAGACTAATCAAGGGGTTTTGACTAAAGTTGAACCAAATGCTTTAATACCGAGAACCTTGGGAAGGTTTTGTAGCATGATGGGTTAGTACTCTTGTGATGTTTTCATGGTTAACTTGATTTTAATTTTTAGCATCAGCGGCTACATTATGTAACTCATACTGTTGTACATTGATATATGAAAGTTTGACATTTGAATTAGTGACCCAACCATGAAAATTTATATTCTAAAAAGACTGTTATTGTATTTATTTTTAATATAATGAGGATGCATAAAACTGAACGTAAAATTCACGGTTAGGCATCATTGCAGAATTTATAAAGTTAGAAACTGATTTGTATTGGCACATGCTTGTGCGACTTATCTTTGAGTTGATTGTAACTATATTTTCATCCGTTAAATTGAATTGTATGTTTTATCGTCAAATTCTGCAGCTGAGTTATTGCATAAGTTCAAAATTAAATCTAAAGGTAATCATGAGAAACTATTGCATTTGGTCAAGAACCCAGTGACCCAATACTTACCAGCCAACTCCCGTAAGATAGGTAAGTCTCTTCTGATATGCTTTTAGAATTGTTTCAAGTTCTGTCAGAATTTTTTTTGTTATCAAACTCTGGTGATAATTCAGGTCTTTCATTTAGTTCAAAAAAGGCTGTGGATATACGAGATTATGTGAATGGAATTAGAAATGACGAAGACCTTGTCTTTGTTGTATGTTCTCTTCCTATATCTGAATCTTTCCTTGTCTATCTGTTATATATCTTATGTGACTATATGATCTATGTGCTCAGGTTGGTGCAATGGCTCATGGTAAAATTGACAATGATTACACGGATGATCTTGTATCAGGTTATCTGTCTTTGTACTTATGCTGCTTTTGAATGTGTTTTTTCTGAAAAAAGAAGGTGGTGGTGTTTAGTGGCTGCCTATTTGTATAAGCTAATGGAAATCTCTTCAAATCAATGCATTTCTGATGCCCATTTGAATGTTTGATGTGCTTATGATAACTGCTTGGCTGCTCATTAGCTGAAAATTTGAGTTCTGATTTGGCTAAAACCCCCTACTCTTGCCAAATTAATATAGTTGTGGATCCTTTTCATTGACCCTTATTAATGTCTTTTGGAAGATCCATTTACACTATCGCTTGCACCAAAACAGGATGCAGTAACACTTCAATCAACATGATGCCTAGATGCGGCATAGCTTCTGCTTGTGTGTTCCCTTTAGCTTCTTAGGCATTATGTCATAATGTTTCACTAGAAATAAAATTGAGAATAATTGTTTACCAAAAGTATTTATGCACACCTGAAGATACAATCAAGTGAAAGGATAACTATAGATCCAAGATTTCATATGCTATCAAGTCTAATTTGATAGCAGTGATCAACATTAAAGAGGTATATGCAAGCTTGACAATGTCATACTTATCATCAGAATTAACTGAAACAGAATTGGATAGAATCTCTAATGCTTTCGACTTTGTGCATCCCATAATTTCAGAACCTAAAGTAGGATTCATTAGGAATTTTACTCTTGGTATTTGCTTGCTTGATGAACTCTGGTTTCATTCCTTTTAATGTGATTCTAATACTTTGTATTCGTACTCATATTGATATGACCTTGCATTAAAAAAGTTAGAATTTTAACATAAAGATAAGTGGGGTTTAAAAAACATTGTAATATTTTGCTACATGTGTTCTTGAAATGATTCGTTTATGTTTCTGGTGCAGTTTTTGACCTTCCATTGAGTGCAGAAGTGTGTTTGAGCTGCATACGCCTTGCATTGGAAAGAAGATGGAACATTTGTTGAACCCTATTACAGTGTTAGAACTTGGAATATTATCAAGGTGTTAGAACTTACAATCATGGCATTCTCTGTTTATCTCTTTTTTCTATTTATCAATGTTGTTGACAATATTATTTTTTGAAAGATTATACTCTTCATTATTTGAATTTCATCTAAAAAAAAAAAAGTTAATCAAGTAGTCTCCATTATTTGAATTTCATACTATAAATATATATGTGTATGTATGTATGTATGTGGTGAGTTCTAAAGTGATTGAGTCCAAAATTTCACAAGTGTTCCTCTTCATAATACAATATTCACCTCTAAAGGATTATGTATTGAGTTATTAATTTCACAATATTTTTCTTAAAAAAAATAAAAAATCTTATTTTATAATAGACATGTTCTATTTTATGTAAAACACTCTAATTTTATTACATCTAAAACATTACACTTTTTTCATAAAAAAAATTATGTCTTTGTATTCTAACTAAACCATCCCTTTTTCAACTATTTTATATTTTATTTTATTTATTTAATTATTATTATTACTATACATATTAAAAATATATATGTAATTTTAATAAAAATAATAAAATAAAATTATTTCAATTAACTTTTTAGGTTCTCAATTTAACATTTAATTAAATTTTAGTTTTAATTAATTATTTAATTATTTATTTTAATATATATATATATATATATAATGATCAGATATAATGGAGTTTTCTTTCTTGACTTTTTTTTTTTATTTGCAGTGCTGATTGTGAATCTATTATTCATATTTTATTTGAGTGTCCTTTTGCAAAAGCTACATTGTTTGCCTCAATGTTTTCTTATGTGCCTGATATAAGGAGTTTTGGTAATATGATTGATTGGTAGTAGAGTGTAGTTAATATATTGTTTATATCAGACAAGGATTATATTGCTCTATTGCTTTGTGTTTGTTGGTTGATGTGGAAAGGCAGGAACTTGGCTATATTTCAAAATGTGAATCCAGATCCTGTTCCAATGGATGCAAAAGCTGTTATTTTGTGGAAAGATTAAAGGGAGGCACATGAGTTGCTCATTAATAAAAAGCAGGATTGTTTCTGTTTTGAGACTATTTGGAGGAAACCTCTAGTGGGTTTCATCAAAATATTATAGATGCTGCTTTTGGTTATGTGATTGGTGTTGCAGGTTATCAGGCTGTGATTTTCAGGAATCATGAAGGGCAGATTGTGAAAGCTGCTGTCAAAAGAAAGGAAGTTCGTTCAGCTCTTGGTGCAGAAGCTGAGGCTTTGGCTCTGGATTGGGATTTCAAAGAATGCATTTCTGAAATTGATGCTCTGCTTTTATTCCAGGCAGTTACTAAAGAAAATTCAAGTTGTTGGGAAATTGATACTCTTGTAACTGCTAATAGGAATAGACTATCTAATTTTATTGTGTGTCAATTTAATTTTGTTTAAAAGGACAGGTAACAAACCTGTTTAAAAGGACAGGAAACAAACTTGTCGATTGGTTAGCAAATGTTGTTTGTCTAGGAAACTTCCTCATGGTTGGCTTTGTTGTGATCCTGAACCTTTAAGAACTACTCTAGGTATGTTGGATGCTTGTTTGTCATCTTAATATATTTCTAGTTTAGTTCAAGAAAAAGAAAACTTCAAAACCTCTCAAAAAACACAATGTATACAAAAAGAAAGGAAATCAAGTATTTATTTGATCCACATATGCACAATTAAAGATGATTGTGTGCAAATAAATACACAAACAAAGTAATTTATCCTCAACCTTCGTTCCAAATAAAAAATAAAATTATCATCAGCCGATTTCCTTGCACGATAGGGTACTGGAGGATTCCTAATTAATTTCAGTATGTGTGGATAACTAAGGTGTTTGAACTCATCCAATGCCATATTTGATGAATGAAATTGTATATATTCAATTTCCAGCGAAAACTAAAATCATGTTTGATTAGAGTTTGAACTGCATAAACAAAAAGATAGCAAAGTAAATTAAGGCATCTAAAGAAAAAGCAGATTATTACCACCAGGAATGAAAAATTCTTCTCAAATAGAAGCCCTTGTAATTCCAAAAAAAAATTTTAAAGATAGAATTTATGTGAAGAGTGATTAATTAACCTCAACAGCGAACATAATTATAGAAAGAGAGCTAAACTTTAAACCGCATTTTCTTTCTTAAAGAAAAGTCACACCGACTTTGGAGAACAAGGAAGCATCCTGTGTATTTGGTTACCCCTCATATTTTTCTTTCTTTCTCGTGTTGACACATCATGTATCATATATCCTGACATCCCGAGTAGCAAAAGGACAAAATATTTTTAAAATGATGGAATTTAAAATTTTAAATCAGCTGGATAAACACATTATGTTATTATTTAAACACATATAATTTATACCTTATTTTATTTATTATTATAATTATAAAAATAGAAATATAATAGATATATTGTTTGTGTTGCAAATCAGGACATTGATATATTGTTGCAAGTTGCAACGTTAGTGAATTATTTATGTTGCAAATCACCACCTAAATCTTTTTTTTTCCTTTGTCGTCGGTGTGGTGAAGCAGCCTTTGCGGCATTGGTCTCTAAGTCAATCAAAATGGGCATGTTGCTATTCACATATCAATCAAATCATGCATCTTCTGCAAAGTGTAATTAATTGTAATTATTTTATTAATTGAATATTAATAATTAATTTTAGTTTCAAGTAATTAATTAGTTATTTCCTGTCTAATTGATCTTTAATTTTTTGGAAATAAATTTTTTTATAAAAATAATAAAAATATACAAATAGTGTTAAAGGCAACACATTAAAAAATAATTAAAAAAGAATTTGGTTTTCCTCCAAATTTTGTTTTTTTGATTAGGTGTTTTGTTTTTTTTTTCTCTTTAAAGTGCCATAATTTAAACACATATAATTTATAATTTATTTATTTATTTAATATTATTGTAATTATAAAAAAAAAGAAATATAATGGATGAACATCACGATCCGTGACGTATTGTTTACCTTTTAAGTTGTTTTTTTGGCAAAATATTTTTATCCCACATTGGGAAGTTTTAAACATTTGGAGGAGTCCTTAAACTATAAAAAGACTCCTCCCCCTTTACTTACATTCATCCTAAAATTGCTTCTCCTATATATTTAAGCAATTGTATTCTTTCTCTCTTTTTTGTAATATTTCTTCATTTAGTGAAATATTATTTTGGTGGTGTCTGAGGATGTAGGCATAATTGATCGAATCTTATTAAATTTTGGTATTCTCTTTTATGTCTATTTAATAGCTATTGTTGGATATAGTTGTTGTTAATTATTGTGTTATTAAAATTACTTATCTTAGTAAAAATTCTGTCTAAGGAGAGTGGTTTTTAAGTGGGACCATTGTGACCCCTCCACTCTTTCTTGAAATATACCTTAGGGTGATTTTTAGTATAATCGTTTACATTCTAGTCACTTATGCAATAGTTCTCAAGGAGATTTTTATTATTATTGGTGGAAATTAACTCAAATTCCATAACACAAGTATAGACAACGAGGTTTAGTGTGCGTCCAAGTGTTTGACGACCACGAAATTATGTGGGCTCGAGGCCCACTAGGAAATACGATATAGGTCTTAGGCCTATTTGGAGATGGAGTCGCCATCCGGATAAAAGCGGGGACACACTGTACAACAACTGGATCCCACAGAGGTTCCCAGAAGCCGTCATCAGAGATCGGGTTCGAAAATTGAGTATGAGCGTTTGAATGCTCACCCAACCTTACGATTGGCCTCCGTTTGTGTTTTGCATTTTATTACCATTAATTACTTAATTATTTCCTCATTTACATTCAAAATTGCATTTGCCTTCATTCACTTTCCAAGTTTTATTGTTAAGTCCAAGTTTGCACATTAGTCCAATTTCATGCCTTTGAATCCTAACATTCAACAGAAATAAAATAAACAATAATTTACAACCATACATTCAAAATAAAATGGGGGAAAGAGATTAAGGATTACAATGCTTTTAGGCTAAATAAAAGAATAATATACAGAAAATAAACTAAACATATATCGAAAGTAAACCAATAATAAACAATAAACACAATGATATAAAGGGATAGCTAACAAAGGTGACTACTTAATGATGTAAATCATCAAGTAATTCCTGCAAATAATACATAATTAGTCCTTTCCTTTCAAAAAATGAAATCGTATATAACAATACTTACAAAGGAGTGATACAAAGAAGGAGTTTCACATTATGAACTAAGGAAATTATCAAAAAATCAAGATAGTCATCATTATACAATGAAATAGCCATGTTTAGGGGTCAAAAGACACATGCCAAGTGGACGTCACAACAAGCATTAATAGAAAAAGTAAAGCTAAAAGTGGGCCGTCCTGTCAATGTGGCGATCGCCTTATTAATGAGCCAATTGCCTCATTGACAAGAGGCGATGCCTTTTCATAGAGGCGTCACTTGATCAACAGGTTGATTTTGACTCTCAAGATGATTAAAATTCTACTTTAAGCAACAATATATGCATATGCACACTCAACAAGCATCAAACTACAACTACATGCAAAAGCCTTTAAGGATCACATTAATGAAATGAGGTATTAACCAAAATAAACTAAAAATATACCTAAAATATACTAATGACTTAGTTACACACAAGCAAGAACACATAAAATGATGAATATGTTAAGTTTAAGTGCAAGTTTTTACCAAAATGAGAGGCTCTCAGAGATTTATCTTTGATTGTAATCTTCACTAAGATGTGATTTATACCTTGACACAAGCTTTTTTCCCTTTTCTCCTAGGAAATGTGGACCTCCTTTAACTTGGATCTACCTTTGCTTCCTTAAGGACGTTTTTCTTTTTTTCTTTCTTATCTTTCAGAGCTCTCCCCTCTTTTCTTTTCTTCTCCCCCTAATTCTCAATAATGGTCTCCTCCTCTTTTATTCCCTATTTTCCCTATGACCCTAAGCCCTCTAGCTCATCATGAGCCTGCCTAGCCTTTTTCTCTTCCTAAAAAATCTCTTCCTTATGCAAACTCAAGTTTGGGGTGTGGGGCTCACACCACTTGGCCACCATGATTGCAGCTACAAGTGGTTTGCCATAGGGGTGGCACCTCTTCAATGAGGCGATCGCCTCATTGCAATGAGGAGATGCCTTTTTAGCCCAGGCCTACGTTGGGCCAACGGGCTTGGGTTGATTCTAGACAATTGGGCTAAGTTTTGGGCTTTTTAGGCTTTAGATTTTCAAGTCCACTTTCCATTAGAATTCAGACTTAATTCTCATGTCCAAGTTTCATATTCTCATCATCGGGCTCGATAACAGGCCAGTTAAACTGAGCACCCCTAATTTGTCCCCTAACACGGGCCGACCGAACCGGGTGTCTACATTTTGCCCCCTGATTTTTTAAAAAATCAAATGCATGCAATGACCATTTTTTAAAAAATCACATGCACAACAACAAACAAACAATAAGATGAGCAACATACATGACTCTCAGGTCTCACTTGAGAGATGAATCCTTTGATTCTGAAACGTGACTGTGATCCTCGGGTTTTCCTGAGCCGATCAACTACCTATTAATATTTGATAAAGATATTTAAAAACTGTTAACCTCGAGTTTTTCTATCCCGATTACCATCTTGTTAATGACGTAGACTTATGGGTTTTCCTGGCCCAACCATCTGTCGCCTGAAACATGATTCTTGGGTTTTCCTGGCCCGATTATTATAATACCTAAAATACGATTCTCAGGTTTTCTTGTCCTGATTCATCATTACATCTGAAATATGATTCTCAAGTTTTCCCTGACCCAATCATCACTTAACCTTGACTTTGGTTCTCGAGTTTTCCTGGCTTAATCACCATTGGGGATGTGGTTTTTAAAATTTCTTGGTTCGATTATCACTCCTCCGGGGACACAGACTTCCGAGTTTTCTTGGCCTAGTTTTCATTCACTTTCGACTTCGGGGATACTACCTGAACAGTCATCTCAATCTATGAGCTTCGAGGATTCAAACCCAAACACCCTGTCTTTAAACTTCGGGGATTCAAACCCGAATAGCTCTCTCTTTGAGCTTCGGGGATTCAAACCCGAACAACCCTGTCTTTGAGCTTCGGGGATTCAAACCTGAACAACCCTGTCTTTAAGCTTCGGGGATTCAAACCCAAATAGCCTTATCTTTGAGCTTTGGGGATTCAAACTCGAACATCCCTTTCTCTAAGCTTCGTGGGTTTTCCTAGCCCACTCTTCTTGAAACTTTACTTTGAAAACTTCTATTTCTGAATCTTTTCTTCTTAGCATAAGAATAATAACCACCATCTTATCTTTTTTTTTTTTGAGAAAACCCTGCACTTTTGCCCACTATAAAAGTAACCTTTCCCTTATCTTTCTTCCCTTTCACTTTTTGTCACCTTTCTCTTTTCTTCTCTTTTCTCCTCTTGCACTTCCTGCACTTTTTGTACCCTTCCTCTTTTTACAGACAATAGAGAACGAGAGAACACCTCCTATGCCTGAGTAGGATCACATCCCACCTTTTGTTAGTGCTTCTAGGAGTTTGGGATTGACCCGAGGAGGCTCGATTCCCCTTCTGGCAGACTTAGGGTCCCATATCTGCTCGTCTACATCTGGAGAGGCTAGTACCCTAAAATTTCCTATAAAATCATGTTGGGTCAGTGATTATTCTTGTATAATTATCATTCTAGGGCATTATTTAATTAAACAAACATGAAATTTGTATTTTAATTGTCAAAAATTGAGAAATATCACTGTCTGCATTTCGTAAAGGCGATCGTCTCTTTGATGAGGTGATCATCTCATCAATGAGGTGATCGCCTTATCAATGAGATGATGGGCTTCCTGTGAAGAGATGATGGGCTATCGCCTTATCAAAGAGCTGATCGCCTCTATGACAAGGTGATCGCTTCTGTGATGAGGCGATCGCTTCATTAATAGGGTGATCTGCGCTATTTACATGTCCGTTTATTCTGAATTTTTTTCTAAAACTATAAAATGTATAAATTTTACTTCCCTGTCTCTTTGCTTGTAACATAATGCTCAGACATTTAAAGGCGCCGGGAATTTCCATGGAGCTTGAGTTTTCTATAGCGAGTTGACTGATGACCAGAGGGATCGGATTCAGGAGACTGGGTTCGAAGACTTCATACTCTCACTTCCTTTTGAGTAAGGGCACATGGACTATCAGCCACTACATGCCCTGATGGAGAGGTGGTTCGATATGACTCACACTTTCCATCTCCCATTTGGTGAGCTTACTTTGGACCCAATGTCATTTGCTGCCATCATAGGGATTACCTGCGCTGGGGACCCCGTCCCTTTTAATGCCAGCCTATACCAGCTGTCTCTGGATAAGGCTACATACATTGAGCGACTTTTGGGCATGACTCCTGATATGAGGGGGACTCATACCCTTAAGTTGGACTCGATCAGGAGCTTCTACACCTAGGAGCAGGCTGCGACGATGATCACTCCATGTGAGATTGATTAGGTGGTGAGGGCCTTCTTGCACTATCTGCTTGGTACCACCTTTTTTGCTGACACCGCCAGCTCCATCAACCTGATGTTCCTACCAGCTCTTCGAAACCTCGATCAGGTACCTACGTTCGATTGGGGTAGATGTGCTCTGGCGTACTTGTACCGGAGTATGGACGAGGTGGTCCGAGGGGCTATGAGATTCTATAGCTTCTGGCACATTATTTTGGTGAGTCATAATCCTCGCTTTCTTTATCTTGCTCTAACCTCCATTAGTTTCTCAACTTCTCCTGCTTTCTTTCCCTAGGTCTGGGCTCTGGAGCTAGAGCTGCTTGTGGGCGTGACATGAGTGGGGGATCACTTCCCAACCCTCAGTAGATGGGGAGCCAGTCGCGTCATGAAGAGGCACCTCACACGAGTTCATATCCATAGATAGCACTTGAACTCTTTGACACAGGATGTGGTACCTACAAAGCACAACCTTTCTTATTAGTAAATTATGCATATTCAACTCACTTACCTATTGACATCTCCATTTTTTGTAGATCCAGAACGACTTGTGGGGGCCTGAGGATAGCTGGACTATTGAGATGACTCGCTCCAGGCCTTTAGCCTAGAAGAGAGTACTCCTCTGTGGCCCTGGATATCGATCCTGGTATTTGGGCGAGTGGGTCTTGAACTGAAGGAGAGGTGCCAGAGCAAGACGGGTTCCGAGGCCTCCTCCTGACAACATGCTTTGGGCTCATGAGTTGGAGAGCAATGACCTTGCCTAGGCTATTGCAGGTTCACCAGCTGTAGATCACACGGTTTGTGTGAAGAGTCAATATGCAGAGTTTGTTCGCACCCACCTTCTGCTGATAGTCCCCTTCCATGACGCTTTTACCTCTTAGGTATGTCCCTATCAGCTTCCCTCACCTTAATAATTGATTGTGTTCTCACATGTTTCCCCTGTCTTGCCTTCAGGTTGCTCCTGTTAGACCTGTGGCCCCGGTTAGATCCCGAGTGCAAGAGAGAGAGCCCTTGAGGCATCGACTGGATCCGGGCAGGGAGGAGACTTCTGCAGCTAGCGAGTAGGTCAGGTAGACTACTGCCCCCAGTTTTGAGTTCATCCCAAGCAACTTTATTCACATCCCCAACCCTTTAGCAGGATGTTAGGTTCCTCCTGGAGAGTTGTCCCGTCAGTTCTTGACCTTGGACGAGGACCTGACCCCTTCATGCACCCCTGGTGGTGCTACTCATGTAAGCTCTTTTTTTTTTGACCTGCTTTCATTATGATTCTCAAACTAACCATTAGTTTTAACATTCATTTCAATAATGCAGATTCCTTTGGAGCAAGGCCTATATATGTACCACATGATAGAGGTCCAGAGAGACTACATGTTGGAGATCACTCAGCAGTGGAGAGTCAGAATCTCTTTATTTCCTACATGAATGCATGCTCGCATGGTTTACTAACCTGTGATTTATTTGAACAGGATCGGGATGAGGCTAGCAGGGTAAGGATCACCACCCTCGAGCGTTAGATTGATGTATTTCAGATCAATAAGGACAATGAGAATAGAGACAGGAGTGGTAGCGGTGCTGGAGGAGGGGATGACCCTGAGGGTACTGGATCAGACACTTGATGTACTAGGGTCAACATTCAAGCAGTCTTTGAACAATGAATGCATATATTTTGGTTATTGATTTATTGACAGACTGTTTACAGAATTCATCATTCTCCTTAATCAAATTCATTTATTTTTCATTTTTCACATGTGAGCTAGTTTTAATGTTTACATATGTATTTGCCCCACTATATTCTGATTTGCACCTATCAAGATTGCATAGTTCAAAGAAATGTAACGACCCACACTACTGATAAGGTGACACCTCATTGACTTCTGATGAAGAGGCGATCGCCTCTTGCTGCTGAGGTGGCACCTCATTAATGAGGCGATTGCCTCTGCAGAAGGTGGTCCTACCCCTTTAAAAATCCACATTCTTGTGTTAAGCCCACTTCTTGAGTTCCCTTCATCCCTAACCTCCTATTTATCTCTCTAAACACCTCTGAAAGTTATAATCATGACTGAATGGAGCCTGAGGCTACTATAATCAATCTTGAAGGGTTTAGATAACAAGTCTTGGACTAGGTTAAAGCCTTTTCACCTTTCAGTCTTTAAATCACTCCATACTAGGAGAATCAACTTCCTTTTTCTCCATGCCATGGTTCAATTTTGGGATCCCCATAAACACATTTTTCAGTTCAATACAACATAAATATGTCCTCTGCCGGAGGAATTCGAGGTAATTCTCGGTTATCATACAGATTCTACTTGCCGACTTGCGGTTCCTGACATTGAAAACCCAAATCCTCACTCCATTTAACACCAAATAGTACGTATGTTCAACCTTCCACCTCGGTCTTCTTTTCACTGCATCCTCGGTTCAGAAATTATATTAGAGTCTTTTCTCGAGGTCACCATGGGTGTGGAAAAAGAAGAAACTTATTGGCCTCGCATAATGGCTCTCTACTTGTATGCTCAATTTCTGCTAGTTTCTCCCTCAAGACACTATGATTCGAAGATCTTTTATATTCTTGATCAGGTGGAATCAAGGTTCAACCCTTTCCCTCTCATCTTAGTGGAAACTATCATTGGATTGGATAATTTCACAATGACACAACGATTCTCTGGAAGTCCATTCCTATTAGAGGTAAGTTTCTTGTTGTCCCTTCCTAACTTCCAACTATCATACTATTTGCATCTAATCACTCGCAGACCTGCAGATGTGGTTTTATGAAAAATTGGGTCTGCTTGAACCTCCTCAAGACATCAGGAGTTACAAAGCCAAGCATTACCGAATAAGAAAACTATATCCCATTCCTATAGATATTCACAGCTGGTTATCAATATTCCTCGATACACTGATCCGCTGGATGTGCCCTTGGTGGGGATTGCAGTATTTAACCATTCAGTCTTACACATATTGTGTCCCGTTGTCGGTCTCCATTTTTCCACCTTTTATAATCCAGCCCGCCTCTGCCGCCAATACGGTCATAAACAACTGATTATGGAGCTAGTTCATGAGTTCGAGCCAGGGCCCCTTTTTCAAAACTTCCTGGACCACTTGGTGGCAACTTGGCCTACAAGAGTTATTGAGAGAAATTTAAGCTACGATAGAGATCAAACTATTGATGATCATTACAAGGTATGGGTTTGTTTACAATAGACAGAAAGAAATGAATTTATTAAATACAAAAGGACAAGAGAGTTATAAATGTTAAGCTCCCAGGGTGAGCAACAAAAGAAAAGAAAACAAAGTTAGCTTATGAAATAAAGTCGTCATTTCCCCTTTTATTAGATGTAATTTTCCTTGTTTATTAGTTAAATGGCTTGTAATGGACATATCATGCAATGTTTAACAATAATTGAAGCAATCCACTTCATTTCATTTAAGCACAAAACATATATACATTTTGCTTCTGATACATCTCATGTTATTAATTGGCTTTCCTTTGCAAGTTTTCCAACTAATCATTTTATATATCTCTCTCTCCTTTTACATGTCCTTAACTTTTTCCTGGATCGCCTCTTTTAAGGTTTTCAATCCAGCAGGACCTTTTTTTTTTTTTTAGTCTCTATATTTTGCTTGGATAGCCTCTTTTTGAGGTTTTCTCCCTAGTGAGACTTTTCATAGAAAGTATTTCTTGAGCTTGTCTAGGTTGATGGGCTCTTTGAACTTATTTCCCTCCATGTCAGACAAAATGGCGGCGCCTTTTGAAAATAACTTCTTTACCAGATACGGTCCCTCCCAGTTAGGCTTAAATTTTCCCTGAGGGTTGGTCATAACTGACTTTGTAAGTTTCAACACCAAATCCCCTTCTCGAATCTTGCCTGGCTTGATCTTCTTATTGTAAGCACAGGCTATTCTTTTTTGATACAACTGAGAATAATACATAACTTTCATTCTCTTTTCATCCAACAATGTCAACTGAGCCAAACGACTTTCAACCCACTGATACTCGGGGAGTTTAGATTCTAGAAGGGCTCTCAATGACCTTATCTCAACCTCTATCGGTAAAACAACCTTACACCCATAAACTAAAGAGTATGAAGTGACCCCCGTCGAAGTTCTAACAGTGGTTTGGTACCCCCACAATGCGAATTGTAAGTATTCTACACAATCATGGGAATTTTCCAACATCTTGGCCAGGATCTTTTTCACATTCTTATTAGCTGGTTCCACCACCCCATTTGCCTGCAGCTTATATGAAGTTGACCTGTGGTTCTCAATCTTATAGTCTTTCAGTAGTGTGGCCATTTCTGCTCAAAATTGAATACTATTGTTTATAATTATGTGGTGTGGCAGACTATATCTACAGATTATATTTTTCTCGATGAACCTTGTCATCTGTTTTGACCTGACAGTAGCATAAGATTTAGCTTCAACCCCCTTGGAGAAATAGTTGATAGCCACAATATTGTATTGATGATCGTTAGTCGCTTTTGGTCTTACTTCTCTTATAATGTCAATCCCCCATACAAAAAATGACCAAGGAGAAGTCATTCCTTGAAGTTCCATAGATGGCAGGTGGCTAACATCGCCATAAGTTTGACAATTGTGACATTTCTTTACAAATCTAACATAATCTGCCTCTATGGTAAGCCAAAAATACCCTTGGCGGGCTATTTTCTTTGCCAAGACGGTTCCATTCATGTGTGGCCCCCATACCCCTTCACGAATCTCTTCTATAAGCTTTCGGGCTTCGTCTTTATCAACACACTTGAGGTGTACCTTAGCTGACATTCTTTTGTATGACATCCCATTGTGACTTATGAACTGTCGAGACAACATTTGCAGGGATATTCTTTCTTTCTTATCGGCATCATTCGAAAACTACCCAGTTTCCAGATACCTTTTTAAATCATAGAACTAAGGTTTCTCAGTAGCATTAATTGGCGTCACTCTCACCTCCTCGTAACAGGGGACTCGAGACTTCGTGAGAATTAAGGGCCTGACTTCTGGTTGTTTCCCCTTTTCCCATATGGAGGCTAGTATGGCTAGGGCATCAACTACTTGGTTTCCTTCCCTCGGCAAGTGGAAAATTTACACTGAATAAATGAGCACAAGATAGTGGCCAAGTATTCTGAGTACAACTGTAATATGTTTTCCTTTATCTCCCATTCTTTGGTGGCTTGTTTTATAACTAGCATGGAATCCCTGTAGACAGTAACATTTTTTACTCCCGCGTTATGCATTGCCTCTAAACAAAAAATGCAGGCCTCGTATTCTGCTTGGTTATTAGTTTTTTCAAACTCAAGTCTTTTTTCCATCGGGATCATTTCTCCTTTTTTCCATCCGGCCCCTTTGTTGTTGACAGCTCCGTCAAAGTACATTTCCCAACCTTGTATCTCTATCACCCCTAGATGCTCGTCAGGAAACTCTAACTTTCATTCTTGGTCGTCATCCACTAGGCTCTGTGCCAAGAAGTCTGCTACTGCTCTTCCTTTCACCGTCTTTTTGGTTATATACTCTATGTCAAACTCTGTGAGTAAAACGAGCCACCTAGCCAATTTTTTTGTAAGAGACGGGGTCTGTTGCAGATACTTGAGGGGATTGTGTTTAGAAACTGCCTACACTTTATAAGACTGAAAATAGTGTCAAAGTTTTTTTGTTGCCCAAATTACTTCTAGGCATGTTTTCTCCACCAGGCTATAAGTAGTTTTGTAAGGCAGAAGCTTCTTACTCAAATAATACATAGTATGTTCTACCTTGTTTTCACCTTCCTATGCCAACATTGCCCCTATTGTGTCTTCCTCAATTGCCAAATATGGGGTCAAGGCTTTATCCGGTCTTGGCGGCTGTAAAACAGAAGGATTCATAAGATAATCCTTTATAGCTTCAAAGGCTTGTTGACATCTTTCATCCTACACAATAGGTTGGTATTTCTTTAGAAGCTTAAAGATGGGATTGTAGATGGATGTCAATTTGGCTATAAATCTGCTGATATACTGTAAATGCCCCAGAAACCCTCGGACCTCTTTTTCATTCTTTGGTGTAGGCATATCCCTGATTGCTCTGACCTTATCTAGATCCACCTCTATTCCTTTTTGGCTGACAATGTGTCCCAACAGTTTCCCAGGTATAACCTTAAAAATACACTTCTTCGGGTTCATTATGAGATTATACTTTTCTGCCCTAGTTAGAAACTTATCTAACGCCTCGAAATGCCCTTCCCTGGTTACAGACTTCACCATCATATCATCCATATATACTTATACCTCTTTATGGATCATATTGTGCAGTAAGGCGGTCGCTATCCTCTGATAAGTGGCCCCTGCATTCTTCAACCCGAAAGGCATCACTCGGTAACAGTATGTAATATCCCGTGTTTTTAAAAATATTTTTACACTGTACCGGGATATACAGTGTCAATAATTTTTATGCATTATACGATATTTTTATGAGTTAATATGTATTTTAAACCTATTTTAATTACTGTCTATTATTTTCAGTATTTTACGTAAAATTTTCCCGGGACTTTCATTTTCGGGGAAATTTCCACGTAAACAATGTATTATTAATTAATTTAAATGTATTTACGGGTTTGCATGAACTCATACATATTTTTAAATTATTAAATAAAGCCTGTGTGTGTATATTTATTTAATTAGGGTTTATTATTACCCTAATATTTTATTATTTATTTATTATTATTTGATTATTTTATTTATTATTAAATTATTAAAATTTATTATTTTATTATTATTTATTTATTAATATTTAATTATTTTAATTTATTTTATTTTTTTCTTTTTTTTTTCTTTTCCTTTTTCTTTCTTTTTCTTTTTCTTTTTCTTTCCTTTTCTTTCTTTTTCTTTTTCTTCTTCTTCTTCTTTCTCTCCCGCGGGCGCCGACCACCACCATTTCTTCACCGCCGTTTCTCCCTCCTCCGGCCACCGTTTTCGACACCGCCGGTCTCTATCTTCTCCTTGAGCTCCGGTGAGTGTTATTCTAGCTTTGGT
This sequence comes from Mallotus nudiflorus, assembly GCA_947683625.1. Classification (NCBI taxonomy): domain Eukaryota; kingdom Viridiplantae; phylum Streptophyta; class Magnoliopsida; order Malpighiales; family Euphorbiaceae; genus Mallotus; species Mallotus nudiflorus. Next base: position 1,860,550 of record CANTUR010000099.1, read on the forward strand.
TTGAGCTAAAATGGTCTAGAATTGCTTAGGTTTCGATTTGAAATTTTTGGCCTCTTTGGGTTTTCGATTTTTTTTGAGCTTCGATTTGGATGATTCATGGAAACTTCCTTCACAAATGTTGTTCCTGGTAGCATAATCTTCATGTACGAATTTTTATAGAATTTTTGGAGATTGTTTGGATTTTTGGGTATTTTTGAATATTTTAATATTATTTTCTAATTTTCGGAAATTAATTATTTAAATTATGAAATTGGAGTTTATGGTTGAATTGAGTGTTGAAATGAATTATAGGAATTTATTTGGAATTTTTATGAATTTCTAAGTATTTATTTTTAATTATTGAAGTTTATGTGATTTTGTAAAATTAAGTTAATTGTGTTTTAAATTGAATTTAATTGGTTAATTGAGTTTAATTATTGATATTATTGATAAATATGTTGAGAAAATTAATTTTGGATAATTGTATGATTTTTGGTGAATTTTTGAAGTAATTTAGGTATATATATATATATAGGGGTATTTTGGTAATTTTACCCTAAATTGTCTAAAAATGTAATTTAATTGGTTTTAATATTTATTTAAGGTATAAAAATGATTTCTACAAAATATTTAGTATTTTTAACTAATTAAAACTATTTTCCGGGAATTATTTTCAATTATATATATAATATACGGTTTTTCTAATAAAATGAGTTTTAATCGATTTTTACAGTGTTTCAAGATTTATTATGTAATTTCTACGTATGAAATGTATTTTTATGATTTAAGGATATTTTTGGTATATTTGAATATATATTCTGTGTTTGTGGACCCCGGTCGACAGATTGTAGTCTGGAGTCCGACCGAGGGGTTGTGATTGATTGTGGTGTTTATTTTCGAAGTGTGTTTCTTTGCAGGGTCGGCTCTACTCTTTTGAGTAGAGAGATGTCCGTTTTACAGGGGAGGTTCTGCCGGATTTTCGGTAGAATTCTCGTAAAACGTAATATCCAGTCGAACCCTAATTTCCGATTCTGTGTTGAATACTCTAGATTGAATTCTAGGATTTCTGTTAGGGTTATTCTGATGTCGATTAATTATTTCTTGTTTAGTTGCGCCGAGACCGAGGGTTAGTAGACCAGGCCCGTCGGACCCGTCTCGTGGAGCGCATTAGGTGAGTTACTATATTATATATATATGCTTAGGATGTATGATTTAGAAAATGCATGTTTTATTCTGACTAAATATGCATAAATAACATGATTTATATTCAAGTATATTTTTGGTATATAATAAATTATATACATGTTTTATTAATAAAATATATTTAAAATGTTTTTAAATATATTTTTAGTTTAATTCATGATTTGATTGGATTTATTTGACATATATATACTCAAAATATACCTGGTTTATGTTTGGTATATTTTCGGTATATATATGGTTTATATTGCTATTTCATTTATATCCATGCATCATTTATATTTGTGAATGAATGTTTTATTATTTATTAATGAAGGATATCAATAGAACGTGCTACCTAGTGGGCAGCACTAGGACCGAGTACGTACTGGTACGCCTATAGTTTTAGGCTATATACTGACTATTTGTGGATATCGATTTGATTATGATTATTGATATGTGAGATGTGGTTTGGGGTGTGATTGCTGGAGCTCGGTTGACCAAGTGTCTCGGGGCCAATCACACTGGCAGTCAGACTGCTGGAGCTCGGTTGACTTAGTGTCTCGGGGCCAGTCTACTGTCCATATGGATTAAGTGGATATATTTGGAATCAGTGAGCCTGTATGGCTAGAGTGTTGTTTAACACTATTTTCTGAGGTTGCGATATTCTAGGGTTCTATGTGATCCTTCATAAATTGGGATTTTTCAGTAAAATATATAAAAAATGATTTTTCTGCATTTGTGTGTATTTGCCTGTATATATATTAGATATATATATACTGTTGACTGTATGCATTATCACTTAGAGTGTATGTATATATATTATAGTAATTCACTCAGTGAGGTCTGACTCCCCTCCGTTGACTATTTTTCAGGAGAGTCAACTTCTTCAGACCTCAGTAGCAGGTCGATACGCCGGATTTCTTCCGCCCCGGCTTCTTTATGTAAATTATATACTTGAGTCTTATTTATTTTATCTAGACACTGCAGTAGTTGTGATTTTCAGTAGTTGTGATTTTCAGTAGTTGTGAAATAAAGTATTTGTTTTAAAGAGATGTATTATAGTAAAACTGGATTTGTATAAAGATTATACATTTATGAGATTATATATGCGATGTGATGAGTTTTGAATTAAATCCAGTTGATATGGATGATATTGTAATATTTATGATTTTATTTTCCGCTGCATTTATTATATTTTTACTGTTATTGTGGCATGCTTTATTTTATTTTTAGGCTTGCTACGGGTTCCGGATTCGAAAGAATTCCCGTTCCCTAGCGCCGGTCATGGCCCCTGTTTTGGGTCGTGACACAGTACACACCCTATTTGGTGATGAAAGATGTCTTTAATTTATCTATTACTGCCATCATAATCTGATTGTACCAAAAAATCCATCCATAAAAGAGTACATTGCATTGGAAGTTGCACTATCAAATAATGTATCAATATGCGATAGCGAAAAGTCATCCTTGGGGAAGGCTTTATTCAAATCTCGGTAGTCTACACACACTCTGACCCTTCCATCCTTCTTAGGAACAGGAACTATGTTTGCTAACCACTGAGTGTCCTCTACCACTTATAGAAACTTTGCCTTCAACTGTTTTTCAACCTCTTCCTTAACCAAAAGAGCCCATTCTAGCCTTAACCTTCTTTGCTTTTGCTTAATTGGCGCTATGTGAGGGTATGTGGGGATCCTGTGTTTGGAGATCTCCCTGTCGATTCTGGGCATGTCTTCATAACTCCAAGCAAATACTTTCTGTCTCTTTTTTCATATTTCTTTCATTTTCTCTCTCTCATCACGAGTTAAACTAGAAGCAAGCAATATATTTTTAGAATTATTATTTATACCTAAATTAAATGATTCAGTTTGTATGGAATTAATGTCAAACATATGCATGAAATGATCATCACAAACAGAATAACCATTAGGAAATACATCACACAATAAGAAAATTCAGACTTCATTACATTCACTTTTGAAAAAAAAAGATCATCAGTCTCAAATAGAGAAGCAAAAGAAATATTAAATTTATTATAAGAGGTATCTATAATAGAGTTGAGGACGTAGGTTTCAAAATCAAATTCTTTTCTTTGATTATCAATGCCTTTATGCTCTGAAGTAGCTTCATCCTCTTTAAACTCCTCTTCAGCTAGTACCAGTTCCTCAGTAGGGGCTTTTTCAACAGTGATTCCTTCGGCTTTGTTCACAAATTCAGTAAAATTTTGAACCTTGTAATAACTCCCCCAGCCATCAGGAGAGGTTCTGGAGTCCCTCTGTATAGGTGCCCGGTGCCTTCCTTTATAAAGATTTCCCACAAAGTTTTCTTTCCAGCTATGGTCTCCTTTTCCTTCTCTTCAAACTGGCCCTACACATTTATCTCTTCCGCAGCTCCGTCAGCCTTTTTGAACCCTAACCTATGCTTCAAAACAGGTACTTTATTTTCCACAAACTCTAAAGTTCCACTCTGATTTTTCCCCAATCCCATGCCGGGCAAAAATTTCATACTACGCATTATTCTCAGAATGTTTTCATCCATCTCATCCTCATAGATTACATAGACTTCAAAACTAGGGCTAAGGGAAATCTCCTTGGGGATCAACTTCAGCGCAACTACATCAACTTCAGTTTCAATTGAGATGGTGACAACCCTTCCTTCATGTGGGAATTTAATCTTTTGCTGAACAGTGGATGGAATGCCAACTAAAGGGTGAAACCATGACATTCCCAATAAAATGGCAGATGTCATCGGGATATCAATCATATATAAGTCAATCCAAACTTCTATAGGTCCCATTTTAACCAATGCCCTGAAAGTTCCTTCCACAAACCTTTTGGTGTCATCATAAGTCTTGATAACTAACTCAAAAGGCTTTAAGTCGGCCACCGTCCCTAGCTTTAGTAGAATCTTCAATGGACACACATTGATGGCAGAATCGTTATCGACCATCACACAGCAGGTCATTTTCCCTTTCACCTCAGCTTTGATAAACAGTGCTTTATGGTGATCCCTCCCTTCTAAAGGCATATCATCATTGGAAAATGTTATCATCCTTTGAGGGGTTTCCATTAGTGACTGGACCATCTGCTTTAGAGTAAAATTAGTGGAAATTTTTTTATGATCTAGTGCCAGAACCAGGGCTTCCCTGTGATCCTTAGAATGCATAAGTAACTCCCAGACACTGGCAATTGTCTCTTTACTTTATTCTATCTCCTTTCTCTTCTCTGCACCTCCCGCCTTTTTGAGCTCAGACTTGACAACCTTGGGTTCCTCTTTCTTTTCTTTGACCTTCTCCATAGATTGACTTGGCTCACACCCCTCGCTGTCCCATAGGTCAATTTGTTCTTCACCCTCATCATTGGAACTCCATATGTCCAAGATGTGCACCTGCAGCTCCAGGGGTTATTTGTTTGGTTTCAAATTTTTAGGTTTAGTTTTTAGGGAATTATGGGAGACATTAATGAAGGATTTTAGGACTTGCTCTTCTGTTAGGCCAGAGTTGACCATCAAAATGGGTGCGTTTGGTGGTGGTACATTTTGGTAATTGGGTAATGGGTTGGTTTGGGCGTTTGGTTTTCTATTTTCTGGGTTGGTAATTTTTCCTGAGTCTATTAAGTCTTAGATTTCATGCTTTAACCGAGCACAACTATCTGTGTCATGTCTGATGGTCTGATGAAATTTACAGAAAAGCTTTAGGTTGGCTCCAGGCAAGGGTTGTTGTGAAGGTAAAGGTCATAGTAGGTTTTTCTCAATAAGCTTATCAAGGACTTTGGACATGGGCGTCCTAGATTTGAAAATTTTTGAGCTTGTCTAATTGCACTGACTTGTACATTGTTGTTTAGTGGTCGAATGGCATAATCTGAACATTACTTCTTGAGCTGGCCCCCTCTTTGCCTCCAGATCCTCTTCCGAAGAATTTCTTCTCTTGAGCTAAATCTGACTCCTTCTAGACCCAAAATCTGTACAATTCTTCAAAGCTTATGATTTCCAGATCCCTCAATTTCCTAAATAGTATTGGAATACACCCTTCTATTGCTAGGACTAACTGGTCCGATTCAGCAGGCCTATACCTTATTAAGGACAACTTTCCCCTCCAACGAGTCAGGTAGTCAGCAAAAGGCTCGTTAAAGTTCTGCGTATTCTGTAGATCTCTTAAGGACACCTCCAATTGAACATTGAGACCGTATTGCTTAATAAAACCAGCACATAATTCCTTCCAATCTGACTGAACATGTGGTTCCAAGATGTAGTACCAACGGATTGGCGCTCCCTCAAATAAAATAGGGAGTTGTTTGATAATTTGGCTCTTAGTTAGCTTAGTGCCAATGTACTTCAAATGCAAATGGGGATCCTTGGCGCCAATGTACTTCTTCATGTAAGGGAATTTAAACTTACGAGGTAGTGGTTCATCACCCTTTTCTAGATTTAGATCATAATCTAGAGGAGCGACCGTACCCTTCTCCTTCATCATCACCTGCATTTGGTTCATCACCTTGGTCATGTTCTTAGCCCACTCAGTTTGACCCACATCTTCGGCTGGGATGACATTTCTTTGATTCGTCAGATTGGCCAACACTATCACATCATCTTCTTCCCTGCCTCTAATCAGCATTTCCTCATTGAGATCCACCGGATCGATTGGCGGTGCATTAGATGGCTGTGCTGGCTGATTCTCCCTGATGAGCTTAGTAATTTCCCCCATCATTTCTCTCATCATAGCTTGGGTTTCTGCTATTACTTCATCTTTTAACTGTGCCCCAAATGCTTTTGAATTGAACCCTCCTGCCATTCTTATTTCTGAATTTCTGACCAGGCGACCTGAACTAGTTCGGACCCACCCTGCTGAACTTGAAGGATCTATAGTGCTGCAAAGCCATTGGTTAGAATGATGCATGACGTGTATGCATGACATGCGAGTCCATTTTATTTTAAGAATTTAAGAAATAAATGATCACACAAAAAGATACACAAGACCAAAACATGAAGCTTAAACGTGCAAACTTCCGCCCTTATTTCTCCCACACACATATTCAATGGCGAGTATCTTGTCCTAGGATTTTTTTGGCCTGGGTTTTAATTATCAGCAGGGGATAATAAAATCGACATATGCAAGGTAACTCTCAAAATGATTCAGACAAGTAATGGGTCCTTTAAATAAAGCCCAAGTCCATCTTCTACGAGCAAAAGTCCTTAGCACTATAAACTCACTTGTCAAGGCCCACTTGAAATGGGTCATGAATAGGCATGAGAGGCCCTTGTTGACTAGCTTATTTATAATGGGCTTTGGTTGGAAATGCAGGCCCATTTCACTTTGGACTGCTTATTGATGGGCTCGAGATTTATTTTAAGGGTCCATTATACAACATAATACACATGCACGTGGGAAAACCCCTAAGGATAGTTGCTAGGTCATTACATGGGCTTGAGTCTTGGGTAAAAAAGCTTCGGCTCCCATAACGACATACATCCATATACGTCTCCCCACTCAAGGGTCAAACAACGTGGATTAGTATGTGTCGTGAGTGACAATAATCAAATATTCCACCACCAGGTTTGAGTGAAACATAGGTAGCGAAGTACTGACTATTATCGGGTTAATTCGGGACTAAAGTGCTCATTGTGTGCAAAATGTGTAGTGAATGCATAAATGTAGGAAGAAATAAGAAAATAATTAAAGATAATAAAATGCAAAACACTGGAATCAGTTTCTCTATCCCCAATGGAGTCGCAACTGTAGGCAGTGGGGTTTAGTGCGCGCCCAAGTGTTTGGCGACCACGGCACTGTGTGGGCTCGAGGCTCACTAGGAAATACGATATAGGTCTTGGGCCTATTTGAAGATAGAGTCACCACTCGGATAAAAGCCAGGACACACTGTATAGCAATTGAATCCCACGGAGGTTCCCAGAAGCCGTCATCAGAGATCGGGTTCGAAAACTGGGTATGAGCATTTGAATGCTCATCCAACCTTACGGTTGGTCTCCGTTTGTGTTTTGAATTTTATTACCATTTAATTACTTAATTATTTCCTCATTTACATTCAAAATTGCATTTGCCTTCATTCACTTTCTAAGTTTTATAGTTAAGTCCAAGTTTGTACATTAGTCCAATTTCAAGCCTTTGAATCCCAACGTTCAACAGAAATAAAATAAATAATAATTTACAACCATACATTCAAAATCAAATGGGGGAAAGGGATTAAGGATTACAACGCTTTTAGCCTAAATAAAAGAATAATATATAGAAAATAAACTAAACATATACCGAAAGTAAACAAAAAATAAACAATAAACACAGTAATATAAAGGGATAGCTAACAAAGGCGACTACTTAATGATGTAAATCATCAAGTAATTCCTATAAATAATACACAATTAGTCATTTCCTTTTAAAAAATGAAATTGTATATAACAATACTTACAAAGGAGTTATACAAAGAAGGAGTTTTATATTATGAACTAAGGAAATTATCAAATAATCAGGATAGTCATCATCATACAATGAAATAGCCATGTTTAGGGGTCAAAAGACACATGCCAAGTGGACGTCACAACAAGTATTAATAGAAAAAGTAAAGCTAAAAGCGGGCCGTCCTGTCAATATGGCGATCGCCTCATTGATAAGCTGATCGCCTCATTGATAAGAGGTGATGCCTCTTCATAAAACTGTCACTTGATCAACATGCTGATTTTGACTCTCAAGACGATTAGACTTCTACTTTAAGTAACAATACATGCATATACACACTCAACAAGCATCAAACTATAACTACATGTAAAAGCCTTCAAGGATCACATTAATGAAATGAGGTATTAAGCAAAATAAACTAAAAATATACCTAAAGTATACTAATGACTTAGTTACACACAAGCAAGAACACACAAAATAATGAACATGTTATGTTTAAGTGTAAGTTTTTACCAAAATGAGAGGCCCTCAGAGATGTATCTTTGATTGCAATCTTCACTAAGATGTGATTTATACTTTAACACAAGATTTTTTCCCTTTTCTCCTAGGAAATTTGGACTTCCTTTAACTTGGATCTACCCTTGCTTCCTTAAGGACGTTTTTCTTTTTTTCTTTCTTCTCTTTTAGAGCTCTCCCCTCTTTTCTTTTCTTCTCCCCCCAATTCTCAATAATGGTCTCCTCCTCTTTTATTCCCTATCTTCCCCATGCCCCTAAGCCCTCTAACTCATCATGAGCCTGCCTAGCCTTTTTCTCTTCCCTAAAAATCTCTTCCTTATGCGAACTTAGGTTTAGGGTGTGGGGCCCACACCACTTGGCCACCATGATTGCAGCTGTATTAAATGCAGCTACAAGTGGTTTGCCATAGAGGCGATCGCCTCATTGGTAGCTGCTAAAGAGGCAATCGCCTCCTTGCATTTAGGCAACGCCCCTTTGGTCCGGGCCTTTGTTGGGCTAGGCGGGCTTGGGCCGATTCTAGACAATTGGGCTAAGTTTTGGGCTTTTTAGGCTTTAGGTTTTCAAGTCCACTTTCCATTAGAAATTCAGGCTTCATTCTCATGTCCAATTTTCACATTCTCATAATCGAGCTCGACAACGGGCCGGTCAAACTGAGCGCCCCTAATTCATCCCTTAACATGGGCCGACTGAACCGGGTGTCTACAATAAGTCACAACCTAAACCTTTTTTTTCTTCATCGTCATTAGTGTAAGTTTTAGTAAAGTAACCTTTGCGGCATTCATCTTTAAGTCAATTAAAATGGGCATCTTCTGCAAAGTGTGACGCATTTTATTTATTTCCATATGTCTTTACCTTTGGGGAAATTTGGTAGGAGACAAAGATTGGAAGTTGACTACTTGTGACTACTTGGATGTGTTGCGTTGCCTTTGTTAAATTAATTCATATATCCCAAAGCCCCTCACTTAACTGTGGTGGTAAGAGCTTTGATTGCCTTAGTGAATGTGAAAGGTTCAAATTCTTACTTCACCTCTATTAACACATTAGCTTAATTAACAAACTAACCTAACTAATAAGCTAAAAAAATGGTTGTTTAAAAAGAAATTCATATATTCTGGTTAAATTATATCACTTGTCATGTTGATCTCTCAAAGTACAATCAAGCTCAACTACGCTATTCTAACCATAGGTACACGAGCAATAATTGAACTCCAAAAAACCCTTCTGCTCCTTTTTCTTGAAAGTTCTCTCTTGAACAGTGTTGTAATCTTTAGCTTACCCTTTTTTTTTTTATAGGAGTTAGATACTGGTTTCTAACCATTACTACTCTCCTTATTTTTTCTTTTTGCGGTTTTAGTTTTCTTTGAATAAGGATGTTTATATTTGTATGTTTGATAGCTCCTATAGCTTTCATATTTCTAATATCTTTTGGTGTAGATAAACTGGCTATGCTGTCGCCTTTTGTTTGGCGAGGACTGATGTGGTACCTCTGATTGCCGTTAAATCAACAATTACTGAAGCCTTCTCCCGGTTGGGTTTCAGCTTGCCACACCATCATCGGCTTTCTACCCCAACAAGGCTTAGCATCAATACTATGAAGGATACAGATCCTGGTTTCCAATAACTGATTGTGTTTGTCCCGTGGTTAATCTTCTCCTATCTTTTTTGCTTGTAGCTGATACTTTTTTGTTTGGACATAATTCTCTTTCTCAGTCTAACACACTCCCAGCTCAAGCTAGTCTGACCTATAGTTGCGTCACTTTCAATAGTTACCGTTGTGGACATCGTCGCCCCTTGGTCTCCTATCACTTGTTCTCATCAAATTAGGGTTACTACCCTACTTGGGCTCTCTCTTGAAATTAGCCCACTTAGTTGTTAAAGCTTTGAATGTGTGTTGGTCTATCCACAATGTAATGGCCCAAATATATGTACTATTGCTAGTTAATCTATAATATCTTTTATTTGTTCAAAAAAAAAAAACACAGGTTCACCCAAAGAATAGTCTCATTTCAGCTACTGTTGCATACATTGAAATATCAAATATGCATTATTACAAAATCTACCATGCAAATACCAAAGCATAGGCATCCAATCATTGGACAAAGCATCATATCTACTCTCATGGTAAAATTTCGACCACAAAATCAAAAAATAAATAATTAGCCAACATTAAGCTTAGGCATAGCAGAAGTATGAACCATTCAGACTACTGTAACCTTAATTAAGAAAAAGAGAGGTACATGGGAGACTAACCTTACCTGTTGAAGATACTCTCTAGTGCAATTCTGAAAGCACCCATTCCAAGACGTTGAGAAGGAAATGCAGCCTATTTGCGAAAACGGATATGAAATTATCAAATCCAGTTAACTTTTAAGAAAAAAATAGAAATAGAACCCGCTCTTCGTAGAAATCTAAATAAGACTGCTGTGAGTTCTATTAGAATAGATAGTGGTCAATCCATAAATATTTTATTTCGCAAAATCCATGGGCAATATCAAAAATGGACCAAAGCCCTATATAGGAAAATAATTATAAAGTACAACTAAGCTGAAATAAATAAGTGCAACTGCCAACCTGATATTCAAGATCATCAACAACAAACTATAAAGGAGGTTGATGACCATCGTGATGTCCAAAAGTCCTCCAGATCTCAAAACATCGAAGAGAACCTGATGTGACTCATCAGTTATAAGTTAATGACTTTTAAAGTCTACAAATGGAGCACTCCTAGTCCTATCTGATATCTGCTAGGTTGTCCATTTCTTGTATTGAGATACAGGATCAATATTCTCAAAGAGAGAGGCATACTCATCTAAAGAGAGAAACTTTCTATTAAGTGCCAACAAAAACAAATAAAGTTAAATGGAAATCTTGCAAAATCTAGAAAGGATCTCTAAAAACAGTAATGCTATATTATCAACTATGAAGTCAAATTGGTGAGACTTACTTGAAACCATACTCTTGACATTACTAAAGTAGGATCTCCTTTTCCAGTGGCAATGACGAGTTGATTCTTATACCTGCTGGGAAAAAACTAGTTTATTGCAACATAAATTAACAGTCAGATACTAATTTACTTGGTCCCAGGGCAAAATGCATTGATAGTACATATCTCTTCAGGTATGGAATCCACTTATTCTCATGGAATCTATTTTTGCAACTCTATCAATGCCCTCCCTCCCTCCCTCTTTCTCCTTAATTGCTAAGCATTGCTGCATATACTGGCATGTTTTTTGCTTCTTACAAGATTTTCTTTTATTGTTTCCTGATTATATTACATCGATTACACTTCTTTTAAGTCATTTCCCTTTGCCCCTTTGCATAATTGAGATTATTTGTTCATCTTTTGGTTCTTACAAGGTTCTTGTCATTTCCAAATGGAATTTGTTCTGATACACAAGCATGCATGTACAAACAGTAGCAGACTAAATCAGGCCATACTTTCCTATAGTAAATATTTCCATATGGTGCTCTTTCTTGTACATTTTTTCATGAGTGCGATGCTTAAGTGTTGATTGTAGTAACAACTTGAAAATTTGGAATTCATTACAAAAAATAAACAATTCTGAGACAAAAATAAGGATATTTAATTTTGAAACTAGTGAGTTAAAATAGGATATGTAATTTAAATGAATGGGTAGAAAAGATATACAGAAAATTAATAAATAATTACCTATTTAATAGATTTTTAAAGGGCGAGTAACCTTGTAAAACCTGTGAAAGGAAGAAAGACCAGCTATACCACAATTTTCTCAGTCAAATTATGCTAAGGCAAAGTTCACAGATAAAATATACAGCACATTTGAGTGTTACCTGAGAAGGTAAGATCTTTACACCTAGAGTTTTAGTTAACTCAATGGCTCATCTGGATTCTAGAATGCCACCCCCTAATCTGTTGTTTTTTTGGCAGCAATCCCACATTGACTGCTTTTAAGTAATAGGGAATTTTTTTGGTTATAAAAAAAACTTCTTTTCTTTTTGTTATATCATCCCATTAAATATTAGCCTTCTCCAATATTTAGGCTATTTGTATTCTTTCTTTCTTTTTTATAAATATTTCCTTAATTAGTGAAATATTATTTTGGTAGTATATGAGGATGTAGGTAAAATTGGCCGAACCTTATTAAATTTTGGTATTTTCATTTATGTCTATTTAATAACTATTGTCAGGTATAGTTATTGTTAATTATTGTGCTATTAAAATTATTTGTCTTGGTAAAATTCTGTCTAGGGAGTATGGTTTTTAAGTGGGACTATTGTGACCCACCACTCTTTCCTGGGAATTACCTTGGAGTGATTTTTAGTACAATCGTTTATACTCTAGTCACATGTGCAATAGTTCTCAAGGTGAATTTGTTATTATTGGTAGAAATTAACTCGAATTCCACAACAATTGGTATCATAGCCTTTGGTTTATTTTAGTATGCTATGTGGTTACGGTTTAGGCTGATCTTCCACATTAGAAAAAATATCCTTGGGGTAATTGGCATTCCGCATCGACAGCTGTTGACCATTTGCATGATCAAACTCCTAATTTTGAACTTTTAAAAATAATTTTGATACTAATAATTTCAATTAAGTGTGTAGGAAATTATATACCAAACATATACCAAGCATATATATTTTTTGATGAATAGTGATTTTTTGGGCTAATTCAACCTCTGAAATTCAATAAGACTTTTGATATCTTTAGAGCTCTATAATGAGAAAATGATCTTCTTCACTTTTAAATTATACATCTCAAGCTTTCCAAATTAAGCTTACTTGTAAAAATTTAAGCTCATTTGGGTATGCAAATCTTCAGTTGAAGTTAGCATATGTAGCTTTCATTTTAATTTACACAACTTTTAGTATTTTAGTAATATCTTGAGCTACATATGTCAAATTAAGGTGATTCAAATTTTTATGGAAAGCTAAGAAAATTATCTACAACTTTTATGAATAAAGTTTTGGCAGATTCGATCGTCTTTAGTCCCGTTCATAAGAATCTTATAAGCTGGTCATGAGTTATCCTTGAATAATGCCTTTAATGCACGTTTTTGGCAAACATGGGCAGAACTCCTCACGAGCACTCCTCAGGACCATAAGTGCTCATAAGCACACCCTTAACAACATTCAATAGATATTTTTGAATACAACAGTCATTAAATGGATGCTCACGAGCTAGGATGGCTGTCTCACGATCATGAGCATCCCTTGAGCTGCCAATAGTCCAAGAATTGATTCAAAAATCCACTCATTTTTTGAGGTTTTCTTTTTCCTTTTTTTTTTTCTTTTTCAAATCTCTCTCTCATTCAAGCATAAGATTGCATGCACAATTATAACAAATTAATACTCATGCAAATTAGACAACTAAACATTCATTAGCATAAAAGAAAATATTGTAGCAACATATTATTTGAAACCATTACAACCGATAATAATTATTCTTGAGTGTCCAAATCCAAGTCGGTTTCAACTTGCACCCCAAAACGATACAACTCTTTAAAGTCTTTTATGCTCATGTCTTTCAACTTGTCGGCTATAGGAGGGATGCAGGCTTTTATGGCTATGATTAAGTGGTCTGACTCTGCAGGTCTGTGCTTCATCTGAGCTAACATTCCTCTCCACCTATCTAAGAAGCTCACGAAGGGCTCGTTAGGTCTTTGCACTGTATTTTATAGCTCTTGAAGAGAAACTTCAAACTGAAAGTTTAGCCCATATTGTTTGATAAAGACTGAACACAACTCCTTCCAGTTTTGCTGGACATATGCATCCAAAGTGTAGTACCAATTGATAGCAGCTCCTTCTAAGGATAATGGAAATTACTTGACAATTTGAGTTTCTGAAAACTCAGTGGCCTTCATGTAAGTGACATACTGCTTCAGATGCAAGTAAGGGTCATCAGTACCGGAGTATTTCTTCATATTTAGGAATTTGTATTTCGAGGGCAGTGGTTCTCTAGAACCCAAATCCAAGTCAGCATTAGCAAAGTTCAGACTGAGCCCGTGGTTCTTCAATGCGATCTATAATTGATTCATCTATTTTGTCAGGTCTTTCATCCATTCGGTCTCGACAGAATCCACTTGTGCTTTTCCTTTCAATTGTTCACCCAAAACATTTTTGGTTTCAGAATTGTCTTCATTAGAGAGCATCTTTCCTTTAATCTCAGCAACCATATCCTTAACCATTTGTCGCATCTCATCCTCGATCTCTTTCAAACAGTTCTTTCTTGAAAAGCTTCAACATCAAAATTAGAGGGTCCTGCCATTTTGACCCTTTGTTAAGTGGTCCCAACTGTCTAATTGGATCCTTGATATTAGTGGGCCAAATTCCTTTGATCTGCTTCCAAATAAGAAGAGGTTTATGGCTAAGAAAAATGCATTTTTGAAAGTTGTAATGAATGTCATGTATGCATGAAATGAAGGATTTTTTTTTAAGAAAATTTAAGAAATAAATAATCACACAAAAAAGATACACAATACCAAAACATGAAGCTTAAATGTGCAAATTTCTGCCCTTATTTCTCCCATACACGTATTCAATTTCGAGTATCTTATCCTAGGATTTTTGGCCTAGGTTTTAATTATCAGCGAGGGATAATAAAATCGTCGTATGCAAGAAAACTCTCAAAATGATTCAGACAAGTAATGAGTCCTTTAAATAAAGCCCGAGTCCACTTTTTATGAGCCAAGATCCTTAGCACTATAAACTTACTTGTTAAGGCCTATTTGAAATGGGTTATGAGTAGGCATGAGAGGCCTTTATTAACTAGCTTATTTATAATGGGCTTTGGTCAGACACGAGGGCTCATTTTATTTTGGACTGCTTATTGATGCGCTCGAGATTTATTTTAAGGGTTCATTATATGGCATAATACACATGCATGTGGGAAAATTCCTAAAGATAGATGCTAAGTCATTATATGGGTTTGAGTCTTGGGTAAAAAGGCTTCAGCTCCCACAACGATATACATCCATATACGTCTCCCCACTCAAAGGTCAAACAATGTGGATTAGTACGTGTCGTGAGTGACAATAATCAAATATTCCACCACCAAGTTTAAGTGAAACATAGGTAGCGAAGTACTGACTATTGTCGGGTTTATTCGGGACTGAAGTGCTCATTGTGTGCAAAATGTGTAGTGAATGCATAAATGCAAGAAGAAATAAGAAAATAATTAAAGATGATAAAACAAAAAACACTGGAATCAATTTCTCTATCCCCAGTAGAGTCGCCACTATGGGCGATGGGGTTTAGCGTACGCCCAAGTGTTTGGCGACCACAACACTGTGTGGGCTTGAGGCCCACTAGAAAATACGATATAGGTCATGGGCTTATTCGGAGATGGAGTTGCCACCCGGATAAAAATCAGGACACATTGTACAGCAACTGGATCCCACGGAGGTTCCCAGAAGCCGTCATCAGAGATCGGATTTAGAAACTGGGTATGAGTGTTTGAATGCTCAACCAACCTTACGGTTGGCCTTCGTTTGTGTTTTGTGTTTTATTACCATTTAATTATTTCCTCATTTACCACACGTAATGAAATTACCTTCGGATAATTACCAAATTTTATAATTTAGTCCTAGTATGCATATTAGTCCAATTTCATGCCTTTAAGTCCCAACATTCAAAAAACGCAGTAGATGAAATAAATAATAATTTACAACCATACATTCAAAATCGAATGGGGAAAAGGATTAAGGATTACAACACTTTTTAGCTAAATAAATGAAATAATATACAAAAAATAAACCAATAAAATAACATGAAAGTGGTAGTGTACAAAGGATAACTAGCAAAAGTGATTACTCGATGACAGAAATCATCAAGTAATTCCTGTAAATAACACACGGTTAGCCCTTCCTTTCACAAAAAAATGAAATCACATGTGACAATATTTACAAGGAGACTCCATATAAAAAAAAGGGGGGGGGGTTTCACATTATGGACTAAAGAAACCATCAAATAATCAAGATAATCACCATCGTGCAATCATACAGACATATTTAAGGTCAAAAGGGGACATACCGAAGCGGACATCACAACAAACGTTAATAAAAAATGAAGCAAGAAGTAGGTTAACCCTGTTAATGAGGCGGTCGCTTCATTGAGATAAGGCGATCACCTCATTGATGAGGCGACACCTCATCAACAGGGGCTCTTACAATTTCGAGGCAAAAAAAGGTAACACACACAAAAAAGATAAACTCCCTAAAGGCCTGTCAATAGGGCGATCGCCTCATGGACAAGAGGCGCTGCTTCTGTGAAGAGGCACCGCCTGGTCAGAAAGCTGAAGCCGACTCTCACACGCTTAGACTTCTATTCTAACTAACAAAACATGTATATACATACTCTATAATCATGAAACTACAACTACATGCAAAAGTGTTTAGAGATCATATCAATAAAGTGGGATATTGAGTAAGATAAACTAGAAATACCTAAAATATACTAATGATTTAGTTACACACAAAATGATGAACATGTTGAGTTTGAGTGCAGGTTTTCTACCAAAATGAGAGGCCCTTAGAGATGTTTTAATTGAGATCCTTGCTAGGATGTGATATCTCCCTTTGACACAAGTTTTTTCCTTCTTCTCTTATGGAGAAAGTGGCTTCTTTTGCTTCCCCCTCTCTTTCTTCCTTCCAGGATATTTCTCTTCTTTTTCTCTCTATTTTTTCTTCAGAGCCCCCTCTCTCTCTTTTTTCTTCCCCCTTAAATCCCCTCCGTTTTTTCTCTTTTTTTTTTCTTTTATTCCTTAGCTTTCCCATGCCCTTAAGCCTCCTAGCCCATCATGAGCTCTCATAGCCTTTTTTCTTTCCCCAAAAATCTTTTCCTCACGCAAGAAAGAGGTCTGGAGAGTGGGGCCCGTACCACTTGGCCGTCATGATTGTAGCTGCATTAAATGCAGTTGCAAGTGGGCTGCCATATGGGCAGCAACTCATCGATGAGGCGATCGCCTTGTTAAACTGAGGCGATGCCCCTTTGGCTCGGGCCTGCGCTGGGCCAGGCGGGCTTGGGCCAAATTTTGATAGTTAGGCTCAATTTTGGGTTTTTCAGGCTTTGGGTTTTCAAGTCCACTTTCCACTGTAGATTCAGATTTCATTCTCATGTCCAAATTTCACGTTCTCATCATCGGGCTTGACAAACCAAGCGCCCCTAATTCGTCCCCTAACATGGACCGATCGAATCGGGTGTCTATAAGTACTATTAGCTGTTCTGTTTTGTGCTGGTGTTAAAATAAGCTTACTTGCAACATAGTTGTCTCATTGCAAGATCTAACTATTTTGCTTTCCTTTTTGCCTATTTCAACAAGTTATTGTAAGATCTAAATGTGCAATGCATATGCTTTGAGTTTACTATTTCTTTCCCTTAATTTTCTTTTGAAAGTATCTTTTAATCTTTACATATGCTTATATTTACTTAATTTCTTTTTTATTTTAGAAATAGTTTTTCTAAAATAATATTAGAATTCAAATCCCTAATCCGATATAATTTAGATTTCGATTATTAAATTTAGTGGTTTGTTGTGTATGTTTTGAATATGTTGTTTATAAGAAATTATGAATTGCATTGTAGTTTTGTTTACTTTCTTTTCTGTTTTAGTACTTCTCTAGATATTAGATCTAGATGAAATTTTATTTTTAATTTTTCTTTCTTTCTAGATTTGAAGAACTTTAAGGAATCGATCCACAAATTCTCATTTGTAAAAGATTTTAAATATTTAACTGTAATTTATGACTTTATAAGTTACATAATTTTTTTATATTTTATCTGTTATTTGTTGATTAATATATGAATTATATATTTTTTTGGCCAAAATATATGAATTATATTTGTTTAGAAGATAGATAAAAAAAAAAGAAATTATTTTGTTTTATTATTATTAGTACATTATCTGTTTTTGAGCACTAAGTACCTTATCTGTTGTAATTATTCGTGAAAATAAGTGCAGAAGTCGGGCACTCCTACTTTCTACAAAGAAGAGAGCCAAGTGTTAATAAATAAATAAATTAGAAAAAGAAGAGAGCCAGTATCTGTGTATGCAGGTACAAAAAGCTATTTTTTTAAAAAAAAATTTATATGCATTTATAAGCACACATTTTTAATTGCCAAAACTTGAAGGTACATATGGTTCTATTTTGCTGATTTCATAGCTTCAACTAGATTTTTGTCTATATATATATATAACCAACAAAAAGAGATAAAATGGCTTAATTGCTGACTATTTGCAAACCCATTAATATAATTTTCTATAGAACACAATAATTATACAATATTGGACCAATACAATGAATCCAGATTATTAGTTTCTACTTTATTTCTGTTAATATCACATCTTGATGCAATAATGCCACGTTTGATAGACTTCATCCAGTTTGATTTGCAATAAGGGCAAATTATAAAAAAAAATCATCACTTTAGTGCTTTTTGACAAATTCGACATATTTTTTTAATTTTGATAATATTATTTATAAATTTTTTAATTTTTTCAATTCAAAGCATCGGTAAATTTTTTTCAAATTATTTTTATTTCTCTACATAGTATCCATGTAGAATCTAATATATAAAATAGTGCATTTTATGATCCTAAACTTTCAAAATGCATCATTTTAAAAAGGCCCAATTTCCAAAATAAATAAATAGATAAAATCTTTTAAAATTTTATGTTTTTAAATCTTAGTACGCACTATTTTATCTATTAGAATTTAAATGAATCTCATTTAAAAAATTGAAGATAATTTTGACTATTATGCCAATTAATTTTTATCAGAAAGTTTACTAGTATTTTAAATTATAAAAATTAAAAAATAATATCTGTAAAATTAAAAAATTATATCAAATTTACCAAAAACATCAAAGGTGATGAATTTTTTTAAAACTTGCCTTTTGCAATAGGTAGTCTAAAAAGAATAACTTCTTTTTTTTCGAAAAGAAAAAGAATAACTTTTTTAGGCTAATTTAATTAAGTTATTGCCATGTACCTTAACTTAATTTAATCCGGTTTGATTTGCCGATTCTTTCTAAAATCGTCATCCTACGGACATAATCTGCATATGTCACATACCCTAACCTTATCTCCATGCCATATGGTACGTGTGGATAGAGTTAGAACTTAGAGATCAAAAATTATTTTTACGCTCTTCAATTATAATTTTTTTTTTGAGTTCATATCTTTTTATTACATTACAGTGAATATTTATATTATTATTTATATATATTGAGTCCATATATTAAAATTTGTATATATATTGAATCTTTTATATTATTATTTATGTAATATATTAAGTCTCTAATGTAATACAATAAAAATTTAATAGAAAAAATCATTATAATTCAACTATAAAAATAGATTTTGCCAACTTAGAATCATGAAGGCCATGGCCATGAGTATTATATCATATAATTTACTCATGCTACTTGTAATAATAATATAGTCACATATTTTTCTAAAAGTTTGGTAGAGATTATTTAACCATAGTTATAGAATAGGAAAAGTTTAAAAAAGATTTTTTCATGCCAATAATTCCCATTTCTTTGAGCGACCGAACGCTCTTTTATAGTTGAGTCAGATTGTTTGCAGGCTGTCCAGCTTTGTTCTTCTGCTAATCATCGAAATAGCATGTGGGAAGTTGAAGTCGTAGCAGATACCATGATCTAAATGCAACGCAACGGTAATTACTTAACTTTACATTTATTGTAATTTGTATATTAAATTTTAATTTATTTTTTTTTTATCATTTAATTTTAATTTTATTTCAAAAAAATATTGTTAAAAATTTTTAATCCTATAAATTTCTTTTAAAAACCATTTTAATCCCTCAATCTTTTTATCTTTTCAATTTAGTTCATAAATTATAAAAAATTTAAAAATTTACTTCTTCTAGATTTTGATATCTCTCAAAATGAGCATACTCTTACTTGATGGAATCAAAGTGATTTTCAAATTTTTTCTTATTTCCTATAAATATATAAAAAAATATGAACTTATTTTCAAACAAATCTTTAATTTTGGATTGAAATAGTAATTTTGAATTATTTAGGTACTAAATTTTTTTGAATGACTGCTATGAAATTAAATAGGATTTTAGTATCTAAAAAGATACAAATTAAAGATACAAAAAATATGATCTGTTAATTTTGTTGCTGACTGGCTTGCCAAGCAAGTTTCAGCTCTTGATTTTGTTGATTCTGGGTTTAATATTGATCCAGAATTCTTGCGTTTAATTATGCAGGAACAATGTCTGTAATGCCTTTTTTCTGTTAATGAATTCCTTTTGGTCGGAAAAAAAAAAGCAAGATCACCTCCCTTTGATTAAAGCAATGTATAGGTACCATGGTGAAGCCAAGCTGAAGCAAATTATATTTTGCTCCTAAATTCAAATCATTGTAAAACTTTTATTTTTCTGCTTTAAAATCAAAACTTTCTTTATTTTAATTTTAATTCCATTGCCAAAATAAATTAAGAAACATTATTTTGATATGTTATTTTATTTTTAGGTGCTTATCCTCATTAGAGATGAAACAGAAATACAGCCGTACAGCATCGGCGGCAACTTGACGAACAACGTCCTGGTGGTCATCTTCAATCCAAACCTGCAAGCGAAACAGAGGCTGCCTTTTGGATGTATAAGTGGCGGCAGCAGCACAGAGAACAGCAAATTGGTGTACTGCATCTAACCAAATCCGCTTGAACTGATGAGACCATGGACGAGACATGAAGATTGTGCATAGGCAGAGGAAAAGCAGTTTCAAACAAAGGATTTCCATTAGATATGATATTCCCTTCCCTTGTTGCAGATTAAAAGCATATCGGAGAGCAGAAATCCATCTGCACAAAAAGACTGTAAACAGCCACAAATTGATATCTATCACTATTATTTTAGCTATAGTCTATAAGAAGAACAAAACAAGTAGTAAAATTATGGAGGTAAGGGATGATTACTCCCCTATAGAACAAAGATATCAATAATACTCAAAACCAGTAACTGTGCAACGAGAGCAGAACAAATTAAGAGGGGAAAAAAGAAATTAAGATATTTATTAACTGTGCAACGAGAGCAGAACAAATTAGTTGTTTATATTTATTTTTTTGTTAAACACGGTACACATAGTACTACCAAAGGTAAAATCCACTGTAAACTTATTGTATGGAGTTATTATCCGTTCATTATATTTTATTGAACTCTAATATTTTTATTTAAGTAATTATTAAGATTTTTTTTAACAGTATTAAATATTGTATATAAAAATAAGAAAATTCATTATAAAGCTTTGACCTTATTTAGTTTTATTTCATTGAGCTTTTATTATTTTTTTATTATATTCTATTGAGTATCTATATTTTTATTTAAATTTTTTATGATATCATTTATATATGCAGTACTTAATACTATAAATGAATTTGCTAAATTGGTCATCAATAGTTATATAAATAAAAATATAATGACTTAATAGAATGTCATAAAACGATAGAGACTCAATAGAATAAATCATTATAATTTAAGGATTTGATAATGAATTTTATCGATACTAAATTATTTGTTCTAAATAGGTGTGGCCAACTGAGTTTTTTTTTTTTTTGGATGGCAATTTAAATTCATTCAAACCAAATGAGCACCCTCACATAAATGAATACAATAACTCCTTCTAGAGTAGAGAAAAAATAAAATAAGATGGATATAATAAGACAGGGGATACATTTGTAGTAAACCCACAAACCTACAAAATATCTGGGGCTTAATAAGAAGGGGTGCACTCTGCCTATGCTATAAACACAGATGTTGATGATCCAGCGTTCCTCTTAGCCGGAAACACCCAACTGCAGTTAGGCCTTTGCTCAATCTGCACCTCCCTATGCTCGGATGATGGGTACAAACTTCATTCTTGCCTTGGATGTGGTTGCACTCTTTTACTTGAAATAAACAACTTATTTATTATCACCAAATATATAACAAATGAGATAAATCCACACTATCATAAATATAAAACTCAGATATTATATATTACAAAAAAAAATATATATAGTATTTGGATGAGTTTTGTGGCAAAAAATGGCTAAAAACCCATCCAAAATCAGTGACTAGTCAAGGGAAGAAGACGAAGCAATAGTGACCAAAGGAGAGAAAAAGTGGAAAAAGTTCTTGCGTGTATTAATTTGACATATATTGAACCAAATACATTGTCAAGTAATTTAGTAGTTAGTGCATAACTTTGACAATTTCTGCAAAATTCAATTAATACCATCTTATTAAAACGGAACTAAAAAAATCATTTAATTATACAAATTAAATTTTAGTGATCACCTAGGAATTCATCATAAAATTATATGATATATTCAATTCTTCATTGAACTTCTCTTGCCTGATCAAATGGTAAGAAAGACATGATTCTAGAGGTCAGGGTTCAAGATCTAATGGATAATAAAAATTAAGACTCTTAAATCTTAATGTACCGTAATTAGGTCAAATACTAATCGATCTCTCTCTTCTCTCTATATATAGAGTGATAGCTCAAGTTTGTAATATGATATGTGTCAAAAAAAAAATACCCCATCGTGAATTTTATTTATACATTATAGGATTGATACACCAAGACAAGAAATGTAAAATCAGACTCTTAAGCATGAGGGAAAGTTCAAAAGAAGATTTGCCACTTGCATGTTCTAATGGAATAAAGGTAATTCTATATGGACGCCTCCGGCCCTTTTAATATCAGTAGCTTGGCCGGCTTCTGTTCAATTACCAGTCAAACAATTGAAATTGGCAAGTGATTATTATCCATGTTTTGATTGTGGGTAATTGAGTCGAAATATGCATAAATAAAATTGATGATGGAGTAATTGAATTTGTAAGATAATTTTGAGAGTGAATTTATAGAGTAATTGACATATTTTTATATAAAAAAATGTTTGAGATGTAATAAAATTATAATATTTTACATAAAATAGAGTATGTATATTATAAAATAAGTTTTTTTTCTATTTTCTATAAAAAAATTGTGAATTTTAATAGCTCAACACATAATATTTTAGAGATGAATACTAAATTATAAAAAAGAACACTTGCAAAATTTTAAACTTAATGACTTTAGACCTCACCATTTAATATATATATTTTCATTTTGCTTTTAAAATGTAAGTGTATGAAACCTTAATGTTATGAAAAAAGTTTGGAACTCTCTCTTCCTTTTTCGAATTATATTTATTTTTTTTTAATTTTTTTTAGTCCAAAAGTATAAAATTCAAATAATGGAAACTAATTGATTAACTTTTTTTCTTTTAATGAAATGCAAATAATGAAGAGTATAATCTTTAAAAAATAATATTTTCAACAACATTGATAAACAGAAAAAGAGATAAATAGAGAATGCCATGATTATAAGTTCTAACACCTTGAAAATATTCCAAGTTCTAACACTGTAACAGGGTTCAACAAATGTTCCATCTTCTTTCCAATGCAAGGTGTACGCAGCTCAAACAGACTGCTGCACTCAATGGAAGGTCAGAAACTGCATCAGAAACATAAACGAATGATTTCAAAAACATATGTAGCACAATATTACAATGTCTTTTAAACCCCACTTATCTTTATGTTAAAATTATAACTTTTTAATGCAAGGTCATATCAATATGAGTACGAAAACAAAGTACTAGAATCACATTAAAAGGAATGAAACCAGAGTTCATCGAGCAAGCAGACACCAAGAGTAAAATTCCTAATGAATTCTACTTTAGGTTCTGAAATTATGAGATGCACAAAGTCGAAAGCATTAGAGATTCTCTCCAATTCTATTTCAGTTAATTCTGATGATACGTATGACACTGTCAAGCTTGACAGTACCTCTTTAATGTTGATCACTGCTATCAAATTAGACTTGATAGCATATGATATCTTGGATCTATAGTTATCCTTGCACTTGATTGTATTATAATTATCAATTTATTATTGTTTTTAAAATTTTTATTGAGAAGATAATGAATGATTTTGTATTATCTTATAATTAATTATTACTATAATATTTTTAAATTAAATTAATTTGAGAGTTGAAAAAATAATTATAAAAATATTGAAAAAATACCATACAATTATTTAAATAAATGACTTATCAAAATTCATGAATTATAATTATATTAAATTTCTAATATTAAATTATTATATTAACATATAACACTTTTATTTTAAAAAAAATTATTTAAAACTATATTAGGAGTTAGTATCCTGCAAGTACTCTCTTGTATGTCCAATCCAAGTGGATGGAGTTGTTTACACCACTACTGCTGATACAAGTCTACTTGTATTACTCCATATCAAGAATTTCAGGATATCTCCTGTTGACAACTTTCCATTGATTAAGAAGCAAAGGATTTTGCTAAAATTAACAAGAAAAATGATAAATGTGGCTGCTAGCATTATGAAACTGTATGTCGTAAGTAGCAATGTTTTAGTATAATGCCTTTCTTATTTTTTATAATTATATAAAAATTAATAAATAAATATATTACAAATTACATGTGTTTAAATCATGATATAATAAGTACATCTAATTTATTTTAGATTTTAGATTCCATTATTTTAATTAATTGTTAGAAAAAATTTCAAAAGAAAATAAATTTTCATAAATATTGGGGGCAATTGCCCCCAAAAGGCCGCAACCTCGCGGCCCTCACATTAACAATTACTTGTACTGGGAAAACAAAACCATGGCAACAAATTAACAAAAAGAAAAGACAAACTTGACTAGCAAAAGATCAAACCCCCTAAAAATCCTCATCTGGGGTTGCATTCAAATCAATTTCAAATCTTGGATTCTGTGAACAACTTGTCACTTCGTCAGAGCCTCTCTGAACTTCAGAATTTTTGTTGTCAGCAAGTACAGAATTGTTCTTGTCAGTAAGTTTTCGGTTTTGGTGGAAGCGATAGTGTAAATGAATCTTCCAAAAGACATTAATAAGGAAAAGACATTATAGTTATGAAAAGGATCCATAACTATATTAATTTGGCTAGAGTAGGGGGTTTTAGCCAAATCAGAACTCAAATTTTTAGCTAATGAGCAGCCAAGCATTCATCATAAGCACATCAAACATTCAAATGGGCACCAGGAATGCATTGATTTGAAGAGATTTCCATTAGCTCATACAAATAGGCAGCTACTAAACACCACCACCTTCTTTTTTCAGGCAAAAAAACATTCAAAAGCAGCATAAGTACAAAGACAGATAACCAGATATAAGATCATCCGTG
This sequence comes from Mallotus nudiflorus, assembly GCA_947683625.1. Classification (NCBI taxonomy): domain Eukaryota; kingdom Viridiplantae; phylum Streptophyta; class Magnoliopsida; order Malpighiales; family Euphorbiaceae; genus Mallotus; species Mallotus nudiflorus. Next base: position 1,885,855 of record CANTUR010000099.1, read on the forward strand.
TAATCATTGTCAATTTTACCATGAGCCAGTGCACCAAGCTGAGCATATAGACCATATAGTCACATATAATATATATAACAGATAGACAAGAAAAGTTCAGACATAGGAAGAGAACATACAACAAAAACAAGGTCTTCGTCATTTCTGATTCCATTCACATAATCTCGTATATCTACTGCCTTCTTTGAACTAAATGAAAGACGTGAATTATCACCAGAGTTTGATATAAAAAAAAATTCTGACAGAACTTGAAACAATTCTAGAAGTATATCAGAAGAGACTTACCTATCTTACGGGAGTTGGCTGGTAAGTATTGGGTCACTGGGTTCTTGACCAAATGCGATAGTTTCCCATGATTACCTTTAGATTTAATTTTGAACTTTTGCAATAACTCAGCTGCAGAATTTGATGATAAATCATACAATTCAATATAACAGATGAAAATATAGTTACAATCAACTCAAAGATAAGTCGCACAAGCATGTGCCAATACAAATAAGTTTCTAACTTTATAAGATTCTGCAATGATGCCTAACAGTGAATTTTAAGTTCAGTTTTATGCACCTTCATTATATTAAAAAGAAAGGCAATAGCAGTCATTTTTGTATATAAATTTTCATGGTTGGGTCACTAATTCAAATGTTAAACTGTCATATATCAATGTACAACAGTATGAGTTACATAATGTAGCCGCTGATGCTAAAAATTAAAATCAAGTTAACCATGAAAACATCACAAGAGCACTAACCCATCATGCTACAAAACCTTCCCAGGGTTCTCGGTATTGAAGCATTTGGTTCAACTTTAATCAAAACCCCTTGATTAGTTTTAATATATACTGCTCTTAACCTACCAGCCATACGAAGCTGGCTATTCATGATCTCACAAAGAGCCTGAAGATAACAATGAATACTAACAAGAGTGAGAGAACAACAAAACCTGTAACAACAGGTTCATTTCATCGTTAAGAATAGTACATTAACCTTACAAAAAACAAAAATAGTTGCAGGACTACCTACTTGCATTTATTTGTTTTATTAGCAAAACTACACAACAAAAATCTTAAAGAAGCCATGTTACTAGTAATTTTGACCCTCATCATCAAATAAGGACTGCATATCATCTTCTAAGGTAACTGTCACTGAAATTTACAAACCTCGTGAACAATGTCAGGTCTGTAATTATAAGGATCCATATTCTTTTTTCGCAGGAAAACAGCATGTTCTTCAGGATTTAGAATCTGATACCTCTGAAAAATACAACGAAACTTGTTAACTAACAGATACCATAATCCAGATGCTATAGTGTCGGACTCAAAAATAAAATGAGAAAAACCACAAGACAGTCATGTCATAGTAGAGCAGCAAAAACACTAACCATTCCAACAAAGCAAGGGACAAAGAAGCTTTCTCAAGAACAAAGGTGACTCCACCAGATTTTGTATTTTGAGTTGAAGGTGGTAATGGGATTGGAATCCCAGGAAATTCTGTCATTCCATCCTCAACATTTACTTCAAGAGATGTTGATGGAACGTTTTCTTTTACCAACTCAATTTTCTCGCTTTTCTCTTCTTCCCCTTGTACAATACCTTGTTCACCCATCATTTTCAAAGCAAATTCAGACCCTTCGTCCACTTTGGTTTTGTCTTTCCAATCCTAGCACAGAGAAATCACAAAAATTAAAAGAAATAAAGGCTACCCACTTCCACGCTACAAATCATCAAGATAATTAAATGTGCAAAAAGCTGATTATTTGAAGTCAGATAAAGATGACCAAAAGTTCCATTATTTATAAATACTTGTCTTAAATATGAGCAGATAACAAGCTCATCTATCAAAACAATAGAAAACAAAAAAAAGGCCTAACTTTCGAAATATTTCCTCAGCATCTTATTGAGCATTTCATGACAATTCTTGCATCAAGAAAAAAAAAACACACACACACAGACACCTTCACACATCATATGACTGATACTGCTCGATTATTTTAAATCGAGTTCATTAGAGCTAAAACTTTCATTAAGATAAACCCATTTGATAAACAGCACAGAAATATCTAAAGGCGATAAAAATGTGCACAAAAACTAGCAAATTATCACAAGAATTAACAAAAGAAAATAGCATAGTTTATCAACACATAAGAAAAATAAAAGCAGGTGACCACATTGTTCACCTTTGGGGTTCTGAGGAAAAAAATGCCTACTTTGATAAAGAATCGCCGGAGCAGAAGCCGCCGCGAGTTAAACAGAGACGGGGCACAGAGGCTGTAAGCAACTGAGCGGAAGTGAGAGAGGACGAACATTTATGTATGTATACAATTGTTATATCATGTAACCGTGTTCGTAATGCAAGATGGACCACACAAGTCTAAGATGAAAACGCGCGTTTTTTTTTTTCGACGTCAAAAGTTTCTATTTTTTTTTTTTCGCTTCAAAGCTAAGTGCAATTTTGACTTAAAACTGAAAAAAAGTAGTTATAATGTTTTTACCAATCCAAAAATTATATTGAATATTGTTATCCATCACAGGTAGATTTGTTGGCTTTTTTGAATTTACAGATTTAATAATTTTTATTTACATATTTATTTATATGTTTATTGATCTTAATTTTTATATTTATTAATATTTTTTTTATTTTTAATAGAAATGAAAAAAATATTTTTTGTTTATCAAAAAATTATTTTTTTCTTTTTATTTTATTAATTACAGTTGTTGAATTTATTTTTTTATTTATGAATTTAGTCAAAATAAAATTTTTATTCATTAAAAATTATTTATTTTTTATTATAATAAATAGAGTTGTATTTGTATTTTTATTTTAGTTAAATATTATAGTTTCATTATTTAAATAATGGAGGTTTATAAGATAAAATGTGTAGTGGATTTGCATATTTCATTTCGTAGGCTTGAACCAAAAAAAATTAGTTGATGCTATTTTTGCTTATTTATAAATTGTACTCATTGACTTTTACATGTAAATTCATTAATATTTACTTGCAGGACCATTAGCCTTCACCTGTAAATTCGTTGGCTTTTTTGAACTTATAGATTCACTGATTTTTTTCTGCACATTTATTAATTTTTATTTGCATGTTCACTAACTTTCACCTCCATATTGATTAATATTTTCCTTTTCATTTTTAATAGAAATGAAAAAAAGTATTTTTTATTTATTAAAATTTTTTTCTTTTTATTTTATTAATTACAGTGGTTTAATTTAATTTTATTCATAATTTTAGTTAAAATAAAATTTTTATTCATTAAAAAATTATCTTATTTTTTATTTTTAATTATAATAAATGTAGTTTTACTTTTATTTTTATTTTAGTTAAATATTGTAGATCATTACTTAAATAATGTAAGTTTATAAAATAAAATATATAGGTTCATTAGATTAAAAAACTAAACAAATGAATTTGACAAACAATACATTAAAATTATGATTAACCTTCAGTTAATAACATATGGACTTTTACATTACAATTATTGAACATTCATGCATAAATTAATGAATTTAAAGTTATAATAAATCTTCAAGAAGCTTAATATAGGCTCTTCAACTAAAATGGCAAAGTTACACGGCGTTAAAAAATGAAAAGCATAAAAAAAACATAATTTTATATGTATGATAGACTTTTAATTTATATTGTAATATGGTTAGATATATGATATAATTTACAATATGTATAAGTATAGGTTACGTGGGCCAAATCTAACTTGAAATTTGGCCCAAAAAAATGATGACCAAGCCCGAATCTTTACATCTTAATTTTTTTTCATAATTGTGGCTCAAAAAATTAATAATTGAAAAAAATATATATTATATAAAGTATAAAATTGAGTATTGAAAAATTATCATGACACTAATGCTATATTTGGATAATGAAGGTGGTAGGAAATATGTGAGAAAAAAAAAGAGGTTGAAAATGAAAATAGTAATTACTCAGTCATATTTTCCTTTCATTTTTTGGTTGAATATAGAGGAAAATTAATTTATACTTATTATTTATAATTTTGGGTTCCACTAAGAAAAAAGTTGGTGATAAATGGAAAAGTTGTAAATTTATAAATATATTTTTAATGTTATTTTTTTTCTAAATTACTGGTATTTAGAATTCATTAGATTTTGATTAATTCATTTCGACACAAATAAAATATAATAATGGTAAAGGTCTTTTGACCACTAATTTAATGTAAATACATACATTATGATTTAAATTCAAAATGTTGATTAAATGAGAATAACTTCTTATCAGTAGTTCACAATAGTTGTTGGTTCTATTGTTAATTTAAAGGTTTATAATAATGAAAAACCCTCATTTTAAGAAATAACAAGTAAAAGATAAATTTAATATATGTATATTAAATTTCAGAACAGATAAACAAAAAAAGGATTGCAAATCCATAAGGTATGCAAAATATTTAAAATGACAAATGAGTAACAAAGGTAAATATTGAAAAATAATTAATATCTATAACTTATAAATACATAATTTTATTATTATAACACCTAAAATATTTAATATGATATTTTGGATTTTTATTTTTGGGATAACAACATTTGCAGAATTTTCAATTTGCAACATCTAAGTTCTCTAAGTTTTTTAAAATTTAACCATTTGTTCTATCCGTTAAATGTAATAGCAGCAGTAAACGTGACAACAATTTCCGCCAATGTGTCGTCCATGTACTCAGCATACTCACCACGTCAGCTGTCTATCAGCTCCTTCCATCTTTTTCTTCTTCTTCTTCTTCTTCCATTGTTCTCCTTCTTCTTCCATTTTCTTCTTTTTTTTTTCTTTTTCTTCTTCCATCTATATCATGCTCTTTTTCTTCTTCTTTTATCCTAAGACAAGCCCTCTTTACAAATAATTTTTTGGTTAAAAAATTCCAACTCAAAGATTTGTAATGCATACCTATTACCATTACCTATCACCCCGCATTTTTTTTAACTCCTTTCATGTCTATCTCATCTCCTTCTCACTCACTTTACTTCCTTGCACTTAAGAAACTACTACTACTGCTCTTTTCATTATTACCCATCACCCAAAAAGAAACAAGAATTATAATGTCACTCCTTTTAGATCTAATCCAGCTTTTTTAGCTTTAATTTTTATAAGCTAAACAACCAATAACCATTGATTGTTATTTGCTATAGTTAGGATTTTTATTTTGAAAAAAATGGGAGTTTTGATAAAGTCTTGGTGATTTTGTAAAGGAATAGGTAAGTCAGAGAAAATGAAAGCAGCCATTTTTACCGGTAAGGGTTCTACCATGGCTAAAATCTCCTTTGGTTTTAGAAATAGAACTTCCAATATATTGGGTTCTTGATCCACTAGAATCTCCTCTTGACTGCTCATGTTAATATTCCTTCTGTTACTGTTGCTGAAAGTTCAGAGATCCATCTCCAAAATGGTGTTGTTGCTTCTTATTCGTCACATGTATTTACTTCTTTTCTTTTTTTATTTTCCTTTGGTAAAAGTATGTTTCTTTGGAGGTGTTTTATGTGATTTTATATTCTAGGTACTTGGAAAAAATGGGGTCATTGATGGTGATTGATTATAAAAATAGTTATATTTAGATTAAGCTGACTCACTGGTTTGATGGATGAGTGGAAATGATTTTATGGATTGGAAATTGTTGATGTTTGAGGTAGCATATTTATAATTGTGTAAGCATGGGATCTAGTAATGTATTGGCAGATGCAACTTTTTCTTCTTCCATTTGAAAAAAACTAGAAGAAGAAAGAGAAAGGTGAAAGAAAAAGAAGAAGAAAAGGGAAGGAGTTGATGTAGACAACTAACGTGGCAAGTGTGGTGTGTATGTGGACAACACATTGATGGAAATTGTTGCTGCTATTACATTTTAATGGGATAGAACTAATTATTAAATTTTTAAAAATTTAGAAAACTTAAATGTTACAAATTAAACATTTAAGATTTAATTGTAAAATGTGTATTATATTTAGGATTGCAAAGATTGTTATCCCTTTATTTTTATTGAAGAGGTATTGGATTTGATTTGTGCTGAATAAAGTGATTTGAGTAGGAGATTTCATATTGAATTTTCATTATTGGAGTGAGTGGAGATTATATGTAAGAACAGGAGATTTGACATATTTTATTTTTACTATTTATTAACTATTTATTCTTAACATTTTTTAACTTTTTTTTTTTTACCATTTTGTATTTCTTTTTATTTTAACTATTTCTTAACTATTTTTTTACCATTTTGTATTTCTTAACTATTTATTCTTTTGACATATTTTATTTATATATATATATACACATAATTTTTAAACTTTTAAACCGTAATCTCCAAAGTAAAAAAATGTGTCTTTTTGGGAAATAAACAATTTTTTAAAAATAAATAGTAACATTAGGCATTAAAAAAAACTAAACATTCTTTTTATTTTCTTTTTTCAATCTTCTTTTGCACATTTTCCCATTACATTTAATGATTGTTCAACTAAATCTCTTCTCTACAAGTTTTCTCTCCTTGTGAATAGTACTTTGTTTATGTGTTATAAACAGTAACATCGTCTCTCATGGGTGACCATTTATATTCATATTCTTTAGTTGCTCAGCTTAGCTTTTTATTTTAACGCGGGTGATAATAAAAATAAATAAAATATGATTGTTATGAAAAAAAGACTTAACTCCATAAATACACTTTTAAGTATAGATAACTTTTAAGAGCACGAAGAATAAGAGAAAAACTTCGAAAGGTGTTTGTTTTGATGGAACTTCAATGTCAGTAAACATCTAGATGGCATTACAATTTCTGCAATAGAACCAAATTTGCCCATTTGATTTCAAGTACAGATGACGACACTTCTATCTACACCTATTAAGCCATACAAGTAAAATCACAATGCTGATAAAAGAATGTACACCTCTGATTGCAAATATACTTGCCAAAAGATCACGGACTCATCCCTGAACGTACAGAACTTTGTTGAAAGTTAAATAAACAAACACAGAGAAAAAGGCTTATGCCATACGTGCCATGAACATCCACTTTGTCTCCAGCCTTAATAAGATTTTGTGCCATTCTTGATCCTATATTTCTCAATCCTATGAATCCAACACGTTGCAATTCACGTTCATATATAAGAGTCAAAATTTGAGTAATTTGCACATAAAGTACAAAAAGCACCATGGCATAAAAAAGAAAATAACATTTGTCATTCCAACACATATAGACAAAGTGGTTCATCATTCTTTAATTCCTAACTTGTCACCTGAATAGTTTATTGCCATAACGTTATTCATATTTATTTTATTTTTTTAATTTGCAACATATTTAATGTTTTATTTTTTTGACTTCTCATATTTCTAACTATATTTATTTAATTTTTATAATTTATTTTTAGAAAGACTTTTAGTTATAAAATTAAATTAGGTTTTATGAAAATTAAAATTTTTTTTATGTCTTTAAATAATTATTTTTTTAAGCTGTTGGAAGAAGTATCTACTCTGAAATAAATAAAATAAAAATTCAAGTTTTAAAAATAAATCACATTTAAACTAAATTCACTCTCATAGTTTTTCTCCAATTGGTGCAAACTTATTAGTATACTTAGTGAAGCTAAGGAGAGACATATAAACCTAATCATAATTGAATCTTCTAGCATTGCAAATGCGACTCAAAGAGCTCTCCTCCAGCAGCATACTCCATAACAATAGCTAAATGGGTTGGTCTCAAAACCACCTGCAAACACCCAAAAACCCTTTTTTTTAATTTACATCTAGCAACAAAAATTAATCCTTTAGGAAAAACACCCACCTACTAAATATTAAAAATAAAGACAAGACTTTAAATCCATAAAATAGATAGAAAAGAAGAGTAATTGTTAAAAACAAACCTCAAAAAGAGTAATTGTTAAGAACAAACCTCCTTGAAACGAATTATGTTCGGGTAGCAAAGTGATATGTGATTTATGATCTCCCTTGCCACATTCTCATCAATCTAAACACAAATACAAAATGAAAAACAATAACAATTACTGCAAGATTTAACAATCTAGAACACCAAATGACGTTTACTCATAGATAATATTAAAGAAACAATATAAAGTATTGAAATTTATAGAGAACCTCTCAAATCCTACTTCAGCGAGATCATGGCACAATCTTATTGTGCATTTTCCTCAACATTTGAAAAAACAAACTAATCACCATGCATATTAATAAAACTATTTTCTATATATACAAGAACAATCTTGTTGACAACTCATAGTTGATATCCATATTCCATCAGAAGTTGGAACTGCCAGGTAATAAATAATACAACTTCACATGTTGAGCAATTATGTTTTTTAAAAAAAAACTGAGCACAACTGATAAAAGAATATCTTAGTAAGCATACATGATGTTGTGTAAGTCTTCCATTGATGGCTATGGACTCGTGGCAAAAAATTCTAATCCTTATATGCCTTCCTTAATGCAGCATTATGCTTTTGTGAAATCATTTTCAAGATTCATGCAATTGATAATCTCAGTTGCATGAATCAAGAAAATAGAAAAAAATTAGATAATCAAGAAAATAAAAAAAAGAACTATATTGAACATATCAGAATATACTGATTTATTATATATAAAAACTAGAAATCATAAAATTTTATTTGAGACATTACCGAACCCATTTGAGCCAAAATAATACAACAAAGTTATATTTTTCACTGATATATAATCAGAATTGTAAGAAAAAGGGGCTTTGAGATCTGCCTCACTTTTGAAGATATTTATTGAGCAATTCTACAGCTCTTGACATGTTTTCTTGTGCCTTTGCAACTGCAGCCCTCCTCTTCAATATCACCTGCTTTAAAAAAAAAAAAAACATAAGTTCACACTTATCTTCCACTAGTGAACGTTAATGATTTTGAACCTATTTGGAAGATGAAACAATCAGTCTTAAGAAATGATTATAATTGATCATTATTTATTGAAAAATAATTATAAAACTATAATTTAAAAGAAATGGTAAAATAATTAATTTTAGAAATATGAATAAGGATTTTGGGCACTTTATTCTTTATTTTATTTTTTTAGCATATTTTATTTTGTATTTTCTACTCACAATGTTATGTTGGAACTCTAACCACCTCTAGGGCTCCAACACTATCTAATTTTAGTAGAATAATGTAATTTGTTGAATACTAATTGAAGGTTATATGCAAATATTATGTTTTAATTATACTAATTGTATTTGTCTAATTTATGTGAAAGTTGAAGTAAATCTATAATTTTGAGAGAAAAATATTTAAATAAAATATAAAACACATGAATCGTTTCATTTCACATAAAAGTAACCAAGCAGGCAAGAAAGAAAGTAATGCACATAAATTGGTGTAGTTATTTACGATGGTTGGACATTTTTGCACTTCTTCCATTGATTTTTACCCTCCATTTTTGCTTTTTTAGAATTGTAAATTACATAACTATTCTCTGTTTACAATATTTATTCTTTTATTAATTATAATTACTAAATTACCATTTTTTTCATTTTTTTAAAATTCATTGTTTGATATTTAACATTTTAAAATTACTTGTAATTGAGGTTTTTTTTGTGTTAATAAAATTTAATATAGTCAATTATTTTTTATAAGTACTTTTAACTTATCTTGATTGTAAAATTTGCACCAACTATAATAAATAACAAATCTTTTTTTTGAAGAGGTTTTTTTAAATTATCATATGCACATAGTTTTATTTTTTGGTTTTATCATCATTTTTATAAAAAACAATTTAAAAATCAAATTATGTGATTAAAAAAATAATTGTAAAAATTCAACAATAATTCATCATAGAAAGAGAATTCATAAATTCAACAAATAGAGCTAAAATAAATTTACATGTAATTTAGATCAAATACATCCCAACAAATACTTTAATTAAATTATACTACAAAAAGTCTATTTGATAAAAAAAAAAAATTATAGCACTTACTTTTCTATTATTAATATGTTATAACACTTTTCTTAAAAATTAAAATTACAACAATTTTTTATATGATGAATTTTCATTAAATTTTTATACTATATGTTTTAATCATGTAATTTGATTTTTATTTTTTTTAAAAAATTATGATAAGAAAAATAAAAATAAAATAATGTGCATAAGATATTTAAAAACTGTACATAAAAAGTGAAAAAAGATTGTTATTTTTTTTATAATTAGTGCATGTTTTATAATTGTCTAAACAAATCAAAAGTAAAGAGTGCTTACAAAAAAATAATTGACTATGCTAAGTTTTTAATGCAAAAAAAAATGATATATGTGTAGGTGGTGAGGTTTGGTGTGCGCTCAAATGTTGGCGACTATAACACTGTGTGGGCTCAAGGCCCATTAGGAAATATATGTTAGGTCTTTAAAGCTTAAATAGAGATGAAGTCGCCACTCGGATAAAAAGTTGGATACACTGTACAACAACTGGATCTTGCGGAGGTTCCCAAAAGCGGTAATCAGAGAACGGGTTTGGAAATGGGTATGAGCTTTTGAATACCCATCGACCTTGCGATCAGCCTCCATTTGTGTTTTGTATTTTATTACCTTTAATTATCTGATTATTCCTTTATTTACATGTGATTTGGAATTGCCTTCAATTAATTGTTTAATTTTACAATTAAGTCCGAGTTTGCATATTAACTCAATTTCGGGACTTTCATGCCTTAAGTCCCAAAATTCATCAAAATAATAAGTCAAGACAATACATTGGAATTCAAAGGGGCAAGGGATTAAGGATTACAATATTTTTATACAAACATAAGCATAATAAACCAAAAATATACTAAAAATATACCAAAGATAAACCAAGATTAAACTAGTCCTTAGACCTATGAAAACCTCTTAAGAACTAGTTAAGGGATAAGTCCTTAATGATTCAAGGAGATCAGTCTCAAGGATCCTGTAAATGCCAAAAGATTAGTCCCAAAATACATAAAACTTCTCAAAAGACAGCGTTCAAACCATTTTCAAAACAAGTTCATGCAAATGGAGGTTAAGGACTTAACAAATTAACTTGAAGGACGTGGTACAAGTAGTTGTATATAAATGAACGAAGTATAAGGACCTAAACATGCTTGGAAACCAAAATCATGCATAGTATTATAAAAATCTCAGGGCAAAGGTGTGTGTTACCCTGTATGAGTGGCGATCGCCTCATGATAAAGAGGCGACACCTCTGTCAATAGGTAATCTGACTCTCAAAATAATTAAAACTTTTATTCTAAGCAATTTTTATGCAAGCAAACAATCAAAAGACTTGCTATTTTATAACTACATCCAACACCTTAGTGAATCATATCAAGAACATGGTATAATAGGTAGCATAAACTCAAAATATACACTAAATAAACTAACAAACTAGGTTATATATAAGTCCAACATCAAAATGCTAAAGAGGTAAATAGAATTTACTTAAGTGTGAGCTTTAACAAAGTAGTTGGCCCTTAAAGATTACTTTGGATGTTAAACTCTACTTAGATGTGAGCTACACTTAAAGACAATCTTCTTTCACCTCTTTCTTTTTAAGGAAATGGACTCTTGAGCTTGAAACCCTCCTCTTCTTCTCAAGAATGGCCCCTTTTATGGTCTCAGAACCTCTCCCCCTTGTTTCTTGTTCTTTTTTGTTAACGGTTCTCTCTAATATTGGTAACCCCTCAATGTTTGTTTTCTCTCTCTTTTTTTCATTTTTATCTCAACCCTCACCCATGCCACTAGATTCCTAGACCATCATAAGCTTCAGTAGCCTTTTTCTTCCCCCTAAAAATCTCTACTTCACACAACAATCAGGTTTAAAGGGTATGGGCCCACCTTACTTGGCCACCATGACTGCAGCTGTATTAAATGTAGCTGCAAGTGGCCTGCCATAGAGGCGACACCACTGCGATGAGGAAATCGCCTCAATGGCTGCTGCTATAAAGGCGATTGCCTTTTTGCACAGAGGCGACACCTCTTTGGCCTTGCTTTACATTGGACCAAGTGTGCCAAGGCAAACTTAGGCTTGTTTAGATAATTTTGGGCTATGTTTGGATGATTTGGGCTAGGTTTTAGGTCTTCAGGCTCTCGAGTCCATTTCCAATCAAAGATTCGGGCTTCATACTTGTATTCAAGCTTCGTATTCTCATAATTAGGCTTTGGTGTGGGTCGATCAAATCGAGCACTCACAGTCCGACCTTAAGTCATGGGCTGATAGGACCGGGTGTCTATAGTTTGCCCTTTGATTTTTCAAAAAACCAAACACACGCATAGTAGTTTTTTCCAAAAAATCACATGCATAGTGCAAACAAAAGTAACAAATAGGTGATGTACTTGAATCTCAAGCTTTGCTCGAGAGGTGAGTGCTTCGACTGGAAACGTGACCGTGTTCCTCGAGTTTTCCTAGCCCAATCAGCCACTCATTAGAGCCTTGCATAAAACTTGGCCCTGGCCCTCCTTCCACTTAGTAAATATGATTCACGGGTTTTCCTGGCCCGATCAGTTACTCATCTGAAACATAATTCATGGGTTTTATGGCTAGATCAACCACTTGGTAAATTACAGACTTTGGGAATTCATTACACGATCAATTTATTTTCCATTGTAGACTCCAGGAATTCATTGCCTGTCAGTCACCTCTATTACTGATGCTTTGATAAGAGAAAATTCATAGATTGCACTCGGATGCGAGCTAATTAAAATGAATGCGCATTTGCCCCCGATGCACAGGCCGACTAAACTAGATGGTGATGATTCCATAGCTAGTCCCCGGACGTGGGCCGATTAAACTAAATGTGCGATTTTCCCCCGATGCATAGATTGACCAAACGAGGTGTTACTGACTGGTGCTTTGACCAGAACTAAGAAAAATCTCAACTTTGCTAACCACTTTAAGTTCCTATTCATAATCTGATTGGTGCTTTAACTAGAGTAAAAGGTCTTAATTTGTTAACCACTTCCACTTCACTTAAAATGAAAATATTCATCTGTCATCATCATTCATTCATCTCTTTTCAATTCCTAATTTCCACGTCTTTTTTTTACCTATAAAAGGATTATGTAGATGGCGGTATTTAGCGCGTGCCCAAGGTTTTAGCAACCACAACACTGTTTGAGCTCAGGGCTCTAGAGAATACACTAACCATTGTCACAAAGACATGGTGTGGAGATGAGGAGTTGCTAGCCAAGGTAATAATTGAGACAAACAAAAATGGTGGTACTAGATTCTTTAAAAGAAAGCTCGCACCACAACCAGGAGATTCTAGATACGGAATACCAACTTCTTTCAATCTTGTGTTTATTTAGAATTATTTTATAAATTGCTATGTTATCCTATATTTACATGCAATTTTATATAAATAATTATTTAAAATAATTAACTCCAGGCAAACTAGTCATGAAAATACATGTAAACAATGCATTCATTCATAATCCCTAAGTTAGTCTAATCTACATTGATTTTAATTAAATGAGCTAAATCTACATGATTTAATTTACAATTGAGTCTAAAAACTAATGGGCCTAATTACTATTTAATGTTAATTAAGTGAACCTAAGTATACTTATTTTAATTCTAAGAGTGGGCCTAATTCTACAAATTATGAAATATTTAAATTAGTGGGCCTAATTCTACAAGTTTTAATTCTAAAGTGATATTAAATCTACAAATTATGGAAAAAACTTTTATTTAATGGGCTAAGTCTAAGTTAATTAAATTAAAATAGGTGGACATATATCTAATTAACTAATTGGGCCTAAATTATCTCTAACCTAAATCTAGTTAATTATGAGCCTAAAATACATTTCAATTAAAATCTAGACTTATTAAATGAGATGGGTTAATAAAGAACTACTTAAACCTAAAATTATTTAAATGGGTTAGAGCCTAATATGGGCCTAGGGCCCAAAACACATAAAAAGAATAAACAAGGCTAAAAACACAAAAGAAAAAAAAAATCAAAACAAACAAATAAAAAAGATCAACCATGCAATTAAATTATTTCTTCTAAAAAAACCCTAATTTTAATTAGCATGCAACCTAAATTAATCTACTTTCTCCATTGATTTTAATTAGGGCTTACCAAACTGAACCTAATTTACTAATTAATTTTTAAGAACAAGAGAATTGAATTTTCATTATTCCCACTATCGGGGCTATTATAAAAACTACCAAAATAATAAAGAAAATAAAATTAAAATATAACCCTTAAGAAGAAAAATTAAAAAAATTCAAAACCTAAAAAATTACAATAAAATAAACTAAACTAAACAGGGCAAAATAAAATTAAATTGGGATCTTAACTCTTAGATTTCATTTATGGATTTTCTATGAGTTTCCTTGGTTCAATCATGTATTCATCACCAGAATCATGAAATAAGAAGAATAAAAAAAATAAAATAAGATTAGAATTAATGAACAAAGAAAATAAAATAATGAATATAAAATCTGAATAAAAAACATAGAAATAATAAAATAAAAAATAATAAAAAGAAAATAATGATATAAAAGAAAGAACTAATAAAAAGAAATGAGTAGATGTCACGACTAAAAACAGGAGTCATGATCGGTGCTAGGGAACAAGAATTCTTTCAAATCCGGAACCCGTAGCAAGCCTTAAAAAGAATAAAAGCATGCAATAAATAAATAAAATATGCACTATAATTAAAATCTTAAATCGATATAATAATAAAAACTACAGTCATATCATAAATTAAAATATTTCATACAATATTCAGAGACAATTTTCTGATGTAAAAACCATTCTACAAATACAACAACAACAACTGATACTACTGCAGTTTTCTAGAATACAATAAAATTTAGGTAAGCAATTTACACAAAATAGCTGGGGCTAAAGAAGTCCGGTGGATAGACCTACTACTGAGATTTGAGGAAGAAGAATCTCCTGTAAAAATAATAACTGAGGGGAGTCAGACCTCACTGAGTGAATTATTATATTATATATACATGCATCTCCTAATGTCATATGCAATCAATCATTAGTATATATAATATATATATAAGCATTTCACACAGATGCTGAAATCACTTTATATAATAAATACTGAAAAACATTTATTTTATTAAAGGATCAAATAGAACCCTATTTAATTGCAACCTCAATCAATAATAACTCTCTAGTCATACTGGCTCATTTAACTCCAAATTAATTCACTTATTCCATTGTAGAAAATAGACTGGCCCCGAGACACTAAGTCAATTGAGCTCCAGCAGTCTCACTATCAATATGATTGACCCTGAGACAATAGGTCAACCGAGCTTCAGCAACCACACTACTCAATCACATCAATTCTCTATAATTGATCAAGCAATCAAATATTACCTTAAGTAATTCTCACAAACTCAACCCTAAAATCTATCGCATCGGTACGTACATAGTTGTAGTGCTGCCCACTAGGTAGCACGTTCTATTGATATCCTTCAATTAAAATTAAACATACATATGGAAAAATAGATGATGCATAATAACATTCATAATAACAAAATAAACCACATATATACCAAAAATATACTTAAAATAAACTAAGTATATTTCAAGTATATATATGCTAAATAAATTCAAAATCAACCATAAAAAATATGCCAAATAAAATCCAATAATATAATAAAAACATTCTAAGCATTTATAAAAAATATAACATGCATTTATTTTAAAATATATGAAAAATCTACCTAACATATACTAAACATTTAATAGAACAATTTATGCATAAACACATATCAAAACATATATATTCTAAAACATGCATCCTAAATGTGATGTATATATAAAATAACAACTCATAAGTTTGCGCTCCTCGAGACTGGCTTGACGGGCTCGGTCCGATAGGTCTCGGTCTCGGCGTAACTAGAAAAATAAATTAACAACGATAATCAGAATATATTCTAACTGAATATTCTAAGAATTTCTAAAAGAAGACTCTAACGAAGGATTGGAAACTTAAACAGACACAGAATTTTAGGATCAACCCAATGTCACGTTTTGCGAGAATTCTATTGAAAATTCGGTAGAATCTCCTCTGTAAAATGAACATCTCTCTACTAAAAAGTAGAGCCAATCCTGCAAGAAACACACTTCTAATCACATAATGTTCAACACCTTCGGTTGGGATCCCGAACTACACAATTTCCCAACCGAAATTCACAAATTCACCAAAAAAATCAAATAATATAATAAATATATAAAAAAATCAATAAATTCCATAAATATCCTCAAAATACCAAAATATAATATATTTAATCATTAAAACCTTAAATATAATTATTTTCACAATAATTAACTAAAAATTCTAAATAATAATATAATATTATTAAAAATTCAATTTTTCAATAATTCGATATAAAATAGTAAAAATTTACTTTTATATATTCAAATAGCTTAAATAGCCTAAATATATATTAAAAGTTACTAAAAACCCATTTAATCACCAATTTACTAAATAATATATTATTTGAAAATAATTTTTAAAAATTAGTATTAATTAGTTAAAAATAGTAAATAATTTATAAAAATCATTTTATTACCTTAAATAATTCTAAAACTGTTAAAAACATAATATTTAACTCTAATTTTCACAAAATTACACAATTAACCTAATCATTCAAAATATCCATAATATAATTAATATTCCTCAAAAATTATATGAAATCATTAAAATTTTTTTATCAACATATATTATTCTAATATTATCTAAAACTCATAATTAAACAATAATTTCAACAAAAATACACATTTAACTAAAATTCCAATATACACATAATATAAAAATATTACTAAAAATTATATAATATTCTCAAAAATTATTTTCTCAACACTAAAATTAATATCAATATATAATAACACCAAATTAACCAAATTTATAATTTAAATAATTCATTTACAAAAATTCAATAAATAATAATAAAATAATAAAAAATTCACCAAAATTCAAATAAATTTCAAAAATTAAAATTAAAATATATACATGAAGATTAAGCTACCAGGATCATTATTTGTAAAGGAAGTTTACTTGAATCAATTAAAAATCAACCTAAAAAAAATAAAAAACCCTAATAGCACAAAAATAAAAATCTAATAAAACTCACAAACTATCGACTTCAAGCTTGAAAGGAGCTTGGATTCAGCATCCTTGAAGCTCCAGGAGTCGAACAGCTCCGGTAGCACTTGATTTGGTGATCGGAGGAGTGATCGAAGGTGAGAAACTCACTTTGCTGCCGCTGTAATTCCAGGCATTCCAGCGAGCTGTTGGCTGTCAGATGACGTTGGGGAGGAAGAGATTGGCAGCGGCTGGTGGCGATGAGAGGCGGTCCGGTGAGCTAAAGGAAGAGGCACAGTGACAATGGAGGATTGGGACAGCATGCGGGGAGGGAAGGAGATGTACTGTGTATTCTTTTGTTTTTTTTGTATATATATATTATATTATGTTAAAACTTTATAATATAACTTTAGCTTATTTAATTCCCAGCACACATAATATATCCCTATATATATATATATATATATATATATATAGACACACACATGTCACACACATACTAACAATAATATACACAATGTTTATTAAATAATTTAATAATAATATAGATAATGTAAATTAATAAAAATAATAATAGAAATAATAAAGTACTAAAATTAATATTATTAAAATAATACTATCCGAAAAAATAACAGTCAATAATGTAAATTAAATGTTTAAAATAACAAGTTTCTAAAAATAAATATTTACGTAGAAAATATATTTTATCATAAAATAATAATTATTAATAACAAATAATAAAATAAATAAATATGACTTTTAAATTTTATTAGTATTGCATATCTCAATTTATATTTAATAATTTAAAAGAAAAGAATTCAATACAAGAATTCAATACAAAAATCCTCCTTATCGGAATTCGTCATCGAATTCAAAGAAAAGAATAAATACAAGAATCAACGAGGAAAGAGATACAGGTAAGAAGCTCACATCTCTGCTTCAGTCTCCCAGATATGCTCTTCTACGCTGTTGCTTCGCCATAACATCTTGACCATCGGAATTTGCTTCAAATAAAACTGTTGCACTTGATAGTCTACAATCGCCGCAGGTTCTTCCACGAGCGTCAAGTCTTCATTCACTTCCACGCTATCAAACTGCAACACATGTGAAGGGTTTAAAATATACTACCTCAGCATCGAGATATGGAACACTGGATGCACTTGAGACAAACTCAGAGGTAAAGCCAACCGATATGCAACTGTGCCCACTCTCTCCAAAATCTCGAACGGTCCAGTATATCTCGGTGCTAGCTTACCCTTCTTGCCAAATCTCATCACACCCTTCATCGGAGACACCTTCAGGAACACATAGTCTTCTACCTGGAAGTCCACATCTCTGCGTCTCAGATCCATATAGCTCTTTTGTTTGCTAATTGCGATCTCTAGTCTCCTCTTGATCACAACAACCTTCTCAGTGGCATCCTGAATCATCTCAGGTCCAATCAACGCTCTCTCTCCAATCTCATCCCAACTTTGAGGGGATTTACACTTCCTTCCATACAAAGCCTCCTATAGTGCCATCCAAATACTGCTATGGTAACTGTTATTATAAGTGAACTCCATAAGCGGCAAATGATCATCCCAGCATCCTCCCAGATCCAAAACACACATTCTCAACATATCTTCCAATGTCTGGATCATCCTCTCAGACTGACCATCTGTCTGAGGGTGAAAAGTAGTACTGAAATCTAGCCTAGTGCCCATCACTTCCTGCAACTTCTGCCAAAAATAAGAGGTAAACACTGAAACTCTATCAGACATAATGGACATAGGTACTTCGTGTAGGCACACAATATGCTTCACATATAACTTCACCAATCTGGTTACAGAATAAGTGGCTTTTATAGGCAAGAAATGTGTAGACTTGGTCAACATGTCCACAATCACCTAGATGGAATTGTATCCATCCTTAGAATGAGGTAAACCAACCACAAAATCCAAAGCAATTCTTTCCTATTTCCACTCAGGAATAGGAAGTGGCTGAAGCTTCCCGGAAGGCTTTTGATGTTCAGCTTTCACTTGCTAACACGTTAAACACTTAACAATATAGTCAGCTACGTCCTTCTTCTATCCATCCCACCAGTACAAGTCTGGTACATCTTAGTGACACTAGGATGTATACTGTAGGCTATAGAATGTGCTTCCTCAAGAATCTCTTCTCTCAAATTATCCATATCAGGAATGTATAATCTACCACTGATCCATAAAACACCTTCATCATCGAGTGTGAAATTAGTGAACTTCCTTGCTCGAACATTCTCTGCAAGCTCTTTTAGAATAGGATCTTGGCCTTAAACTGCCTTAATCCTATCTCTCAACACATATCGAACTCTGAACTAAGCTAACATTCCACGTAATCTACTCATCTTCATCATCAGACCTTGATCCACTAACTCATGCAACTCTTGGATCAATGGTCTCCTCTCTACACTAATGTGAGCAAGTCTACATGAGGACTTCCTACTCAAGGCATGTGCTATCACATTAGCCTTGCCTGGATGATAAGGGATCTCACAGTCATAGTCCTTCAGGAGTTTTAACTATCTGCTCTACCTCAGATTCAGATCTCTCTGTTAAGAAATGTACTTAAGGCTCTTGTGATTAGTGAAAATCTCACAAGTCACCTTGTACAGATAATGTCTCTAAATCTTGAGAATAGAGATCATTGTAACCATCTCTAGGTCGTGGGTAGGATAATTCTATTCATGCTTCTTCAACTGTCTTAAAGCATAAGCTATCACCTTACCATTCTGCATCAACACACAACCTAGGCCAACTTTAGAGGCATCACAATACACTATGAACTTATCTACTCCATTAGGCAAAGCCAAAACTGAAGCTATGGTCAATTTCTCTTTCAGCAATTGGAAACTATTCTCATAAGCATCTGACCACTCAAACTTCACATTCTTCTGAGTCAAGCGAGTCATAGGAGTTATAATTCTATAAAAATCCTATACAAATCTCCTATAATACTTAACTAAACCTAGAAAACTACGAATCTCCATCTTCTATGGATTAACCTGGATACCATCTTTAGACACCATGTGTCTAAGGAATGCAACACTCTCTAACCAGAAATCACACTTTGAGAATTTAGCATAAAGTTAATGTTGTCTCAGTGTCTGCAGTACAGTCCTCAAGTGATATATATGATCTTCCATACTCTTTGAATACACTAGTATATCATCAATGAAGACAACCATAAACTGATCCATAAATGGTCTGAATACCCTGTTCATCAGATCAATGAAAGCTGTTGGTGCATTAGTCAAGCCAAATGACATTATCAAAAACTTATAGTGGCCATATCGAGTACGGAATGTCGTTTTAGGAACATCAGCTTCACTGATCTACAACTGATGATAACTCGACCTCTAATCAATTTTAGAAAAGAACTGTGCACCCTGAAGCTGATCAAATAAATAATCTATCCTTAGGAGAGGATACTTGTTCTTCACTGTCACCTTATTAAGCTCTCTATAGTCAATGCATAGTCTCAGGGTACCATCCTTCTTCCTCATAAATAGGATTGGTGCACCCCAAACAGAAACACTGGGTCTGATAAAACCCTTATCTAGCAAATCTTGTAACTGCTCCTTCAACTCTGCAGGAGCCATTTTGTAGGGCGACATCGAGATAGGAGTAGTGCTTGGAACCACATTTATACAAAACTCAATCTCTGTATGAGGTGGTAAACCTGGGAACTCTTCAGGAAAAACATCAGGAAACTCATAGGCAATAGGAACATCTGTGGGCGATAACTTCTTCACTAAAGTAACCTTGACCAATGCCAAATATCCCTGACAAACTTTCCTCAATATCTTCCTAGCCGTAATAACGGAGATGAGATTTTGAGGTGCAGAACTCTTATCACCCACAAACTTAAACTCTACTTCATCAGGAATTCTGAAAATCACCTCTTTACTCAGACAATCCATAACGACATAGTGCTGAGACAACCAATCCATACCCAGTATCACATCAAATTCCATCACATCCAATAACACTAAATCTGCGGGCAATTCTCTACCTCCGATGAAAATTGGACAACCAGAAAGAACAACGTTGGTGTCCAAAGATTCGCTTAGAGGAGTGGTGACAAACAAAGGAGAAGCCATCCTTAAAGCTTGCTAACAAGATTTTAAAGCAAAAATAGGAGATATGAAGGAATGCGTGGCACCCGGATCAAACAAAACCTGAACATCTAGATAACAAATAGGAATAGTACCTGCCATGATGGCATTAGATGCCTGAGCATCCTGCCGAGTGAGGTGGAAAACTCGGGTCTGACTCGACCTCCTTGTTGACTGGTTGAAGCTTGGCCAAAACCTCTAGCACCTCCTTTAGTACCTTTACCACGTCCTTGTTGAGCAACAATCTAAGTCAAACTCGGGTATTAAGTTGGAGGCAACTGAAAAGGAATTGGTGCTGCACTAGCGATCGACTGCTACAGAAATTACGATAACTACTGTGGCTGATAACCAGAATAGGGACATGATCTAGCAAAGTGTCCTATCTGTCCATATCGAAAACAAGTTAGCGGCGCCATGTAATATGGTCCCTGATGGACTCTACCACACGTCTGGCAAACATTGGCTGTTGATCCAAAACTGCGACCACTACTGCTGCTAGAAGCACCTGACCCAAATCTGATTGGTCTATGCAGACCCCCATGACCATGTCTACACCTCCTATGCACTCTCTGTTGTTGTCTCTAGCTCTGTTGTATTGGCCTTCTCTGTTGACTACTCGAACCAATCTGAAAGATCGAATACGGAGTAGTCTAAAATCCTCCTAACTGAGTGCTTAACTGGTAATAATTAGGCATAGCTCCTTGCCTGACTAGCCTCAGCTCAATCTCCTTGGCCAACTCTATTATCGACTCTAGAGTAAGGCCCGCTGTAGGCATCCCAGTAAAAGCAAAACCCAAACCAGTGACGTATGTGGTGACCGTAAAGTACTGATCTCGCATAAGGTCCTCTGCATATATGCCGAGTCGGAGAAACTCTCTAGTGTAGTCCTTGACAGATCTATCACCTCTGGTAATACTTTTCAGCCAGAGTCTGTAGCTCATACGGAGTGGCTCTAGGCAGAATCTCTTTATAAATCGCTCTTTGAACTATGCCCAGGTCATCATAGTCATGGATGAATGAATCATCTGAATAAACCAATCCAGGGCTGGTCCTTCAATAAATAGGTCCACAATCATAATCCGCTAGTACTCGGTGTAAGCAATCCGAGTCCTTGTCTCAATAGCATGCAGAAAATCCAACGGGTCTTATGTACCATCAAAAGCTATCCGACCAACTTTGGCATAGAACAGTGCTGCCTTAGGGTCAGACATACCTTGCTGATAGGCAGGTTGAATCGGCAGTGCAATTGGAGGTATAGGAGCATCCTCATACTCTGGCTCTATAGGTTCCTCATCCTATAGATCTCACTGTCTACGGTGACCTGCTGCTCCTTGAGGTCTACCTTTACCTTGACCTCTGTGCCTCATTGGCAGCTCAGGAGGTAAAACCTCATCTTGAAAGGGCTCATCATCCTCGGCCTCAACGACTGGCAGAGCGACACATGCTCGTCTCCTCATTTTAAAAAGACAAATAAAAAGATTCTGATAAAATAGACAACTAGCAGTTACGCGGAATACTAAAATCAAGGAATACTTATCGAAGACCTACTCGAACCTAATGAACCTATAGTAGTTACAAAGAAAACACGACATTAAAAATCGAGTCCACAACTCTAACAACCTAGGCTTTGATACCAACTTTGTCATGATCCAAAATAGAAGTCGTGACCAACGCTAGGGAATGGGAATTCTTTCGAATCCGAAACCCGTAGCAAGCCTTAAAAAGAATAAAAGCATGCAATAAATAAATAAAATATGCACCATAATTAAAATCTTAAATCGATATAATAATAAAAACTTCGGTTATATCATAAATTAAAATATTTTATACAATATTCAGAAACAAGTCTCTGATGTAAAAACCATTTTACAAATACAACAACAACAACTGATACTACTGCAGTTTTCTAGAATATAATAAAATTCAGGTAAGCAATTTACACAAAATAGCCAGGGCAGAAGAAGTCTAAAGGATAGGCCTACTACTGAGGTTTGAGGAAGAAGAATCTCCTGTAAAAATAATAACCGAGGGGAGTCAGACCTCACTGAGTGAATTATTATATTATATATACATGCATCTCCTAATGTCATATGGAATCAATAATCAGTATATATAATATATATACAGGCATTTCACACAGATGCTGAAATCACTTTATATAATAAATACTGAAAAACATTTATTTTATTGAAGGATCAAATAGAACCCTATTTAATCACAACCTCAATCAACAATAACTCTCTAGCTATATAGGCTCACTTAATTCCAAATTAATTCACTTATTCCATTATGGACAGTAGACTGGCCTTGAGACATTAAGTCAATTGAGTTCCAGCAGTCTCATTGTTAGTGTGATTGGCCCCGAGACACTAGGTCAACCGAGCTCCAGCAACCACAGTATTCAATCACATCAATTCTCTATAATCAGTCAATCAATCAAATATTACCTCAAGTAATTCTCACAAACTTAACTTTAAAATCTATCGCACCAGTACATACACGGTCCTAGTGCTGCCCACTAGGTAGCACGTTCTATTGATATCCTTCAATTAAAATTAAACATACATATGGGAAAATAAATGGTGCATAATAACATTCATAATAACAAAATAAACCATATATATACCAAAAGTATACCTAAAATAAACTAAGTATATGTCAAGTATATATATGCTAAATAAATTCAAAATCAACCATAAAAAATGTGCCAAATAAAATCCAATAATATAATAAAAACATTCTAAGTTTATATCAAAAATATAACATGCATTTATTTTGAAATATATGAAAAATATACCTAACATATACTAAACATTTAATAGAAAAATTTATGTATAAACACATATCAAAACATATATATTGTAAAACAAGCATCCTAAATGATGTATATATAAGATAACAACTCATAAGTTTACGTTTCTCGAGACAGGCTCGACAGGCTCGGTTTGATAGGCTTCGGTTTCGGTGTAACTGGAAAAATAAATTAACAACGACAATCAGAATGTATTCTAACTGAATATTCTAAGAATTTCTAAAAGAAGACTCTAATGAAGGATTAGAAACTCAAACAGACACAAAATTTTAGGATCAACCCGATGTCACATTTTACAAGAATTCTACTGAAAATTTGGCAGAACCTCATATGTAAAATGGACATCTTTCTACTAAAAAGTAGAGCCAATCCTGCAAGAAACACACTTTTAATCACAGAATGTTCAACAACTTCAGTTGGGACCCCGAACTGCACAATTTCCCAATTGAAGTTTACAAATTCACCAAAAAAAATCAAATAATATAATAAATATATAAAAAAATCAATAAATTCCGTAAATATCCTCAAAATATCAAAATATAATATATTTAATCGTTAAAACCTTATATATAATTATTTCACAATAGTTAACTAAAAATCCTAAATAATAATATAATATTATTAAAAATTCAATTTTTCAATAATTCGATGTAAAATAGTAAAAATTCTCTTTTATATATTCAAATGGCTTAAATAGCGTAAATATATATATTAAAAGTTATTAAAAACCCATTTAATCACCAATTTACTAAATAATATATTATTTGAAAATAAATTTCAAAAATTAGTATTAATTAGTTAAAAATAGTAAATAATTTATAAAAATCATTTTATTGCCTTAAATAATTCTAAAACCGTTAAAAACATAATATTTAACTCTAATTTTCACAAAATTACACAATTACCCCAATAATTCAAAATATCCATAATATAATTAATATTCCTCAAAAATTATATAAAATAATTAAAATTGTTTTATCAACATATATTATCTAATATTATCTAAAACTCATAATTAAACAATAATTTCAACAAAAATACACATTTAACCTAAAATTCCAATATACACATAATATAAAAATATCACTAAAAATTATATAATATTCTCAAAAATTATTTTCTCAACACTAAAATTAATATCAATATATAATAACTCCAAATTAACCAAATTTATAATTTAAATAATTAATTTACAAAAATTCAATAAATAATAATAAAATAAAAAAATTCACCAAAATTCAAATAAATTCCAAAAATTAAAAAAATATATATATACATGAATATTAAGCTACCTGTAGACGGTGGGGTTTAGCGCGCATCCAAGATTTTAGCAACCGCGACACTGTTTGAGCTTAGGGCTCTAGAGAACACACTAACCACTGTCACAAGGACATGACGTGGAGATGAGGAGTCGCCACCCAGGGTGTAATATCCCGTGTTTTTAAATATTTTTACACTGTATCGGGATATGCAGTGTTAATAATTTTGTATATATATATCTTATGATATTTTTACGAGTTAATATGTATTTAAAACCTATTTTAAATACTGTGTTTTATCTACAGTGCTTTACGTAAAATTTTCCCGGGACTTGCATTTTCGGGGAAATTTTCACGTAAATATTTTAATATTAATTATTTTAAATATATTTTCGGACTTGCATGAACTCATACGTATTTTTAAAATACTAAATAAAGCTTATGTGTGTGTATATTTATTTAATTAGGGTTTAGTATTACCCTAATATTTTATTAATTATTTATTTGTTTTATTGTTATTTAATTAATTTTATTTAGTATAAATTATTAAAATATTGAATTTTATGTGTGTGGTGTATATTTAATGTGTGTGATTTAATATTATTTTAATATATAGTATAATCTATATATATATACACATTATACATCAAAAATCAAAAAAATTGGAAAATTACCATTTTGCCCCCGTGAGCTTCTTCTTCCCCGATCACCTTCCCTTCGCCGTCCGGACGCCTGCCATGCCGTTCCCTTGTCATGAGAGTGCCGTCCGGTGTGCCACCACCTTCCTCTAGCCGTTCCACCGCCTGCAGAGCTCATTTCCGGCATCGGGGAAGCTTGATATCGCTGGAAGCCGAGAGTTGCATCTTCTTCTTCCCTCGCCGATTTTGGCCACCGTTTTTGACACCGCCAGAATATTTCTTCTCCTTGAGCTCCGGTGAGTGTGATTCTAGCTTTGGTTTGAGCTGAAATGGTTTAGATTTGTTTAGGTTTCGAATTTTCAATTTCGGTCAAATTAGGGTTTTTGATTTTTTTGAGCTTCAAATTGATTGATTCATGAAAACTCCCTTCACAAATGTGGATCCTAGTAGCTCAATATACATGTATGAATTTTTTTGGAATTTTTGGAGATTTTTTTGGATTTTTGAGTATTTTTGAATATTTTAATATTATTTTCTAATTTTCGGAAATTAATTATTTAAATTATGAAATTGGGGTTATGGTTAAATTAGGTGTTGAAATGAATTATAGGAATTAATTTGGAATTTTTATGAATTTCTAAGTATTTATTTTGAATTATTTGAGTTTATGTAATTTTGGGAAAATTAGGTTAAATGTGTTTTATTTGAAATTAATTGGTTAATTGAGTTTAATTATTGATATTATTGATAAATATGTTGAGAAAATTAATTTTGGATAATTGTATGATTTTTGGTGAATTTTTGAAATAATTTAAGTATATTTATATATATAGGGGTATTTTGGTAATTTTATCCTAAATTGGCTAAAAATGTAATTTAATTGGTTTTAATAGTTATTTAAGGTATCAAAATGATTTCTATAAATTTTGCAGTGTTAATAATTTTGTATATATATATCTTATGATATTTTTACGAGTTAATATGTATTTAAAACCTATTTTAAATACTGTGCTTTATCTACAGTGCTTTACGTAAAATTTTCCCGGGACTTGCATTTTCGGGAAAATTTTCACGTAAATATTTTAATATTAATTATTTTAAATATATTTTCGGACTTGCATGAACTCATACGTATTTTTAAAATACTAAATAAAGCCTATGTGTGTGTATATTTATTTAATTAGGGTTTAGTATTACCCTAATATTTTATTAATTAATTATTTATTTTATTGTTATTTAATTAATTTTATTTAGTATAAATTATGAAAATATTGAATTTTATGTGTGTGGTGTATATTTAATGTGTATGATTTAATATTATTTTAATATATAGTATAATCTATATATATATACACATTATACATCAAAAATCAAAAAAATTGAAAAATTACCATTTTGCCCCTGTGAGCTTCTTCTTCCCCGATCACCTTCCCTTCACCGTCCGGATGCCTGCCGTGCCATTCCCTTGTCGTGAGAGTGCCGTCCGGTGTGCCACCACCTTCCTCTAGCCGTTCCGCCACCTGCAGAGCTCATTTCCGGCGTCGGGGAAGCTTGATATCGTCGGAAGCCGAGAGTTGCATCTTCTTCTTCCCTCACCGATTTCGGCCACCGTTTTTGACACCGTCGGTATCTTTCTTCTCCTTGAGCTCCGGTGAGTGTGATTCTAGCTTTGGTTCTGAAATGGTTTAGATTTGCTTAGGTTTCGAATTTTCAATTTCGATCACATTAGGGTTTTTGATTTTTTTGAGCTTCGAATTGATTGATTCATGAAAACTCCCTTCAAAAATGTTGATCCTAGTAGCTCAATCTACATGTATGAATTTTTTTGGAATTTTTGGAGATTGTTTGGATTTTTGAGTATTTTTGAATATTTTAATATTATTTTCTAATTTTTGGAAATTAATTATTTAAATTATGAAATTATGGTTATGGTTAAATTAGGTGTTGAAATGAATTATAGGAATTAATTTGGAATTTTTATGAATTTCTAAGTATTTATTTTGAATTATTTGAGTTTATGTAATTTTTGGAAAATTAGGTTAAATATGTTTTATTTGAAATTAATTGGTTAATTGAGTTTAATTATTGATATTATTGATAAACATGTTGAGAAAATTAATTTTGGATAATTGTATGATTTTTGGTGAATTTTTGAAATAATTTAAGTATATTTATATATATAGGGGTATTTTGGTAATTTTACCCTAAATTGGCTAAAAATGTAATTTAATTGGTTTTAATAGTTATTTAAGGTATCAAAATGATTTCTATAAATTATTTAGTATTTTTAACTAATTAAAACTATTTTTCGTAAATTATTTTCAATTATATATATAATATACGGTTTTTCTAATAAAATGAGTTTTTATCGGTTTTTACAGTGTTTAAAGGTTAATTATGTAATTTCTACCTATAAAATGAATTTCTATGTTATAAGGATATTCTTGGTATTTTCAGAATTGTTCTGTGTTTGTGGACCCTGGTCGGTGGACTGTAGTTTGGAGTCCGACTGTGGGATTTTGATTGTGCTCTGTGTAGTTTTTCGAAATGTGTTTCTTTGCAGGGTTGGCTCTACTCTTTTGAGTAGAGAGATGTCCGTTTTACAGGGGAGGTTCTGTCGGATTTTCGGTAGAATTCTCGTAAAACGTGATATCCAGTCGAACCCTAATTTCTAATTCTGTTTCCGTATTTAAATACTCTAGATCGAATTCTAGAATTTCTGTTAGGGTTATTCTGATGTCGATTATTTATTTCTTGTTTAGTTGCGCCGAGACCGAGGGCTAGTGGACCAGGCCCGTCGGACCCGTCTCGTGGAGCGCACTAGGTGAGTTACTATACTATATATATATGCTTAGGATGCATGATTTAGAAATATATGTTTTATTTTGATTAAAATGCATAAATAATGTGATTTGTATTTAAGTATATTTTTGGTATATAATAAATTATATACATGTTTTATTAATAAAATATATTTAAAATGTTTTTAAATATATTTTTAGTTTAATTTATGATTTGATTGGATTTATTTGACATATATATACTCGAAATATACCTGGTTTAATTTTGGTATATTTTCGGTATATATATGGTTTATATTGTTATTTCAATTAAACTCATGCATCATTTATTTTTGTGAATGAATGTTTTATATTATTGATGATGAAGGATATCAATAGAACGTGCTACCTAGTGGGCAGCACTAGGACCGAGTACGTACCGGTACGCCTATAGTATTTAGACTATATTACTAACCATTTGTGGATATTGATTTGATGTGATTATTGATATGTGTGAGATGTGGTTTGTGGGTGTGATTGCTGGAGCTCGGTTGACCAAGTGTCTCGGGGCCAATCACACTGGCAGTCAGACTGCTGGAGCTCGGTTGACTTAGTGTCTCGGGGCCAGTCTACTGTCCAAATGGATTAAGTGGATATATTTGGAATAAGTGAGCCTGTGTGGCTAGAGTGTTGTCTAACACTATTTTCGAGGTTGCGATATTCTAGGGTTCTATGTGATCCTTCATAAAAGATGATTTTCAGATGAAATATATAAAAATGATTTTGTTGCATCCGTGTGTAATTGCCTGTATATATATATTAGATATATACTATTGACTGTATGCATTATCATTTAGTGTGTATGTATATATATTATAGTAATTCACTCAGTGAGGTCTGACTCCCCTCCGTTGACTATTTTTCAGGAGAGTCAACTTCTTCAGACCTCAGTAGCAGGTCGATACGCCGGATTTCTTCCGCCCCGGCTTCTTTGTGTAAATTATCTACTTGAGTCTTATTTTTATAATCTAGACATTGCAGTAGTTGTGAATTAAAGTATTGGATTACATGTATTTTATTTTAAAGAGATGTATTATATTGAAACTGGATTTGTATTAAAAGATTATATATATATGAGATGAGATTTGATTTAAATCCAGTTGATGTGAATAATATTATGATATTATGATTTTTAGTTCCGCTGCATATTATATGATTATTGTTATTATTGCATGATTTATTTTATTTTTAGGCTTGCTATGGGTTCCGGATTCGAAAGATTTGCCGTTCCCTAGCGTCGGTCATGGCCCTTGTTTTGGGTCGTGACACAGGGTAATAACTGGGATAAATAAAAAAGGTGGTACTCGATTCTGTAAAAGACAGCTAGCACCACAACCAGGAGATTCTAGATACGGAATACCAACTTCTTTCAGTCTTGTGTTCATTTAGAATTACTTTATGAATTATTATCTTATTCTCTATTTACATGCAATTTCATATAAACCCTAAAAACAATCAACTCCAAGGCAAACTAGTCGTGAAATATACAAGTAAATAATGCATTTAATAAATCACATAATCCCTAAGTTAGTCTATTCTACATGGATTTTAAATAAATGAGTTAAATCTACATATTTTAATTTATAAGTGAACCTAAAGACCTAATTCATTTTGATTTTAATTAAGTGAACCTAAGTCTACTAATTTTAATTCTAAATATGAGCTTAAATCTACAAATTATAAAAAAAAGCTTAAATTAAGTGGGCAAAGTCTAAATTGATTAAATTGAGTTATGTGAGCCTATGTCTAATTAACTAAATGGGCCTAAAGATATTTCTAACCTAAAATCTAATTAATTATGGACCTGAAAATATATTTTAGTTAATTAAACCTAATTAATTATTAAGTGAGATGGACTAAAAGAATTACTAAACTTAAATAAATAAATCAAAGTCTAAAATGGACTTAAGGCCCCAAAAGCACATAAAAATAATAAATAAGCCCAAAAACAAATAAAAAACATAAAAAATAATTAAATAAGATCAAACAAATAATTAAATTAATCCTTACTAAAACCCTAATTTTATTATCAAGCAACCTAAATTAATCTACTTCCTCCATTGATTTTAAATAATTAACTAATTAAAACCTAGTTTTCCTAACCAATTTAATGAAAATAAACATGCAACCACACACATAATTTCACTACTCCCACTATTGGGGCTATTACATTAATTCATAAAATAATTACTAAAATAAAAAGCAATAAATAAAATAAAATAAAAAAACCCTAAAAACTAAGTTCTACAAGGCTTTATCCATGTTTTGCCATGGACTTCTCATGAATTTATCTCTCCTACATGATCACCATGCGTTTTCCTCTATAATCATCATAAAAAAATAAAATAAAATAAAAAAAAATAAAATTAATGAATAAATTATAATAATAACTCAAAAGAATAAAAATAATTAATAACAAAGAAAATAAAAATAGAATAAGAAGAGGATGATGATGATTATGAGCGATTTGGGGTACTCCTCAGATTTGTAATTCACCGTTCTTGATAAGTCTTCGAATCTTCTTCTTCAAAATTCTTCAAGGATCTTGAATTAATTGATGAATTAAAAGGAATTTTTATAGAAAATAACTCAAAAAACGAAAAAAGAATTAAAAAACCCTATTAAAAAACACATTTCTCTTTTTTCTTTCTTCTCCCACCTCCTTTTCTTTTCTCTTTTCTTCCCTCCCCTTCTTTATATAGTGGAATTAGGAAGCCTAGCCCCAATCTTAATGTGATTCTAATTCCTAAAGTATAAGATTAATACTTAAAATTATATTTAGAAATTTTAAACCAGTTAGGATTAAGTTAATTAGGGATTTTAAACCAATTTGAACTGAATTAAAAATAGGAAAACAGAGATGGAAGAATTAAATTCCGACCGGGATTGTGTAATTCAGATCGGAATTACACAATCCCGATCAGAATTGGCGTAATTCCGATCGAAATTACATAATTCTGACAGGTATATTTTTTTACTTATAAAAAGACCCTTGGAAGAATTTAAATTTTACAATTAGGTCTTTAGAATATCTTGCAATTTAGTCCCTGAAAAAATTAAATCCTTCTTTTAAAAGTTTCATTTAAACCCTTAGAATTTTAAAGATTAAGTATCAAAGACCTATTCATGATATTTTCATCACTGGAGTCCTTTACTGCATCCATAACACATCATCCCGAAATTGGGTGTCTACAGTTGCCCGCTTTTGTGGCTGTTTGCTTAACAAATTACGGTAAAGCAAAATAGCACCCAATTTCTAAATTGAAAGTTAGGATACTTACCTGCTTCTTGAAGTTTCTACTTATGAATTTGCTATACTCAGACATACAACATTTCAAATGACATATCATACTCGGTCGTATGATATTGATTATACTTGGTCGTATAACTTTAGGTGAATAAAACACATTGTACTCGGTCGCACAATGTTTGACTATACTCGGACTTATAACATTGAATTGAAAAATTGCATCATACTTAGTCGTATGATGCCATTATACTCGATTGTATAATCGATTGGAAAAGAAAAACATCATACTTAGCCATATGATGCTGATTATACTCGGTTGTATAATCGATTAAGAATACATTACACTCGGTCGTACATTGCTGACTACACTCAGTCGTATAGTCTAATTTGGAAAGAAGCATTACACTCGGTAGTATGATGCTGATTATACTCGATTGTATAATCAATTGAAGATACATTGCACTCGGTCGTGCAATGCCAACTACACTCGGTCATATAGTCTGTTTTGATAAGGAACATCACACTCGGTCGTATGATGCTGATTATACTTGGTCATATAATTGATTGAAGATACATTGCACTCAGTCGTACAATGCTAACTACACTCGGTCGTATAGTCTAATTTGAAAAGGAACATCACACTCGGTCGTATGATGCTGATTATACTCGGTCGTATAATCTATTGAAGATACATTGCACTCGGTCGTGCAATGCCAACTACACTCGATCATATAGTCTGTTTTGATAAGGAACATCACACTCGGTCGTATGATGCTGATTATACTTGGTCGTATAATTGATTGAAGATACATTGCACTCAGTCGTACAATGCTAACTACACTCGGTCGTATAGTCTAATTTGAAAAGGAACATCACACTCGGTCGTATGATGCTGATTATACTCGGTCGTATAATCGATTGAAGATACATTGCACTCGGTCGTACAATGCTGACTACACTCGGTCGTATAGTCTAATTTGAAAAGGAATATCACACTCGATCGTATAATGTTGATTGATTATGCTATTATGCTGTAATCCATAATTGCTCACGATTAGCTGCAACCCTTCCATTGCTCACTTTCGATGCTACAATCCATAACTGCTGCCAATTAGCTATAACCTTTTCATTGCTCACTAATGATGCTACAGTCCAAAACTGCTTGCGATTAGCTGCAACCCTTTTGTTGCTCACTGATGATGCTACAGTCCAAAACTGCTCGTGATTAGCTACAACCCTTTTGTTGCTCACTGATGATGCTGCAGTCCAAAATTGCTCGTGATTAGTTGCAACCTTTTCATTGCTCACTAATGATGTTGCAGTCTAAAACTGCTTATGATTAGCTGCAACCTTTTTATTGCTCATTGATGATGCTGCAGTCTAAAACTGCTCACGATTAGCTACAACCCTTTCGTTGCTCACTGATGATGTTGTAGTCCAAAACTGCACATGATTAGCTACAACCCTTTTGTTGCTCACTTTTGATGATGCTATAGTCCATAACTGTTCGTTGATTTTTATCTTTAGTTGTTTGAGTCGAATGCTTTGGATTCTTTGTGCTGACTAATTAGCACTTTTGTTGATTGACTTTGAATTTTACTGTGTTGATTGACTTTGCAAGTTGAGTATACCCCCTTATGGATTTGAAATTCCTACAGAATTATTAAAGTTAGTTTTAACAAGATGAATGTACAAAAGTACATTATTATTTTAAAAATTTATAAGAAAATTCATCACTTTGCACAAGATAACATGTACTTAACCAATCTCCTTAATTTTGATCCTCATGACTATCATTTATTTACCATTCGCAAAGGGTAGAGGCATCATTAACCATTTTATGCTGAGAGCATATTTTTTACCAAGTGAAAAGCTTACTTCCACACCTAAATTCAGAAAGAATATACTAGACAAAACTTATGGTGTTTGAGCATAAATGGATCAGATTCTAAGTATCAAAACAGTCTTTGAATTATTTTTATGTTTTCCTTCCTTATCTGAGTATTCCCCCGCCTTTCTCATATTACTCAACGTGGATACCATTGAAAAGGTCCTTTGGATACTCATACTCATATAGAGCATTGAAGTAAATAGACCAATTTTTGGAATGGTCCTTTTTTAGTATTCCCCTGCTGTAAGCACCCAATTTTAGGATAAAATTGTGCACAATTGTGACGTAAGCCCCTATGATGAAATTTATTCAAAAATTGAACTTGGTTGTTGATTTTCTAGACTTTAGGGACTAAATTGCAATATTTTTTTAGGATTCGATTGCAAATAAGTCATTTTTTCAGGGGTCTTTTGGTAATTAAAAAAATTATTTTTTAGGATCGACATTATACAATACCAGTCGACATTGCACAGTGTCGATGGGTAATAATTCCTTTTTTTTTTTTGACTTTTTCGCATATTTTTCCTTATTTTTATTGATTTTTTTAGTGTTTTGATTGGTTGAAAGTTCAAATTTTTATCTGATAAGTTTTTTTTTTAAAAAAGAAACGTAGAGGATATTTTTTTTCAGATTAAAACAAGCGCTATCTGATATGATCAGATAGGTCTGTTCCCCCTTTGGAGGAAGTTCAGTACGCGCAGACTCTGCATTTAAAAGCGAATTCTGCATGAGTGCAGGAGAAAGGAGGTTTTTTTTTGGCTGGAGGCTGGGCTGAAGGATTTTTATAGAAGGAAACTAGAAAAAAGCTTTGATTTTCTCTGTTCTTTAAAAACCCTAATTTTACAGTTCATTGGAGGAAGACGATACAACGATTTTTTAGTCTTAGTCCATAATCAAATCAACACTGAGTCAATTTCATCGGTGAAAATCCTAATCTGAGGGGCCGCAAAGGGCATATGCACAACATTCATTTTTTCTTTCTTCTCTTATGTGATTTTTATTCATTTTGTTAATTGTTTTATTATTTAATTTCACTACTAATTTGATTTTTTTTTTTGTGGATTGAGGAGGAGGATACCGCCTGTGTTTAATTGAACAGAAGATCCATGGAATGCCATGGATGAACTTGTACTATTTTAATAATAGTTCTTAGGATTTTAATTGTTATTCTGCATTTTGGTATCCTGTGTAATTTATTTTAATTTATGGGTGTATAATTATTTAATTTTAATTATATACGTAGTTTGTAATAGCCCCAGTAGTGGGAATAGAGAAAGATTTAAATTTCTGTACTTTAAAATTAATTAGTAATTAGGTTCAATTGGTAAAAATTAATTAAAATTAATGGTGGCTTTAGTTAAATTAGGGTTTGCATGTAATTAATTTAGGGTTTTTTTTTTAGAAAATTACTATAATATTTGTTTGATTTATTTTTTTGTCTTTTATTTATTTTGGGCTTTTTTTTTTTTATGTTTTTATGTTTTGGGCCCCAAGCCCACGTTTAGGTCTAACCCACTTAATAAATAGGCTTAAAAAATGATTTAGGTTTTTTAAATAATTAAAATCAACTTAGGCCCATTAGGTTAATTAGATTTTAGGCTCGCTTAGTTAATTAAAATTTTTTAGAGTTAGCTCAACCCATTTAATTGCATTTCTTTTGAAATAAATAGACCTACGCCCACATTTCATTTAAAATAAAACCAGATTAAGACTTAGGCCCACTAATGTAATTTGTTCTTTAAAAATGAATAGACTTAAGCCCATATCTTAGAAAGACTAAAAAAAATAGATTTAGGCTCATTAATTAATAAAATGTAGGTCCACTTTTATTCTATTTCACTTATAAATAAAATGTAGATTTAGCTAAATAAAATTAACATAGTTTAGACTTAGGGACAACGTGATCTTGAGTGAATTTTTTCTTGTAATTTTATTGACTTGTTGCCTTTTTGGGTAGATGAATGTTAATTAGGGTTTGATAAAATTACATGTAATTAGAGGATGAAATAATCATTTACAAAATTATTCTAAATGAACACGTGACTAAGAGAAGTTAGTATTTCGTATCTAAAATCTCCTGGTTGTGGTGCTAATTTTCTTTTAGAGAATCGAGTACCACTAATCAAATTGTCCCAGTTATTACCCTGGGTGGCGACTCCTCATCTCCACGCCATGTCTTTGTGATAGTGGTTTATATGTTCTCTAAGGCCTTGAGCCTAAATAGTGTTGCGGTTGCTAAAATCTTGGATGCGCGCTAAACCCTGCCATCTATAATGGTGACTCCACTAGGGATAAGAGATACTGATTCTACTTGTGTTCTTTAGAATTGATTTATTGGTTATTATTTCATTCTTGAATTCATTCTGCATGTCTCTACTAAACCGATGGCATTGGTTTATGATTCCATGATTCCATTAGCTTCATGGAGTTATAGATTGGCTAACCATCACTTTTAGCCTTAACTCATTTCAAGAGAGATTACTGGGCTCATCTGACTAGAGTCTGTAACCCAAGTCCCTAAGGGGGGTAATCTTCTCTCTAGTTGGTAAAGGATGTTGGGCCCCTCTGACCTTGGCCTGTAACTCAAAGTCCATAATGGAGAGCATCTTGCTAAGGGAACCTTAACTTTTCACTGGACCCTAACCACATATAATGGCCTATTTACTTCCCCTAGGATCTTCACTCAAAGTGCTTGTTTGTTTGAATTTCCATGAGGTATTTCTATTTATAAAAGCCAGGCCTATACCTTTGAAGCTCATTCAGGCTAATAAGGATTAGGCTAGACCTTTATATTTAGAAATGCCACTTTTATGCTTTTTCTTTTAAGAGAGATTTGGCATGCGCATCGGCTTTTAATATCCCCTGTTGATATGAAGGCCAAGACCAAAAATCCTAGGAAAAGAAACTCGCCATTAAACACATGTGTGGGAGGAATAAGGTTGGAAGGCTTATGCTTACATATTACTTGTTGATTGCTTCCTGATACTTGCTATTTACTAAGTGTTTGCCTGCTACTTGTTGCATAAACACATGCATCATGCATACATATAGTCCATGTATCATACTAATACCTTGTTTTACAACCATCATAGATTCATCCGGGTCTTCTCGTGTCTGGGGATGAAGAGGTGGTAGATTGATTAAAGTTGATTTAAGTCTAGAGTCTATAGCTCAAGGCATTCTTCACAGACTGGAGAGACTAGAGGGGAGTCTAATTAACCCACTATTCCTAGAAGTTGAATCAGCTTAGACTGAATAAACTGAAATGGAACTATAACCAGAGATGTGGACCTTAGAGGACATTAAGGGAGCTTTGATGGATGACATGAGAGCTATGATGCAAGATGAACTGAGACAGGCTTTGGTCGGACTAGTGTAACCTGTTGTTGGACAACCACCTACTGCTGTTATTGAACAACCACCTGCTACTACTGTTGAACAACCACCTGTTGTAGGAGCTCCACTTGTTGCTGTAGCTCCTCCACCTACTGCTAACAATGCTGGGGGCAACCTACTCTTAGAAATGTGCCTGCTACTGATGTGAGAATGGAAGACGTTGAAAACTACATAGTAGAAAAGGCGAAGAGAGAGTCACTTGAATTGGTTTAAGACTTTGAGTCTAAGCAGATGCAAGCATTGACTCAGAAAATGTTCAAGATGGAAGAGCTGATTAGAGGACAAGGAATGGGATATTCTTTTGACTTTGATGACATGCTGCAAATTAAGGGAGATAAGCTGCCTGAAAAATTCAAAATGCCTCAACTACAGAAGTTTGATGGGAGAGGAGATCCAAGGATTCATTTGAGTTAATACACTACAACTATGAGCACTACTAAAGCACCATTGTTAGTAGTTGCTAGGTTGTTTGTATTATCCCTGGAAGGAATGGTTGTGAACTGGTACCATGGGTTAGAAAAATCTATTAGGGTTGACTGGAAAGAACTATGTACTGCATTCTTGAAACAATATGATTATAGCACTCGATTGGAAGTGTCAATTAGGGATTTGGAGTTGACTAAGCAAAAACCAAATGAGTCCTTTTCTGATTTCTTAACTCGTTTCATGAATAAAGTAGGGATGATGAAAAATAAGCTTGCTAAAAAGGATCAAGTTAGAATGATAGTTCGTAATGTGTCACCTAATTTGGTCGAGAAGTTACAGATGATGAATCCCAAAACCTTTATGGATTTGTATGATGATGGGTTACAAGTTGGGGAAATTGAGAGTAAGAAAAAGAAAACTGTTAGAGGCACAGGAACTCAAAACTACCCAACTGAGGGCATACAAGAAGGAAGTACCAGTCGAGCTATAAAGGTGCGTGCAGTTCAGCAACCCTGAAGGTTCTCTAATTTCAACCAACCACTCTCCAAAGTCCTAGAGAGGCTAATCCAAAAAGGCCTGCTCCGACTCGTAACCTTTTCTAAGCCAAACCCAAATATCCTTAGTTTTGACCCCAACAGTTATTGTAAATTCCACCAAGCTGCTGGACATCCCATAGACAATTGTATCTACCTAAAACATGAGATCCAAAACCTGATAGACTCCGAAAAAATCACCGACCTTGAAAAATCCAACTCTAACCCAAACACCAGAAACAACCCTTTCCTAAACTACTAAAATGTTCCACCACCAACCACCATGATGATAAACTCAGGAGTTAGTGAGGAAGAAGTGCTAAGCTCCTTTGGGGACCTAAACCCTATACCTAATGGACAACCTTTTGGATAGTCACAGAGAGGAGTAGAAGACTTATTGGGCCAGCCCTTAGGCAAGTTTGATTATAAAGTATCCTACTCGAAACTAACCTCTGCTGATATCCTTATTGAATCAATTGAGCCCTCAGGTTGGGGAGATGAGTTTGATGATAAGCCAGTAAAAGAAGAGCCTGAAATTCCAGAGCAGTCACTAAGAGGAGTTGAAGATCTGTTGGGACAACCTTCGAGCAAGTTCGATTTTAGAGTGTTCTATTCTAAACCCGCTTCTGCTGACATCCCCATTGAATTGATTATGCCGATATGATGGGGTGATGAGTTTGAAGAAGATGAATTCTTAACCCCAGAACTGTCCTAAGAAGGGGTTGAAGAGTCACTAAGTCAATATATGGACAAGCTAAGGGAGTTGAAGGGAAAAGAAACATGCACAGTGGAAGTTTGGAAAAATGGGAAAAGAGAACGAATCGTAGGGGCCGTGGACATTTGGTATGATTTTGATAAAGAAAAACCCACTGGAGTCGATGTATGGGGTGATACTCCAAATGTAAATCATGTTACCAGAAGTGGGAGGAATTACTGGGCAGTAGAAAAGCAAAATGAAAGAGTAGTAGAAAGGGAAGAAACAGAAGATGCAGAAGTAGAGGAAGGATAGAAAGAAGACCTGATCCTGGAACAACTCAAGAAAGCTAAGGCAAGCGTCAGCATTTGGGAATTACTGATGCATTCAGGTAGCCATAGAAGGGCTCTGGTTAAAGCTTTATCGAACATGAGCATTGAAACAACTGCTACTCCAGAAGTTATAGTGGTAAAGGTTATAGAAAAGAAACATGGGCTGGTAGCATTCTCAGATGATGACTTGCCTTTGGAGGGAAGAAATCATAACAAGGCATTATTTATCCCAACTGAAGTAAAAAGGAAGAGAACCA
The DNA here is from genome assembly GCA_947683625.1 of Mallotus nudiflorus. Taxonomy (NCBI): domain Eukaryota; kingdom Viridiplantae; phylum Streptophyta; class Magnoliopsida; order Malpighiales; family Euphorbiaceae; genus Mallotus; species Mallotus nudiflorus. Next base: position 1,925,355 of record CANTUR010000099.1, read on the forward strand.
ACTTTATGATGGTGGATGATGGTTCAACTATAAATGTATGCCCATTAAAAATCCTACCTAATTTGGGTCTGAAAGTAGATGACTTGATGGCTTCAAACCTCATAATTAGAGCTTACGATGACAGTTCCAGGAATATGGAGGGAACATTTCAAGCTTTGGTCAAAACAGGGCCTGTAGAGTCAACTGTTGAATTTACTGTACTGGACATCCCTGTTACCTATGCCCTGCTATTGGGAATGTCGTGGTTTCATGCCCTGGGAGGAGTACCTTCAATAGTGCACCAGAAAATAAAATTCCCTTATGAAGGAGATGTCGTGATAATAGAAGCTGGAACTAATGCAGCTGTGGTAGCCATACTTGATAAACAGAAGCAAGTGTATGTTCCGCCTGGTTTCTAAGTTACTGGAATATTTGATAAGATGGATCCCACGGTTGTAAAATGATGGAAAGCATGAATTATCGACCTGGACAGGGGCTCAGGAAGAATGAATAAGGAAGCTCTAAGCCCCCGAACATTAAAACCCAGGACCATATGAAGGGTTTGGGATATACTGAGGCAGGATCAGCTAGTAGAGGAGCAAAGAACAAAGAGAAAGCAAAAAGAAATAAGCCCTTGGGAAGGATTGGACTACTAAGTGAGAATTTCATCAAGCTAGGGGAAGGAAAGTATTATATGGGCACCAATGAATTTGTTAATGTGGTTGGAAAAGATGTCCCTGGGTTTGAGATCTTTAAGGAGAGAAAGCCTAGTGACCAGCAACAAAGAGGAAGTCATGAAGCAAGTAATTGAAAGGATGGGTGATGATGTCGTTGAAGAGCTATTGTGTCTGCCACCTGAGAAGGAACCACCCCAGGACTTAGCTACTATCATTAGTGATAGTTTCATTAATTTTTTTTATAAAGAAACTGATGTAATAATGTTTGGTCTTTTTGTGGACGAAGATGTTGTTTTTCCTATGGTCAATGATATGAATGCTGGTTTTGCTTACTTGTGTGATGTGCATCCTGATAGTTCTGTGCATTATAATTTTGATCGATCATGCATGTTTGACATTAATTCAATTTAATTTGATTCATTTAACTTGGGCACAAATGATAATCCAAAGAACATTTCTATATCACATGATGTAACCCCTGAAGAGAGAAAAAATTTTGAGAGAATATTAACAAAAAGAAAGGTAGTATTCGCTTGGACTTATGAAGACATGCCAGGTTTGGATAGGGAAATAGCAGAGCATCACATTCCAACTCATCCAGAAACCAAGCCGGTTAAATAGAAATTACGCAGATTAAGACCAGAATGGACAGAAAAGATAAGGGAGGAAATTGCCAAGTAAATACAGGCTAACTTCCTAGAAGTAGTATACTACCCTCAATGGCTAGCAAACACAGTACCTATTCCTAAGAAGGATGGCAAAGTACAAATGTGTGTAGATTTTAGGGATCTGAACAAAGCCTGTCCAAAGGATGACTTCTCGTTACCTCACATTGATGTAATAGTGGATAGCGCTGCAACAAGTGCAATGTATTCTTTTATGGACAGATTTTTCGGGTATAACCAAATCATGATGGCAGTCATGGATAAGATTAAGACAGCTTTCATTACAGAATGGGGGACCTATTGTTACAAGGTGATGCCTTTTGGATTGAAGAATGCAGGTGCAATTTACCAAAGAGCCGCTACTGCACTTTTCCATGATATGATGCATAAGGAGGTTCAAGTGTATGTGGATGACATGATGATCAAATTAGAGACAAGAGGAGGACATTTTGAAGCCTTAGACAAGTTCTTAGCCCGATTTAAAAGGTATAACCTGAGACTCAACCTGAAGAAGTGCATTTTTGGGGTTACTTTAGGGAAGCTGTTAGGACATATAGTGAGCAGCCGAGGAATTGAAGTGGATCCGGATAAAGTGAAAGCCATCCAGGAAATGCCAACACTAAAGATGGAGAAAGAAGTAAGAGGATTCCTTAGCAGATTGTAGTATATTAGTAGGTTTATCATAAAACTCACTAATATTTGTGACCCTATCTTTAAGCTCTTAAGGAAATATCAGCCAGTTATGTGGAATGATGATTGTCAGAAAGCTTTCAATAAGATCAAGGAGTATCTTGTTAATCCACCTGTTTTGAAACCACCTAGACAGGGTAAGCCATTGGTTTTGTGCTTGGCTTTAGAAGAGAATGCAATGGGGGCAATGTTAGCATAAGAAGGGTCAGATGGAATAGAGCACGCAGTGTACTACTTGAGCAAGAAGTTTCTGCCGTATGAGGAAAAATATGATTTATTAGAAAAGACATGTTTGATCATGATTTGGGCTATAAGAAAATTGAGGCATTATTTTCAATCTTACAAGGTTCAAGCTGTTTCAAGAATAAACCCTCTAAGGTATCTGTTTCAAGCATCGACTTTAACTAGAAAAATGTCTTGATGGTTGGTACTCTTAACTAAATTTGATATAGAGTACATTACTACAAAGGTAATCAAGGGAAGAGCAGTAACAAAATTCTTGGCTCAGAATACGATCAAAGGTGAAGAGCAGTGGAATTTAGAGTTTCCAGATGAGAACTTAATAGTTGTAGAGCACCAAGAGTGGAAACTTTACTTTGATGGAGTTGTAAATGACAAAGGAGCTGGATTAGGAGTGATTCTTGTTACACCATAAGGAGAAACCATACCAATGGTAAAGAAATTGGATTTCAAGGTCACAAACAGTATGGCCGAGTATAAAGCATGTATCTGTGGGATTGAGGCGGCTGTGGTAGCTGGAGCGAAAGATTTGTTGGTCTATAGAGATTCAATGTTAGTCATCAATTAGGCTAATGAAGAATGGGAAGTAAAAGAGGAAAGGCTGAAGCTTTATATCTGCTATTTGAAAGCCTTAATGAAGAATTTCACCAAATGTCTCTTTATCTATCTATCCAGAGATGATAATTAGATGGCAGATGCACTTGCAACACTTTCTTTAATGTGGGATAGTGCAACTGGGTTGGCTATGAAACCTTTAGTGATCATGAAGTCTAGAGCACCATGTTATGGGGGTGAGCAGATTTGAATGTTCAAATGGGGCTAGAAGAAAAGCCTTTGTTTTATAATGTCCAGAGGTTGATTGAAAAGAGAATTTATCCAGATGAAGCAACCTCAAAAGAAAGATATGCTCTTGGTATTCTTGCACGTAACTATGCAAGTTATGATGGGGTATTATACAAAGAATGCCGAACGGAATGCAACTCAGGTGTCTCAAAAAGGATGAAGTTGAAAAGGTGATGCAAGAGATTCATGCAGGGGCTTGTGGTTCTCATATGAACAGGATGATTCTAGCAAAGAAGATACTCAGATAAGGGTATTACTGGACAACTATGGAAAAGGATTGCATAAGGACAGTAAGATAATACCATCAGTGTCAGATCCACGAGAATCTTAATCACATGCCTTTAACAGTGCTGAATAGTTTATCATCACCTTGGCCCTTTGTAGCATGGGGAATTGATATGATAGGAGTAATAAGATCGACAACATCAAATGGGCATAAATACATAGTGGTAGCAATCGATTACTTTTCGAGATGGGTAAAGGCAAAATCTTTCAATACTCTGAAAGCAAAACAGATGGCACAGTTCATTGAGAATAGCCTTATTTGTAGATATGGGGTTCCACATAATGTCATGATAGATAATTCAAGCAGAAACAACAGAGTTGCTATAAAAGTATGGGATTGAACGCCATAAATCTTCACCTTATCGCCCTCAAGCTAATAGAGCAGTGGAAGCAACTAATAAAAATGTTAAGAAAATCCTTTCTAAGATGGTTAAAACTTATAAGGATTGGTCTGAATATCTTCCTTTTGCCTTATGGGGATATATGACTACAGCTCGAACTACCACAGGCCAAACACTGTTCTTATTGGTGTATGGTTGTGAAGCAATTTTGCCTATAGAAATTGAAATTAAATCCTTGAGAGTAGTCATGGAAGCTAAAATAACTGAGAATGAATGGGCATAGAAAAGATATGATCATCTAGTATCTCTAGATGAGAAAAGGATGGATGAAATATATCAGAGAAGGATAACAAGGGCGTTTAACAGGAAGGTTAAGCCTGGGAAGATCAAAATTGGAGATATGGTGCTGAAATAGTCTAAAGCTGTGGTGTTCGATTCGAGAGGTAAATTTAAACCGAATTGGGAAGGACCATACCTAGTCAAATCGGTCTTACCTAAAGGAGCTGCTAAGATATCAGATCTTGAAAGGAATGAGTTTATGGAACCGGTCAATCTGAATTACCTCAAGAAGTACTGCCTTAAAAAATGAATAAAAGTAGAATAAAGAAAATAAAGTCTGCTAGCTAGAAAACCTGAAAAGGCTAGTCAGGAAAAAGTTAGGGCATTCCCATTGTTCAAAAAACCCACAAAAGGCTGACAAGCAAAAATTAGGGAAATAAATAAAAAAATAATAGTCCTGCTGATTAGAAAACCCGTAAAGGACTAGTCAGGCAAAAATTAGGGAAATAAAATGTGAGTGAAAAATATTCAGTTAGAAAATCTGTGAGGACTAGCTAATAACAGGAGTTATGTCATGTGATGTATTAAATGTACTCATTTTGGCCCTAATTAATGAATGAAATTGAAATTGAGGTTTTGTTAAACTTTGCATATCCTTCTTTATTATAAAGCATAAGTACTTGAAAGGATAACAAAACATAAGAAAGCCTAAAATTAGCTCTATGAGACCATTCTATCTAGTGATGTCTTTGTTTCTTCCTTTGCGATCCATCATACAAAGCTTGAGTCCTCTTGTACCTAGCAAATCCTGGTGGTTCTGTCTTTTGGATAACAACCCAAGTTTTGTAATCATCATCAGTAGTAACATCCGCATCCAGGTGTATGTTCCATTCAAGGGCTCTACCAGGCCACAAACTCCTAATCTTATCCAGAGAGTCTCGTCTCAAAGAAAAGCCTTCAAAGTCAGTCAGAACAGTAATGATGAACTGAGGGTGACCATATTGACGACAAAGGCATAAAGGGGTAAAAATGGAAGAGAAGTGTAGCCCGAGAATAGGAACACAGTGCTCATATAGCTCAATAGTCATGAACTTCAATCTCCACCAAGGGCAGACCCATGTAATCTCAGCATCTGAAATCTTTTTCAACCAGTCAACCCATTGGTCCATAGAACATTTTTCCTTCATTCTTAAAGGACGAGATTATAGCTGATGAGGTTGATAAGTTAAAGGATTAGGGGCTACATTAAGCAAGCTCAGCTGTAACCAAATCTAAAAAAAAATGATATAAGAATAATAAAATAAAAGCTTGTTAAGATGAAAACTTGAAAGGGTGGCTTAGGTAAAAGTTAGGGCAAGCTTGCTAAGTTGAAAATCTGAAAGGGCGGCTTAGGCAAAAATTAGGGCAAACAAATAAAATAAAAATAAAAGTTTTGGTTGCACACCTGAAGAAGAAGTAAACTGCCTGAGAAACGGTTATGAATCTTGAAACTGTCGAGCCCAATGATGGTCTCAGCAAGGATAACTGGCATATGATTAGCTCCAAGCTCTACCTATTCCAAGATACTGACAATGTGTGTATTAGCACCACCATGGTGAGAAACTAGCAAAAATTGAGCATATAAGTAGAGAGTAACTGTTCTAGTCCAAAAAGTAGTGTTCTTGTCTCGAGTCCCATAGCTGGTGATCAAAGAAGAAAGATTGATGGTCCCAGGGTTATGCATATACATATAAATATCAGTTGGGGACAAATCAAAGAATGTAAACAATTTTCCAGGAAATTGCATCTCCAAATTAGGAATGGCTATTATAGCAGTCGAGTCTAATGTGCATCCCATAATAGCAGCAAACTCTTCAATGATTGGACAAAGCTCTTGCCCATTAAACCTGAATACATGGTCTTTGATATCCTAGAACGTAGAAGTAGCATGTAGGAGAGTGTTATCAATAGTCAGGTGCTGAAGAGATTTCAGGGATTTGATATGGAAAGGTTGAAGCTTATTCCAGTCATCACCATTGAGACTTTTAAGAAATTTCTTCATTGTTTGAAGAGATGCTTGAGTCATGATGAGGGTATAGAGAATGAAGGAGAATGCCCCTTAAATGGTCTTATATAGGGAAAGAAGATGAGTTCAGGTGGGAAAAGGATTCTGCTAGCAAAGAAGGATATGGATAAGGTGATAGAATTTGAGAAGGATTAGGATAAATAGATAATTGGGAAGATAATCCATTCTTTTAATTATTTATCTATCCAATATTATTCGTCTTGGAAAAGGATTAAGATAAATGGATAATTAATTAAAAAAGATAATGTTCATGAACCATCTTTTTTAATTAGTTATTAAAAAAAATCCATTAAAGTGCAAAACACTGTTTCAGTTATATCTAACAGTGTTCGAGATAGTACATGAATAAAAACAACAGTACAATAGAGAGCAGTCAGACACAGGCACACAGAAAGTCAGGAATATAGAAGCTCTAAATCATTCATCTCGTGCTCTGGTATTAGTCCATGGGCTCCATCCTCTGGTAGGGTCATCAGGATGATGAGTGTCTGGAGATATAGCAGATGAAATCCCAGCACCATACGGATCAAAGCCCAAGTCTGCAAGCTGCCGATGAAGCATCTCATTCTCTCGCTCTAGACCACTGGAATAGCTCTGCATACACAAACAACACCATGTCATATGCATTACATGCATAACATGCATACATTTGCATTGTATCAATGAGGGCGTTTACTCACCAACTGTCTATAACCTGCATCGTAAATAATCTCTAAGATGAGGCAAGTCCATATAAATACTCGGCCTGTGTCCAGGGAATTTTTTTTGTAAAATTTTGTTAATATCAATGTCAAGTGTACAAATCCATATAAGAAATAAAGCAAATAGACTCACATGAGAAGCATCTGGTGGATAAAAGCTAGGAAGTTAAGCATCACCAAACTGTGTCTGCTGCTCAACTGGAGCTTGAATAGCAGGAGCCCAATAGAACATAGACTTGTTTGGAAGAGAGACATTGCCAAGCGTAGCACCGATAAAGGCCCCATCGTGACTAGACCCAACGTGCTGAGCAGGATGACTAGGACAGGTCTGGGCTCAGGGCTCTCAATCTCTGGAGCAATCTCAGTCTCCTCATCGGTATCAACAGGAGAGCGAACCTCCTTAAACTATAAAGAGAAGGAGTGAGTCATAGGTTGTAGAAATAGAAGCTGAAATAATGTCAAATTACCTCATCATCGTCAATAGGAACATGCTCCAGGAGGCTCTCATGGATAAACTGCTAATAATGTCGAGAATGCTCAAGGAAATCTGAGGCAGCATATCCCTGTAGTGCATCTCTCAGCTCTAAGCCCGTAAGATGCGAGCTGCAGAGCATAGAGGAGGGGACATCAGATGGAATGCGATGTCGAGAAGGGCCAGCAGACCAGCGATACACTCGCTCCCTTAGATACCACATCAAACAACCATAACTAGAGAGTAGGATCCTCATAGGCTTTAAGTAGGCTGTAGCCACCATGAAATCATATCGCTGGATGTCCTCAACACCCTCAAACCAATTAGAAGTTATCTATAATTTATGTAAATTAAATCAAATTTCTATTAAATTGTAGCATACTAATGATTTTATTTTTCCTTACCAGGTGCCACTTGACAATGTTCAACTAATCACGGTACGTCTGCAAAGTGTTCCTGTTGTTAGCAAGGCGAGAAGAACCCCATCTCATCATCAAAGGAAAGGTCCTATTAGAACTGATAGCGTTAAAGCCTTGAATCAGCCTGATCTCTATGCTCCAGATCTGAAAAAAGAGAACACATCATAAAAAGAAAAGAAGAGCAAAACTATAGAGATCAAATGAAGGAGAACATACATGCAAGACATGCCAAAAGCCACACATCATGAAAACACCTCTACAGATAGTGTCCAATCTGTAATAAATATAAACAAGTGCAGCAGATCCCCAATCTAATGTGGCAACTCGATCCAAGTCACGAAGAGGAACCAACAAAGCAATACTGACCTCATGACTGGTCTCATAAAAGAGGGTCGTGCCTAATAATATCAAGAGGAAACACCTCGCCTTATGAATAATCTGACGAGGAGTCGAAGTAGGAAGGCATTTCAATCCCTCAACCAATGATGAAAGAAGAACGTTCTTCCGATTCTTCCATGCTGGGCTGAACCCGATCAAGTCACGCACATAATGACTCCATGCATGCTCTGGAAGACTGCAATAGTTGATGTCAAATGGAACTAGGGATCCCCCAAAGGCAATCCTGGTGATAGCAGAGAAGCTCATAAGCGAAATGGTCAGCTCACCCACATGAGTATGAAAAGTGTGGGTAGTATTCATCCATCACTCAATCAAAATGAATAAAGAGTAACGGTCAGATCAACCTTGAATAGTCAAAAGTGCAGCGATGAAATGCCTAAATCCAGAAGCCCAAATTAGATGTGTCACCTGTTCTGGCAGTCCATGAAACAATTCTCGGGCTAGATTGAAACAACTCGTGAACTTCATCAAACACTATTTTGATTTCAAAAAGAAATAATAATTAATTAATTAATCAAAGAACTTAAATTGAAGGTTTTGATTAGTTAATTAATTAATTAATTAATTGCCTTTAAAAAAAATTCTGATCGGCAATATAGATTGCCAACCGGCAATCTAGAATGCTGATTGGCATTCCAGATTGCTAGTCAGCAATCTACCATGCCGATCAACATTAACCCAATGGATCAGAAATCTGGAATTCTGACCAAAATTCCAGACATCTGATCCTCTATTCTGACAACCCAGGAGTCAAATTTCATATTTTCAGAGTTAATTTCAATTTGTCATGCGTTTTCATATTAATTTCTGACTAATATACATATCAATGTCAATTTCTACTCTGCAACTAACTCTAATTACTGTTTATACATGTAATATTTTTACAGAAATAAACAAAAGCAAGAAAAGTTACCTAATTAGCCACATCTCTGCACTTATAGGTATGTAAATGAATCAAGGGAAAGATAGCTGAGTCTTCTCGAAGTTCAAGATTTTGCTGAGGAAAATGAAGAGGTAAAATCCTCTAACATTCTGAAGCCTCAGCTCCTTCATGTTGTCTGCATGATAAGGAGGCCATAGGATCAGACGGATTGTAAATCGGACAACAGATGGTGAAGAAATCAAGAAAAGAAAAATCAAGATCAAGTGAAAAAAGAAGAAGAAGAAAAGAATGTGAAGAGAAGTGAAGTGATCGGCAAAAGGGAAAAAATATATAAAATGGAGAATATCCATTTTAATCCTTTCAATTTATTTACTTTTTATCTATCTTTTTTTCTTGCAATTTGGTCCATAATTGCATTCTGATTAGGAACATGTTCCTAATTAAATCATGACATTCGTCAAATTAATAATTCATTGAATTATTAAGACTGTATAATCAATCTATGACCCTGAATCTTCTGTCAAACACAGATTACAGAACAAGATTACAGAACTCATTTTTTGCATTTTACATGCATGATTTCAATCAAAGGTTTCATATGCTGTGCAGTAGCTATGATATGAATTTCAAATCATTATGTTATGTGCTGCACAGTAGTCATAACCTTCATTATGTTAAGTACTGCACAACAGTTATGACATAAAATTTCAAATTCCTCATTGCTAGACGTTCCATAGGAACTATAGCAAGTTTTCAATTCAATTACACTAGATGTCCCACAGGGAATATAGTGTTCATCGTTAGACGTCCCACAAGGAATATAACGATATTTCAATTCAAGACTATACGACTGAGTGTAGTCGGCATGGTACGATTGAGTGCAATGTATCCTTAATTGATTATACGACCGAGTATAATCGGTATCATACGACCAAGTATGATGTAATTTATTTCAATTCATCTACACTAGACGTCCCACAGGGAATATAGTGTGCATCGTTAGATGTCCCACAGGGAATATAACGATATTTCAATTTAAGACTATACGACTGAGTGTAGTCGACATTGTACGATCGAGTGCAATGTATCTTCAATCGATTATACGACCGAGTATAATCATCATCACACGACCGAGTGCGATGCCTTTTTTCAAATCAGACTATACGATCGAGTGTAGTTGGCATTGTATGACCGAGTGCAATATATCTTTAATCGATTATACGATCGAGTATAATTAGTATCACACAACCGAGTGTGATGCCTTTTTTCAAATTAGACTATATGACTGAGTGTAGTTGGCATTGTACGACCGAGTGCAATGTATCTTTAATCGATTATACAACTAAGTATAATCAACATCACACGACCGAGTGTGATGCCTTTTTTCAAATCAGACTATACGACCGAGTGTAGTCGACATTGTACGACCAAGTGCAATGTATCTTTAATCGATTATACGATCGAGTATCTCATGTGATGCCTTTTTTCAAAATAGACTATACGACCAAGTGTAGTCGCCATTGTACGACCGAGTACAATGTATCCTCAATCGATTATACGACTGAGTATAATCGATATCATACGACCGAGTATGATTTAATTTTTTCAATTCAACTACACTAGACGTCCCACAGGGAATATAGTGTGCATCTTTAGACGTCCCACAAGGAATATAACAAAATTCATCATTGCTAGACGTTCCACAGGAACTATATCAAGTTTTCAACTTATCATCGCTAAACGTCCCACAGGGAATATAGTGAAACTCATTTGCACAAAGTTCACTAGACGTTCCATAGGAAATATAGTGCAACTTATCAAACACTACACCTTGCTCAATAATTTAAGCATTAATCTATCACTTAGGATACAATCGAGTGTCCTAATTTCTTTCTTTCGAAATTATGTGCTTCTATTGCTTTGTCGCAACTTGTCAAGCAAACAGAGACAAAGGGGGGCAACTGTAAGCACCCAATTTCAGGATGCAATTGTGCACAATTACGACGTAAGCCCCTATGATGAAATTTATTCAAAAATTGAACTTGATTGTTGATTTTCTGGATTTTAGGGACTAAATTGAACATTTTTTTAGGATTCGATTGCATATAAGTCATTTTTTCAGGGGTCTTTTGGTAATTAAAAAAATTATTTTTTAGGATCAACATTAGTGTAATGCCGACTAGCATTACACAATGCTGACCGGCATTGTGTAATGCCGATCGACATTAGACAATGCTGATCGACATTATACAATGCCGGACGATATTGCATAGTGCCGATGCGTAATAATTCCTTTTCTTTGACTTTTTCGCGTATTTTTCATTATTTTTATCAAATTTTTTAGTGTTTTGATTGGTTGAAAATTCAAATTTTTATCTGATGAGTTTTAAAAAAAAAGAAACGCAGAGGATATTTTTTTTTAAAATTAAAACAAACGCTATTTGATCTGATCTGATTATATAGGTCTGTTCCTCCTTTGGAGGAAGTTCAGTACACGCAGACTCTGCATTTAAAAGTGAAGTCTGCATGTGTGTAGGAGAAAAGAGGTTTTTTTTTGGCTGGAGGCTGGGCTGAAGGATTTTTACAGACGAAAAATAGAAAAAAGCTTTGATTTTCTCTGTTCTTTAAAAACCCTAATTTTGCAGTTCATTGGAGGAAGATGATACAACGATTTTTTAGTCTCAGTACATAATCAAATCAACACTGAGTCAATTTCATCGGTGAAAATCCTAATCTGAGGAGCCGAAAAGGGCATATGCACAATATTCATTTTTTCTTTCTTCTCTTATGTGATTTTTTTCATTTTGTTAATTGTTTTATTATTTAATTTCACTACTAATTTGATTGTTTTTTTTTATGGATTGAGGAGGAGGATGCCGCCTGTGTTTAAGATCCATGAAATACCATGGATGAACCTGTACTGTTTTAATAATAGTTCTTAGGATTTTAATTATTGTTCTGCATTTTGGTATCTTGTGTAATTTATTTTAATTTTTGGGTGTATAATTATATAATTTTAATTATGTACATAGTTTGTAATAGCCCCAGTAGTGGGAACAGTGAAAGATTTAAATTTATGTACTTTAAAATTAATTAGTAATTAGGTTCAATTGGGCAAAAATTAATTAAAAGTAATGGTGGCTTTAGTTAAATTAGGGTTTGCATGTAATTAATTTAGGGTTTTTTTAGAAAATCAGTGTAATGTTTGTTTGATTTATTTTTTTTTGTGTTTTGTTTTTTTAGGCTTGTTTTTTTATGTTTTGGGCCTCAAGCCCACGTTTAGGTCTAACCCACTTAATAAATAGGCTTAAAAAAATGATTTAGGTTTTTTAAATAATTAAAATCAACTTAGGCCCAATAGGTTAATTAGATTTTAGGCCCGCTTAGTTAATTAAAATTGTTTAGACTTAGCTCAGCCCATTTAATTGCATTTCTTTTGAAATAAATAGACCTAGGCCCACATTTCATTTAAAATAAAACCAGATTAAGACTTAGGCCCACTAATTTAATTTCTTCTTTAAAATTGAATAGGCTTAAGCCCATATCTTAGAAAGACTAAAAAAATAGATTTAGGCTCATTAATTAATAAAATGTAGGCCCACTTTTATTCTATTTCACTTGTAAATAAAATGTAGATTTAGTTAAATAAAATTAACATAGTTTAGACTTAAGGAAAACGTGATCTTGAGTGCATTTTTTCTTGTAATTTTATTGACTTGTTTCCTTTTTAGGTAGATAGATGTTAATTAGGGTTTGGTAAAATTGCATGTAATTAAAGGATGAAATAATCATTTATAAAATTATTCTCAATGAACATGAGACTAAGAGAAGTTAGTATTCTGTATCCAAAATCTCCTGGTTGTGGTGCTAATTTTCTTTTAGAGAATCGAGTACCACCAATCAAATTGTCCTAGTTATTGCCCTGGGTGGCGACTCCTCATCTCTACGCCATGTCTTTGTGATAGTGGTTAGTGTGTTCTTTAAGGCCTTGGGCCTAAACAATGTCGCGGTTGCTAAAATCTTGGACGCGCGCTAAACCCCGTCGTCTACGCTTGCCTTTCTTATATTACTCAGTATGGATATCGCCAAAGGTTTTATGTTGATACTCTTACTCATTTCTGAGCATTGGAGTAAATTATGCTTGCTCTTTTTTCTATTCTCCTCTTAGTATTCCCTTGCCTTTCTCGTATTACTCAGTATGGATATCGTTAAGGGAGTTTGTACTCATACTCATTTCTAAGCATTGGAGCAGATTATATGCACATTTATTATTCAACAGACTGAAAAGATACTTTGAAATTCAAGCAATTTATGCTTCATGTCCACATTTTGCATTTTCTTCCCCTCGTTTAGGTGCAAAGCAAGCATTAGATTGATTAGAGTTTATAAACTCTCAGCATAAAACTGTTAACTAATCATCTGAATTCTGTGAGGCTAGTAAAAGAAAGCCACTATGATCAAAAGTCATGAGATAGGCTTTTTGCACATGTTCTCGTGAAGTTGATGAATTTACTTTCAATTTATGAATTTTATGATTGAGATGGTTCTTTATTATAGAATATAAGGAATAGAGTTGTACTACTTCCCTTTGGTATTTGCACAAGGTGAGGTTTTAACGAGTGATTGGCATTTGCTATCTTGCCCATTCCTATTGATGTATGAGTTCCTTTTCCCTTTTTTGTTCTCTTTTATTTTCCCTGCACAAAATACCATAAGTTAGTATGACCTATTTGTTAGTGAAAAAAATTATCAGAATGCAATGTTATTCTTTTGCATTCTTCCCTTTCATTATGGTGATAATGTCTCCGATCACAGGGTCATGATGCTCAACCATCGAAGTTATGGCTTTATCCCATTGATGCTATGGTAGAGGGCTTCATTTCTCTTCCCAACATTTCCTACAAAAGAAGAGATTTAGGAGTTAGAGGTTTTTATTTCATAATCAAAGAAGTTTTCAGAGTGCATCCATCTTAAGTTTTAAGTGCATTCTTCCTCAGCATATTGAATCTGAGGAGCTTGAGCATCCTATCTAGCTTTTTGAAGTTTCCAGGATAATGCTTCTTGGTAGTGTCACTCCTCTTATTTTCATTCTTTCAGATGTTTCACATGCGAATACTCTGACTACTTTCCTATTCTTCCAACACTAATTTCAAATGTTAGTAGTAGAGTATTTGCACAATCTTGTCTAGGCTCAAAGACTTTTATTATACAAAACAAGTATTTCCTAAAAATGTATGCAAGTGTATGCATGCTATGTATAATGTGCATGATCCTAATGGGTCTCCTGTTTGGAACAGAGCCACTCATCAATAGCCTATCAGTTTGAGCATTAAATGATTCACTGTTGGTACTTTTGATATTGAAGCTTTCAATACGATTCATCAGACTGATTACTAGGCTAACAAGTAGGGTCCATGGCTTTACAATAGAGCTTGTGATTGACCGATGCACTGTTGAAATTTTCTTTTTGTTACTATTTTTGCTATATAATGATTGATGTATTAGCTCTTACACTTCAGCATCCATCTTCGCTCTTTGAATGTAGACACAATTTATCTCCTGATTTGTATTTTGCCCCCAATTCCATTATGGATTCATTCATGTATTCTAGCAGTCTTTTTTCATTTTTATGTGCAAGAGACCTAGTTCGTTCACTGTTTTTGTTGATCCTTTGACTTATTAACACTATTAGTTGCAATCTCATGCATTGGAGATGTAGAGGAATGGGCAAACTGACCGAAGCGAATTCTTAATGATGAATTCAACTAGACTTGCACTTTGAAGAACTCTTGAGCATAATATGAAGCTTGATATTGATGCAATGATTAATGATAGTTATAGGACAAGACTTGCAATGCAAGTTATTGAGCCATTTGAATTCTCAAGGTATAAGGGGACCCTAGGCTTATAAGGAAAATTACAAAGGAAACATAACTAAAATAGTGATCTCATAGCTTTGATTTTAGCTTTCATTATGTAATGTCTTTCCATTTAGATACTTATGCAATATGATAAAGACGAATATGTGATATTTGACAAAAATCTCCAATTCAATTTTACTCATTCATTAGGGCCAAAATGAGAACATTCATCACATGACACAACTCCTATAATCAATTAATCCTGAATTTTTCTCTTTAATTTTTCACCTTACTGTTCTTTTTCTTTTTCTCTCTCTTTGTTTTTCTTATCTTTTTTATCATTCTTCTTATTTTTCCTTAGATTTTACTCTCTTTAGAGGTTATGTCATGTGATATAAGACTATTCTTTAAGTTTACATTTGTGCCTATACTGAATGAATCTAATATGCAGATGCGATCAATATCACAATGCGTAGTACCATCAGGATGCATATTACATAAGTGAGCATAA
Source organism: Mallotus nudiflorus (assembly GCA_947683625.1). Classification (NCBI taxonomy): domain Eukaryota; kingdom Viridiplantae; phylum Streptophyta; class Magnoliopsida; order Malpighiales; family Euphorbiaceae; genus Mallotus; species Mallotus nudiflorus. The sequence goes on from CANTUR010000099.1 coordinate 1,940,665, forward strand.
TCAAAATTTATATCATCGATCATAAGTTTTTTTCAAAGAAGACAATAAGAAAATTTATTTCCTATTTTAGATGCTAAGGATGCTAAGTTTTATGGCGGTTGTCCTTCAAGTGCTTGACATAATATCTATTCTTGCATTTCCTCATCCTTGTTGTCTTGCACTAGGTTCTTAACAATCCATTCCTTGTAGATCGTACTCCCATTCATACCAGGCATATTGACAGGTTCCTTTGCACTGAGGTAATACTTTCCATATCCTTCTTTGATGAAACTCTCATTCAGTGGTTTTGCTTTCTTTCCATCCTTCCATACTTCCACTTTATGTGTTTTGTTATCTTACTTCTTCTCATCATCAAAGTCCTTACCCCATCTTGTAGGTATAATTGACTTAAAGGGTATGTCAAAAGAAGGTGGTTTAGCCTGTAACCCATCATCATAAAGGTCCAAGAACGTCTTGCGATTCATCGTTTGCAACCTCTCCACTAGGATAGGTGACACATTTTGAACTATCATCCTAACCTGATCATTCTCTGCCAATTTATTCTTTATCATTCCCGCCTTATTCATGAACCTAGCTAGAAAATCTGAAAATGATTCATTGAGCTTCTGCTTGGTTAGCTCTAGGTCTTTTATGGACACCTTAAGCCTAGTATTATAGTCAGATTACTTTAGAAAAACAATGCACAACTCCCTCTAATCTGCTTGGATAGACTTCTCTAACCCATGATACCAATTAACAGCCATACCCTTTAAGGATAGTACAAATAGCTTAGTAACCACAGATAAAGGAGCCTTAGTGGTACTCATAATAGTTATGTATTGATTGAGATGAATCCTCGGGTCCCTAGTGCCATTGAACTTCTACAACTGTGGCATCTTAAATTTGTCAGGTAGCCTATCTTCCTCAAATTGCATCACATCACCAAAGTCAAATGGGTACCCTAGGCCTTGTCCCCTCATCAACTCCTCCATCTTAGACATCTTCTGAGTTAATGCCTTCATCTGTCTGGATTCTAGCTCTTGAACTTGCTCAAGTGATTCCTTTTTCTCTTTTTCAATCATATAACTCTCAACATCATCTAACTTAATTTCCCTAGTATTGTCATTGTTAATAGGTAATGGACCCATAGTAGGTGGGTTGGCCGCAGTGGGTGGTGCAGCAGCAACAACAGGTGGTGGCATTACTCCTGCTAGAGCTTGTTTTAATTCATCTTGCATCATTGCTCTCATATCATCCATCAATGCTCCTTTAATGTCTTCTAGGGTCCAGTTTCCTCCCTCTTATTATTCCATTCTTTTGGATTGTTCAGGTTGCATAGCTTCTAAATAGAGCGAATTAATGGGGCTTTTTCCAGTTTACTAAGGATCTCTTTTGCGATCAATTAAGGGCTTGAATCAGTTCTCACTAGTCTGCCACATTTTTGACTCCAAACACAGGAAGACTCGGATGAATCTATGATTTCTGAAAGACAAATTGTTAGTATGATGCATGTATGCATGATGCTCGTGCTATGCAACAAGTAGCAAGTAACAAGTTAGGTATACATACATCATTACAACCTTATTCCTCCCGCACACATATTCAATGGCGAATCTCTTTTCTTAGGATTTTTGGTCTTGGTGTTAATATCAACAGGGGATATCAAGGATCGACGCACATGCCAAATCTTTCAAAGTAGTAGAAGCACAGAAACAACATTTCTTGGTGTAAAAGATTAGCCCAATCTTTATTAACATAAACGGGCTTCTAAAGTATGGGCTTGGGCCTTTACAGATAGAAATACCTCATGACAACATTCATAAGCAATTTGGGTAGATCCTAGGGGAAATAACTAAGCCATTATATGAGGTTAGGGTCCGGTAAAAAGGTCAAGGTTCCCTTAGCAAGATGCCCTCCTTTAGGACTTGAATTACAAGCCAAGGTTAGAGGGGCCCGACATCCTTTACAAATTTGAGAGAAAACTACCTCCCTTAAGGACTTGGGTTACAAGCTCTAGTTAGATGAGCCTAACAATCTCTCTTGGACCGAGTTAAGGCTAAGAGTGATGGTTAGCCAATCTATAACCCCATGGAGCTAGTGGAATCATGGAATCATAAACCAACGCCATTGGTTAATAGGGACATGCAGAATGAATGGAAGCATAAAATAATAATTAATAAAATATTTCTAAACAACACAAGTAGAATCAGTATCTCTTATCCCCAGTGGAGTCACCATTGTAGACGGCGGGGTTTAGCACGCGTCCAAGATTTTAGCAACCGCGACACTGTTTGAGCTCAGGGCTCTAGAGAACACACTAACCACTATCACAAAGACGTGGCATGGAGATGAGGAGTCACCACCTAGGGTAATAACTGGGATAAATTGAAAAGGTGGTACTCAATTCCATAAAAGAAAGTTAGCACCACAACCAGGAGATTCTGGATACGGAATACCAACTTCTTTCAGTCTTGTGTTCATTTAGAATTACTTTATGAATTATTATCTTATTCTCTATTTACATGCAATTTCATATAAACCCTAAAAACAATCAACTCCAAGGCAAACTAGTCATGAAATATACAAGTAAATAATCCATTCAATATATTTCATAATCCCTAAGTTAGTCTAATCTACATGGATTTTAAATAAATGAGTTAAATCTACATGTTTTAATTTATAAGTGAACCTAAAGACCTAATTCCTTTTGATTTTAATTAAATGAACCTAAGTCTACTAATTTTAATTCTAAATATGAGCTTAAATCTAAAAATTATAAAAAAAAGCTTAAATTAAGTGGGCTAAGTCTAAATTGATTAAATTGAGTTACGTGAGCCAATGTCTAATTAACTAAATGGGCCTAAGGATATTTCTAACCTAAAATCTAATTAATTATGGACCTAAAAATATATTTTAGTTAATTAAACCTAATTAATTATTAAGTGAGATGGACTAAAAGAATTACGAAACTTAAATAAATAAATAAATCAAAGTCTAAAATGGGCTTAAGGCCCCAAAAGCACATAAAAATAATAAATAAGCCCAAAAATAAATAAAATAAATAAAAAAAATTAAATAAGATCAAACAAATAATTAAATTAATCCTTACTAAAACCCTAATTTTATTATCAAGCAACCTAAATTAATCTACTTCCTCCATTGATTTTAAATAATTACCTAATTAAAACCTAGTTTTACTAACCAATTTAATCAAAATAAACATGCAACCACACATATAATTTCACTACTCCCACTATTGGTGCTATTACATTAATTCATAAAATAATTAATAAAATAAAAAGCAATAAATAAAATAAAATAAAATAAAAAAACCCTAGAAACCGAGTTTCTACAAGGCTTTATCCATATTCTACCCCAGACTTCTCATGAATTTATCCCTCCCACATGATCACCATGCGCTTTCCTCCATAATCACCATAAAAAAATAAAATAAAATAAAATAAATGAATAAATTATAATAATAACTCAAAAGAATAAAAATAATTAATAACAAAGAAAATGAAAATAGAATAAGAAGAGGATGATGATGATTATGAGCGATTTGGGGTACTCCTCAGATTTGTATTTCATCGTTCTTGATAAGTCTTCGAATCTTCTTCTTCAAAATTCTTCAAGGATCTTGAATTAATTGATGAATCAAAAGGAATTATTGTAGAAAATAATTCAAAAAAAGAAAAAAGAATTAAAAAAACCTATTACAAAACACGTTTCTCTTTTTTCCTTCTTCTCTCGCCTCTTTCTCTTTTCTTTTTTCTTCCCTCCCCTTCTTTATATAGTGGAATTAGGAAGCCTAGCCCTAATCCTAATGTGATTATAATTCCTAAAGTATAAGATTAATACTTAAAATTATATTTAGGAATTTTAAACCAGTTAGGATTGAGTTAATTAGGAATTTTAAACCAATTAGAATTGAATTAAAAATAGAAAAGCAGAGACAGAAGAATTCAATTTTGACCAGGATTGTGTAATTCCGATCAGAATTACACAATCCGATTAGAATTAGTGTAATTCTGATTGGAATTATGTAATTCTAACCAGAATTACATAATTCCGGTCAAAATTATGGAATTTCGATAGGCATATATATATATATATATCAATTACAAAAAGACCCCTAGAAGAATTTAAATTTTACAATTAGGTCTTTAACAAATCTTGCAATTTAGTCATTGAAAACATTAAATCCTTCCTTTAAAAGTTGCATTTAAACCCTTAGAATTTTAAAGATTAAGTATCGAAGTCCTATTCATGATATTTTCATCACTGGAGTCCTTTGCTGCATCCATAGCACATCATCCCGAAATTGGTTGTCTACACTACCAGGATCATTATTTGTAAAGGAAGTTTACTTGAATCAATAAAAAATCAACCTAAAAAAAATAAAAAACCCTAATAGCATAAAAATAAAAATATAAGAAAACTCATAAACGATCAACTTCAAGGTTGAAAGGAGCTTGGATTCGACCTCCTTGAAGCTCTAGGAGTCGAATGGCATCGGCAACGTTCGATTTAGTGGTCGAAGGAGTGATCGACGGTGAGAAACTCACCTTGTTGTCGCTGTAATTCTAGGTGTTTCGGGGAGCTGCTGGTTGTCTGATGACATCAGGGAGGAAAAGGGAAGAAGGAAGAAGAGATTGGCGGCGGCTGGTGGCGGTGAGAGGCGGTCCAACGAGCTAAGGGAAGGGGCATAGTTACAGGGGAGGATCAGGACAAAATGCGGGGAGGGAAGGAGATGTACTGTGTTTTCTTTTGTTTTTCTATATATATATATATATATATATATATATAGACACACACATGTCACACACATACTAACAATAATATACACAATGTTTTTTAAATAATTTAATAATAATACAAATAATGTAAATTAATAAAAATAATAATAGAAATAATAATGCACTAAAATTAATATTATTAAAATAATACTATAAAAAAAATAACAATCAATAATGTAAATTAAATGTTTAAAATAACAAGTTTCTAAAAGTAAATATTTATGTAGAAAATATATTTTATCATAAAATAATAATTATTAATCACAAAGAATAAAATAAATAAATATGAATTTTAAATTTTATTAACATTGCATATCTCAATTTATATTTAAATAATTTAAAAAATAAGGGTCATTATAGTAGAAGAGGAGTAATGTTGTGTAAATGCTGTTTGAATGCCCCTCAGACTGTGATCACTGTAGCTCTGATCTCTTCCTTCCCAAAAAACAGGATAAGAATTTTAACTTCAAAAAAGAAGATTATATATGTAGGAGACGCGTATTGGATCAAAACCTATAGATAAATACCCAAATCAATTTATTTATAAATTAAATTTGGACTAATCACAGTGAGAAAAAAAGTTTTTTATTGAATTTTTTAGCGTCTCAACATTTCAAAATGCCAATTGGCATTGTGTAATGCCAATTGGCATTACATAATGCTGGTTGCACATTTCCAAATATACCTCTGCAAAAGTTAATTATTACAATTAAACTAAAAAAATATTCCAATTTAGTCCTTGAAATCGTGAAACTTAACACTATAGGTCAATTTTTGATTAAATTGTCATCATAGAGGCTTTCATCGCATTCATGCATAATTGATCCTAAAATTAGGTGCTTACAGTTGCCCCTCTTTGTCACAATTTGCTTGACAAATTACGACAAAGCACTAGAAGCACACAATTTCAAAGGAAAGAATTAGGGTACTTAATTGTATCCTAAGTGATAGTTTGATGCTTAAATATTATGCAATTTTTAAGCAAGATGCTATGTTTAGCATACTTCACTATATTTCCTGTAGAACGTCTAGTGAGATATATGTAAATGAGTTTCGTTTGAGAACATGCTATAGCTCATGTGGAATGTCTAACAATAATACTATAACTACTATATAGTGTCTGGTGAACTGCACTATATTCCTTTTGGGATGTCTAGTGAGATATATGCAAATGAGTTTCGCTATATTCCCTGTGGAACGTTTAGCGTTTCATGATTTGAGAACATACTATAGCTCCTGTAGAACGTCTAGTAATAATTCCATAACTATTGTATAGTGTCTGGTGAACTACACTATATCACCTTTAGGACGTCTAGTGATAATGGATTTCATTATATTCCCTGTGAGACATTTAAAAAAATATATGTAATGATTCTTGCTATATTCCCTGTGGGACATCTAGCGATTTATGATTTTTTTTTAAAAACATGTTATAGTTCCTGTGGAACGTTTAGCAATTTGTGATTTTAAATTTCGCTATATTCTCTGTGGGACGTGTAGCGATTCGTGATTTGAAAAATATGCTATAGTTCATGTGGAACGTCTAACAATGATACTATAACTACTATGTAGTGTCTAGTAGATTAAAAGATTTAAAAGTTCATGTTATAATTGCTTTGTAGCATATAATATATTGAATTTGAAATTCATGTTATGACTACTGGGCAGTGTATAACAAAATAATCTAAAATTTATGTTACAACTACTGTATAGCATATAACAAAATAGATTTAAAATTCTTGACAAAAATGATGATGCATGTAAAATGCGAAAATTGAATTATGTAATTATATTCTATATTTTGTACTTGACAAAGGATTTAGAATTTTAATATAGACTACCTATGTAATTAATAATTATGTGAATTATTAATTAATGGTATGAATTTCATGAGTTAATTATGAATGAACCAAATCGTAAGGAAGAAATTTGGGCTTAAATGCAAACAAAGTTAAAGGACCAAAGTGGACGTTTGCCACTTTAATATAAACTTTTTGTTTTGAAAATTCATTCTTCATTTCCCTCATCCCTTTCATTGCTTATCGATTATGCTGCAATCTATAATTGCTCGTAATTAGCTACAACCCTTTCATTGCTCTCTGATGATACTACAATCCATAATTGCTCGTGATTAGCCGCAATCCTTTCACTGTTTACTGATGATGCTGCAATCCATAATTGCTTACGATTAGCTACAACCCTTACATTGCTCACCTTTGATGCTACAGTCCATAACTGCTTGCAAATTGATTACAATCCTTTCATTACTTGCCTTTGATAATGTTACAGTCCATAACTGCTCGCTGATGATGCTGCAACCTATAATTGTTTGCAAATTAACTGCAATCCTTTCATTGCTTGCCTTTGATAATGCTACAGTCTATAACTGCTCGCTGATGATGCTGCAAACCATAATTGCTTGTAAATTGACTATAATCCTTTCATTGCTTGCCTTTGATAATGCTACAATCCATAACTACTTGTTGATGATACTACAACCTATATTGACTGAAATCCTTGCATTCCTCACCTTTGATAATGCTATAGTCTATAACTGCTCGTTAATGATGCTGCAACCTATAATTGCTTGCAAATTGACTGCAATCCTTTCTTTGCTCGCCTTTGATAATGCTATAGTCCATAACTGCTCATTGATGATGCACAATCCTTTCATTGACTATTGATGATTTTGATTAACTATAACTCTTTCATTGCTCGCCCTTACTACTGCAATCCATAACTGCTCATAATTTTTGGTTGTTTGAGTCAAATGCTTTGAACTCTTTCTGCTGATTGATTAGCATTTTTGCTAACTGACTTTAAATTTATTGTGTTGATTGATTAGAATTTCTCTACTGACTAATTTCAATTATGCTGTATTAACCATCTCTATAAGTTGGGTGCACTTCCTTTTGGATTTACAATTCTTACAGACTTGTTGAAGTTAGTTTCAATCATGATGAATGTACAAAAGTACATTATAATGTTAAAAATTTATAAGAAAATTCATTACTTTTTCATGAGATAGTGTGCACTCAACGAATCTCACTATTTTTTATTTTCATGACTATCATTTATTTGTCATTTGTAAAGGTCAGAGGCATCATTAACCATCTTATACTGAGAGCATATCTTTTACCAAGTGAAGAGCTTGCTTCCATACCTAATTTTATGGAGAATTTGCTAAACAAAAATTATGAAAATTGAGCATAAAAAGATCAAATTCTAAGTATCAAAATAGTCTTTGAGTTATTTTTGTGCTTTCTTTCCTTATCCGAGTATTCCCCCACCTATCTCATATTACTCAACGTGGATACCATTGGAAAGGTCCTTTGGATATTCATACTCATATAGAGCGTTGGAGTAAATAGAGTAATTTTTGGCATGGTCCTCTTTTAGTATTCCCCTGCCTTTCTCGTATTACTCAGTGTGGATACCACTAGAGGTTCACGTTGATACTCTTACTCATTTCTAAGCATTGGAGTACATTATGCTTGCTCTTATTTTGATTCTTCTCTTAGTATTCCCCCACATTTCTTGCATTAATCAGTGATGATATCATCAAGGGATTTTATACTTGTACCTATTTCTGAGAATTGGAGTAAATTATATGCACATTTATCATTTGAAAGACTAAAATGATACTTTGAAATTCAAGCAATTTATGCTTCATGTCCACAGATTTTGTTTTTGTGCATTCTTTCCCTCGTTTGGGTGCAAAGAAAACATTAGATTGATTAGAGTTTATAAACTCTCAACACAAAACTGCTAACTAATCATCTAGATTCCATAAAGCTAATAAAAAAGAGCCATTATGATCAAAGGTCATGAGATAGGCTTTTCGCACATGATCTCATGAAGTGGATGAATTTACTTTCAATTTTTGAATTTTATTACAGAATTTAAGGAAAGAGAGTTATGTTACTTTCCTTTTTATTATCTTAATGAGTGTTTAGTATTTGCTATATGGCCCAGTCTTATTGATGTATCGATTCCTTTCCCCTTCTTTATTCTCTTTTATTTTTTCCCTGCACTAAATACCATAAGTTAGTATGGTCTATTCGTAAGCTACTAAATTTTGTCAAAATGCAATTTTATTCTTTTGCATTCTTCCCTTTTGATTATGGTGATGATGTCTCTGACCATGAAGGTCATGATACTCCACCATTGAAGTTATGGCTTTAGGCTGCATTTGTATTTCTGCCATTCCATTTATGCTATGGTAAAGGGCTTCATTCCTCTTCTTGATATCTCTTACAAAAATGGTTCAGGAGTTAGAGATCTTATTTCATGATCAAACAATTTTTCAGAGTGCGTTCATATTAGGTTTTGAGTGCATTCTCCCTTTTTAGGGCCGATGAATGTATTGTTGACATGTTGGACCTTCTTATCACCATATTCCATTCCCTACACTGGTCTAACTATTATGGAGAGATATTCCAGATGATGCTCCAGATGAGACTATGGAGATGGATGTTGAATCTGAGGAGCTTGAACATCATATCTAGTCTCTTGAGGTTGCCAGGATGATGCTTTTACAAGTATCATTATTGATGATATTCCTTTACTGGATGGGCCCATTAGGCTCCTAAGGTCTAAAGTCTCATTGAGTATCAGGTTCACCTTATTAGTGCTAACTTTTTCCTTTCAAATGCTTCACATGTGCACATTCTGATTACCTTTCTACATTCTTACAAAACTAATTTTGAATAGTAGTAGTAGAGTATTTACACAATCTTGCCTAGGCTCAAAGACTTTATTATGCAAAGCAAGTATTTCACAATATATGTATGTAAGTGTATGCATGTTAAGTATGGCATGCATGATCTTAATAGGTCTCCTATTTGAAACAGAGCTATATTGCTAATCTTGGAGTGTAAGAATAAGGTGCCTTATCAATAGCCTATAGGTTTGAGCATTGAATGCCTTGTTGTTAGTACTTCTGATGTTAGAGCTTCTGATATAGCTTGTCCAATGGATGACCGGCTGATGTTGTATTGATGAATTATTGGTTATTGCTTACGATTTACTTCTTTTTGCCCTCAGAACTCTTATACTACAATGTTCCATTTTTGCTCTTTGAATGCAGACTTATTGTTCTGCAATTTGCCCCTAGAGCTACATTTGGTCACCCAGTTTCATTCTGAATTCATTCATGCTATTCTAGTAGTCTTTTTTTTTTCATTTTCATGTGCAAGAGACCCAGTTCGTTCACTGTTGTTATTGATCCTTTAACTTACTAACCATATTAGTTGCAATCTCATGCATTAAAGGTGTAGAGGAGTGGGCAAACTAACTGAAGCGATTTCTTAATATTGAAATCAACTGGACTTGCACTTCAAAGGAATCTTGAGTAGAATATGAGGCTTGATGTTAATGCAATGATTGATGATAGTTATAAGGCCAGAGTTGCAACGTAAATTATTAAGTCACCTGAATTCCTAAGGTACAAGAGGACACTAAGCTTATAGATAAAATCATAAAGGGGTGGCAAAAAAGAAAACATAACTAAAATAATGATCTAATAGCTCTGATTTAGCTTTCATTATGTATTGTCTTTCCATTCAGTTACTTATGTAGTAAGATAAAAATGAATATGCAGTATTTGAACAAAAATTTCATATTCAATGTTACTCATTCATTAGTGTAAAAATGAGAACATTTATTACATCATATGATACAACTCATATTATCAGTTAGTCCTCAATTTTTTTCTCTCTAATTTTTACCTCACTGTTCTTTTTTCTTTTTCTTTTTTTTATTCTTTTTATTTTTTCCTCAAATTTCCTATATTCGAAAGTTACATCATGTGATATATGGATGTTCTTTGAATGTGCATTTGTGCCCATGCTAAATGAATATAATTGAATTGAATTTATGTTAAGCATGCAGATGCGATCAATATCATAATGAACAATACCATTAGGATGTACATTACATAAGTAAGCATGATGATAATTCATAGCATAGATTACTAAAATAAAATAGGTTCTAAAGAAACTAAAGTTTTATTCAAAGAAGACAATAAGAAAATTTATTTTCTATTCTAGATGCTAAAAATGCTAGGTCTCAAGGTGGTTGTCCTTCAGGTGGTTAATATAACAGCTATTCTTGCATCTTTTTTCCAACTATCGTTATGACTTCATCTTTTTGTACCTCAACACTGCATTTTTCTTTCTTGTCTAGCCACTTCTCATCATCAAACTCAGCACCCCATCTTGTAGGCATAATAGATTAGAAGGGTATATCAAAAGAAGGTGGTTTAGTGTAATACACCTTATAGTTAAACTTGCCTAAAGGCTAACCCAATAAGTCTTCTGCTCTTTCCAGGTCTTTAGGGGCATTAGGAGATTTCTCATTGGTTTTAAGGTGTAGGTCCTTAAAGGAGCTTAACACTTCTTCCTCACTAACTCTTGAGTTGATTATTATGGTAGCTGTGGGTGGTGCATTTTGGTAGTTTGGGGAAGGATTATTTCCAGTGCTTGGGTTTTCGGAGTTTGTGATCTTTTCAAAGTCTATAAGGTTTTGGATTTCATGTTTGAGGCGGATGCAGTTATCCGTGGAGTGTTGGAGGTTTTGATAGAATTGACAATGCTTGTTTGGGTTATAGCCTAAGGTGTTTGGGTTTGGTGGGTTTGGATTAGGTAAAGGTTGAAGTAAGCCCTTTTGCATTAGGCGCTCTAGGACTTTTGAAAAAGATTGGTTAAAATTGGAGAATCTCCTTGGTTGTTGAATAGCATGCACTTCCATAATTCGATCAATGCTTCCTTGATGTGTGCCCCCAGTTGGGTAGTTTCTTGCTCTGGTGCTTTTAGCAATCTTCTTTTTCTCATTCTCAATATCCTCAGTTTACAACCCATCATCATAAAGGTCTACAAATGTCTTAGGATTCATCATCTGTAACCTCTTAACCAGATTAGGTGACACATTTCGAACAATCATCCTAACCTGATCCTTTTTAGCTAGCTTTTTTTTCATTAATCGTGCCTTATTCATGAATCTAGTCAAGAAATCAGAAAAGGATTCATTTGATTTTTGCTTAGTCAGTTCCAAATCCCTGATGGACACTTCCAATCTAGTGTTATAATCATACTATTTCAAAAAAGTAGTACATAGTTCTTTCTAGTAAGCCCCGATAAACTTTTCTAACCCATGATACCAGTTTACAACCATTCCCTCTAAAGATAGTACAAATAACCTAGTGATCATTACTAATGGGGCCTTAGTAGTGCTCATAGTTGTTGTGTACTAACTGAGATGAATTCTAGGATCTCCAGTTCCATCAAACTTCTATAGTTAAGGCATTTTGAACTTCTCAGATAGCTCATTATCCTCTGTTAGCAGCATATCATCAAAGTCAAATGAATATCCCATGCCTTGTCCTTTAATCAGCTCTTTCATCTTAGACATTTTCTAGGTTAGTGCTTGCATCTGCTTGGACTCATGGTCTTGTACCAATTCAAGTGATTCTCTTTTTGCCTTTTCTATCATGTATTTCTCAACATCCTTAAGCTTCACATCAATAACAGGTGGGTTTAGCGAGCGCCTAAGATTTTAGCAGTCGTGATACTGTTTGAGTTTGAGACTCTAGAGAACACACTAACCATTATCACAAAGACATGGTATGGAGATGAGAAGTCGCCACCCAGGGTAATAACTAAGACAAATAAAAATGGTGGTACTTAATTCTCTAAAAGAAAGCTAGCACCATAACTAGGAGATTTTGGATACGGAATACCAACTTCTTTCAGTCTTATGTTCATTTTGAATTAATTTATAAATTACTATTTTATCCTCTATTTACATGCAATTTCATATAAACTCTTATTTCAAATAATTAACTCCAGGCAAACTAGTCATTAAAATACATGTAAATAATACATTTATTCATAATCCCTAAGTTAGTCTAATCTACATTGATTTTAATTAAATGAGCTAAATCTACATGATTTAATTTACAAGTGAGCCTAAAGACTAATGAGCCTAATTACTATTTAATTTTAATTAAGTGAACCTAAGTATACTTATTTTAATTCTAAAAGTGGGCCAAATTCTACAAATTGTGAAATATTTAAATTAGTGGGCCTAATTCTACATGTTTTAATTTTAAAGTGATATTAAATATGCAAGTTATGGAAAAAGATTTTATTTAATGGGCTAAGTCTAAATTTTAAATTAAATTAGGTGGGCCTATATCTAATTAACTAAATGGGCCTAAGTTATCTCTAACTTAAATCTAGTTAATTATGGGCCTAAAATACATTTCAATTGAAATCTAGACCTATTAAATGAGATGGGTTAATAAGAACTACTTAAACTTAAAATTATTTAAATGGGTTAGAGCCTAGTATGGGTCTAGGGCTCAAAATATATAAAAAGAATAAACAAGACCAAAAACACAAAAAAAATCAAAACAAACAAATTAAAAAGATCAACCATGCAATTAAATTATTTCTTCTAAAAAAACCCTAATTTTAATTAATATGCAACCTAAATTAATTTTCTTGCTCTATTGATTTTAATTAGGGCTTACCAAATTGAACCTAATTTACTAATTAATTTTTAAGAACAAGAGAACTAAATTTTCATTATTCCTACTATCGGGGCTATTATAAAATCTGCCAAAATAATAAAGAAAATAAAATTAAAATACAACCCTTAAGAAGACAAATTAAACAAATTCAAACCTAAAAAAATACAATAAAATAAACTAAACTAAATAGGGAAAAATAAAATTAAATTAGGATCTTGACTCTTGGCTTTCATTCATGGATTCTCCGTGAGTTTCCTTAGTTCAATTATGTATTTATCACCAGAATCATGAAACAAAAAGAATCAAAAAAAGAAAATAAGCTTATAATTAATGAACAAAGCAAACAAAATAATGAAAATAAAATCTGAATAAAAAACATAGAAATAATAAAATAAAAAATAATAAAAAGAAAATAATGATGTAAAAGAAAGAACTAATAAAAAGAAAGGAGTAGAAGAGGAGTAATGTTATGTAGATATTGTTTAAATGCCCCTTAGATTGAGATTTCACCATTTTGAGAAAAGACTCTACGCTTTCTTGATTTTTGGACTTTTAAAAGAACACACTTTTTTTTTCTTTTTTTTGAAAAAGGGGTTTTGAAAATGATAGTATCAGGTTAGGTCTTCTCTTTTTTTCTTAATCAACCTTTATTGCAGTAGTTGATTAGGGTTTTTTTCTTTCTTTTTTACCTAGTTCCATCGTCCTCTCCTTTTTTTCTTTTTTGCCAATCTTTTCTTTTTATATCCCATTCCTCAACTAATCACTTACGTTATCATAGTAGCTCTGATCTCTCCCTTCCCAAAAAACAGGATAAGAGTTTTAACTTAAAAAAAGAAGATTATATATGTAAGAGATGCGTATTGGATCGAACCCTATAGATAAATACTCAATTCAATTTATTTATAAATTAAGTTTGGACCAATCATAGTGAGAAAAAAGATTTTTACTAAACTTTATAGCACCTTGGCGTTCCAAAATGTCAACTGACATTGTGTAATGCCGATTGGCATTACATAATACTGATCGACAATGTCGATTGGTATTACGTAATGCCGATCGACATTGTGCTGATTGACATTATGGAATGCCGATGATATTACATAATACTGGTTGCACATTTCTAAATATACCCCTGCAAAAGTCAATTATTTACAATTAAACTTAAAAAACATTGCGATTTAGTCCTTGAAATCATGAAACTTAAAACTAGAGGTAAATTTTTGATTAAATTGTCATCATAGAGGCTTTCATTGCATTCATGCACAATTGCATCCTGAAATTAGGTGCTTACAGATTCCTTCTCCTTCCTTCTTTCTTTTTTTTTCTTTTTCCTTCTTTCTCTTTTTTTTTCTTTTTCTTCTTTTTCCCGTGCTCACATTTATTCAAGAATGGACAATGAGAGGACTCCTCTTGTGCTTGAATGGGATCATATTCTGCCTCCTCCTAGCATGCCTCACAACTTCGGATTGATTAAGGGAAATCAAATTCCTTTCCTAGCGGATTTGAAATCCCACATTTGCTACGTTATGACTGGAGAGGTTAGTGTTCAGATCTTCTTATTTTTTCTATAATTTATATCAGGTTAGCATTTATTTATGATAGTTCACCATTTAGGATTAAAAATAAGGCAAATTATGATCGAATTTTATGGATTTAATCAAAATTGGAAAGTTGTCCCACCATTCTTCACTTTGCAGAGGCATTTGCCTCTATGATGAGGTGATTTGCCTTTGGGTAGGAACTGGTCATCACCTCTTTCACAGAGGTGATTACCACAGTGATGAGATGATCACCTTATTACTGTGGCACCACACCTCTATGACAGGGTGATTAGCTTCTTTTCTATTCAAATTTTATTTTTATTATTTTTTCTTTTCTTTCCTCAGAGAAACAACAAAAATTCAACTGTAATTTATTTCAACTTCCCTGATTTCTTATAGGTTGATGCTCAGACATTCAAGGGCACAGAAAGCTTCCATGGGGCCTATGTCTTCTTCAATGACTTGACAGAAGGTCAAAAGGACCGGCTCTAGGAGATCGAGTTTGATAATTTTATTATCGCACTTCCTGTGGAGTAGAGTCAGACTGAATATACTCCTCTATATACTGATGGAGCAGTGGTTCAAGATGACTTATACTTTTCACCTCTGCTTTGGAGAGCTCATGCTAGATCCCATTTCCTTTGCACCCATCACCAGGATAGCATGTGCCAGGGATCTCGTCCCTCTCGATGCTAGTTTGCATCAGCTGACTCTTGAGAAAGCTACTTTCATCTAGCGTCTTCTTAGTATGGTCCTGGACATGAAGGGATCGTACACCACCAAGCTTGATTCAATTTAGAGCTTCTATACCTAGGAGAGGATCGTAGAGATAGTCACCCCATGCAAGATGGATCAGGTTATGCATGCTTTCTTAGTTTATCTGCTTGGTACCACTCTTTTTATTGACATTGCCAGTTTCATTGACCTGATTGGGGCAGCTATGCCTTGGCTTATTTTTATAAGAGCATGGACGATCTGGTGCATGGAGCCAAGAGATTCTATGGCTTTTGGCACACCATTCTGGTAAGCTTCATCTTCTTTCTTAACCAATTCATTTCTATTATCGCTTATTGAACATCTTATTAATGCTGCTTCTTTTACAAGTTTAGGTGATGGAGTTAAAGTTGCTCATTAGGGTGACTCATGTTGTGGATGAGCTTTTGGCCATCTGGAGATAGGGTGCTAGCCATGTCTTGAAGAAGAACCTAACTCAAGTTCATATCCATCAGCTGTACCTGAACTCATAAAGATCCATACAGAGAGGGGACCTTGGCTATGGCTGAGTAGATGATACCTCATACCATTTCTTCCTCCAAGATCAATGCTGGTAGCTTTGCTCACACTCCTAATATGCTTGTTCATTACTAGGTTCCTCTTGGATAGCTATCTCATTAGTTCCTGACTTTGGATGATGAGCTCACACTTGCTTGCATCCTAGGGGGCGCTACTCATGTAAGTTCACCTTTAACCTACACCTTAGGTCATTCTCAATGCATTTGTTAGTCTCTAACATCCTACTAATGATATAGATTTCCTTAAGCCAAAGGCTATATATGTATCGCATGATCAAGGCTTAAAGGGATCATATGATGGCTGTCACCTAGTAATAGAGGGTAAAGATCTCTTCTACGTCTATATGTATGCATACCTGTATGAGTTATTGACTTGAATTTTGTTTTGGATAGGATAATGATGCAGCTAGTTATGCTAGGATCATTACTCTTGAGTGACAAATTATGATGCTCTAGATTGATGAGTATAGTAGTGATGAGAAGACTGGAGGAGGTGACAGCTCTGGAGGTGACCCCAAGGGCAAAAAATCTAATGTTTAGACTAGGGATAGTTGAGATAGGCCCTAGATATAGTTAATAGTTTGTTGTTTTGGGAATTTTTAGAACTTTGCATTTCATTTTTTTGTTTTGGCTGAATGTTTGTATGATTACATTTCCTCTGCTATTTAATTCATTCATTTGCATTAATATGAGTACACTTGAACATTATAGCTTCTCATTCACAGCTAAAATCAAGTAATTCTGCTTCAACCATGTCTGTTCCTATATTGAAGTGGTGATTGCCACTTTACCACCTACTGAAGAGGCGATCGCCTCTTAGCAATGAGGCACTCTTTAGTTTGTGACCGACTTAAGTTTTTAAATCTGATTTAAGAACTCCTTCTCCTCCTAAAATGCCCCAAAACATATTTTGAATATCTAAACATCACCCAAAACTTGCATTATGACTGAAAGATGCCTCAAAAACTTGCAAACTATCCTGAAGAGCTTGGATGGCAACTCTTGGGCAAGATTGGAGCCCTTTCACTAGTCCTCTTTCAAATCTCTTCATGCAAGGAAAATCAACTTCTCATTTCTTCATGTTGTATCTCAGTTTTGGGATCTTTATAAACACATCTTCTGGTTTAGCATAATAGAAATCTGCCCTTTGCTCGAAGAATTTGAAGCTATCCTTAGCTATAGCTTGGATTCAACTTGTCAACTTACAATTCCTATCCTTGAAGTCTCGTATCTGCATTCCATTCAGTATCAAATGTGTCAGATGTTTAACATTCCACCTCAACTTTCATCGCAGTATATTCTCGGTTCAAAGGTTAATTTGGAGTCATTTCTTAACATCATTATGGGTGTAGATAGAGGTAAGGTCTATTAGCCCTGGATAATGGCTCTCTACTTGTATGCTCAATTCTTGCTCGTCTCTACTTCTGGCAATTATGATGCCGAAATCCTTCACATCTTAGACCAAGTAGAGAATAGATCTAATCCTTTCCCCTCATCTTGGCAGAGGCTATTATTAACTTGGATAACCTTTTATCCAATCGACGATTCTCGAGAAGCCCATTCTTGTTGGAGGTAATTCTTTCTTTCCATTATCACCCTTTATTTTCTTGGCATTTTTTGTTTATTCATTGCTTTCATAGATGTGGCCTTACGAGAAGCTAGGGTTGCTTGAGCCTTCTCCAGACATTATACATTAAAGGGCCAAACATTACCAAACCAGGAAGCTGTACCCTATCCTCGAAGATATCTAAAGCTAGTTGTCAATATTCCTTAATACTCTAATTTGCTAGATGTGTCCATAGTGGAGATTATAATTCATGACTATTATATCATTGTCAGACCCAAACTAGGAGTCATGACCGGCGCTAGGGAACGAGAATTCTTTCGAATCCGGAACCCGTAGCAAGCCTAAGAAAATAAAATCATACAATAAATAAATAAAAGTACGATCGAATTAAAATTTTTCCGAATCAATATATAAAATAAATACTCCAAATCCTTTTATAAATGAATACATATTCGTACAATGTTCAAATATAAATTCTCAGAGTATTTAATATCCAAAAAAAATAATACACTTCCAAAAATTATAACACTACTACTGCAGTTTCTAGAATACAATTCAAAGTTCAGAATATACATTTGCATAAAATAGCCGGGACTGAAGAACACCGGCGAGGAACTCTACAACTAAGGTCTAACGATATGGGATCTCTTAAAAAAAATAATTGAGGGGGGTCAGACCTCACTGAGTGAATTATTATACTATATATACATGCAAACTAAACCATAACAATCAGGCATTCTTATATATATATATGTATATACACACATTTCACACGAATGCCAAACTCTGCTTTTATAAATATACTACATGTAGAAAATGTTTGATTAAATTCATGAAGGATCCATAGAACCCTAATAATAACAACCTCAACAACCCCATCATCACTCTAGCCATGCAGCCTTACTTGATTCCAAATAGAACACTTATTCCAATCTGGACAGCAGATTGGCCCCGAGACACTAAGTCGACCGAGCTCTAGTAGTCTGACTGTCAGTGTGATTAGCCTCGAGACACTTGGTCAACCGAGCTCCAACAATCACACTATCTATCACCTCACATCTCAATCAACCCAATAGATCATTCAATTCACTTATTCACTTATGGACAGTAGACTGGCCCCGAGACACTAAGTCAACCGAGCTCCAGCAGTCTGACTGTCAGTGTGATTGACCCCGCAATCACACTATCTAACATACCATTAATCTTAGTCAAATAAATTAAATCAATTATAATCACCCAATTTTAACTCTCACTCAATCCTTATCTATCGTACTGGTACGTACACGGTCCTAGTGTTGTCCATTAGGAAGCACGTTCTATTGATATCCTTCACTTAGAATAAATTATTCATTCAGAAAATAATTAATGTAGAACAATATTCATAATAGTAAAACCAACCATATATATATATATATATACCAAAAATATACCTAAAATATACCCAGTATATATATATATGTCAAATAAAATATGAAATAAACTAAAGATAAATAATTAATATAGTTAAAAACAATTTAAATGAGTAATAATAATATAACATGCATTTTCTTAAAAATATACTTAAATATACAAAAGATATACCCTAAGTACACAAATCATTTAATAAAACATTTATGTATAAATATTCATTTAAATACGTGTTTGTGTTTAACATATATTCACAAATATACTAAAAAATGAACCTAATTATCTAAAATGCATATATAAAAAATAAACCCTAAATATACCACTAATGTGCTAGGTTTAATTTAATAATAAAATATTTATTTATTTGGAAATAAATAAAAAATATACCAAAAATAAACTTAAAAATAATTTAAGTGTAGGTTTATAATTTAACATGCAATTATTTAAGAATAAACCTAAAATCTACTGAAACTATACCTAAAGTATACTAATCATTTAATAAAATAATTATGTCTAAGTGTACATTTTAAAACATGTGTATATTACTCAAATGTATTAAACCTAAACCTAATTGTTTAATGTGCATATATCAAACTAACATGCATAATTATTTAATATGCATATATATAAAAATGCAACCTTAGATATACCAAAAATATTATAATTTAAATCCCTTTTAAAACATACAATGAAAATGAAAAATTCTAAATAATGCACCCTATATATAGTGCATATATATATAGTATAATAACTCACATGTTAGCGCTCCACGAGACAAACTCGGCGGGCCTGATCCGTTAGGCCTCGGTCTCGGCACAGCTAGACAAACAAATGACAACATGAAATCAGAATAAATTTAACGAAAATTCTAAAGACTCGATCTAAAATTTTAGACACAGAATTAGAATAGGAATTTGACCGGACATCACGTTTTACGAGAATTCTATCGAAAATCCGGCAGAACCTCCCCTGTAAAACGGACATCTCTTTACTCAAAGAGTAGAGCCGATCTTGTAAAGAAATATACTTCGAAATAAACACAGAATTACAACCACAATCCCTCGGTCGAACTATAAACTACAATTCACCGACCGAGGTTCACAATTCACAGAATAATTATAAAATATTGAAAATGCCCTTATATAATAAAAATACATTTTATAAATCCAAATTACGTAATTAACCCTAAGACATACTAAAAATCAATAAAAACCATTTATTTAGAAAAATAGTATATTATATATAATTTGAAAATAATTTATGAAAAATAATTTTAATTAGTTAAAAATACTAAAAATTTGCAAAAATCATTTTTATAGCTCAAATAATTATTAAAACCAATTTAATTATATTTTTAGCCAATTTAGTGTAAAATTACCAAAATACCCCTATATATATATTCACTATAAATGTTCAAAAATTCACCAAAAATTATATAATTACTCAAAAATTAATTTCTCAACATATAATTCAATAATATCAATAAATATACTCAATTTACCAATTTATTTCAATTAAACACATAATTAACCCTATTTTTCAAAATTACATAAACTTAATAAATTCCAAATAAATACGTAAAAATTCACAAAAATTACAAATAAATTTCTATAATTCATTTTAACTCCTATAATCACCATAAAAAACAATTTCATAATTTAATTAATTAATTTTTGAAAATTAGAAAATAATAATAAAATAATAAAAAATTCACAAAAATTAAAATAAATTCCAAAAATTCTAAAAAAATTACAGCATGTATATTAGCTTTCAGGAACAAAGTTTATGAAGGAATTTTTTATGAATCAACCAAATTGAAGCTAAAAAAAATTTGAAACCCAAAATGGTTGATTTAAAGAAATTGAAACATAAGTAATTCCTAGACCATATCAAGTGAAACAAAACTTGGAATCACACTCACTAGAGCTCAAGGAGAAGATAGAGACCGACGACATCAAATTTGGTGCCCAGAAAGTGCTTGATCGGAGCTAAGTTGATTTTTGGCTTCTTGATGAAAATTCGACCAAACAACACCGGAAAAGAGTGTTTCAAGTGGTGGAAATGGCTGGAGGTGGAGGAGGAAGGCTGAGGGGTATAGTAACAGTAAGAAAACCAGCTTGAAAGTGGCTGGAAATGGTGGAATCCGTTTAGGAAGAAAAAATGAAGGAGACAATGACATTTTGGTAATTTTTGCAAATTTTGTTTTTTTTGTTTAACAATTGTGTATATTTGTATATATATATATATGTCCACACTATATTATAGTAATATATATATTCCCACACACAAATAATACTCACCACACAAATATTTTAATATATTTAATAATTTATACACTTAAAATTAATTAATCAATAGAAAAATTAAATAATAAAATTAAGGAAATTAATTAAGCTTTAATTAATTTAAATAAGTACACATATATACAATTTATTTTAGCACTTTAAAATTATATATGAGTTCATGCAAATTCATAAAAATGGTCAAAATAAATAGTATTAAATTATTTACGTGTCAATTTCCCCGAAGATACAATTTCTGAGAAAATTTTACGTAAAGTACTTAAAATAATATAAAAAAATTAAAATTAACATTAAACAAACAACAAACTCATAAAATATCATAAATATATATACAAAAATTATTAACACTGCATATCCCGATGCAGTATAAAAATATTTAAAAACTCGGGATATTACAATCATATACCCATTATGTTTTAATAACTGGCCTTCATTTCACCACATTTTATGACCTTGCTCATCTCTGCCACCATTGTGGTGAGAACTAGCTGATCGTAGGACTAGTCCATGCATTTGAACCAGGGCCTCTTTCTTAAAATTTTTTAGACAACTTAGTTAGTACTTAGCCACAGAGAAGCATTTAGAGAAACATCAACTACAATGGAGATTCATTTATTGATGATCAGTACATGGCATGGATACAATTGCAATAGACAGAAAAAGATAAGTTTATTAGAAATAAAAGAACGATAGAGTTGTAAGCTTTCAACATTAGGGGTGCTTAGTAAAAGAAAAGGAAACAAAATTAGCTTATGAATTAATTCATTATTTCACTTTTTGTTAGATAGAGTTCCCTTTTATGGTAGTTAGATGGTTTGTAATAGACACTTAATGCAATGTTTAATAGTAATTTCAACATTCTTATGTCATTTAACTTAAGCACAAGATGCATATTCATTTTGCTTCTGACATAGCTAATGTTGTTGGTTAGCTTGCAATTACAAGTTTTCTAACCAACTATTTTTTGCCCTCTCTCTCCTTTTGCACGTCCCTAACTTTTGCCTGGATTGCCTCTTTGTGAGGTTTTCAATCCAGTGGGACTTTTTATTTTTATCTTTTTTTACCTCTAATTTTTGCCTAGACAACCTTTTTATGAGGTTATCTTCATAGCGAAACTTTTACAGAAAGTATTTCTTGAGCTTGTCCAGGTTGATGGGCTCTTTGAATTCATTTCCTTCCAAGTCTGATATGATAGTGGCACCCTTAGAGAATAGTTTCTTCACTACATACGGTCCTTCCCAATTCGACTTGAACTTGCCTCGTGGATCAGTCATGATCGGCTTCGTGAGTTTTAGCGCCAAATCCCCTTTTTGATCTTTCTAGCCTTAATTTTTTCGTTATAAGCCCGACCTAACCTTTTCTAATATAACTTGGAGTGATACATCACTTTTAGTCTATTCTTATCCAACAGTATTAGCTGCACTAATCGGCTCTCCACCCATTGATATTCCAGGATTTTAGATTCCAAAAGGACCCTCAATGGTCGAATCTCTACTTTTACTAGCAATACTACCTCACACCCATATACTAAGGAGTATGGAGTGACATCAGTTGACATCCTTGCAGTAGTCCTATACCCCTATAATGTGAACTGCAGATAATCAACCCAGTCTCAATAATTCTCCATCATTTTAGCCAAGATCCTTTTTACATTTTTATTTACAGCCTTTACTACCCTATTCACTTGTGGCTTATACGGAGATGATTGGTGATCTTCGATCTTGTATTCCTTTAAAAGGGCAACCGTCTTTGCTTGAAATTGAACACCATTATCAGTGATGACGTGATGGGTAACATAAATATATAAATTATATTCTTCTCGATGAACCTTGCTATTTGTTTCAAGCTAATGGCGTTATAGGACTTAGCTTCGACCGATTTAGAGAAATAATTGATTGAACTATAATGTATCGATGACTATTTGATGCTCTCAGCCTTATCTCTCATATAATATTGATTCCCTAAGCGGTGAAGGGCCATGAAGAAGTCATTCCTTGGAGTTCTATAGAAGGCAGATGACTAGCATCTCCATAAGTCTGACAGTTATGGCACTTCTTCACAAACTTGACATAATCTGCTTCTATAGTCAGCTAAAAGTAACCTTAATGATATATCTTCTTTGCTACAACCATCCCATTCATGTGTGACCCACATACTCCTTCATGTACTGCCTCCATCAACCTCAGATCTTCATTTTTGTTAACACATCTTAAATGGACCCTAGTAGGCATTCTCTTATACAATATGCCATTGTAACTGATAAATTATCAAGATAGCATTCGTAAGGACATTCTCTTTTTCTTTTCGGCATCCTCTAGAAACTGTCATATTTCTAAATACTTTTGTAATTCATAAAACCAAGGCTTCTCAACAGCAGCATCAACTAGCATTACCCTTATCTCTTTATAGCAAGGGGTTCGAGATTTGATTAGAATCTGAGGCTTAATTGATATTTGCTTCTCACTCTCCCACATAGAAGCTAACGTAGTTAGAGCATGTGCCACCTAATTCTCTTAACTCAGTAGATGGATGAATTTGCATCAAACAAAGGATAGTGAGATAGTAGTTAAATAATCCCAGTATAGTCGTAGTCTGTCTTTTTTCACTTCCCATTCTTTAAAAGCCTGTCTTACCACTAACATAAATCTCCATAAACAATGACATCCTGTGCTCCTATAATGCACAATGCCTATAAATAAAAAATGCATGCCTTATACTCAGTTTGGTTGTTTGTCACTTCAAATTCAATCCTTTTTTCCATTGGGATCATTTCTCCCTCCGGCATGATCAAGATTACATTGATGCTAGCCCCTTTGCTATTAATGACACCATTGAAGTATATTCTTCGACCTTGCACTTCTATTGCCCCTAAATGTTCATAAGGAAACTCTAATTCTTGCTCTTGTTCACCATCTACTGGGTTTTGAGTCAAAAAGTCTACTACTGCTCTTCCATTTACAACTTTCTTTGCTACATAGTCTATGTTAAATTCTATGAGAAAACTAGCCATCTAACCAATTTTCCTATAAGAGATAGGTTCTCTTAAAGGTATCTGAGGGTATTGTGTCTAGAGACTGCTTATACATTGTAAGACTGAAAGTAGTGCCAGAGCTTCTTCATTGCCCAAATCACGGCCAGACATGTCTTCTCTACAAGACTATAATTTGTTTCATACTATAGAAGCTCAAATAGTTCACAGTGTGCTCTGTCTTCTCTTTATTTTCCTATACTAACATTGCACCTATTGCATCTTTCTTGATGGCCAGATAAAAGATCAAGGGCTTTCCCGGCTTTGGAGGTTTTAGAACTGGGGGATTCATCAGATAATTCTTGATAGCTTTAAAAGCTCATTGACACCTATCATCCCAGATCATTAGCTAATTCTTTCTTAGTAGCTTGAAAATTGTTCACATATTGTAGTCAACTTAGCTATAAATCTACTGATGTATTGTAACCATTTTATAAACTGTCTAACTTCTTTCTCATTCTTTGGTGTAGGCATTTCCCTAATCACTTTGACTTTATTTGGGTCCACTTCTATCCCTTTTTGGTTGACAATATGTCCTAGCAATTTACCAAATGTCACCCTAAAAACACACTTCTTTAGGTTCAGCCTTAGATTATATTTCTTTGCTCTTACCAAGAACTTTTCCAACACCTCAAAATGTCCCTCTCTGGTTATAAACTTTACTATTATGTCATTGACATACACCTCTATCTCCTTATGAATCATGTCATGCAATAGAGTGATGGTCTTCCTCTGGTAAGTAGCTCCTGCATTCTTAAGCCTAAATGGCATGACTGTGTAACAGTAGATACCCCATTCTGTGGTAAAGGATGTCTTTAACTTATTAATTACCACCATCATGATTTGATTGTATCATGAGAATCCATTCATAAAAGAATACATTGCACTGGAAGCTACACTATTGACCAGGGTGTTGATATGTGGCAATGGAAAGTCATCCTTCAGGTAAGCTTTTTTCAAGTCTCTATAATCCACACACATTCTGACCCTTCCGTCCTTCATCAGTACAAGTACAATGTTTGCCAACCCCTAGGTGTCCTCTACCATTTCCATAAACTTTGACCTTATTTATTTCTGGACTCCTTCCTTGATCAAAAGAGCCTATTCTGGCATGAGCCTTTTTGTTTCTGCTTAATTGGTGATATGTGAGGACATGTAGGGATTCTGTGTTTCGTAATTTCCCTGTGGATACTAGAAATATCCTTGTAGCCCAAGTGAATACTTTCTGTCTTTTTGTCAATATCTCTTTCATTTTTTCTCTCTCGTCATGAGTTAAATCAGAAGCAAGTAGTATATTCTTAGGATTGTCATTTGTGCCTAAATTAAATAATTAATTTTGCATGGAATTAATGTCCAATATATGCATGAATGATCATCACAAATAGAATAACCATTAAGGAACACAATTGCACAAATAAGTAAAATTAGACTTCATTGTATTCACTTTAGTAAAGAAAAGGTCATCAGTCTCAAACAAAGAAGAAAGGGAAACATCAAAATCATCATCATCAAACAAATCCATGATGGAGTTGAGGATGTAGGTTTTGAGATCCAGCACCTCATCTTGATTAACAATATCCTTCGTCTCCGAAGTAGTAGTGTTCTATTCAGATTCTTCCTTGGTTGGTACCAGCTCTTCCATAGGGACTTCCTTAATAGTGACTTTCTTCATTCTGTTCATAAACTTAATAAAAATTTCAAATCTTGGAATAACTTCCCTGGCCATCAAAAGAGGTTCTAAAGTTCCATCATATAGGTTTTCGGTGCCCTCTCTTATAAAGGTTTCCTACAAGTTCTTCTTTTTAAACACAATCTCACCTTCTTCTTTTTCTGGTTAATCCCAGATGTCAACTTCATCTTCAGAACCTTTAATTCCTTCAAACCCCTACCCCAGGCTTCAAAATGGGTACCTTACGCTCAATAAACCTTGAAGGCCTGCTTTTGTCCTTTCCCAATCCCATATCAGGCATAAACTTTATATTGCACATCATGTTAAGAACCCTCTCATCTATTTCATCTTCATAAATTACACATACTTCAAAACTCGGGCTTATGGAAATTTCATTAGGGGCTAGCTTTAGGGTTGCCATAGTAACTTCATTCTCTATAGAGATGGTAACAACATAGCCTTTTTATGGAAACTTGATTTTCTAATAAAGAGTGGAAGGCACACCGCCCAAAGGATAGAACCATGGCTTTCCCAGTAGGATAGTGAAGGTCATAAGAATGTTGCTTACTTGTAGATTGACCTAAGCCTCGATGGGTCCTATCTTGACTAAGGCTCTGAACGTTCCCTCAACATCCTTTTTTATATCATTGTAAGCCTTGATAACTACCTTAGAGGGTTTTAAGTCTGCCACAGTAAACCTTAGCTTTGGTAGAATCTTCAATAGGAACACATTAATGGCAGAACCATTTTCTACCATGACACAGTAAGTCATTTTTCCTTTCACTTCGGCCATGATGAATAGGGCTTTGTGGTGATCTCTCCCTTCTAATGGCAAATCATCATAAAAAAACATTATGGCACCTTGGGAGGTTTTTATTAAAGAATTGATCATTTACTCAAGAGTGCATCTTGTGGAGATCTTTTTTTGATTTAGTGCCAGGACCAGTGCTTCTTGGTGATCCCTAGAGTGCATGAGTAACTCCCAAATACTAGCAATGGTTGCTTGGTCTTTTATCACTTCTTTCCCTTTCACTGTCTATACTATATTTCTAATTTAGGCTCAGTAATTCTAACTTCTTTTCTCTTTTTCTCAACCTTACTCATAGATTAGCCTAATCCACAATGCTCATTGTCCCACAAATCAACCTTCCCTTCATCTTCGTTCATCGGAACTCCAGATGTCCAATACATGCATAGCAAACTTAATAGGTTATTTATTTTGGTTTAGGTTCAGGCTTTGGTGGATAGGGAATGGCATTAATGAAAGAGTTCAAGACTTATTCTTCTATCAAACTGATGTTAATCATCAAAATGGGCGGGTTAGGTGGTGGTACGTTTCAGTAGTTAGGTAGCGAGTTATTTTGAGTGTTTGGTTTTCTTGTTTTTGGGTCAATGATTTTTCCCATGTCAATCAAGTCCTAGATTTCATGCTTTAATCGGGTAAAACTATCAGTGTCATGCCCAATGGTTTGGTGGAATTTATAGAAAAATTTTGGGTTGGCACCAGGTAAAGGTTATTGTGATGGTAGAGGCTATAACAAATTTTTCTCAATCAACTTCTCAAGGAATTTGGGTAAAGGCCACCCCAAATTAGAGAATCTTTGGGGTTTCCTAATAGCATTAATCTGCAGGCCACTGCTTAGTGGTTGGATGGCATTAATTTGGACATTGCTGTTTGAATTGGCTCCTTCTTTGCCCCCAGATCTCCCTCTGAAGAACCTTTTCTCTTAGGCCAGGTCTAACTCTTTCTGAACCCCAAATCTATATAACTCCTTGAAATTATGGATTCCTAAGTCCCTCAACTTCTTAGATAATACCAAAACACATCCTTCTATTGCTAACACTAGTTAATCTAACTTAGCAGGCTTATGCCCCATTTGAGATAATTTCCCTTTCTAATGAGTTAGATAGTCAGCGAAGTACTCATTAAACCTCTGCTTGGTGTTTTGCAAATCCCTTAGAGACACTTCCAATTGAACGTTGAGGCTATATTATTTCACAAAAGCAGTATATAGTTTTTTCCAATTAGACTGAACGTGTGGTTCCAAAGCATAGCACTAGTGGATTGGTGCACCCTCCAATGACATGGGGAACTACTTGATGATTTGAGCCTTAGTCAACTTGGTGGCTTTCATATAAGTCACATATTGCTTCAAATGCAAATGAGGATCTTTAGTGCCATAATACTTCTTCATATTGAGGAATTTGAACTTTTGAGGTAGCGGTTCATCTTCCCTATCCAGATTTAAATAAGTGTAATCCAAAGGAGCATCCATGCCTTTCTCCTTCATTATCATCTACATTTAACTTATAGCCTTGGTTATACTCTTCGCCCACTTAGTTTGTTCCATGTCCTTAGTTGGGTTCACATTTCTCCTGTTTGGTGGATTAGCCAGTATCGTCACATCATCTTCTTCCCTTTCTCTCACTGGGATTTCCTCATTAAGATCTATTGGATTGGCTAGCTATGTATTAGGTGGTTTTGCTAGCTAATTTTCTCTATTGAGCTTAGTTATCTCTCCCATCATCTCTCTCATCATAAACCAAGTTTTAATGAACACTTCCTCTCTCAACTATGCCTTTAAAGCTTCAGGATCAAACCCCCCTGCCATTTTTGTTTCTAAACTTCTAACTAAATGACCAGAATTGGACTGGACCCACTTGGATGAGCTTGAAGAATCTATACTACTATAAGACCATATAATATAATTATGTATGATGTGTATGCATGACATGCAGGTTCATTTTATTATTCAAGGAAAACAAGAAAGCAAGTAAATAAGCACATTTAATATACACAACACAATAATGCAGAGCTTAAAAAATGATGACCTCCACCCTTATTTCCCCCACACACGTATTCAATGGCAAGTATCTTATCCTAGGATATTTTTGGCCTTAGTTTTGATTATCAATAAGGGATAATAAGATTGATGTATGCAAGATAACCCTTAGAATGATTCAAACAAGTAATGGATCCTTTAAATAAAGCCCAAGTCTATCCTTAATGGGCCAAGGTTCCTATCATCATAAACTTACCTTGTCCTGGCCCATTTGAAATGGGTTGTGAATAGGCATGAAAGGCCCATCTTGACATAGTTTGTTTATAGTAGGCTTAGATTGGGTGTGAGGGCCCATTTTGCCTTAGGTCATTCGTTAATGGGCTTAGGATTTATTTCAAGGATCCATGATATGGAAAAATACAACACATTTGTGAGAATTCCTAAGGAAAATTGCTTGACCATTACATGGGCTTGAGTCTTGAGTATTTAGGCTTTGGCTCCCATAATGATATATGTCCATATACATCTCCCCACTTAAGGGTCAAACAACGTGGATTGATACGTGTCGTGAGTGATAATAATAAAATATTCTACCACCAGGTTTAAGTGAGACGTAGGTAGCAAAATAATAACTATCATCAGGTTAATTAACGACTTAAAGTGCTCATTGTGTGCTAGAAATATAGTGAATGCAATAGGAATGTAAAATGAATAAAGGAATAATTAAAGATGATAAATTACAAAACACTTGTGTGCTAGTAGAGTCGCCATTATAGTTTCTCTATCCCTAGTGGAGTGGCCACTGTAGGCGGTAGGCTTTGGTGCACGCCCAAGTGTTGGCGACCATGACACTGTGTAGGCTCAAGGCCCATTAGGAAATACATGTTAAGTCTTTGAAGGCTAAATAAAGATGGAGTCACCACTCAGATAAAAGTCGGGACACACTGTACAGCAACTAGATCCCGTGAAGGTTCCCAGAAACCGTCATCAGAGAACAGATTCAGAAATTGGGTATGGGCTTTTGAATGTCCACCTGACCTTGTAATCGACCTCTGTTTGTGTTTTGTATTTTACTAC
The DNA here is from genome assembly GCA_947683625.1 of Mallotus nudiflorus. Taxonomy (NCBI): domain Eukaryota; kingdom Viridiplantae; phylum Streptophyta; class Magnoliopsida; order Malpighiales; family Euphorbiaceae; genus Mallotus; species Mallotus nudiflorus. Next base: position 1,970,643 of record CANTUR010000099.1, read on the forward strand.
CTTTAATTATCTGATTATTCCTTCATTTACATGTGATTTGGTTGCCTTCAATCAATTGTTCAATTTTGCACTTAAGTTTGAGTTTGCATATTAACTTAATTTCATGCCTTAAAGTCCCGAAATTCATCAAAATAATAAATTAAGACAATACATTGGAATTTAAAGGGGGAAGGGATTAAGGATTACAACATTTTTACAAAAATAAACGCATAATAAACTAGAAATATACTAAAAATATACCAAAGATAAACCAAGATTAAACTAGTCCTTAGACCTAAGAAAACCTCTTAAGAATTAATTAAGGGTCCTTAATGATTTAAGGAGATTAGTCTCAAGGATCCTACAAATGCCAAAAGATTAGTGCCAAAATACATAAAACTTCTCAAAAGAAAGAGTTCAAACCAATTTATAAAACAAGTTCATGCAAATGGAGGTTATGGACTTAACAAATTAACTTGAAGGATATAGTATAGGCAGTCATATACAAATGAATGAAGTATAAGGACCTAAACATACTTGGAAACCAAAATCATGCACACGTAGTACAAAAATCTCAGGGCAATGGCGTTGGTTGCCTTGTTTGAGTGGCAATTGCTTCTGTGAAGAGGTGATCACCTCATGGAAAAGAGGCAACGCCTCTGTGATCAACAGGAAACCTGACTCTCAAATCGATGAAAACTTCTATTTTAAGCAATTGTCATCCAAGCAAACAATCAAAAGACTTGCTATTTTATAACTACATCCAACACCCTAGTGAATCATATCAAGAACATGGTATAATAGGTAGCAAAAACTTAAAATATAAACTATATAAATTAGCAAACTAGGTGATATACAAGTCTAACATCAAAATACTAAAGAGGTAAATAGAATTTACTTAAGTATGAGCTTTAACAGAGTAATTGGCCCTTAAAGATTACTTTGGATGTTAAACTCTACTTAGATATAAGCTACACTTGAAGATAAACTTCTTTCACCTCCTTTTCAAGGAAATGGATTCTTGAGCTTAAACCCCTCCTCTTCTTTTTCTTAAGAACGCCCCCTTTTTCGGTTTCAGAACCTCTCCTCTTTATTTCTTATTCTTTTTTGCTAATGGTTCTCTCTAATGTTGGTAAACCCCTCAATGTTTGTTTTCTCTCTTTTTTTCATTTTTATCTCAACCCTTATCCATGCCTCTAGATTCCTAGACTATCATGAGCCTTAACAACCTTTTTCTTCCCCCCAAAATCTCTTTTTCACATAATAATTAGGTCTGGAAGGTGTGGGCCCACCTCACTTGACCACCACGGTTATAGCTATAAGTGGCCTTCCATAGAGGTGATGCCACTACGATGAGGTGATTGCCTCTTTGCACAGAAGCCACACCTCTTTGGCCTTGCTCTGAGTTGGACCAAGTGGGACAAGGCAAACTTGGGCCTGTTTAGACAATTTTGGGTTGTGTTTGGATGATTTGAGCTAGGTTTTAGGTCACTGGGCTCTTGAGTCCATTTCCAATCAAAGATTCGGGCTTCATACTTGTATTCAAGCTTCGCATTCTCATAATTGGGCTTTGGTGTGGGCCGATCAAACCGAGGGCTCACGGTCTAACCTCGACTGATGGGCTGATCAGACCGGGTATCTACAGTATACTCAAGCGTAAATAGTTTTATAATTTTAAACATTAAATAGTAAATTTAGCTTAAAAAATTAAAAGAGTATAGTTTAAGAACATTAATTAATGAAAAAATAAACATTCTAAACAAAAAGGTAATTATGCAACTTGAAATTCCAAAAAACAAGAAAAGGAGTGCAAAAATAAATGAGTGGAGTGCAAAAATCTCCCTCTACCCTTCACAATGGTATGATGTTATTTATATATGGTAATTAATATATGGTTTTTATATGTCTCTAGTGGTAAGAATTTTCTCTACCTAAATTGTAGAAGAAAATATTGTTTAAAAAATATATAAAATTACTAATTAATTGAAATATAAAACTAGAATAAAAATGTAAATATGAAAAATTATAATTTATTTAATAGCCAAAATTATTGATATGGTTAAATTTTTTTAATATTACATACAATAAATTAGTTGATTCTTCATGTTTTATGCAAGTAAACTGATAAAATATTTTAAAATAAATAAAATATGTTCCAAAACTTTATATAATTAAAATTTAATTAATTTTAAAGGCTTAAAATTTTTAAAACTTCAACAAGTAATTAAATTTGAAAATTTTAAAGTACCTAAGAAAAAAATATCAACTTTCAAACTTTATACGACAAAAAAAATTTTGTACAAAAATCAATAATATTTTCAATAGAAAAAGTTGCCAAATTAACTATATTTACTAAAAGAATAAATGTCAATTTTTGTATTTTTAAAACATTACAAAAATAATTGAGATTGCCTTTAAATAGTTTAACAATAAGAGGGAAAGCAAAATAACTATTAAAGTAAAATAATTATGTGCTCTAAAATGAACCTATTGAATTATGTGTATATACAATTTAAAAAATAGGAACCTCAATTTCCCTTTTAGCTTACAATAACATTAATAATTTACTTGAATGATATCCCATATACATATTTCTATTCTATTAAACGTTTATTTTCCTATACATAAGTGACTTGCAGATGAAGGTTGTCCAAACCAAATAGAAGAAAGATTCCCAATTAAAGAGAGTCTCAGGTAAGAAGAAATACTCTCCAAATAGGCACAAAACTTTCATCAAAGAGGAATATTATTTCTCTTAGGTTTGAGCATTACTCTCCTTATAAATAAAACCCCATATCCCTCATTCTCATTCATTCTATTCTCTCATACTCTTTGCTCTCTTTCTCTCTCTAAACTCTCACTTTGTAAATTCTCCGACTTAGGCATTAGAGGGTTTGTGGGGATCCTCCTCATCTCTCACCTTACCTTTCTTTGATTCCTTACAGGGCACCATCTGTGAAAATCTCTTAAGTTAAATCCATTAAGCATCTACCGAACAAGATATTAGCATCATGACTTCCAGTCCACCACCAATCTCAACCCCAAATATGCAAATTAACTAATCAGCCTCTATTCCTCCAATCAACTTGTCAACACCTATTTAGCTGATAATTTTGCCAGCACCCTCTTAGCGTGCCCCCATCACAGGCTCCACTCGGAGCATACACTCCAACTGGTAATACCCATGGATGGCTAACACTGGGCATCAACTTCCCTTATTATACTCCTCTATAACATAATAATAGACCCATACCTTTTCTAAGCTTGCTAGAAAACCCTACTATAAACACATCAAACCTAAAATATAGTAACCCAGACATTCAACCTACCTCGATTAAGTAAAGAAGTAATGATTCAAAACATCTAACCCCAGATGCTCTTGATGTAACAACAGTTGAATGCCTTAATTCAAGGTAGTAATCTGGAGTAACCTCTTTGGAAAATAATGTAGCAACACCGGCAACAACTCTGAATGTGTTTGGTGAAAATAAAGAAAGTCATAAAGCTTCGGAAGGAGAATCTAGCTCAATAATCTCGGCTCTAGATAACTCAAACATAGGTAAGAAAGTTGAAGAAGTCATGCATAAAGCTTGTACTAGACCGAGGAAAAAAGATGAATACATTCTAGAAGGAAAGACACCCTTTATAAGTAGAATAATCAAGAAGAGGATCCTAACCAAGTTCAGATTATCTCAGTTATATCAGTTTGATGGGATTAAGGATTCGATCAACCATATATCCTCGTTCAAGACCAGGATGCTGCTTCAGAATGTAAATGACTGAATCAGGTGTAGAGTCTTTCCTAATACACTCACTAAGAATGCTCATAAGTGGTTCTACCATCTTTTTGAGAATTCTATCTCATTCTTTGAAGAATTAGCTGAGAAATTCCGGACTCAGTTCATCACCAATGTTCCTCTTGCTAAAAACATTAATGATCTTTGGGTGTGCGGATAAGAGGCTACAAAGTCATTACAAAGTTATATGGATAGATTCAACAAGGTAGCTATACATATTGAAAACTTAGTTGATGAAGTAGCCATAGAAGCCTTGAAGAATGGAACCCGATTGGGGAAACTCAAGGATAAGATCATGACCAAAGAACTTAGTACCTTTGTTGAGGTAATGGCTATGGCGACAAAGATGATAAAAATGGATGAAGATAGGAGGATGTGCCGAGATAACAAGAAAGCACCTATCAGAAAAGGTGAAAAGTCAGAACTAAGAAGGCCTAGATTCCAGTGAACAAACTTTAAAACCCAATGAAAGGATTCATAAAAGAGGCAGAGAAGTACACACCACTAAACACCTATAGATCCAAAATCCTCATATGGATTAGACAAAGTGGCTTGGGCATAACTCTAGCTAGAAGGCTAAGTCCAACCAGGAGGGCCATATAAGATAGGAGGTACCATTGTCAATGTCACCAAGATTATGGGCATGAAAGAGAGGTATGCCGAGAATTGAAGAATGCTATAGAAAGATTAATACAGAATGGAAAACTTGATAACTTCACTGGCACAACTAGAAGAAAACAAGAGCCAAATGACAAAAATAGAGATAAGCCAAGGCAAAAAAAAGCTCAGAATGAAGTAGCCAGAGTTATTAACATGATTGTCGTAGGAGAAGTGAATGAAGAAAGCCTAAAAGAACACTGAAGGAGGAAGGCCCCACCTTTAAAAAGAAGTAGACTATCACATTTGGTCCAGAACAAGAGAAACACGTTCAGCTTCCTCACAATGATGCCTTAGTGGTGAGTGCTTTCATTAATAATTACTTAGTAAAGAGATTGCTGATTGATGGTGGAAGTGATGTCAATGCACTCTCTTGGAATGCTTATAAGGTGATGGGAGGTTCTATCACTGATTTGAAGCTATTCGAAATCTCATTACAAGCTTTTATGGTGGAACCACACAACCACTAGGGCTAGTAGAGTTAATGTTAGAATTCGGTAACTAAGATACTAGAGAGGTGAAAGCGCTCAAAGCCTAGTTCAATGTGGTAGATCTTTCTCTCACATACAATGGCATTATAGGCCGACTAATCCATTACAAAATTAATATAGCCATAAGTATCAGGCATTTGACCATAAAGATCCCTCTTGAAGGTTGAGTTATAACAATCCATGAAGATTAACATATGGTTAGACAATATTATTAGCTAGCTATCAAGCCTCAAATAGAAGCATTCCCTCTAGAATCATTGGAAGCTGAGAAATAAGGAGCCAATCTTGAGCTGGTTGACCAAGTCTAGACCTTATAAATTGTTGAAGGGAAGATAGTCAGAATCAATAATGAGCTTAATAATGAAGTCAAGCATGGAATAAGCAAGGTTCTTATCAATTATTCAGGCAATTTTACCTCTAAAGCATATGAGATTATTAGAGTAGATCATCGAATTGCCTCACATAGTCCAAACATCAAGCCAAGAGTTAAACCCATTGTTCAAAAAAAGAGAAACTTCACATATGAGAGACAGAAGGTGATCAAAAATAAAGAAACTGCTAGAAGCTAGATTCATTAAAGAAGTAACACACCCATAATGGGTAGCTAACATGGTGCTAGTGAAAAAGTAGAATGAAAAGTACAAAATATGTGTGGACTATATTGATCTCAATAAGGCATGCCCCAAAGACAACTATTTATTGCCAATATAAATTAGCTAGTAGACTTAACTACCTGTCATAGCTTGTACAACTTTATGGTGTTGCTCAGGGGTACCATAAGATATCGATGAAGAAAGAAGATAGATAAGGAGAAGACATCATTTATTACTAATAAAGGCCTTTATTACTACAAAGTTATACCCTTTGGACTAAAGAATGTTGGAGCAATGCACTAAAGGCTAATGAACCATGTGTTCCAAGTTCAAATTGGAAAAATGTAGAAGCCTATAAGGATGACATTATTGTTAAGAGCCAACATGTAGAGCAGCACTCTGACAATCTTAACCAAATCCTTTGAATATTGGATTAATACTAGATTAAGCTTAATCCAGAGAAGTGTGTTTTCAGGGTAAAAGCAGGCAAATTCATAGGATTTATGATATCCTATAGAGGAATTGAAGCTAAATTAGAAAAGATGGAAGCCATACTTAAGATGAAAGCTCAGACATCATTAAACGAGCTCCAAAAGCTAAATGGCAGTATAACATCTTTAAAACATTTCATCTCCTATTCAACCAAAAGGTGTCTAACACTATTTTGAGCCCTAACAAATTCCAAGAAGTTTGTATGGAATGAAGAATGTTAAAAAGCTTTTGAAGACATCAACAAGTTCTTATCCTCTCCACCTCTCCTTAGCAAACCAATCCCTGGAGAAGTTTTATACCTATACCTCTCTGTTAGTTAGGAATCAATTGCATTAGTACTAGTTAGGAGGAAGGAAGCCAACAAAATCTTATGTACTACATCAATAGAATAATTAGAGGTTTAGAAGTCCATTATCCCAAACTGAATAAGTTAGCTATGGCCATCGTACATACATCCTAGAAACTCATGCATTACTTTCAGGCTCACTCAATCATTGTAAGATCTAGCTTCCCACCAAGGAAAATTTTACAAAAACTTGAGACATCCGGTAGATCGGTTCAATGGTCAATATTGCTTGGAGAATTTGACATCAATTATGAACCTCGACAATAGATCAAATCCTAGACCTTGGTAGACTTTGTACAAGAGATAACAGTGGAAGACTTTGCTTTGAATGCCCAAAGTGGAAATTATACATAAACAGAGCCTTGTCCATCTGAGGATCCAGTGCTGGAGTCATTCTCAAAGGGTCATACAAAGTCATTATTAGATATACAGTTCAAACAAAGTACAAAACCACTAATAATGTAGTCGAGTATGAAGCACTCATCACTAGATTGAAGTTAGCTATCAAGGTTAGAGCCAAGCATCTTAAGATATACTCTGATTCACAACTAGTGGTAAACTAAGTTAGAGGAATATACTAGATCATGGATCTAAGTATCATCAAGTACGTTGAGAAAGTCAGATAGCTCCTAAAGAAGCTTGAGCAAGATGGGGGACAATGGGAAATCACCCAAATTCCTAAAAGAGAAAAATTAAAGGCCAACTCGCTAGCCAAATTAGCAGGAGAAGACAATCAAACATTCAAAGAGCTCAAGCTTACTGAGGAATTAATGAAGCTAAGCACCGAGGAGGTAGAGATTATCGATATCCAAGAAGTAATAGAATAGATGAATCTAATCATTTAATATCTTGAATATTGTGTACTTTTGTAGGGTAAATTGAGGACTCAGAAGTTAAAGTTAAAAGTTACGCATTACTCCATGCATAATGGGGAACTTTACAAAAATTCTCTCTTACATCCGTGGTCTAAGTGTGTATCTCTAGAAGAAGGAAATTACATGCTTAGGGAAATTCATGAAGGGATTTGTGGAGCTTTTGAATCTTATCATTCACTGATAAAAAAAGCATTGCTCTAGGGTCACTATTAGCCCACTATATCCCTACTCAGAAGTTGGTTCAGGAATGCCATAAATGTCAACAGTTTGCTCACCTCAACCACAAGCCTTCTAATGCTCAACATTTGATTGGGAATCCTTGGCCTTTCGCAATATGGGAAGGGCATCTTAGGCCTATTTCCTATTTCAACCTCCTAGAAGAAGTTCTTAATTATGGCTATAGATTACTTCACTAAGTGGATAGAGGTTGAAGCTGTCCTAACCATCACTAAGGCCCAAATTTCACACTTTTTTTAGAAAGAAATCATCTGCAGATTCGGTATATCACGCACCTTGATAATAAATAATGGGAAGCAATTTGACAATGAGAAATTTAGAAAGTTTTGTTGTGATCTTAATATAGAGCTCTGATTTAATTTAGTAGCTCATTTGTAAACAAATGTCCAGATAGAAGTTGCCAACAGGATCATCATGCAAGGTCTAAAGAAGAGATTAGATGAAAAGAAGGAAAATTAGGTTGAAGGACTTAATAATGTCATCTAGGCTTACAGAAAAAAACTTAGACTTCTATAAAAGAAACACCTTTTAGACTAACTTATGGGATGGATACGGTAATCCTAGTGGAGATTGGATCAGTAAGCTACTAGGCAACTGAGGATCTAGATCAAGAAGTCAACAACATCACTACTCGGATATGGCTAGACTTACTTGAAGAAAGGAGAGAACAAGTATCCATTGTAGCAAAAGCCCAAAAATAGAGGATGACATTAGTAAAGGATAACATAGCAGACATGTCCAACCAAAACAGTTTAAGGTCAGAGACTAGGTACTTAGAAAGGTTGACATTAGTAAAGGCAACTCAAACATAGGCAAGCTCATACCTAATTGGGAAGGTCCTTACCAAGTCATTAAAAAGATGACTAAGGGGGCCTACAATATCAAAGATGAATGAGGAAAAAATCTGCCTAGATACTAGAACTCGGACAGGCTTAAAAAATATTATCAATAAATGTACTTACAATTTTGAGAAATAAAATACTTCATTTCTTATAAAAAATGTTTTATTACAAGAGAAAGAAAAGGAAAGAAAATTTTTGACTAAGTAATTTACAAATTAGCTTTAGCATTTAGAAGCTCAATTCCCTTAATAGAGACAATATTCATATTCTAGGAATTTTGAGGCTCAAATAATAAGGTTAACTCAAAACCATAAGCACCAGCACTAAAATACTTCTCCCTAAATGATCACAAATCCTCCAATTGCTCAAAAGATGATTTCTCACTAATGGACTTTGCAGCTACCATTGGATTCTTTGACTACTTACAAAAAGCCTTGCTTTGAGCATCTTCTTTAGCAGCTAGCTTGGCCAAATCCATGGGCGTAATTTTCTCTATATCAGAGAAGTCTAGATTGGGATGTTAAGTAAGCAGGACCTTCTGAAACTTGGACTTATAAGCCTTGAGAAACCTTACAACCATCTTTTAATAGCTTTTCTTGTCATCCTCATGAGATTTCTATACTTTAGCAAGTCTTTTCTCTAGAGCTGCAAGCTAGGAGTCCTGCCCCTCGATCTTTGAAGTAAGCTGGGCTTGATAATGCTCTAACTCTTCCACCTTCTTTTAACTTATCTCAGCCTTAGATTTGGCCTCAGTATGCCTTGTCTAACCAAGTTTCAGTGTCATTTTCACCTTCTTCAACTTCTTTTCATGATTGATGGCTATCGTGCCAACCTTTATCTCTTTCAAGCTATACTGGCTCTTAAGATAGTAATAATTATCTTTAGCCAACAACGAGGCTTGAGTCATCTGGAAGAAATAAAAGGATCATAACCAAGAATATAGGTATACATAAATGTTAAAAAATAGGGCAAAAGAAAATTACCTCCAAAGAATGTCCTATCATAGTGTTGAATAGCTTCTCCTTATCTACATTTGTCCAATGTTGGATATATTTAGGGAGCCACAGAGGCTCAGTATATTGGTCCCTAACCTGAGAATTCAAGATACTCGAAGGTTTATTTTCTTTAAGATCTATGACCTCATGTTTGGACACCCAGAAATTTTTGGGCATTTAACAAACACTTTATCAGTCAACTCCTTAGCACTCAAGTCCTTGTTCAGGGATCATTCTTTTGAGTCTCAGATTTTTCCTTCTGAGAAGTATCGACCACAACCTTTCCTTTATCACTGGGTCTAGTCTCAGTTGGAACCTCTGAGGCACATAGCTCCCGAGCGGGAGAAGTAATCTGTACATCATCTTGAATCTTTAGTTCATCATCTAAAAGTTATATCCCATCCGTAAAGGCAAGAAAGTTAGCCATCTACAAATAAAAAGAAAGAATAAAAGTCAAAATATAGCTTTAAAATCTCAGAACTTACCACTAACATCTATACGTTTAGGGAAGACTCTCCGGAGGTATCTCCAAGATAGATTCTTAGCAAGCATTCCATTAGTTGTACTATGGAGATAATGCCTCAGCACCAAATCAGTTTCTTCTTTAGATAAACTTGGAGGATGCTTCACTTCGTGACAATCATTAGCCCACATTTGTCGAATATTTATAAAATCCGATGGATGTTCAACTATAAAAAACCCATGCCTCAATTTCTTGTGAAGGTCCAAAAGCTTAACACAAAGACTATGGTTTGAAACAACTGAAAAGAAAACATTAGCTCCCCCATACTCTTATTCAGACTGTATATGTACTAGAGAATGTCCAGATCTGGCTCTCTATCCTCCCTATGCATCAACTCTATAAATCTGGTTAAAATTCAATAATTGTCAGGGTAAAGTTGGCTAGGAGTTATGTTATATCTATTTAAGAAATTCCTAATGAAAGGATCTAAGGGAAATTTCAACCCCCCTTCTCACTAATTGAAGTATATCACTAGTTTCTGCCAATCTAATAGAGAAGTATAAGCCTTGAAGTTCTTATCTATAATATGCATGACAGAATCTTGGGGAATGCTAAAACCTCTCAAATACCACTTAAGAATATTATCATCTATCCTAGATACAAAAAGGTCTGAACTAATTTGCTCTCTTGGAGTCATGGATCCTATTAAGCATAAATAAAGGAAGAAGAAGATATAAAGGTGAATAGACTTTGCCTACAAGGAAGACAAAAAATCTGTAAAGAATGTAAAGGAAGCGAGTATAGAAAACACTTGAGAGAAAAAAAAAAGAAGGATGTAGAAAAGTAAAAGTAAGGCTAGAAAAGGGGGTAGCTTATTTAAGGAGTAGCAGAAGGTTCTAGGATGACCATTACTGCCCTCACGGTTACTTACGCCTCTCTGATACAACATCAAGGGTATTTCAAGCAAAAGAAAAGCCCACTAATCAAGCAGTTATCATTATGGTAGCTAAAACATCTCATCTTTTGACACATGAATAGATGTGATAGTTACACAATTCAAAATTCAAAAGAAATTTCAAAAGATGTGGTGGTAGATAATCCCGCTCACCTTGCTCCCAGCTATCCTTTTTATTAGCACTTGGGCCGCACTTTTAATGTGTAAACACCTAATTTTAGGATAATAACATATGGATGTGAAAAAGGACTCCAATGATGAAAATGTTATAAGTAGGTATTCAACACTTGAAGTTTGAAACCTCAAAAGTTTGAACACGTTTTCAAAAAAAGTTTAATTGGTTTTTTAAGGACTTAATTGTAATACTTTTTACGATCTAATTGAAAATTTTAATTTCTTTCAGGGGTCTTTTTGTAATTAAAAGTAAAAAAAATAAAAATTATAGAATTCCGAATGGAATTATGCAATTTCTATCAGAATTACATGTTTTTCGTATGTTATTTTTGTATTTTTATAGAAAATAAAAATATTTTTCCTGAATTATGGTTGCCTAAAATTTTTTCTTAAATTTATTTTTGGAGATTTATCTAATTCTTCAAGAAATAAAGTCCCTTTAAAATTGGAACTCTTCAATACGAAGACTTAGGGGTTTTTTTGGTTTTTTTCTTATAAAAAGAGAGCTTAAGCTCTTGAAAAAAAAAAGGAGAAAAAGAGGAAAAATCTCAATCCTTAGTATTCTTTTCTGTAATTTTGGCTTTTTTCTTTCTAAAGATCTTTAGACTTTTCTTTAGGAAGTATATAAAATTCTTTGTGATTGATTCGTAGGAGATTGTTGTGAAGAAGAATAACAAGTTCTTGAAGGCTTACTAAAAATAATAGTGATCTTACTAGTTTGAGGAGCAATTTATTTAGCATCCATAAAGCATTATTTTCTCCCTACTTTCTTTTATTCTTTTTTTTTTTTTGTTATTTTGATTTTATTGAATTTTAACTTTGTTTAATTCTTATAATACTTTTATTCACTAATCATTGTTTTACCCTTTTGTGATGCTGATTATGAAAGAGAATTACATGATGATCATACTTGGAGAGCCAAATCCATAGAGATCCATGGAATGTCATGGATGGAACCTTGTAGCTAAATGTAGTTTCTAGGTTTTTTTATTTAATTATCTTATTGTTATTTATTTTTTTGGATTGTATTAATTTTTCTTTTTTATTATTCTTAATAGTTCATTTTAATAGCCCCCATAGTGGGAATAATGAAATTTGTTAATTTGTTGTGTGTGTTTTATTTTAAGTAATTGGTTAGTAAAATTAGGGTTTTCATTTAGTAATGAGTTAAAACTAATGGCTATAGAAATCATTAGGTTGTTTAATTAAAATTGAATTAGATTTAAGAATAGATTATTTTTATTTTATTTGTTTAGAGCCACTTTAATTAAATTAGGATTTTAGAATAGATTTAATTGATTATTTGATCTTTTATTTGGTTGTTTTCTTATATTTTTATTGTTTTTTGGGCTTGCTTGCTTATGTTTATGTATTTTGGGCCCTAGGCCCACGTTAGGCTTTAACCCATTTAAATTTAGGTTTTTTAGGTTTAATTAATTAAGATGCATCTTTAGGCCCATAATTAATTAGATTTAGGGTAGAGATAAATTAGGCCCATTTAGTTAATTAGACATAGGTCCACCTAATTTAATATAATTAATTTAGACTTAGCCCATTTAATTTAAGCATTTTCATAATTTGTAGACTTAGGATCATTCTAGAATTAAAATATGTAGACATGGGCCTACTAAATTAAATACTTCATAATTTGTAGATCTAGGCCCATTTTTAGAATTAAAATAAATAGACTTAGGATTATTTAATTAATAGGAATTAGGCCCATTAGTCTTTAGACTCACATGTAAATTAAAACATGTAGATTTAGCCCATTTGATTAAAATCAATGTAAATTAGATTAACCTAGGGATTATGATGAATGCATTATTTACTTGTATATTTCATAACTAGTTTGCTTGGAGTTGATTGTTTTTAAAGGTTTATATGAAATTGCATGTAAATAGAGGATAAAATAGTAATTTATAAAGTAATTCTAAATGAACACAAGACTTAAAAAAGGTAGTATTCCATACCCAAAATCTCCTGGTTGTGGTGCTAGTTTTCTTTTAGGGAATTGAGTACCACCATTTTTTCAATTTGTCCCAGTTATTACCCTGGGTGGCGACTCCTTATCTCCATGCCTTATCTTTGTGACAGTAGTTAGTGTGTTCTTTAGAGCCCTGAGCTCAAACAGTGTCGCAGTTGCTAAAATTTTGGGCACATGCTAAACCCTGCTGTCTATAGTGGTGACCCTATTGGGGATAAGAGATACTGATTCTACTTGTGTTTTTTAGAATTATTTTATTCTTGCATTCATTCTGCATGTCCCTATTAACCAATGGCGTTGATTTATGGTTCCATAATTCCACTAGCTTCATGGGATTGTAAATTGGCTAACCATCACTCTTAGCCTTAACTTGATTCAAGAGAGATTACCAGGCTCATCTGACCAGAGTCTGTAACCCAAGTCCTAAAGGGGGGGTAGCCTTATCTCAAGTTTACAAAGGATGTCGGGCCCCTTTGACCTTGGCCTATAACTCAAGTCTTAATGGAGGGCCTCTTGCTAAGGGAACCTAGACCTTTTCCACTAGAATTAACCACATATAATGGCCTAGTTATTTCCCTTAGGGTTACCCAAAATTGCTTGTGAATGTTGCCATAAGGTATTTCTATCTATAAAGGCCCAAGCCTATACTTTAAAAGCCATTAGGACTAATAAAGATTGGGCTATGCTTTTATACGTAGAAATACTATTTCTAAGCTTTACTGCTTTGAGAGATTTAGCATGCACATTGGTTCTTAATATCCCCTATTGATATTAAGGCCAAGACCAAAAATCCTAGGAAAAAAGACTCGCCATTGAATACGTGTGTGGGAGTAATAAGGTTGGAAGGATGTATATACTTGACTTGTTACTTGACTTGATTATTACTTGTTACTTATTGCATAGCACGTGCATCATGCATACATGCATTACATGTATCATACTAATAATTTATCTTTCAGCCATCATAGATTCATTCGAGTCTTCTTGTGTTTGGAGTTGGAAGGGTGGCAGACTAGTGAGAACTAATTCAAGCCTGCAATCAATTGCCAAAAAGATCCTTAGCATACTAGAAAGGAGCCCCATCAATCCACTCTACCTAGAAGCTGCATAGGCTAAACAAGCAGAAGAAATGAAATAACAAGAGGGAGGAAATTGGACTTTGGAGGATGTCAAAGGAGCATTGATAGATGACAAGAGAGCAATGATGCAAAATGAGTTAAGCCAAGCTTTGGCTGGATTGATGCCAACACCTACTGCTGCACCTCCTATTACGACCAGTCCACCTGTTGTGGGTACACCACGAGCTAACAATGACAATGCTACTAGAAATATACTTGTTGTGGAAATGAAGTTGGAGGATGTTGAGAGTTACATGGTTGAAAAGGTGAAAAGGGAATCACTTGAGCAAGTTCAAGAGCTAGAATCCAAGTAGATGAATACACTAAAGTAGAAGATGTCCAAGATGGAGGAGTTAATAAGAGGATAGGGCATCAGATACTCATTTGACTTTGATGATATGATGCAATTTAAGGAGGATAAACTGCTGAATAAATTCAAGATGCCACAGCTGCAGAAGTTTGACTGTACTAGAGACTCGAGGATCCACCTTAGTTAATACACAACTACCATGAGCACCACTAAGGCTCCTTTGTCTGTGGTTACCAAGTTATTTGTACTATCCTTGGAGGGTATGGCTATCAATTAGTATCATGGGTTAGAGAAGTCTATCCAAGCGGATTAGAGGGAATTGTGTACCGCTTTTCTGAAGCAATATGACTACAATACCAGGCTCAAAGTGTCCATCAGGGATCTAGAATTGACCAAGTCAAGGCCTAATGAATCATTCTCATATTTTCTTACTAGGTTCATGAATAAGGTGGGATTAATGAAGAACAAGCTGGTTGAAAAGGATCAGGTTAAGATGATAGTAAGAAATGTGTCACCCAATATGGTTGAGAGGTTAAAGATGATGAACCCTAAGATGTTTGTATACCTTTATGATGATTGGTTGTAAGCTGAAGAGATTGAAAGCGAGAAGAAGAAGATCACTAGAAGCACTAGAGTGAGAAATTACTCAACTGGGGGCATATAACAAGGAAATGCTAGTCAGGTTGTAGGAGTCCATGCTATTCAACAACCCAGGAAATTCTCAAATTTTAACCAGCCCTTATCTAAAGTCCTGGATTGATTTATCCAAAAAGGCCTCTTTAGACCTTTAAGCCCCTCTATACCACCAAACCTAAATCTCCCTAGCTTTAACATAAACAGTTACTATAAATTTCACTAAGTTACTGGCCATTTCATTGACTCTTGCATGCACCTTAAACATGAAATTCAAAACCTCATAGACCCTAGAAAAATCATGGACCCTGAGAAATCTAGTCCATACCTAAACACCAAAAACAACCTTTCCAAAATTACCAAAATATGCCACCCCCAACTACCATGATGATCAATTCAGGAGTCAGTAAGGAAGAAGTGCTTAAAGACTTTGAGGATCTAAACTTTAAAACCAATGAGTAACCCCCTAATGCCCGCAAAGATAAAGAGAGAATAGAAGACCTATTGGGATAGCTTTCAAGCAAATTCGACTACAAGGTGTGTTATTCCAAACCACCTTCTTTCGATATACCCATCGAGTCGATCACACCTACAGGATAGGGTGATGAATTTAATGATAAGAAGATGCTAGGTAAGAGAGAGAAATGCATTGTTGAGGTGTGGAAAGATGGAAAGAAGGAGAGGACCATTAGGGTTATAGACATATGGTACAACTCTTATGAAGAAGGCATTGAAGGCTACAATGTGTGGGTTGATAATCCGAAAGTCAGTCATGTCACTAGAAGTGGTAAGGGTTATAAACCAATGGAGAAGACCATAGAGAGGGAGGAGGTTGCTGAAAGAGAAGACTCAGATGAACATGATGATGACTTGATCCTTAAACAGCTTATGAAAGCAAAAGCAAATGCGAGCATTTAGGAGCTCTTGATGCACTCAAGTAGCCATAGGAAGGCTTTGGTTAAGGCTCTAACTAATATGAACATTGACACCACTGCAACACCTGAAGCAATGGTGGCTAAAGTTACTGAGAAGAAGCATGGTGTTATCACCTTTTTTTTTTATAAGGATTTACCTATAGAAAGGAGTAATCATAATAAAGCTCTGTTCATCCCAACTGAAGTGTCACGACCCAAAACAGGGGCCATGACCGGCGCTAGGGAACGGGAATTCTTTCGAATCCGGAACCCGTAGCAAGCCTAAAAATAAAATAAAGCATGCCATAATAACAATAAAAATATAAAATGCAGCGGAAATAAAAATCATAATATCATTTTTCCATATCAACTGGATTTAAACTAAATCTCATCTCATCACATAGATGTATATAATCTTTAATACAAATCCAGTTTCAATATAATACATCTCTTTAAAATAAAGTACATGAAATCCAATACTTTAATTCACAACTACTGCAGTGTCTAGATAAAATAAATAAGACTCAAGTAGACAATTTACATAAAGAAGCCGGGGCGGAAGAAATCCGGCGTATCGACCTGCTACTGAGGTATGAGGAAGTTGACTCTCCTGAAAAATAGTCAACGGAGGGGAGTCAGACCTCACTGAGTGAATTACTATAATATATATACATACACACTAAGTGATAATGCATACAGTCAACAGTATATATATAATATGTATATATATAGGCAAATTCATACAGATGCAGAAAAATCATTTTTATATATTTTACTGAAAAATCCCAGTTTATGAAGGATCACATAGAACCCTAGAATATCGCAACCTCAGAAAATTGTGTTAAACAACACTCTGGCCATACAGGCTCACTTATTCCAATATATCCACTTAATCCATTTGGATAGTAGACTGGCCCCGAGACACTAAGTCAACCGAGCTCCAGCAGTCTGACTGCCAGTGTGATTGGCCCCGAGACACTTGGTCAACCGAGCTCCAGCAATCACACCCAAACCACATCTCACATATCAATAATCATAATCAAATCAATATCCACAAATAGTTAGTAATATAGCCTAAAACTATAGGCGTACCGGTACGTACTCGGTCCTAGTGCTGCTCACTAGGTAGCACGTTCTATTGATATCCTTCATTAATATTATAAATCATTCATTCACAATAAATGATGCATGAATGTAAATGAAACAACAATATAAACCATATATATACCGAAAATATACCAAACATAAACCAGGTATATTTTGAGTATATATATGTCAAATAAATCCAATCAAATCATGAATTAAACTAAAAATATATTTAAAAATATTTTAAATATATTTTATTAACAAAACATGTATATAATTTATTATATACCAAAAATATACCAAAAATATACTTGAATATAAATCACATTATTTATGCATATTCAGTCAAAATAAAACATGCATTTTCTAAATCATGCATCCTAAGCATATATATATAATATAGTAACTCACCTAATGCACTCCACGAGACAGGTCCGACGGGCTTGGTCCACTAGCCCTCGGTCTCGGCGCAACTAAACAAGCAATAAATAACTGACATTAGAATAAACCTAATAGAAATCCTAGAATTCAATCTAGAGTATTTAACACAGAATCGAAAATTAGGGTTCGATTGGATATCACGTTTTACGAGAATTCTACCGAAAATCCGACAGAACCTCCCCTGTAAAACGGACATCTCTCTACTCAAAAGAGTAGAGCCGACCCTGCAAAGAAACACACTTCGAAAAACGAGCTCAACACAATTAAAATCCCACGGTCGGACTCCAAACTACAGTCCACCGACCGGGGTCCACAAACACAGAATAATTCCAGATATACCGAAAATATCCTTAAATCACAGAAATACATTTCATACGTAGAAATTACATAATTGACCTTGAAACACTATAAAAACCGATTAAAACTCATTTTATTAGAAAAACCGTATATTATATATATAATTGAAAATAATTCCCGAAAAATAGTTTTAATTAGTTAAAAATACTAAATAATTTTTAGAAATCATTTTTATACCTTAAATAAATATTAAAACCAATTAAATTACATTTTTAGACAATTTAGGGTAAAATTACCAAAATACCCCTATATATATAAATATACTTAAATTACTTCAAAAATTCACCAAAAATCATAAAATTACCCAAAATTAATTTTCTCAACATATTTATCAATAATATCAATATTTAAACTCAATTAACCAATTAATTTCCATTAAAAACACATTTAACCTAATTTTTCCAAAATCACCTAAACTTCAATAATTCAAAATAAATACTTAGAAATTCATAAAAATTCCAAATAAATTCCTATAATTCATTTCAACACCCAATTTAACCATAAAATCCAATTTCATAATTTAAATAATTAATTTCCGAAAATTAGAAAATAATATTAAAATATTCAAAAATACCCAAAAATCCAAACAATCTCCAAAAATTCTACAAAAATTCATACATGAAGATTAAGCTACTGGAACAACATTTGTGAAGGAAGTTTCCATGAATCATCCAATTCGAAGCTCAAAAAAATCGAAAACCCTAATAGGCCGAAATTGACAAATCGAAAACTAAGCAATTCTAGACCATTTTAGCTCAAACCAAAGCTAGAATCACACTCACCGGAGCTCAAGGAGAAGAAAGAGACCGGCGGTGTCGAAAACGGTGGCCGGAATCGGCGTGATCGACGGTGGGTTGATTTTCGGCTTCTCCGGCCAAAATCCTTCTCCCGACGCCGGAAACGGCCTCCACAGGCGGCGAAACTGGTCGGGGAAGATGGTGGCACACCGGACGGCACACCCACGGTGAAGGAACGGCATGACAGACGCTCGAACGGCAAGGGGAATGGTCGGGGAAGAAGAAGGAGATGTCGGGGGCAAAAGTGTAATTTTCCAAATTCTTTTGATTTTTGACAAATATATGTATATATATATACTTTATACTATATATTAAAATAATATTAAATTACACACATCAAATATACACCACACACATAAAAATATTAATATTTTAATAATTTATACCAAATAAAATTAATTAAATAACAATTAAACAAATAAATACTTAATAAAATATTAGGGTATAATAAACCCTAATTAATTAAATATTCACACAGACTTTATTTAATAATTTAAAAATATGTATGAGTTCATGCAAGTCCGTAAATACATCTAAAATAATTAATAATAAATTGTTTACGTGAAAATTTCCCCGAAAATGCAAGTCCCGGGAAAATTTTACGTAAAACACTGTAAATAATATACCGTAATTAAAATAGGTTTTAAATACATATTAACTCGTAAAAATATCGTAATACATATACAAAAATTATTGACACTGTACATCCCGGTACAGTGTAAAAATATTTTTAAAAACACGGGATATTACAGTCTTCCCCCCTTACAAGAATTCGTCCCCAAATTCCAGAAAACAAGATCAAGAAGGAAAGAGATATGGGTAAGAAGCTCGCATCTCAGCTTCAGTCTCCCACGTATGCTCTTCAACTCTGTCGCTACGCCACAAAACCTTGACCATCGGAATCTGCTTCGATCGTAACTGTCGAACTTGAAAATCTACGATCGCCACAGGTTCTTCCACAAAAGTCAAATTTTCACTCACTTCTACACTGTCGGGCTGCAACATGTGTGAAGGATCCGAGATATACTTCCTCAACATCGAGATATGAAATACTGGATGCACCTGTGACATACTCGGAGGCAAATCCAACCGATATGCAACAGTGCCAACTCTCTCCAGAATTTCAAACGGTCCAATATATCTCGGTGCTAACTTACCCTTCCTGCCAAATCTCATCACACCCTTCATCGGAGATACTTTCAGAAAAACATAATCTCCAACCTGAAACTCCACATCTCTGCGCCTAGGATCCGCATAACTCTTCTGTCTGCTAACTGCGGTCTCTAATCTGCGCTTGATCACGGCGACTTTCTCTGCAGCATCCTGAACCATCTCTGGTCCAGTCAAAACTCTCTCACCAATCTCATCCCAACTCAACGGGGATCTACACTTCCTTCTATACAACGCCTCATATGGTGCCATACCAATACTGCTATGGTAGCTGTTATTATATGCAAACTCAACAAGCGACAAATGATCATCCCAGCTACCTCCCAAATCCAAGACACACATCCTCAACATATCTTCCAGTGTCTGGATCGTCCTCTCAGACTGGCCATCTGTCTGAGGATGAAAAGCAGTACTGAAATCCAACCTAGTGCCCATCGCTTCCTGCAACTTCTGCCAAAAACGAGAAGTAAACACCAAACCTCTGTCTGACACAATGGACACAGGTACTCCATGAAGGCACACAATATGCTTCACATACAACTTCGCCAATCTAGCAACTGAATATGTGGCTTTCACAGGCAAGAAATGTGCAGACTTCGTCAATCTGTCTATGATCACCCAGATGGAGTCGTATCCATCCTTCGAACGAGGTAAACCGACCATAAAATCCATAGCTATCCTTTCCCACTTCCACTCGGGAATAGGAAGAGGCTGAAGCTTCCCAGAAGGCTTCTGATGTTCGGCTTTCACTTGCTGACACGTCAAGCACTTAGCAACATAATCAGCAACATCCTTCTTCAATCCATCCCACCAGTATAAATCTCTAATACTGTGGTACATCTTAGTAACACCTGGATGAACGCTGTAGGCTGTAGAATGTGCTTCCTCTAAAATCTCCTCTCTCAAGTCATCCACATCAGGAACACACAATCTACTACTGATCCACAATACACCATCATCATCGAGTGTGAAATCAGTGAACTTCCCTGCTCTGACATTCTCTGCAAGCTCTTCCAGAATAGGATCTCGGCTCTGAGCTGCTTTAATCCTATCCCTCAGTACAGATCGTACTTTAAACTGAGCTAACAGTCCACCTGATCTACTGATCTTCATCATCAGACCTTGATCCACCAACAAATGCAACTCCTGGATCAATGGTCTCCTCTCAACACCGATGTGAGCAAGACTACCTGAGGACTTCCTACTCAAGGCATCTGCTACCACATTAGCTTTACCCGGATGGTAAAGAATCTCGCAATCATAATCCTTCAACAGTTCCAACCATCTTCTCTGCCTCAGATTCAAATCTCGCTGCTGGAAAATGTACTTAAGGCTCTTGTGATCAGTAAATATCTCACAAGTCACCCCGTACAAATAATGTCTCCAAATCTTCAAAGCAAAGATCACTGCAGCCATCTCAAGATCATGTGTAGGATAGTTCTACTCATGCTTCTTCAACTGCCTCGAAGCATAGGCTATCACCCTTCCATTCTGCATCAACACACAACCAAGACCAATTCTAGAGGCATCACAGTAAACTGTGAACTTATCCACACTATTAGGCAAAGCTAATACTGGCGCTGTGGTCAACTTCTCCTTCAACAACTGAAAACTATTCTCACAAGCTTCTGATCACTCGAATCTAACATTCTTCTGAGTCAAGCGAGTCATAGGGGCTGCTATCCTGGAAAAATCTTGCACAAACCGCCTATAATACCCGACTAAACCCAGAAAACTTCGAATCTCCGTAACAGAAGTAGGTCTAGGCCACTCAGATACTGCCTCAACCTTCTGTGGATCAACCTGAATACCTTCTTTAGACACTACGTGTCCAAGAAAAGAAACACTCTCCATCCAGAAATCACACTTCGAAAATTTAGCATAAAGCTGATGATCTCTCAGTGTCTGTAGTACAATCCTCAAGTGATATACATGCTCTTCCATACTCCTCGAATATACCAGTATATCATCAATGAAGACTACCACAAAGTGATCCACATACGGTCTGAATACTCTGTTCATCAGGTCCATAAAAGCTGCTGGTGCATTAGTCAAACCAAAAGACATCACCAGAAACTCATAATGACCATATCTAGTGCGGAATGCTGTCTTAGGAATATCGGATTCACTGATCCGCAGCTGATGATAACCCGACCTCAAGTCGACCTTAGAAAAGAACTGTGCACCTTGTAACTGATCAAATAAATCATCTATCCTCGGGAGAGGATACTTGTTCTTCACTGTCACCTTATTCATCTCTCTGTAATCAATGCACAGTCTCAGGGTACCATCCTTCTTCTTCACAAACAGGACTGGTGCACCCCAAGGAGAAACATTAGGTCTGATAAAACCCTTCTCCAACAACTCTTGCAACTGCTCCTTCAGCTCTCTCAACTCTGCAGGAGCCATACGATAAGGTGGCATAGATATAGGAGTAGTACCTGGGACCACGTCTATACAGAACTCAATCTCTCTGTGAGGTGGTAAACCTGGCAACTCCTCGGGAAAAACATCAGGAAACTCACAAGCAACAGGAACATCTGTGAGTGACAACTTCTCCACTGACGTATCCCTAACCAATGCCAAATATCCCTGACAACCTTTCCTCAACAACTTCCTAGCTGCAATAGCCGAAATAAGATTCTGAGGTGCTGAACTCCTATCACCAACAAACTTAAATTCTACTTCACCAGGAATTCTGAAAATCACCTCCTTATTCCTGCAATCAACCACGGCAAAGTGCTGAGATAACCAATCCATTCCCAAAATAACATCAAACTCCATCACATCCAACAAAATCAAATCAGCGGGTAATTCTCTATCTCCCACGAGAACTGGACAACCAGAAAGAACAATATCGGCGTCCAAGGAATCGCTCAGAGGAGTGGCAACAGACAAAGGAAAAGCCATCCTTAAAGCTTGCCAACAAGATTTAGAAGCAAAAAACAGGAGAAACAAACGAATGCGTGGCACCCGGATCAAACAAAACCAAAGCATCCAGGTAACAAACAGAAACAATACCTGCCACGACTGCATTAGATGCCTGAGCATCCTGCTGAGTCAGATGAAAAACTCTGGCCTGACCTCGACCTCCCTGCTGACTGGTAGAAGCCTGGCCAACACCTCTGGCACCTCCTCTAGTACCTCTACCATGACTCTGCTGTGGAACAAACTGAGTAGAACTCTGATGCTGGGCTGGTGGTAACTGAAATGGCACGGGTGCTGCACTAGCAATCGACTGCTGTGGGAATCGCGGAATCTGCTGCTGCTGATACCCAGAATAAGGACCTGTCTGTCCGCATCTGAAACATGTCAGTGGTGTCAGATAACACGGTCCCTGATGGACTCTACCACAAGTCTGACAAACACTGGCCGCTGATCCAGAACTACGACCACTGCTGCTGCTCGAAGCACCTGACCCAAATCTGAACGATCTACGTTGACCTCCACGGCCATGTCTACTGCTCCGATGCACTCGCTGCTGCTGTCTCTGACTCTGCTGAGTCGAACCTCGCTGCTGACTACTCGAACCAACATGAAAACTCGAATATGGAGTAGCCTGCGATCCACTCGACTGAACTCCCAACTGGTAATAATCAGGCATCGCTCCCTGCCTAACTAACCTCAGCTCAATCTCCTTAGCTAGCTCAATCACGGACTCGAGAGTAAGACCTGCTGTAGGCATACCAGCAAAAGCTGAACCTAAACCAGTAACATACGTAGTAATCGCGAAATACTGATCTCGCATCAGATCCTCAGCATATCTACCCAAACGAAGAAACTATCGGGTATACTCCTCTACAGATCGATCTCCACGAGAAATACTAGTCAAACGGAGACGATAGCTCAAACGAAGAGGCTCTGGACAAAATCTCCTCATGAATCGCTCTCGAAACTGAGCCCAGGTCATCGTCATCATATAAGGCTGGATCATCTGAATGAACCAATCCAAGGCTGGTCCCTCAACAGACAACTCAACGATCATGATCTGCTGGTACTCGGTATGAGCAGTCCGAGTCCTAGTCTCAATCGCATGCAGAAAATCTAAAGGATCAGAAGTACCATCAAAAGCAATCCTGCCAACTCTGGCATAGAACAAAGCTGCCTCAGGGTCAGACATACCCTGCTGATAGGCAGGCTGAACAGGCTGAACAACTGGAGGAACAGGAACATCAAACTCAGGCTCAACAGGCTCCTCGTCCTGTAACTCTCTCTGCCTACGGCGACCTGCCGCTCCTCAAGGTCTACCTCTGCCACGACCTCTACGTCTAACTGGCGGTTCAGGAGGTAAAACCTCATCCTGAAAAGACTCATCATCCTCGGCCTCAACGACCGGTGGAGCGACACGCGCTCGCCTCCTCATTCTGAAAAAGACAAACGGAAAGATTCAGACAAAACAGACAACGGAGGAATAACGCTGAAAACTACAACAAGGAATACTCATCAAGACATACTCGAACCTAATACACTGCAGTAGTCCAACAGAAAACACAACTTTAAAACTAGGGCCACAACTCACATAACTAAGCCCTGACACAGAACTCCACTCTGAAACGAACTTCGCTCTGATACCAACTTTGTCACGACCCAAAACAGGGGCCATGACCGGCGCTAGGGAACGGGAATTCTTTCGAATCCGGAACCCGTAGCAAGCCTAAAAATAAAATAAAGCATGCCATAATAACAATAAAAATATAATATGCAGCGGAAATAAAAATCATAATATCATTTTTCCATATCAACTGGATTTAAACTAAATCTCATCTCATCACATAGATGTATATAATCTTTAATACAAATCCAGTTTCAATATAATACATCTCTTTAAAATAAAGTACATGAAATCCAATACTTTAATTCACAACTACTGCAGTGTCTAGATAAAATAAATAAGACTCAAGTAGACAATTTACATAAAGAAGCCGGGGCGGAAGAAATCCGGCGTATCGACCTGCTACTGAGGTCTGAGGAAGTTGACTCTCCTGAAAAATAGTCAACGGAGGGGAGTCAGACCTCACTGAGTGAATTACTATAATATATATACATACACACTAAGTGATAATGCATACAGTCAACAGTATATATATAATATGTATATATACAGGCAAATTCATACAGATGCAGAAAAATCATTTTTATATATTTTACTGAAAAATCCCAGTTTATGAAGGATCACATAGAACCCTAGAATATCGCAACCTCAGAAAATTGTGTTAAACAACACTCTGGCCATACAGGCTCACTTATTCCAATATATCCACTTAATCCATTTGGATAGTAGACTGGCCCCGAGACACTAAGTCAACCGAGCTCCAGCAGTCTGATTGCCAGTGTGATTGGCCCCGAGACACTTGGTCAACCGAGCTCCAGCAATCACACCCAAACCACATCTCACATATCAATAATCATAATCAAATCAATATCCACAAATAGTTAGTAATATAGCCTAAAGCTATAGGCGTACCGGTACGTACTCGGTCCTAGTGCTGCTCACTAGGTAGCACGTTCTATTGATATCCTTCATTAATATTATAAATCATTCATTCACAATAAATGATGCATGAATGTAAATGAAACAACAATATAAACCATATATATACCGAAAATATACCAAAAATAAACCAGGTATATTTTGAGTATATATATGTCAAATAAATCCAATCAAATCATGAATTAAACTAAAAATATATTTAAAAATATTTTAAATATATTTTATTAACAAAACATGTATATAATTTATTATATACCAAAAATATACCAAAAATATACTTGAATATAAATCACATTATTTATGCATATTCAGTCAAAATAAAACATGCATTTTCTAAATCATGCATCCTAAGCATATATATATAATATAGTAACTCACCTAATGCGCTCCACGAGACAGGTCCGACGGGCCTGGTCCACTAGCCCTCGGTCTCGGCGTAACTAAACAAGCAATAAATAACTGACATTAGAATAAACCTAACAGAAATCCTAGAATTCAATCTAGAGTATTTAACACAGAATCGAAAATTAGGGTTCGACTGGATATCACGTTTTACGAGAATTCTACTGAAAATCCGACAGAACCTCCCCTGTAAAACGGACATCTCTCTACTCAAAAGAGTAGAGCCGACCCTGCAAAGAAACATACTTCGAAAAACGAGCTCAACACAATCAAAATCCCACGGTCGGACTCCAAACTACAGTCCACCGACCGGGGTCCACAAACACAGAATAATTCCAGATATACCGAAAATATCCTTAAATCACAGAAATACATTTCATATGTAGAAATTACATAATTGAGCTTGAAACACTATAAAAACCGATTAAAACTCATTTTATTAGAAAAACCGTATATTATATATATAATTGAAAATAATTCCCGAAAAATAGTTTTAATTAGTTAAAAATACTAAATAATTTTTAGAAATCATTTTTATACCTTAAATAAATATTAAAACCAATTAAATTACATTTTTAGACAATTTAGGGTAAAATTACCAAAATACCCCTATATATATAAATATACTTAAATTACTTCAAAAATTCACCAAAAATCATACAATTACCCAAAATTAATTTTCTCAACATATTTATCAATAATATCAATATTTAAACTCAATTAACCAATTAATTTCCATTAAAAACACATTTAACCTAATTTTTCCAAAATCACCTAAACTTCAATAATTCAAAATAAATACTTAGAAATTCATAAAAATTCCAAATAAATTCCTATAATTCATTTCAACACCCAATTTAACCATAAACTCCAATTTCATAATTTAAATAATTAATTTCCGAAAATTAGAAAATAATATTAAAATATTCAAAAATACCCAAAAATCCAAAAAAACTCCAAAAATTCTAAAAAAATTCATACATGAAGATTAAGCTACTAGGAACAACATTTGTGAAGGAAGTTTCCATGAATCATCCAATTCAAAGCTCAAAAAAATCAAAAACCCTAATAGGCCGAAATTGACAAATCGAAAACTAAGCAATTCTAGACCATTTTAGCTCAAACCAAAGCTAGAATCACACTCACCAGAGCTCAAGGAGAAGAAAGATATTGGCGGTGTCGAAAACGGTGGCCGGAATCGGCGTGATCGACGGTGGGTTGATTTTTGGCTTCTCCGGCCAAAATCGTTCTCCCGACGCCGGAAACGGCCTCCACAGGCGGCGAAACTGGTCGGGGAAGATGGTGGCACACCGGACGGCACACCCATGGTGAAGGAACGGCGTGACAGACGCCCGGACGGCAAGGGGAATGGTCGGGGAAGAAGAAGGAGATGTCGGGGGCAAAAGTGTAATTTTCCAAATTCTTTTGATTTTTGACAAATATATGTATATATACATACTTTATACTATATATTAAAATAATATTAAATTACACACATCAAATATACACCACACACATAAAAATATTAATATTTTAATAATTTATACCAAATAAAATTAATTAAATAACAATTAAACAAATAAATACTTAATAAAATATTAGGGTATAATAAACCCTAATTAATTAAATATTCACACACAGGCTTTATTTAATAATTTAAAAATATGTATGAGTTCATGCAAGTCCGTAAATACATCTAAAATAATTAATAATAAATTGTTTACGTGAAAATTTCCCCGAAAATGCAAGTCCCGGGAAAATTTTACGTAAAACACTGTAAATAATATACCGTAATTAAAATAGGTTTTAAATACATATTAACTCGTAAAAATATCATAATACATATACAAAAATTATTGACACTGTATATCCCGGTACAATGTAAAAATATTTTTAAAAACACGGGATATTACATGAAGTTAGAGGGAAGAAGACTAATTATATGATGGTGGATGATGGGCCTACAGTTAATGTTTTCCCATTACAGATCCTTCCTAATTTAGGGGTGAAGGTGGAGGATTTAACAAAATCTGACCTTATAATCAAGGCTTACGATGACAGCACAGGGAATGTAGAAGGAACATTTATGGCTCCTGTAAAGAGCAAACCTATAGAGGCAATGATGGAGTTCACTGTACTAGATATCCCTATCACCTATGCTTTGCTTTTGGGTAGGCCCTGGTATCATACTTTAGGGGGAGTGCCTTCAATAGTGCAACAAAAGGTGAAATTCCTATTGAATGGAAAAGTTGTAACTTTAGATGCTAGTATGGGCAAGACTATATCTGTAGTTATGGATGGTCAAAAGCAGGTAGTTACCCCTCCCAATTTCCAAATAGCCATGATTTTTTATGGAATTGAGATGAATCTAAGGGTTATGAGCATGATCAAGAAGATGAATTATCAACCTGAAAGAATGAGCAAGGAAGTTTAGAGTTCCCAAATTTCAAAGGATAAAATGATACCAAAGGATTGGGCTATACAGTAGTTGGGCTTGACAGTAAAGGAGCTAGAAAAAGGATTCTCGATGAGAACAACTTTTTTAAGAATATGGGACCGTTGTAGGATAACTTTGTCAAAGAAAGGAAAGAGAAGTTCTACCTGGGTGAAAAGGAGCCTGTCCAAGTAGCTAGAGTGAATGTTCCTAGGTTTGAGATCTTCAAGAAGTAGATAGTTGAGGGTTTGGTGCAAAACAACAAAGACAACATGATAAAGAAAGTTGATGAAAAAATGAGGATTGAGGCCATTGAAGAGCTGCTCTGTCTACAACCTGATGAAGAACCACCACAGGATTTAGCTAGCATTACTAATAATAGTTTTAATGATGTTTTTTTATAAAGAAACTGATGTAATAACATTTGGTCTGTTTGAGGATGAAAACGCTATTTTTTCTGTGATCAATGATATAAACTCTAGTTTTGCTTACTTGTGTGATGTTGATTCTGATGGTCTTCTACACTTTAATAATGATTATTCATGCATGTTTGACATTAATTCTATTCAATTAGATTCATTAAACATCGACACAAATGAACAACCAAAGCACATTTCTATATCACATGATTTAACTCTTGAAGACAGGGAAAAATTAGAGAGAATATTAATAAAAAGAAAGGTAGTATTTGCTTGGTCTTATGAGGACATGCCAGGTCTAGACAGAGAAATTGTGGAGCATCACATTTTGAGATATCCATAGGCTAACCCTGTTAAGCAAAAACTTCCTAGGTTAAAGCCAGAGTAGGCAGAAAAGATAAGGGAAGAAATCGCTAAACAAATCCAGGCCAATTTCCTAGAAGTGGTAGAATATCCTCAATGGTTGGCAAACATAGTACCTATTCCTAAAAAAGATGGAAAAGTTTGAATGTGTGTACATTTCAAGGATTTGAATAAAGCATGCCCGAAGGATGACTTTCCTTTACCCCATATTGATATAATTGTTGATAGTGCAACATATAGTGCAATGTACTCTTTCATAGATGGGTTCTCAGGTTATAATCTGGATAATGATCGTAGTCATGGACAAGATCAAGACTGCATTTATCATATAATGGGGGACATATTGCTACAAAGTGATGCCATTCGGATTGAAGAATGTAGGAGAAACCTATTAAAGGGCAATAACAGCTCTATTCCATCATATGATGCACAAAGCAGTGGAAGTGTATGTCGATGATATGATGGTTAAGTTAGGAATGAGGGAAGGACATTTTAAGGTTTTAGACAAGTTTCTGATAAGAATAGAAAGATACAATCTGAGGCTTAATTCGAAAAAATGTATCTTTGGGGTCACTTTAGGAAAGTTGTTGGGGCACATAGTCAGTAATAGGGGAATAGAAGTTAATCCAGACAAGATTAAAGCCATTCAGGAGATGCTAGCACCAAGACCAAAAAAGGAAGTATGAGAATTTATTGGAAAGCTGAAGTACATTAACAGGTTTATTACAAAACTCACTATAGTTTGCAATCTAATGCTCAAGCTCTTTAGGAAGAATCAACTCGTGGAATGGAACAAAGAATGAAAAAAAGCCTTTGATAAGATTAAAGAATACCTTACTAATCCACCTGTGTTAAGGCCAATAACACAAGGTAAAGCCTTAATCTTATATTTGGCTTTAGAGGAAAAAGCAACAAGAGCAATGCTAGCATAAAAAGGACCAGAAGGGGTGGAGTATGCAGTGTATTATCTTAGCAAGAAGTTCCTGCCATATGAAGAGAAGTATGATCTTATGGAGAAAACATGTTTGATTATGATATGGGCTACAAGGAAGCTAAGGCATTATTTCCAGTCCTACAAAGTACAAATTGTTTGAAAGATAGATTCTTTAAGGTACTTGTTTCAAGCACAAGCTTTAACTGGAAAGATGTCTTAATGGTTGGTTCTTTTGATTGAGTTTGATATTAAGTACGTCACTACCAAGGTTATCAAAAGAAGAGCAATGGCAGATTTCTTGGCACAGAATGCAATCGAAGGAAATGAGCAGTGGAATTTAGAGTTTTCAGATAAGAATGTAGTAGTAATAGGACGACATGAATGGAAGCTTTATTTTGATAAGGCTATGAATAATAGACGAGTAGGGCTAGGAGTGATTCTTATTGTACCAGGAGGAGAAACCATCCCAATGGCTAAGAAATTAAATTTTAAGGTTACAACAACATGGCTGAGTATAAGGCATGCATCTATGGGCTAGAAGCAGTGCTAGTAGTTGGAGCTAAATACCCATTGGTTTATGGAGATTCCATGTTAGTCATTAGCCAGGCTAATGAGGAATAGGAAGTGAAAGAAGAAAGGTTGAAGCCTTACATTTATTATTTGAAGAAGTTAATGAGAAATTTCACTAAGTGTCTCTTCATGCATTTACTAAGAGATGAAAATCAAATGGCAGATGCCTTGGCAATGCTTTCTTCAATATGGAATAAACCGACAGGGTTGATGATGGAGCCTTTAGTGATAATGAAAAAAAAAGCTTCATTGTATGGTGAAAAATCAGTCATGAGTATTCTGATAGGGCTATAAGAAAAGCCATGGTTTTACAACATTCAGAAATTCATCGAGGAAAGGAAATACCTAAATGAAGCGACTCCCAAAGAAAGATATGCCCTTTGAGTTCTTGCACATCATTATGCAAGTCATGATGGGGTATTATACAGAAGAATGCCAAATAGAATATAGCTGAGATGTCTCAAGAAGGATAAAGCAAAACAGGTGATGAGAGAAATTCATGTAGGGGTTTGTGGATCTCATATGAATGGGATGATTCTAATAAAGAAAATAATTTGATAGGGGTACTATTGGATGAGGATGGAAAGAGACTGTATCTAGATAATGAGACAATGTCATCAATGCCAAATACATGGGAACCTCAATCATCTTCCCCCTACAGTGCTAAATAGTTTAACATCTCCATGACCCTTTACAGCATGGGGAATAGATATAATAGGGGAGATAAGACCAACTACCTCAAATGGGCATAAATATATAGTGGTGGTGATCGATTATTTCTCTAGATGGATAGAAGAAAAATCTTTCAGTACTTTGAAAGCTAGACATATGGAAAGGTTCATCGAGAAGAACTTCATTTGCAGATATGGGATCCCACATCACGTTATGATGGACAATGGTGTTTAGTTTCAGGCAGAGATAGCTGAATTATTGTAGAGATACAAGATCAAGAATCATAAATCCTCATCTTATCGACCTTTGGTGCAGTTGAAGCCGCTAATAAGAATATAAAGAAAATCCTCTCCAAGATAGTGAAAACTCATAAAGATTAGTCTGAGTATCTTCCTTTTGCCTTGTGGGGATATAGAACTATAACGCATACTACTACAGGATAGACGATGTTCTCAATAGTATACGGTTATGAAGTAGTTTCACCCATAGAGACAGAAATTAAATCTTTGAGGGTTGTTATGGAAGCAACAGTCCCTAAGAATGAATGGATTCAAAAAAGATATGACCACCTTATGTCTTTAGATAAGAAAAGGATGGAGGCATTATTTCACACTCAAATTTATTAGAGAAGGATAGCGAGAGCCTTTAACAAGAAAGTCAAACCCAGAAAGATAAAGGCTGGAGATATGGTGCTAAAGCAGTTAAGGGCAATAGTGTTTGATCTAAGAGGAAAATTCAGACCAAATAGGGAGGGGCCGTATTTAGTTAAGACAAAATACCTACGGGACCTATAAAGATATCAGATTTAGAAGGGAATGAGTTCACTAAGCCAATCAACCTGGATCGCCTTAAGAAATACTACCTTTGGAAAAAAAAAGTCCATTAGCTAGAAAACCTGAAAAGGCTAGTTAGGCAAAAATTAGGACATTCCCACTGTTCAGAAAACCCGCAAAGGACTGACAGACAAAAATTAGGGAATAAGGTAAAAAAGGTGATCCCACTAATCAGAAAACTCGCAAAGGGTTGGTTAGGCAAAAATTAGGGTAATAAAAGTGAGAGAAAAATGTTCATTTAGAAAATTCAAAAGGAGTAGCTAATAACAGGAGTTATGTCATGTGGTGTAATAAATACACTCATTTTGGCCCTAATTAATGAATAAAATTGAAGTGAAATTTTTGTTTGAATATTGCATATTCTTTCTTTATTTATAAAGCATAAAGACTTAAAGGAAAAACAAAACATGGGAGCCTAAAAGACCAGACTTATAAGATCACTATACTAGTTATGTTTTTTTTTCTTCTTTTGTGTCTCATCTAGCAATACTTAAGTTCTTTTATACTTAGCAAATCCTGGTGGTTTTGTAGTTTACATGGTAACCTAAGTCTTGTAGTTGTCTTCAGTAGTCATATCAGTATCCAAATGCATGTTCCACTCTAATGCTCTGCGAGGCCACTGGTTTTTCATTTTGTCCAAGAAATCTTGCCTCAGAGGGAAGCCTTTGAAGTTACATATAACAGTCATAATAAATTATGGAAAATTGTACTAATGGCAAAGGCGTGATGGGGTAAAGAAGGTCGAAAGTGTAACCCTGGAATAGGAACATTGTGGTCATACAGGTTGATGGTCATAAACTTCAAATTCCACCAAGGATAAACCCATGTAATCTCAGTGTCAACAATGCCTTTCATCCAATCAACAGATTGACCTATAGTACATTTGTCCTTTACCTTCAACAGATGAGACTATAGATGATGAGGTTGATAAATCAAGGCATTGGTGGGGGGATTAAGTAGACTCAATTTCTCCTTTAGCCAAATCTAAAAAAAAAAGCTAAGTTGAAAACCTGAAAGGGCAACTTAGGTAAAAAAAAAAAAAGAAGCTGCTTACCGAAAGGAGAAGTAGACTACCCAAGAATTGATCTTGAACCCTAAAATTATCTAACCCAATGATAGTTTCAACAAGCATGACAAGCACAGGGTTAGCCCCAACTTCTACTTGTTCAAGGATACTGACAATTCTTATGTCAGCATCTCCATGAGAAGCCACTAGTAGAAACTGGGCATATAAGCAAAAGGAGACAGTCCTAATCTAGGCCGCATTATTCTTATCCCTATCCCTATAAGAAGTGATTAGAGAAGAAAGATTGATAGTCCCAGGGTTATATGAGTACATGTAGATGTCACTTGGGGGCATATCGAAGAATGTCACTAATCTACTGGGAAACTGCATCTCAAGATCATGAAGAGCAATCACAGCAGTCGAGTCCAAAGAACAACGAAGGATAGAAGTAAACTCCTCAATTAATGGACACAGCTATTGTCCATTAAATCTAAATATATAATATTTAATGTCCTAAAAGGTGGTAGCAGCATAAAGAAAATTATGGTCTAGTTTTAGATGCTGAAGGGATTTTAAAGATTTGACATGATAGGGCAGTAGTCTATTCCAATCATCCCTATTAAGGCTTTTAAGAAATTTCTTCATTAAATTAAGGGTGACTTGTGTCATGATTAAGCAAATGAAAGATAGAAATGGGTGACTACCCTTTGACAAACTATTTATAGAGGCATAAAGGTTTAATCTGGATGGGATTTTTAATCAGAAGGGATTAGGATTTTACGTGTGTGGATCAAATTTAAATCAGAAATTAGAATGGAAATGGAGCACAAAGATGAAGCTGAATTTTCGATAAAAAATCTAGAATTCTAATCAGAATTCCAAAAATCCGATTGAAAATCTATAATTCCGATTGGATTTCCAAGATTTAAAAAAAAAGATTCATTAAATTCCAAGGTTCAATCCAAAACAAAAGTTTGTAATCCATTTAGAAAAGGGGAACAGTTCATAGGGAAAAAGGAATATACAGTCATGAAAGCATAAGTCCTAAAGATGAAAGATCAGTCATCATGAGCCCTAGTGTTTGGCCAAGGACTCCATCCTCTAGTAGGATCATCGCTCTGATCTGGGGGCATAGAAATCTCAGCATCATGACCGTCAAAGCCAAGACTAGTGAGTTGTCTATGAACCATCTCATTCTCATGCTTTAGATCTCCAGCATAACTTTGTCACATTAAGGATAGTTAAAATCATGCATAACATGCATACATTTGCATACTTGTTATAAATACTAACCCTCCAACTATCTGTGATCTGCATAGTAAATAATCTCTAGGATGAGGCAAGTCTATATAGATACTCTGCCTGTGTCCGAGGGATTTGTAAAATGACATATACTAATTCAACAACAAGTGTCAGTTTATGCAGAACTAGAAATGCAAAAACACACTAACATATGAAACATCAGGATGAGGAAAGCTAGGAATCAGAACTCTTCAAGGTACATGTGTTGTTCAATGGGAGTCTGCACTGCAGGAGCCCAATAGTACATAGACCTATCAAGCAGGGGAATATCGCCCAGAATGGTACTTGGGAAGTATCACCTCAAGCAGCTCCACTATATGGAGTATGCTCAACCTCCTACTCAGTCCTCTTAGTGTCACCCTTAGTCTCCTCTTTCATAGCAACATCAATAGCATCTTCAATCTGTATAGAAAATAAATGTCATATGCAATGATGAAAAAGAATAAGTAAGATAGTGATAAGGAGGAATGGTGATGGAAAGTATACCCTAGCTAGATCTATAGGAACCTACTCTAGAAGATTCTCTCGAATATATTCCTAATAGTGGTGAGAACGCTTGAGCAATGTCGAAGCGTCATATCCCTCAATAGCTGCTCTGAGCTCAAGACTAGTCAAGCTATAACTCCTCAACATAGAAGAAGGAATAGAATAAGGAACATGCCTCTTGGAAGGTCCCATATGCCAATGATAAACATGGTCACCTAGATACCACATTTAGCAACCATAACTAGGAAGCAAAATCCTTATAGTCTCAAGCCTCACAATAGCAATCATAAAATTGTATCACTAGATGTCTTCAGCACTAACTATCCAATCTAATCTAACCTACAAATTCATTCAAATAATTTTTATTTAACTTTTACAACTAATCAAATGCTAATAGTTAAATTTATTTTACCAGGTCCCACTTTAAAGAGTTTAGCTGGTCTCGATAAGTCTATAAGTCATACTTGACACTGGCAAGAAGAGAAGAACCCCATCTCTACATCAATGGAAGATTCATGTCAGAGCTAATAGCATTAAAGCCTCAAATCAGTCCGATCTCAATGCCCCAGATCTGAAAAGGAAAAGATAGTTAAAATGAAAAAGAGATGTAAAAGAGAAAAAATTAAAAATGTGCTAGAAGCTACACATCGTCACAGCACCTCTACAGATAGTATCCAGTCTATAGTAGAGATAGGCAAGAGTTGCGAATCCCCAATCAAAAGTAACGACTCTAACAAGATCCTGAAGGGGACCAAGAAGCGTAATGCTAACCTCATTACCAGTCTCACAGAAGAGGGTAGTGCCTAACAGTATCAATAAGAAGCATCTCACCTTTTAAAGGATCTGGTGAGGTATGGTAGTGGTAATCTCCTGAAACCCTGAATAAGAGAAGAAAAAAGCACGTTCTTCTGATTCTTCCATGTCGAAACAAACCCGAGCAAGTCACAAAAATAATGACTCTTAGCATCCTTGGGAAGAGTGCAATAATGGATATCAAAAAGAACCAGGGTACTCCCAAAGGTGATCTTAGTGATAGCAAAGAAGCACATAGGAGAAATAGTCAGCTCACCCACTTATGTGTGGAAGGTGTAAGTAGTATCCATCCACCTCTCGATAAGAGTAAAAGTGAATAGTGATCTAACCTACCTTTAGCAGTCGGTAAAGCAACAATAAAGTGTTGGAAGCTAGACGCCCAAATGTGTTGTACTACCTCTCCCAATAAATCATGAAAGAGTTCTCGAGCTAAGTAAAAGCAACCTGAGAATTTTAGTAAATTAAAGACAAAAGAGAAATTTACCTCATCTCTAGCTTATGAGCATCTGTGAAGGCGCAAGCAAGTCAAAGGGAGCACCTCTTCCCTTTCATTAAGCCTCAAACTATTTTGAGGGAAATGTAGTTGAGATATGACTAGATCTAATTATCTAGAGCTGCTTCCATGTAGTCTACATTGTGGGTGAGCCATAAGATTAGACGGATCTTAAATTGGAGGTCAGATGAAAAGATAATTGAAGAAACAAGATTTGAAAATCAAAAGAAAGAAAAAGAAAAACAAAGAAAAGAAAGTGATAGGAAATGAGAAAGGAATCGGCAAAACACCAAACTTAAATTAAAGTGACAAATGTCCACTTTAGTCCCGTAACTTCATTTGCATTTAAGTCCAACATTTCTCTTACAATTTATTCCTATATTACAATTCTACATGATTTGATAATTCCTTGAATTACTAAATTGTCAGTATAAGAGAAATCAGACTATACATCTAAGTATAGTCGATATTGTACAACCGAGTACAATGTACCTATTTCAATTCAGACTATACGACCGAGTATAGTCGACATTGTACAATCGAGTACAATATAACTATTTCAATTCAAACTATACGACCAAGTGTAGTCGACGTTGTACAACTAAATACAATGTACCTATTTCAATTTAGACTATACGACCGAGTGTAGTCAACATTATACAACCGAGTGCAATATGTCATTTCAATTTAGACTATATGACCGAGTGTAGTCAACATTTTACGACTGAGAGCAATATGTCATTTCAATTCAGACTATACGACCAAGTGTAGTCGACATGGTATGACCGAGTGCAATGTGACATTTCAATTTAGACTATACGACCGAGTGTAGTCGACATTGTATGACCGAGTGCAATGTGTCATTTCAATTCAGACTATATGACCAAGTATAGTCGATATTGTACGACCGAGTGTAATGTGTCATTTCAATTTAGACTATACGACCGAGTGCAATGTGTCATTTCAATTCAAACTATACGACCGAGTGTCGTCGATATTATACGACCGAGTGCAATGTGTCATTTCAATTCAGACTATATGACTGAGTGTAGTCGACATTGTACGACTGAGTACAATGTCTCTTTCTGTTTAGACTATACGACTAAGTATAGTCGACATTGTACGGCCAAGTATAATACATCCTTCCAATTCAGACTTTATGACCAAGTATAGTCAACATTATACGACTGAGTATAATGTGCCCATCCAAACCATAGCCATACGTTTGAGTATAGTGTTTCCTTAGATGTTTTAAGTTTATGCCTTGTGTTGTACGATAACACAAGCATTTATCTTGAATTGACGATTACTTACAAGCATAAACCTTAGGAAGCACAAGTAACTACTCAAACTTTATTCTTAAGAAATTGTGTGCTTATTTGTTTTGCTGCAATTTATCAAGTAAACAGTGACCAATGGGGGCAACTATAAACACCCAATTTCGGGATAATAAATCCCCAAAAATAAAATTTTTTTCTTAAATTTATTTTTTGCTAAAATTTTTTCTTAAATTTATTTTTGGGGATTTATCCAATTCTTCAGGAAATAAAGTCCTTTTAAAATTGGAACTCTTCAGTACTCAAGACTTAGGGTTTTTTGGGTTTTTTCTATAAAAAGAGAGCTTAAGCTCTTGAAAAAAAAAGAAGAAAAAAAGGAAAAATTATCAATCCTCAGCATTCTTCTCTATAATTTTGGCTATCTTCTTCCTAAAGATCTCTAGACTTTTCTTTAGGCAGTATATAAAATTCTTTATGATTGATTCGTAGGAGATTTTTGAGATGAAGAATAACGAGTTCTTGAAGACTTACTAAAAATAACGGTGATCTTACTAGTCTGAGGAGCAATTTATTCAGTATCCATGAAGCATTATCTTCTCCCTACTTTCTTGTATTCTTTTTTTTGTTATTTTGATTTTATTGAATTTCAAATTTATTTAATTCTTATTATAATTTTATTCACTAATCATTATTTTACCCTTTTATTATACTGATTATGAAAGGAAATTACATGATGATCATACTTGGAGAGCCAAATCCATAGATATCCATGGAATGTCATGAATGTAACCTTATAGCTAAATGTAGTTTCTAGGTTTTTTTATTTAATTATCTTATTTTTATTTATTTTTTGGATTGTATTAATTCTTCTTTTTTATTATTCTCAATAATTCATTGTAATAGCTCTAATAGTGGGAATAATGAAATTTAGTATGTGTGCTTATGTGTTTTATTTTAAGTAATTGGTTAGTAAAATTAGGGTTTTCAATTAGTAATGAATTAAAACTAATGGCTATAGAAATCATTAGGCTATTTAATTAAAATTGAATTAGATGTAAGATGGTAGAATTAGTTTACTTGATTGATTATTTTTATTTTATTTGTTTAGAGTCACTTTAATTAAATTAGAGTTTTAGAATAGATTTAATTGATTATTTGATCTTTTATTCGATTGTTTTCTTATATTTTTATTGTGTTTTGGGCTTAATTGCTCATGTTTATGTGTTTTAGGCCCTAGGTCCATGTTAGGCTTTAACCTATTTAAATTTAGGTTTTTTTTAGATTTAATTAATTGAGATGCATTTTTAGGCTCATAATTAATTAAATTTGGGGTACAAATAATTTAGGCCCATTTAGTTAATTAGACATAGGCCCACCTAATTTTATATAATTAATTTAGACTTAACCTATTCAATTTAAGCATTTTCATAATTTGTAGATTTAGGATCATACTAAAATTAAAATATGTAGACATAGACCCACTAAATTAAATACTTCATAATTTGTAGATCTAGGCCCATTTTTAGAATTAAAATAAATAGACTCAGGATCATTTAATTAATAGGAATTAGGCCCATTAATCTTTAGACTCACCTGTAAATTAAAACATGTATATTTAGGTCATTTAATTAAAATCAATGTAAATTAGACAAACCTTGGGATTGTGATGAATGCATTGTTTACTTGTATATTTCATGACTAGTTTGCCTGGAGTTGATTGTTTTTAAGGGTTTATATGAAATTGCATGTAAATAGAGGATAAAATAATAATTTATAAATTAATTCTAAATGAACACAAGACTGAAAGAAGTTAATATTTCGTACCCATAATCTCCTGGTTGTGATGCTAGCTTTTTTTTAGAGAATCGACTACCACCATTTTTTCAATTTGTCCCAGTTATTACCCTAGGTAGCGACTCATCATCTCCGCGCCATGTCTTTGTGACAGTGGTTAGTATGTTCTCTAGAGCCCTGAGCTCAAACAGTGTCACAGTTGCTAAAATCTTTTGCGTGCGCTAAACCCCGCCATCTACATAATGCACCAGGATACTAAGTCTAGTGACTGAAGCTGACACCTCCAGGTTGCTTCGATAGTACTGAAGTTTGGCACTCGGTACGTACTTCTAATGTACCGAGATTCTACAACACTCTTATCGTGCTTTTAATGCACTAAGAATCTACGGCACTTGGGTCGCGCTTTTAATGTACCGAGCATTAAAATTCCAGCGATAGCTAGCCCCGTCAGGTCATTTTTAAAATACTGACGGGTTAACCCCTCGGGTCGTTTCTATTACACTTAGCATCTTTCATTGCAAGATCTGTGCATCTAAGTCCAACTGGCATTTCATGAGTGATATTCTAATATAGTAATTCTAAGACTTGGTACCGAGCATAATTTCTTTTTCTGTGACTGGGGGTAGCCACCTCAGATCACCTTTCCACATTATATATAATTACGCAAGCAGACTCTCTCTTCAGCAGAGGAATCAAAATTTTCAAATAATTCATCACTTTGCATTTATCAGACTTAGATACATCAAACATAAATATCCAGACATATTTTCAAGGGGGGACTCTTAATACCCCATATATATAGTCTTATTTTATTAAAGGTTTATTTTCCTATACATGGGTGACTTACAGATAAAGAATGTCCAAACCAAATAGGAAAAGGATTCCTAATTAAGGAGACTCTTGGACACGAAGAAATACTCTATATATATATAATAAAGAAAATCAAAAGGTGTATATATATATATATATATATATATATATATATATCATTATCATTAATTCTGTTCTCTCATACTTTTTGCTTTCTTTTCTCTCTAAACTCTCTCTTTATACATTCTCTGAAAGGGTTTGTGGGGATCCTCCTCACCTCTCATCTTGCCCTTTTTTTATTCCTTGCAAGGCTTAATCTCGGGAGTTCCGAAAATGAGTTATCATTGAATAAAAAAATCTAAATAAAATAAAAAATAGTAAAGAAAATCAAAAGGTATATATATATATATATATATATATATATATATATATATATATATATATATGGATGGAAGAAATTAAAAAATTGAAGAAATTTGCAAGTTTCTCCCATTGAATAATCCTAAAATCAAATCTAAACTTGTATTATCAATCAAGAAAGAATCACAAAGATGGAAGCACTTCTTAATTCACAACCCAAATATTATTTTTTTTGGATAAATTACAAAAAAAAAAAAAAAAAAAAAAGACTTTCAGCGCTTTTTGCAATTTCGACATATCTTTTAATTTTAACAAATATCATTCACCAACTTCTTAATTTTTGCAATTCCATATACCAGTTGACAATCTGGAGAAACTTTGCTGACTTGGTCAATGAAAAAATTTGAATCGATCCATGTAAGCGCCACACCAAAACACTATGTTTTCACTATTTGCAAAAACATACACAACTTTTGATATTTTTACAATTTAGACATGGCCTATTGATTCAGACAAATTTATACATAATTTTCTTATTCTTATTTAATTTATACTTTTCAATTGATGCAAGTAAAGCAAATATTTAAGCAATGATAATTTAAAATTAAATTTTCTAATTAAATAAAATATAAGTTTATTGTTTATTTTTATGTAATGAATATTCAATTGACATGTGTAATGAAAACTTTTCTCTATTCTTTCTATCCGTTGTTTTTTTCTTTTTCGCATATCCTTTTAAAAAATAGAAGTATTTTTCTTTTAATATTAATTAACTCCATTCATCAGTAGTTATCACTCATTCAAGTTTTTTTTTTCATTTGTTCGCGGAAATTTTTTTTCGGAAAATAATTTTTCTTATTTGTAAGTGTTTATATTATTAGAGAAAATAAGTAAAAAAATTAAATTGTTAGTAAAAGAAAAATAAGAAGTTATTTTCCAATGCATTGTCACCTTATTTTTTTGAAAAAGTACAAAAAAAAACCTTGTATTTAGTGCTTTTAGCATATGGTTTTTTTTTTTTTTTACACTTAAGTAATTTGCGATATCTCGTCGTTAGCATTGTAGTGACAAATTTTATAATACCATTAAATAATTCTATGTGATATATGATGTGTGTGAGGGGATAACATGGCACACATGTAGTAGATGATGTATCGCCACTTCATTTGCCATGTAGGATTACTTAATAACATCACTAATTTGTCATTGAAATACAAACGATGATGTACCATAAGTCATCTAAGGACAAAAAAGAAAAATCACATAGTACTTTTTTGTATATATATTAATCAAATATAATTAGTCAAAATTCAATTGATTTTATATACTAATGATCTAAATCAAAAACATAATTTAATGCGTTTTTGAATAATTTTATTTTTAAAATTTTAATATATATATATATATATATATATATATATATATATTATGAGATATATATTAATGACTTGTATCGCCGATAAGAGCATCATGAATAAAGGTCGGAGGGCAGTTCCTGCGAACCTTTGGTCCAGACAACCAGTTTCCCTAGCCAAGATGTGGGCTGCATGATTCGCTGACCTGCTTACATAACTAACAGAACTATGACTAATATCCTTTGAAAGAGCCTTACAGTCATCTATTACTTGACCCAAACATGACAAGTCTTTGACAGGGTCGTTAGCTGCTTGGGTGATAACCAAAGCGTCCAATTCGAAACAGATGTGTAGGAGGCTCTATTCTTTGACCCAGCTGAGAGCTTCTCGGAAGCTGATGGCTTACCAACACCCACATTTTGACGAGCTGCAATTAGATGTCCTAGAGAGTCCCTTATAATACACCCAAATCCTGCCTTCTTTCGATCCATGAACAAAGCCGCATCTTTGTTGCATTTTAGGAAACCTTGAGATGGGGGAGACCAATAAGCATTACACTGGCCTTCCGTATTTGGAGAAGATCCAAATAAAAGAGTTTGTACTGATTGCCATTGACTCAACTGTTCCTTTGCTTCCTTAATCACCTGTATTGTTGATCCTCTCCTATTACTCCAGGCCATATCATTTTTGTTTTGCCAGCTCTTCGGCAACTTTTTCACGCAACTGATGATGAATTGCGCTAACTGATGCTTGCTGCCACTGGGAAC
The DNA here is from genome assembly GCA_947683625.1 of Mallotus nudiflorus. Taxonomy (NCBI): domain Eukaryota; kingdom Viridiplantae; phylum Streptophyta; class Magnoliopsida; order Malpighiales; family Euphorbiaceae; genus Mallotus; species Mallotus nudiflorus. The sequence goes on from CANTUR010000099.1 coordinate 2,012,930, forward strand.
TTTCTTCTCTTTTTGACGGCACAAATGACAAAATTTAGGCTGTGATTGAGGCAGGAATTTCTCTTCGACTTGTGGAGCTTCTACTGTAAGATGATGTTTACATACTGATATTACTGTTTCTTACTTGACAGTTTTCAGTTGTTCTATAATTACGTGCAAAATTATTGGACGACAACAGCCTATTAGTATGAAAATCCAAACGTTTACATCTCTTGTTAATTTTGGTAAAAATATCCCAATTTCATTAATTTTTGACAATTTAGCACAATTAGACATTTGGTCAAAATCGAATAAAATATTCTGATGTAATATTTATAAAATGTCAAATATACCCTTTATACTATAAAATCCATAGAGGTCTATTAGAGTAAAAAAATTCAAATGTTTACGATTTTTGGCAATTTTAACCTTTTTTTAATTTTCAAAAAAAAAATTTCAATTTAAAATTATTTGGTTAATTGAAAAAAAAGTATTGACATGATAATTAAAAAAAAAGTAAATTTACTTAGGATAAATTATTAAATTTATGATGGACTATTATTTTAAGAAATTTTTAAAAATTATATATATATATATTTGTGTGTGTAGAAAAATATAACAAATTTTCTTTGAAGGTTAAAGTTAGATATTTTTTTCTTTCAAAAAAGTTTGATATGTTTAAATACTTTCAAATAAATAATTATGTATTATCTAGAGTAATAATTATTTACATTAAAAATATCTTTATTTTTAAAAATTATTATAATGAAAGTCATTTATGAATTTAACATTTTTTCAATAGTAAATATAATTTTATTTATTATTATTACGTATGTATTTTTTGTTTAATTTTAAATAAATAATTATTTACATTAATAAATTGGATAAATTAAAAAATTTTATCAAAATTTAAAAATTGTAATAAATTTGTCAAAAATTTGAAATGTTTGGACTTTAGATATCATAGACCATTATAGATTTAAAAAATAAAAAAGGGTAAATTTGATATTTTATCAGGAGTTATGTCATCATTTTTATTTGATTTTGACCAAAAGCTATATATGCTAAAATTGCCAAATATTTTTCAAGTCAAGACATTTTTGTGAAAATTAAAAGATTGTAATAAAATTGCAAAAGGTTGCAAATGTTTGGATTTTTTGCACTAATAGGACATAAGAGTAAACTACATTTACCTCCCTGAGATGTGACATAATTCACACTCTCCTCCTCCTTATTTGAAAATCAAATTTTTACATTCCTCAGCGATAACTTGTTTCCAGAACCTCTGAGTCTGAGTCCTACAAGCAATCAACAAAGGGCAATATGAGAGGTGAAAAGGATTCCCACAAACTTTTTGATGCCTAAGTAAGAGAATGTAAAGAGAGAGAGAGAGAGTTTTTAGAGAGATAAAAAGAGCAATAAGTAAAGAGAGAATGAATAAGAGTGATGGATATAGGGAGTATTTATAGAGATAGTGATACTTAAATCTGAGAAGAATAAGATTCCTCATCGATCTAAGACTTGTGCCTTTTGAGGAGCATCTTCCTATCTGAAGTCTTCTTAATTAGGGACTCTTTTCCTATTTAGATTGGACATTCTTCTCCTACAAGTAATCCCTATTTAGGAAAATAAACCATTAGTATAATAGGAATATGTATATGGGGTATTATGAGTCCCCCTGAAAGTCTGTTTGAATATTTATGTCCAATGTATCCAAATTTGGTAGACTAATTATGAATGATGACGAGTTAGTAGGAATAGTAATTCCATTGCTAAAAGAAAGACTGCTCATAATTACTTCTGACGCTGAAGGGTGAGTTGAGGTGGCCAGCCTCAGTAATAGGAGGTGTTGATGCTCGGTATCGAGTTTTTGAGATTGCTATGTCTAAATACAAGAATATGAAAGTGCCATTTGGACTTATGGATGCTTGGTGTTTATGAAACATCCCAAGGGATTAACCCATCAGTATTATAAAAATGATCTTAGGGGACTAGCTATTGCTGGAGTGTAATTCTCGGTACTATAGAAGTGGCCTGAGTCTCTAAACCTTAGTACTATCGAAGCGACCTAAAGGTGCCAGCTTCAGTCACTGCACTTGGATGCTCGGTACTATAGAAGCGACTCGAGCTTTTGAACCTCAATACTATCAAAACGAACTGAGGGTGCCAACTTCAATTACTTAACTTAGATGCTCAGAACTATAGAAGTGACCTGAGTTTCTGAACCTCAGTACTATTGAAGCGACCAGAGGGTGCCAGCTTCAGTCACTAGACTTAGATACTTAGAACTATAAAAGCGACCCGAGTTTTCAAACCTCAGTACTATATAAGCGACCTGAGCGTGCCAGCTTCAGTTACTTGACTTAGATGCTCGATATTATAGAATCAACCTGAGTTTCTAAACCTTAGTATTATCAAAGCAACCTGAGGCTGCCAACTTCAGTCACTAGACTTAGATGCTCGATACTATAGAAGTGACCCGAGTTGCTGAACCTTAGTACTATTGAAGCGACCTGAGGGCACCAGCTTCAGTAACTTGACTTAGATGCTCGATACTATAAAAGCGACCTAACTCTGATGAAAGATAGAGACAGTAGGCAGCAAGATATGTGCGACTTTAAACTCCACATCTTTTGATTTTTTTTGAATTTTGAATTGTGTAACTTTCACATTTTCTCATGTGTCAAAAGATGAGACGTTTTGCTTACTATAATGATAACTGCTTAATTAGTGGACTTTTTTTTGCCCTTGATGCTAAGAGAGAGCAATTTGAATAACTGTGAGGGCATTACTGGTCATTCTAGAATCTTCTTCATCCCTTTAAATAGGCCATCTCTTTTTGTTAATTTTACTTTTGCTTCCTTAAGTTTTCACATTTTTTGTTTGCACTGAGCTCTTATTCTCCCTGCTTATCAGTTGCTTTTTAATGAAATTCTTATTGAAGGTGTGATTCTTTGTAAGGTAAAGATCTCGTTGTTTGCTTCTTTTTTCTTTCATTATCTTTATCTTTATAGCTCCTCGAGAACAAGGTAGTTTCAATTTATTTGTATATAAAGTTAATGAGGATATGCTTATGTGGTATAAAAGATGTTTTAGCATTCCTCATGAATTCGTATTGCATACTATAAAGAGAACTTTAAGGCTCATACACCCCTTTTAGATAGGATAAAATGGTTATGTATTTTGATCAGCTAGAAGGGGGTTTAAAATTTCCTATAGATCCATTTGTTAAGAACTTCTTAAATAGCTACAACATAGCTTTTAGCCAGCTTTACCCTAATAGTTACCAAATCTTAACTGGGTACATAGAATTAATGCCTAAGGATGGTAAAAAGCCATACCTAGACATCTGTTGGTATATGTACAGTTTAACCAAAAAGAAAGGGGAGTTGATGTTTCCTTTGTCAGTTGTCCCTAACCACAACATATTCGTCAAAGTTTTGGACCTTTACAAGAAATAGAGGCACAAATTCTTTATAATTAAGCATCCATCGAATTTTATTGATATCCGGTGTTTATGGCCCGAAGATTGCCATAAAGTAAAGCATTCATCCAAGATGTACAATGAGGATACGGACTTAATGCTCAGGCTTCATGAGTGCGTGTTAACTAAGGATACATTTATTGAGACTTTCTCTCGGTGTTAGCTCTAGAGGGTCCTTCCAGAAAATGGAAACAGAGATTCTAACAGTAAGTTCTGATCTTCTAAAGGTATATTTTGACTCTTCTTTTTCTTTTTAATTGTAGATGGCTGATTTTTTTTTTTTGCATTTACAAACAGGCTCCTTTCAGATGATGAATCAAAGGTATAGGAAACTATGAATCTGATTCAAGAAGAGGAAACTCCAATGGTTCAAATTGATCCCTATGCTAAGGGTGTTGTCAATCTTCAGGCTTATTTGACCCAGGAAAAAGATCCTGATTCCTCTAAGAAACATTCCAGAACATATGGCCTAAATAAAGAAGAACTAATGGAGGGGACTGGCCTATATGTTAAGTGTCCCCAGATACCAAGATGCCCAGACATGAAGAGGTGGATTTTAAAGAGGATGAATCCTCTAAGCATCTAGAATATGCAAGTTAGGGACTAGTGTATTGAGTCCCTAAGCTTTTTCAAGGATATCCAAAGATGGATGGATATTGATTAGAATGATCTGGGTGATGCCTTGATCTCTTATACCTTAGAAGTGATTTATCTTATCATACTGGTCTTTTGTTCTTATGAATGATTCAAGTTTAACATATCCCTTTTTTCCAGTTGGCTCAAAGGCTGCTACTAATAGAGGATAATTACTACTTCTTTAAGAGTGAAAATAGTTTAAAGGAAGAGAAATTAGGCACTATCAAGATTAATTATAAAGGGAAACTAAAAAAGGCAGCAGAGGTGCTTGAGCTCTATCAAAAAAAGCATGTTGAAGCCTAATTTTTAGCCGAGGTGAGCTAAAAGAGGGTCTAAGAGCTAGACCATTCACAGGCTTAGCTTATAAAGAGAACTTATCAGTAGGATGCTGAGCTTGGAGCTTTGAAGAAGGAGCTTGCTAAAGAAAAAAATCCTGTGGCAATGATATGAGGAATTATTAGAAAATGGTGAAGGGATATCTTAAGGCCTATGAGTTCGAGTGTTGGAGGTGCTACTCGTTTAGCATCCAGATTTAAACTCCTTTGAACTTCAGAAGATAACTTTTAATGATCTACTGAGGTTAGCTGTTGAAGAAGATGAGGCTAATAAGTTTGCCTCTAAGTGATCGAAGAACTCAAAGGTTGCTAGAAAGAAAATTGTTGTTAAGAATCCTATCTCTAAGCAATCAAAGGATCCAAAGGCCACTAGGGAAGGATTTATTACTGAAGCTACTTCTTCTGGCTCTAAGACCACTCTATTACCTGAGTCTTAAATTTCTTAGAATGTAGATCCTACTCCTATTGATGGGACTGAGCCTCTTAACACTGAGACTAACTTGTAATATATTTAGTGAAATTTTTTCTTTTTTGTTTAGACTGAGAGAATGAGATAAAGTTGACCATTTACCCTATTGAGAACTATAAGCTTACTTTACTGCTAATCTGCTAGCCATCTATCTTCCTCTTTCGCTTCTGTTTTTGGTTTTTCCTTTGATGTGTACTTTTATCTTTGAAGATACATAGGAGGCTAGTTTAGGAGTAAAAGTTAATTCATTCATTCTAAGAGTGTGTGATAATGTAATATTTTACTAAGTAAATGAACTCCTTTATTCCTCAAAATTTTCTAAATTTTGAGTACATTTCCTTTATTGATAATATTTTTTGAGACTTTCTGAGTTCCAATATCAAGGCAACTCTCTCCCTTATTCATCCTTGATTTTATATGCCTTCTTAGTTGTCTTCTCAATGACTTTATAAAGGTCTTCCTAGTTAGGTCCAAGCTTTCCTATTCTTGAGTTGTCTTTACCAATGTCAGCCCTTCTGAGCACCCAATCTTTGACATTGAACTGTCTTGGCCGAACATACTTATTATGGTAGTCTTTAAACTTCTGCCTTTGATCTTTTGCCACAATAGCTGCTTGTTCCCTTTTTCCTTTAACTAGATCCAGTCATATCCAAGTGTTGATGTTATTGATTTCCATATCCAGATATTCCATTACTTGAAAGCTTGATGATCCAATCTCTATTGGTATGACAACGTCCATCCCATATGTTAATTTAAAACGTGTTTCTCCAATAGAAGTCTTAGGCATTGTTCTATATGCCTAGATGATATTGTTGAGTTCTTTAATCCTATTTCCTTTCTTCTTATCTAACCTTTTGTTCATCCCTTGCATGATGATCCTGTTAGTGACCTCTATCTGGCCATTTGTTTGTGAATGAGATACCAATGTAAATCTGAGCATTATGTTTATATCTGAATAGAACCTTCTAAATTTTTCATTATCAAATTATTTTCCATTGTCTGTTATCAGAGTATAGGGTATGCCAAACCTACAGATATCTAACTTTTTTCCAGAAAAAGTGCTAAATTTGAGCTTCTATAATAATTAAGATAGCCTATACCTCAACCCACTTAGTGAAGTGGTCTATGACTATGATTAAAAACTTCTTTTGAGAGGTTGAGACTAGAAATGGTCCTAGGATATCCATCCCCTAGATTGCAAAAGGCCATTAACTTTCAATCGGATGATAAATATTGGAAGGCTTATGATTGAGATGAGTGAACTACTAGCATATATGACATCTTGGACTAGTTTTTGGGCATCTCTAGACATGGTGGGCCAATAGTAACCCTGTAGTAATGCTTTTTTTATTAATGAGTTATGGGACTCATGTGCTTCGCAAATTCCTTTATGAATTTCTCTAAATATGTAATTACCTTCCTCTGCTGCTACACATTTAAACCATGGATGTGATAAAGATCTTTTGTAGAGTTCTCCATTATGCATGGAGTAATGTGTAGCTTTTAATTTGAATTTATGACCCTTTAACTTACTTTGTAAAAGTTTGCCATGTTCAAGATACTAAATGATTGGCTTCATCCATTCTGCCACTTCCTGGATATCCATTATCTTTTCTTCCTCAGTGCTTAGTCTTACTAGTTCCTTAGTTAGCTTAAGCTTTTTAAATATTTAATTTTCTTCTGATGCTAACTTGGCCAATAAATCTGCTTTTGAGTTTTCACTACTGGGAATTTGTATGATTTCCCATTATCCTCCTTTGTTACTTCTTTAAAAGCTATTTAACCTTTTCTATATACTTGACTATGCTTGGTTCCTTGATCTGGTATATTCCTTTAACTTGGTTGACCACCAGTTATGAATAAGAGTATATCTTGAGATTTTCGATACAGACTTTCATAGCTAATTTCAACCCTATGATGAGTGCTTCATACTCAGTTGCATTATTGGTGGCATTGTATTTGATAGAGACTACATATTTTATGGTTACTTTGTTTGGCCTTTTTAAAATGATTCCAGCTCTGGATCCTCGTATAGATGAAGCACCATCTATGTATAGCCTCTATTCTAGATATGAAGAAAGAGCACAGTCTTTTACTATCATCTTTTATATGAAGTCTACTAAAGCTTGGGCCTTAATTTGTCACCGAGGTTCACAAATAATGCCAAATTCTTCGAGCAATACTAACCATTGAACTAGTCATCCAAAGTTTCAAGTCTTTATAAGATTTTCCTTAATAGAAAGCTAGATCTTATGATGATTGAGTAAGCCTAAAAGTAATGTCAAAGTTTTCAAGATGTGTGCACTACAACTATAGCTAATTTATCTAGTTTTGGGTACTGGACTTTTGAACCCTTAAGTATTTTATTGATGTAGTACATTAGATTTTACTGGCTTCCTTCCTCTCTCACTAGTACTGATGTAATTGATTCCTAACTAACTAAAAGATATAAATACAAGGCCTCTTTTGGAATTGACTTATTGAGCAATGGTGATAAAGATAAGAATTTTTTGATATCTTCAAAGCCTGGCATTCCTTATTCTATACAAACTTCTTTGAATTTTTTAAGGCTTGGAATAGTGGTAGACACCTCTTAGCTAAACAAGAGATGAAGTGCCCTAATATTATTATTCTACCATTCAATTTCTAGAGTTCATTTAATAATGTTGGAGCTTTCATGTTGAGGATGGCCTCTGTCTTTTTGGGATTAGCTTCAATTCCCTTATGGAATATCATGAAACCTAAGAATTTGCTAACTTTTACCCTGAAAAAACATTTATTCAGATTTAGCTTTATCTTATATTGGTCTTATATGTAAAGAATTTGTTCAAGATCTTCGGTATGCTTATCTACATATTGACTCTTGATGATAATTTCATCCACATATACCTCCACATTCCTCCGAATCTAATATTGGAACACATGGTTCATCAACCTCTGGTAAGTTACTCCTACATTCTTTAACCCAAAAGGCATGACTTTATAGCAGTAAAGGCCTTCATGGGTATTAAATGATGTTTTCTCTTAGTCTTCCTTTTTCATTAGAATCTGGTGGTATCCTTAAGTAGTATTAATAAAGCTATACAAGTTATGAAAAGCAGTTGAGTCTACTAATTGATCAATTATTAGTAATGGATAGCTGTCTTTTAGGCATGCTTTGTCGATATTAGTGTAACTAATGTACATTATGTACTTCCCATTTGACTTTTTAATAATCACCACATTAACTACCCAGTTTGGTTGTGTGACTTTTCTTATGAATCCAGCATCTAACAATTCTTGGTTTCTTCAGCAATCACTTTTTTCCTTTTGTATGCAAAGTTCCTCTTTTTTTGAACTACCAATTTTACTCTGAGGTTAATGTTCAAGCTATGTGATGCAATCCGAGGATCCACTCCAACAATCTGAATGCTTTAGAAGTAAGGCTGCTTGAGTGTTTAATAAGAACCTCGCTTATTCCTTTTTTCATATTATCATCTAGCTCATTACCAATTCTGATTGTCTTTCATTTTGTTACTTGCAAAGTTTAGACTTAATCAACTGGCTCTGAACTAGCTCCTTGCTTTTCAATTTCCAAGGATTCTAGAGGGAATACTTCCATCTGAGGTTTAACATCTAGCTAGTAACATTGTTTCACCATATTCTAATCTCTATGGATCATTATCACTCAGTCTTCTAGAGGAATCTTCATGGTAAGATTCTTGATGCTCATAACTACATCGACCTCGTAGGGGATTGGTTGGCCTATGATGCTATTATATATGAGAGGGAGGTCTATGACATTGAATAGAGCTTTAGTGGTTTTTATATCACTAGTATCTCGATTGCCAAATTCCATCATTAACTCTACCAGTCCCATTGGCTATGTAGTTCCGCCATAAAAACTTATGATAGGATTTCAAATGGCCTTTAAATTAATGATAGAGACTCTCATTTCCTTGTAAGCATTCCAAGAGAGTGTAGTAATGACACTTCCATCATTAATCAATAATCTTTTCACTAAATAATTATTGATGAAAGCATTTACCACCAGGGCATCATTATGCTGGTGTTGGACATGTCTTCCATCTTCTGAGCTAAATGTGATGATCTGTCCCTTTGTAGAAATAAAAATTCCTTTCTTCTAAGTTCTCTTTGGCCTTTTTTTCTACCAATGTTTCTCCTCTGATTATCATATTGATGACTCCAGCTACTTCATTCCAAGCTTTCTTTTATTTTAGCCTATCCCTATCCTAGTCCTCTAGTTCACAGTTCCTTCTGATAGTGTTCTTGAACCTTCCAAGTTTCCTATTATGTATTAGCTTCTCTATAGCACTCTTTAATTCTCGGCATACATCAGCCTTATGCCCATAGTCCCGGTGAAATTGACAGTAGAACCTTCTATCTTGAATGGCCATTTTGATAGGACTCAGCCTTCTAGCTAGTGGTATGCCTATTCTGATTTGTCTAATCCATATGAGGATTTTTACCTTAGGGCATTCAGAGGAATGTACTTTTCAATTTCTCTTTTGAACCCTTCTGTTGGGTTTCTGAAGTTTAGACATTGAGATCTTCTAAGCTCCGATCTTTCATCTTTTTTGAAGGGTACCTTATCATCATCTTAGTGCATTCTTATATCTTCATCCATCTTTATCAATTTTAGGGTCATGGTCATTACTTTAGTAAAAGTATGGGGCTCCTTAATCTTGATTTTATCTTTAAGCTTCCCCAACTTGGTTCCCTTTTTTAATGCTTTTATGGCCACTTCATCGTTCAAGTTCTCAATTTGCATAGCAACTTTATTAAACCTATCTAAGTAGCTTCTCAATGATTTTATGGATTCTTGTTTGCACATCCGAAGATCATTTACGTTTTTAGCCAAAGGAACATTAGTGATAAACTGAGTCTGAAACTTCTCAACTAATTCCTTAAAGGATGAAATAGAATTTTCAGGGAGTCAATAAAACCACTTCTAAGCATTCTTGGCAAGTGTGCTAGGAAAGACTTGGCATATGATGTCATCATTCATATTATAAAGCATCATCCTAGTCCTGAATAATTATATATGGTTGATCGGATCTTTGGTACCATTAAATTGGTCTAGTTAGGGTATCTTGAATTTGGATAGAATCTCTATTCTGACTATTCTACTCACAATGGGTGTTGTTTCATCTAAGACACTCTCATCCTCCTTTCTAGGCCCAATATGAGCCTTCTAGATTACTTCTTCTACATTTTAAGCTATCTTTGAGTCTTCTAGAGCTAGGATACTTGTGCTAGATTCTCCTTCTAAATTTTTATAGCCTTCTTTATTTCCTTTGGGTGTGCTCTGAGAATGTAACTAGTGGTATTGGTGCATTATTCTTTAGATTGGTCATTCTAGGATTGCTATCTTAAATCAAGGAATTTAGATGCTATTGCATCAGTGTAATATGGGTTTGGATATTTTTACTCATCACTTATTTGCTAGATGAGGGAGGTTGAGTGTTTGGGTTACTGTGTTTAGGTCTGGTGTGCTTGTGGCAAGAGTTCCTGATAGGCTTAGAAAAGGTCTGAAAGGTATAGGTTTGATAATGTGTTGTAGAGGAGCATAATAAAGGAAATTTATGCCTAGAGTTGACCATCCTTAAGTAAGGTCAAGTGGAGTATATGCCCCAAGGGGAGCTTGTGATGAAGGTCCAATATGTTGATGACATGTTGATGGATCAATTGGAGGAATAGGAACAGATGGATTGATGGTTAGGATAGGGTTGTTAGACTGATTAATAGGATAGGAGCTGATGGAAGGATTTGAGTAACCAGGGTTGTAATTGGTTGTGCTTGGTGGTTGTGCTTATGCTTGCCATTATGCTAATGCTTTGCTCAATGAAGAACAATAGCTTAGACTCAAGAGTTTACCATAGACAATGCCATTTAATAACTTATTTTTAAGACCTTTGTGTCTAAATCCTATAAGAAATCAATAAAAGGAAAAGTGAGAGGTGAGAAAGATCCCTACAAACCCTCTAATACCTAAGTAAAAGAATATAAAAAGAGTTTTTAAAGAGATAAAAAGAGCAAAGAGTATAACAAATAAGAGTAAGGGATATAGGGAGTATTTATAGAGATAATAATGCTTAAACTTAAGAAGAATAGGATTCCTTAGCCCTCTAGGACTTGTGCCTTTTGAGAAGTATCTTCCAATTTGGAAGTCTTCTTAATTAGGGACTCCCTTCCTATTTGGATTGGACATTCTTCTCCTGCAAGTAATTCCTATTTAGGAAAATAAACCCTTAGTATAATAGGAACATATATATAAGGTATCACTCAGCTTTAGTTCCATCAACACTTTAGCCCATATGTTAAATTTTTCGTTAGTATTTTATTGAATAAGACGTTTTACTCCCTCTATTTTATAAAAAATAAACATTTTACCCCTTGTGTTTTATAAAAACTATTGACCTTTTGCAATGATCAATCTTTATTAACCCTTATTTTAATCTTAATAAACTATATTTTAAGTATCTAATGAATTTATTTCAAGTGTGTATAAGTTAGGGCACTTTGGAAAGTAAAACATGAAGAAAAATCAAAAGAATTGAAGTGATGTAGGTAGTCCCGAGCTCCGTCCTGACCAGGATCAAGACTGGGACTTCATCGCTCAATTTAATCTTCAAACAGTGCCCATCCTAAGCTTAGTCCTGATTGGGACATCACCTAAGAAAAGACAATCCCACCTGGGACTAAGTGAACTTAAGTGGGACTCAAGTTAGCATCATTTAAAGGTTTAGGAAGTGCCCATCCTGGACAACGTCCTGACCAGGACATCACTTGGGACAAGGTTGTCTTGACTGGGATCATATAAAGGCAATTGGGACCTCATCAAGCCAACTTCAAGTAATGGAATAATGCCCATCCCGATCACCATCTCGACTAGGATGCCACCCTGGACATAGGTCCCGAGCATGAATCCAACTGGGACTCCTCCTGTCCTTTTTCAAAAGTAATAACTCTATCAGCTCCAATGGATATTTTTATCAAACATCCTAACTAGGACTGACCAAATTTCTACAAAAAGCTGAATTACATTTAATGAAGCTAGAAGAGGTTAGGGACGACATTAATGGCTTCAATAGCCATATTTTTTATGTTCAAACTATAAGAACAACTCCTGGAACTTCATTAAAGAGTTACACACCTTAGTTGATGAACTTTCACTCTTAGCATTCAATTGAGCACTAAAATTCTCATCTATATTTTTTCTATTCATTAACTCCTTTTAGAGTGACTTTGTGTGTTAGAATATGAACTCTTCTTCTTCTATTTTCTAAGATTTAAGAAAAGGGAAGGTTCTATTTTTCTGTGAAAGGTTGAGGTGTTTACCTATTGAAAAAACTTGGGTACTGCATTAAAGAGTGATCCTAAACTCTTGTTTGTAAAGTTAGAGTTGAGCCTAAAACTCAAAGTTTAAAAAATCGATTTAAGAGAATAGATTGTGGTGCTTAAAAATCCTAACTTAGGAGAGTTAGGTGGAGATGTAGGTTTATTGATAAACCTCACTCCTTAAATTTATGAATTCATTCTTCCTTCCCTTTAATCACCTCACTCTTTAAATTTATGAATTCATTCTTCCTTCTCTTTAATCTCCTTTTAATTCTTGATTAATCTCTTTAATTTTCTTTTAAAATTACAAAAGCCCTATTCACTCCCCTCCAGGGGAATAACAAAAACTAACACTTAATCTTTTTATTTTAATAAAATAAAATTTATTTTTTTAATTTTTAATTATTTTAGGTTTAAAATCACAAATTTTACTAAATTTTCAATAGTTACTCATGCCCTTATCAACATTTCAAAATTAAAAAAATCAAATTATAATTTTAATAAATTCATTAGTTTTTATCAATTTTATTTTATGTTTATTTTTTATGTTTAATTTCATTAATTTTACCTTTTTTAAAAGTAATTCCTTTTATATATTACTTTAAGGGTAAAGGTACAAAAACACCCTTAATGTTTATGTCTAATAATGGATTGGCCCTGTAAGATTTTTTGGGATCAATTCCACACAACATTTTAAAATAATGTGTTTTTGGGCCCCTCATTTAACAAAGCCAATGTTGTTATTAGGTTAGTGGCTGATGTGGCATAAGTTGTGTCCCACCAAAAACTAATAAACTAAGATGTGGTCATTAGCAGTAAGTGAGAATGACATCTCCTTCATCTTCTTCCTTACTTTTGGATTCAAAAAAAAACCCTAGAAAAATCAATTGAGGGAAACATAAAGGGAAAAGAAAAATTAGGAGGGGGAGAATAATTGTGATGCCATCCTTTTCATCATCAATAACTTCTAGCACTCGACGAAGAGCATAAATCGATTATGAAGGACCTATAATTTTCTATAATTATTGAATGAGGGGAATGAGATTGAAAGCTTCGAGCTAGACAACATGGACGAATGACAATCCGGGTAGAAGATTTTATGGTTGCGTTAATTATGAACTAAGATAGTTGTTGTTCAATGTATCTTCATCTTTTGGAAAAAAAAATCCTTCTGAATAGCTATGAATTTTTTTTTTAATTTTTTATTTGATGTGCAAAATAAAAACTGTGGTTTTTTCCTTTAGCATGATGAGGCAATGACTAAAAGAGGGAAGGAGGTGATTGACATGCTGAAATTAGATAATAAGATCTTATTAGTTGAAAACAAACAATTGAAGTCCAATTGCAGAGGAAGGGTATCAGTTAATGATGTTGAGAGAGAGATTGTAAAGCTCTAGATAGAATTAAAAAGACTAAAGATGAATAAAGGCATAAAGTCAAAAACTCCAAAAAGAAAATAATAGCGGCATATGCATTACTTGTAATCTCTTAGGTTTTGTTATTAGGTTTATTTATGGTTTTTAGGTGGTGTAAATGCTTGAAAATTATAGGTTGGGTAGAAATACCTTATATTAACATTTGTAATCTAACTTTGTTAATGAAATGAAAGTATGTTTCTAGAAATTACAATTGATTACCATGAATTTTGATTTGGCTAATGAAATACAAAATTGCTAAGAAAACAAAAGTAGAAGAGGCATAACAAGCAAAATATATTCACTCTTCTAGAGTCTGCTTACAACTATTAATGCAAAGAGGAACATATATTCACTATTTTTAGTGACAAAAAAAAGTTACCAAACCTAATTAAGTTCTAGTAGAACTTGATTCGCTGTGTTTGACATTTACTTCTTATGGAACTTGCATTTCCTAAGATAGAGTTTCCTATACTGTGTGGAATGACCTCTGCATCTTGAACCACCATTACTACTTAAAGTAGCCTACAGAGATGCAAAGGCCAAATATTTAAAATTACTACTTCAAAACTACAACCTAGTTAACCCAATTACATTATTCACCTATTGTCCTTTATTAGGACATAGCCTCCTATTATGACCTTCTTGTTGACAAGAACCATACCTCTATTTTGTGCCTTTTTTGGAAAGTTGAGAACTACTACCTTGCTCATCTGCACCTCTAACTCTCTTTGTCCTTGGTCGACCAACTAGTTTAACCACTGGAGGAGGCTCAATTGGTTGATACTGATCACACTTCATAAACATTTTCTCCAAGACAGGTTGCATTGGAGTTTTGTATATTACTATAAACTTGGACTTGTGATACCAATCAGACATCATTGTTAGGAGATCCACCTTTGAATGCCATAATGCACACATTACATGTGCATAAGGTATCCCAATCAATTACCAATATCTATATGTACATAAACCCTTATCAAGAAACACAGTATGCTTGTCATGTCCCTCTCCTATTTCATACCCAACATCACCATTGAAAATAATATTGCAACCTATTGCATGATCTCTATTATCTTGAAACATAGTCATACTCCAAGGGCTACATTCATTTATCCACTTTTCTAAAGCATGCATGTTATTTGTGATCTCATTCATTAAATACAACCTCAAGTCTTCAAGCATTGAGACAATCATTTTATGCCTTGCTTTTATAATTGTTCCATTAAAACTCTTTAAAATATTGTTGTCAACCATATGGCATTTGCTTCTTGAGCTAAAATATGCCTTATACCAAGTATGGGGGGAAGGTATTTAAGTAGGTCCTCGATAGCTTTTTGGCTCATTTCTCCTAATTTGGATAAGTTATCTTTGAATTCCTCTAGAGAACTGCTCCAAGCACAAGTGAAGAATTTCCTTTTCATCTCCCCACCATGCCACTTTTTAGACCAATTGGAATATATATGCCTAGCACACCAATGATGTTTTGCTTCAGGCATAACCATTTCCATTACTACAATTAATCCCTGCACTAGAACAATCTAGTTAGAAATCTTATAATAAAGCTTTTGTAAAACAAAATAAACACAAACATATTTGTACCTTCTACATATTAGAAACCACTATTAGGCTGCCACCATCACCTAGGTCAAGCTCATGAACCATCCAACAAAGAAACCACCTCTAGTTTGCCTTGTTTTCCTTATCTATCATAACCCAACATATAGGAAATACCTGCCCATCACCATCTACCGCAACTGTTATCAAAAGTTGGACCTTGCAAACCCCTCTTAAAAGGTTCCATCTAGACCAATAAAGGTCTACAACTTACCTTCCATCCACTTTTGCAAGCCTCAAAGCACATAAACATCCTTGTAAAAACCCTTTTCCCTTCTTTTAATGCCTCTTTACAAAGTTTAATTTCTTCCTTACTACCTGGATTTATTCTTTTAATTACAGCTGCATAAGCCTCTAAATACCCAAATTCCACCTTAAACTTCCATCCAGTTCTTGTATTATTGATCTTTTAGCCCTCTTGCATTTTGCAAAGCTAACATTGACCTTAAAAAGCTTTTTAGCATCAAGTTTCATATCTGATACCTTATATTGAGGGTTTTTATATATTTTATCTTTGAAGTATTTGGCTAGAAGGGTAGAAGTGCAACTAGGAAGGGAGTAATGCCTAAAGCACTCATGTGTGTTAATTAATTTCTTCATAGCCAATCTAAGATTTTGTCCATCTTTTGAAATCAGTAGCCTAAAAGGACAGTTCTCCTTTTTCATGCACCTAGCTCTTATTCTAAATGGCTCATTAGGATTCAGATTTAACTTGTAGCTAAATGACATAGCATATTTGGCTATGGTTTCCTTAGCCTCAATTGAAATAGCATAGTTCATTCGTAGGATGAAATAACCCTTGCTATCAGCTGGATCATATCTAAGTCTCTCTTGAGGTGGGTGTAAGCACCCAATTTTGGAATAGTTGAGTGTGGATGCGACAGAAGACCCGATGATGAAAATTGATTATGAAATTAGATTTATTGAATCTGATTTATTGATATTGAACTAAATTATAAATTATTTTTAAATTTCATTATAATTTTTTTAAACAAACTTCTAAAAAAATTCAAAAAAAATAAGTTTTTAAAAAAAAAAGAATGGGCCAAAGATGGCGCATTCAATTTGCAAAGTGAATTGAAAATAAGTGGAATGGCCAACTTCGAGAAAAAAAAAAAGATTGGCCATCATTGGCCAAAGTGGCCAAATGTGGCCACAAATTAGCAATTTCTAATTGGAAATATAGATTTCCAGTTGAAAATCCACACTTTCAACTGGAAAATGGCATTTTGTAATTATTTATTATTTATTTTATTTTTATACTTAATTTTATTGGTTATTATTTTTATTTTATTAGATAAATATATTGATAAATTTTTTTTATTAGATAAAATAAAATAAAAATTATTTTATTTTATTTTTATCCTAAACCTAACATACGGTTACAGGACTAGAGTTTTATATATTTTTCATTTTCTTTTCACAAAAGGAGAGGCTACTAAGGTTTTTATTCTATTTCCTCTACTTTTTATATTTTTAACCGTAAGCCAAAGCACACCCACTTTTCTTAATTTTTTTTATGTACTTTTCTTTAGTTCTTTATTATAAATAAGATCAAAATAAAAATTAAAACTCACTGACAGCACAAAAAGCCACAAGCTTCCATCGATGGTGATCACCTTCTGAGGGGAATCAATACTACATTCTATTCTCTTCTTCATCTCCTTTCTTTTATTTTGATTTTAATTTTTTTTATTTATTTTGTTTGGCTTTCTTAGTTTATTATTTTTCAATCATCATTAATTATCAATTGATTTACTGATTCATTCATTATTTTATTCCATTTCATTTTTTTTACTCTTCCTTTGGTACAACTATTATTTACAATTGTTCATTTCTTTTACTATTTTTTATTTATTTGTTTTTTATTTTATCTTTTTAGTTTTTTTTTCATTCATTTATTCTATAGATATTCGTATTTGTTCTTTACCATTTTTTATCTTTCATTTTTATTTGTTATTCTTTTCTATATATTTTATTTCATTATTTTTATTTTGTTTTATCTTGATTTAATTTTAATTTTATTTATTTAGTTACTAATCTTTATTTATTATTATTATTATTTTGTGTTTTATGATTATGGATGGGATGACATGAATTCACTATGGAGAACAAAACCCATGAAAGTCTATGGAATGTCATGGATTAATATCCTATTCTAATTTTACATAGATTATTAGGGTTTTATTGTTTTGTTAATTTTTATTTCTGTGTTTGTTATTTATTTATTTTTGGGTATGTATAATTTTATTATAATTTTTTAATAGATCATTGTAATAGCCCCCAATAGTAGAAAATAGTAAAATATTTAATTTTGCTGCACTATTAAAATTAATTAGTAAATTAGATTTATTTGGTAAAATCCTAACAAAAATCAATGGTGGCTCTAATTAATTAAGGTTGCATGCAAATTGAATTTGGATTGGAAATCACAGTATGTATGTTTTTTATTCATTATTTGTTTCAATTTGTTGTTTGGGCTTGTCAATATATTTTTATTCGTTTTGGATCCCAAGCCCACGTTTAGGTTCTAACTCATTTAAAATAGGCTTTTTAATTGAATTTTAGGTTTTAATTAACTTTAAAATCAATTTAGGCCAATTTTAGGTTAATTTTAGACTTTTAGGCTCATTCTAGTTTAATTAAAATTAATTTAGACTTAGTTCAGCCCATTAAAAGTATTTTCTTTTTAAATCAATAGATTTAAGATCATTTCATTTAATTTAAAATTAATTAAAATTAGGCCCACTACTCTATCCAGTTCAATCCAAATCAATTGTTCATAAAATCAATAGAATTAGGCCCACTTTTTAGAATTAAAATAAGTAAACTTAGACTCATTAATTAACTTAAAATATAGGCCCTCTTTTAGCTTTATTTCACTTGTAAATAAAATGTAGACTTAGCTCACTTAAATTAAAATCAATATAGATTAGACTTATTTAAGGACATTACGATCCATATGAATGCATTATTTATGTGTTCTTTCATGACTAGTTGCCTTGGAGTTAGATATATGCTAAATAGGGTTTAAATGAAATTATATGTAAGTAAGGAATAATTTAGTAGTTAATAAAGTAATTCTAAATGAACACAAAACTAAAAGAAGTTGATATTCCGTATTTAAAATTTCCTAGTTGTGGTGCTAACTCTCTTTTAGTGAATCGAGTTAGCACTACCTTCGAATTATCCCAGTTATTACCCTAGGTGGCAACACCTCATCTCCACACTATGTCTTTATGATATAGCAGTATGTTCTTTAAAGCTCTGAGCTCAAATAGTATCGCAATTGCTAAAATCTTGGACGGGCGCTAAACCCCACCATTTATAGTGGTGACTCTATTGGGGATAAAAGATAATAATTCTACTTGTGTTCTTTAGAATTATTTTATTCTTACATTCATTATTGCATGTCCCTATTAACCGATGGCATTGGTTTATGGTTCCATGATTCCACTAGCTTTATAGGATTATAGATTCGCTAACCATCACTCTTAACCTTAACTTCTTTCAAAAGAGATTACCAGGCTCATATGACCAGAGTTTGTAACCCAAGTCCTAAAGGGGGGTAATCTTCTCTCAAGTTTGCAAAGGATGTCAAGCCCATCTAACCTTGGCTTTTAACTTAAGTCTTAAAGGAGGGCATCTTGCTAAGGGAACCTTGAATTTTCATTAAACTTAACCATATATAATGGCCTAGTTATTTCCCTTAGGATTTACCTAAATTGCTTATGTTTGTTACCATGAGGTATTTCTATTATAAAGGCCCAAGCCCATAACTTTTGAGGCCCATTTGTGTTAATAAAGATTGGGCTAATCTTTTATACCTATAAATGCTGCTTTTATGCTTTTATTGCTTTGGGAGATATAACATGCACATCGGTTCTTGATATCCCCTATTGATACTAAGGTCAAGACTAAATATCCTAAAAAAAGAGACTCATCATTGAACTCGTGTATGGGAGGAATAAGATTGGAAGGATGTATGAACACTTGACTTATTACTTGTATACTTGACTTGACTTGTTACTTGTTGCATAACATTTGCATCATGCATACATGCACATCTGCATTTCATGTATCATACTAACACTTTATTTTTCAACTATCATAGATTCATCCGGGTCTTTCTATGTTTAGAAATGGAGTAGTAGTAGATTAGTGAGAACTGATTTGAGTCCAAAATCAATAGCTAAAGAGATCCTTCGCAATTTGGAAAAAAGCCCTATTAATCCACTTTACTTCGAAGCTGAATCAAATCCAACTAAGCAAACAGAAATGGAACAACAACATGGAGGCAAATGGACTTTAGAAGACATTAAGGGAGCTTTAATGGATGATATGAGAGCTATGATGCAAGATGAACTGAGAAAAGCCTTAGCTGGATTAATGCCACCTGCTACTACTGTTCCACCACCTATAATTGAATAAGCACCTAGTGCTGCAGCTATTCCACCTGCTGAAAATGCTCCAACTACTTCTCCTACACCTGTACCTATTACTTATACTCCTATTAACAATGTTGGAGGCCAACCTATTGATAAAGACCCACTTGCTACTGAAGTGAAGCTTGAAGATGTTGAGAACTACATGGTATAAAAAGCAAATAAGGAATCACTTGAACTAGTCCAACATTATGAGTCCAAGCAAATGCAAGCACTGACTCAAAAAATGTCCAGGATAGAGGAGCTAATAAGAGGACAAGTTATGGGATACTCATTTGATTTTGATGATATGTTACAAATGGAAGGGGATAAATTGCTTGAGAAATTTAAAATGCCCCAATTGCAAAAGTTTAATGGAACTAGAGATCCAAGGATCCACCTTAGTTAGTATACAACAACTATAAGCACCATTAAAGCCCCATTAGCAGTAGTCACTAAGTTGTTGTATTATCTTTGAAGGGAATGGCTGTGAATTGGTACCATGGGTTAAAAAAATCTATTCGAGCTAATTGGAGAGAATTATGTACTACTTTCTAAAATAATATGATTATAATACCAGGTTGGAGGTATCTATCAAAGATTTGGAACTGACTAAGAAGAAACCTAATCATTTTTTGATTTCCTTAGTAGATTCATGAATAAAGTAGGGTTAATGAAAAATAAACTAGCTGAGAAAGATTAGGTTAGGATGATAGTTCATAATGTGTCCCCTAATTTCATTGAAATGTTACAAATGATGAACCCTAAATCTTTTATAGACCTCTATGATGATGGATTGCAAGTTGAGGAGACGGAAAATGCAAAAAAGAAAAGCTATAGAACCACTGGAATAAGAAACTACCCAATTGGTGGCACACAGTAAAGAAGCACTAGCTTAGTTGTGGAAGTGCATATTGTTCAACAACCATGGAGATTCTCCAACTTTAACCAACCCTTAGCAAAATTTTTAGACTGCCTAATGCAAAAGGGCTTGCTCATACCCTAACCTTTTCTAAACCGCCAAACCCAAATATCCTAAGATATGACCTGAATAATTATTGCAAATTCCACCAAGTTACCAGCCATTCCATAAACACTTATACCCGCTTTAAACATGAAAATCAAAACCTTATAGACTTTGGAAAAATCACAGAGCCTAAAAACCCAAGCACTAGAAATAGTCCTTTCCCAAAATATCAAAATGTTCCACCCCCAACCATCATGATGATCAACTCAAGAGTTAGTGAGGATAAAGTACTAAGCTCCTCTGAGGTTCTAGACCTTAAAACCAATGAGAAATCTCCTATTGCCCCTAAAGATGTGGAAAGAGTAAAAGATTTATTAGGATAACCCTCATGCAAGTTTGACTATAAGGTGTTTTACACTAAACCACCTTCTTTTGATATACCCTTTGAGTCGATTGTGCCTATAGGGTGGGGTAATGAGTTTCATGATGAGAAGTTTCTTTATAAAAAGAAACTTGTAGAATGGATGTATGGAAGAATGGAAAGAAAGAAAAACCACTAAAGGAGAGTTTTGTTAAAAAAAGACATAAGAAGTCTTACCTCAGTACAGAGGAACCGATTAATATGCTCGGTGTGGATGTTCTTGGGAATGAGATCTTTAAAGAACAGATCATTGAGAACCTATAAGACAACAAGGATGAGGAAATATAAGAATAGATGGTATGTCAGCCACCTGAAGGACAACCACTATTAGACTCAGCATCCCTAGCATCTAGAATAGGCAATAAATTTTCTTATTGTCCTCTTTGAATAAAATTTTAGTTTCTTTAGAAATTGTTTTTTTTTAGTGATCAATGATATGCATTTTAATCATGCTTACTTACGAAATGTGCATCCTGATGGTATTGTGCTTTGTGATATTGATCGCATCTGCATGTTTGACATAAATTCGATCCAATTAGATTCATTCAGTGTGGGCATAAATGAGAATTCAAAGAACATTCACATATCACATTATGTAACTTCTAAAGATAAAAAATTTGAGGGAAAAATAAAAGGAATGATAAAAAGAAAAAGCAATAAGAGAAAAGAAAAAGAGAAAATCTAAAAGGACTAATTGGTAATAGGAGTTGTATCATATAATATAATAAATGTTCTCATTTTTGCCCTAATGAATGAGTAAAATTGAATTTGAAATTTTTATTTAAATATCACATATTCATCTTTATCATACTGTATAAGTATCTAAATGGAAAGACAATATATAATGAAAGCTAAATCATACCTATGAGATCATTATTTTAGTTATATTTTCTTTTTTTCCACCCCTTTGTGATTTTGTTTGTAAGTCTAGTGTCCTCTTATACATAAAAAATTCAATTAGCTCAGTAACTTATGTTGTAACCTATAGTTTGTAACTATCATCAATCATTGTGTCAGCATCAAACCTCATATTCTGTTTAAGAGTTCTTCCAGCGAGAGCAAGTCTAGTTGAATTCAGTATCAAAAACTCTCTTCAGTCAGTTCACTCACTCTTCTGCATCTTCCATATATGAGACTGCAATGAATAGGATTAGTAAGACAAAGGGGTTAATAGGAGTAGTGAATAAATGAAGAAAAGAAGACTGCCATAGTAACATTGATGAATATAGTCAGAATAACAAGTATGAGACTGACTCCATTCATTAAAAATAGTAATAATTGTAGTGTCGCCATCTCCATGGAGGAAAATTATCAGACTATGGGTTAAAAACATGACTTTGGGGACAAAATTGCATAATAGTAAATATGCATTTAAAAATGGAACACTAAAATACAAAAGTTAGCAAAAGAGATCTTGGGGTAGAAAGAAGTAAACTATAAGCATACAAATACATTAGTTATCATACATAAAAAGCAGTAGCAAAAAGAAAAGTTCAATAGTGCATCAATCAAAGAGCTTCAGTGTCAAGCCATGGACCTTACCTACTAGCCTAGTCATTAGTCTGATAAACTATATTAGAAGCTTTGACATTAAAAGTACTAACCTTGAAGTATCCAAAGCTCAAACCTGCAAACTGCTAAATAAAGCACCTAGTTTTCACACTCCATAGCTATGTTCCAAATAGAAGACTTATTAGGATCATGCATACATTTGCATACCTTTGTTATGAAATACTTGCTCTACATAAAAAATTCTTAGAGCCCAAACAAGAGTGTACAAATACTCTGCTACTAATGTTTGAAATTATTGTTGTAAAAGTGCAGGAAAGTAGTCAGAGTATTTACATGTAAAGCATATGAAGGAGTAAAATAGGAAGGGCAACACTATTAAGAAACCTCATCTCATGCAATCTTAGGAGGATAGGTAGGAGGCTCAAGCTCTTTAGACTCAATATCCATCTCCATTGCCTTTTCTGAAGCATTACCTGGAATCTCAAAAAAAGGAAAACCTACTCCTATGAACTGTGAATGCAAAAGATAGTCAAAACATGAAGAGTAACAAAAGACAAGCATACCTCAAATGGTTCAATAGGAATATGCTCCAATAGACGCTCCTGAATGTATCTCTGATAGCCATGAGAATGCTCAAATAAAGAAAAAGCATCAAATCGTTGAAACACCTCTCTCAATTCCTAATCAGAAGGTCCAACATACCAACAATACATTCGTTAGCCTTAAAAAGGGAAGAATGCACTTAAAACTTTAGATAAATGCACTTTGAAAACTTCTCTAATAAAAAAAATAAGACATCTAACTCCTAAACCTTTTTTGGCAAGAGATATCAAGAAGAGGAATGAAGCCCTATACCATAGCATCAATGGAATCACAAAAAGAAAAATTTAGCCTTAGGCTATGACCTCAATGGTGGAGTATCATGAACCTTATGATCAGAGACATCATCATCATAATCAAAAAAGAAGAATGCAAAATAATAACATTGCATTTTGATAAAATTTCTTCACTTACAAATAGACCATACTAACTTATGGTATTTTATGTAGGAAAAAATAAAAAAAAGAATAAAGAAGGGGAAAGGAACTGATACATCAATAAGAATGAGCAAGATAGAAAATTCTAAACACTCATCAAAATAATCAAGGGAAGTAACAAAACCCTATTTCCTTAGATTCTGTAATAAAGTACAATCTTAATCATAAAATTCACAAATTGAAAGGAAATTCATCCACTCCATGAGAACATGTGCAAAAAAAAAAGAAAAAAAGTTATCTCATTAACTATGATTTTAGTGGCTTTTTTTTATTAGCCTCACAGAATTCAGATGATCAATTAACAACTTTGTGTTGGGAGTTCAAAAACTCTAATCAATATAATGCTTGCTTTACACCTAAACGATGGCAAAAATATGCAAAAACAAAATTTATGGACTTACAGTATAAATTTCTTGAATTTCAGAGTATCATTTTAGATTTTTAAATGATAAATACGCATATAATCTACTTCAATGCTAAGAAATGAGTATGAGCACAAAATCCCTTGATGGTATCCATGCTAAGTAATACGAGAAAGGTAAGGGAATACTAAGAGGAGAATTGAAATAAGAGCAAGCACAACGTACTCCAATGCTAAAAAATGAGTAAGAGTATCAACATGAAACCTATAGCAGTATCCACACTGAGTAATATAAGAAAGGTGGGGGAATACTAAAAGAGGACCATGCTAAAAGCTGCTCTATTTACTCCAATGCTCTATAAGAGTACGAGTATCCAAAGGACTTTTCCAACAGTATCCACATTGAGTAATATGAGAAATGAAAGGGAATACTTGGATAAGGAAGAAAAGCACACTAATAACTCACAGATTGTTTTAATACTCATAATTTGATATGTTTATACTCAAATTCCATGTTTCTTGTTTAACAAATTCTCCTTAAAATTAGATTTGTGAGTGAGCTCTTCACTTGGAAAAAAATATGCTCTCAATATAAAATGGTTAACAATACCTTTGACCTTTGCAACTGGCAAATAAATGGTAGTCATGAAAATCAAAATTAATGAGATTCATTGAGTGCACATTATCTCATGATAAAGTGATGAATTTTTCATAAATTTTCAAAAATATAATGTACTTTTTTGTACAATTATCATGCTAAAACTAAATTCAACAAGTCTTCAGGAATAGCAGGTCCAGAAGAAGATAAACTCAATATGTGGAATCAACACTAACACTATCAAGTCAATCAAAATTAGCTACAACAAAGGCAATTGATCAAAGCAATCAGTGCCAAAATTTAAAGAAATTAGCATAAATCCCATCAATTAGCATAAAAAATTCAAGAACTCAAGTCAATACAGTAAAATTCATATAGCAAGAGTAAGCAATGAAAGGGTTATAGTTGATCAGAGTGAATCAATAAGCAATGAAAGGGTTGTAGCTAAATCGCGAGCAATTATAGACTATAGCATTATCAGTGAGCAATGAAAGGGTTGCAACTAATCATGAGCAATTATAAACTGTAGCATTATAAAGGCAAGCAATCAAAGGGTTATAACTAATTCACGAGCAGTTATGGACTGTACCATCAAAGGCGAGCAATAGAAGAGTTGTAACCGACTAAAAGCCAGCAAGTAATGGATGGATAGCAGTTGATCACTATCAAAACACAATTAGCTAGGCACTATAGTAGTTATAGCACACTTTCAAATCATAATTCGCTAAATGCTACATAGTAGTTATAGCATTTTTCTTTAATCACTTTAGCTAGACACTACACAGTAGTTATAGTATATTTTCGCTAAAATTCCATAAGAAATATAGAGAAACTTTCAGTCACAGTTACTAGACATTCCATAAGAACTATAATACAATTAGTTAGACACTACATAGTAGTTATAGTATATTTTCATTAAACATCCCACAAGGAATATAGTGAAAATCACGATCACTAGACATCCCACAAGGAATATAGTCAAAATCATGATCACTAAATGTCCCACAGGAAATATAGTGTCATTTGCTAAATGTCCCACAAGGAATATAGTGAAAATCATGATCACTAAATGTCCCACAAGGAATATAGTGTCATTTGCTAAATGTCCCACAAGGAATATAGCAAATTGCACTGAACACAATGTTAACTGATATTCATTGAACATGGTGATAGCATCACCGCTATATAGTCCATCAGAACTATAGCCTATTTTCAAAATACACTGAACATATTGTCAATTGCTATTCACTGAATACAGTTATAGCTTCTTCGCTATATGTTCCGCTGGAACTATAGCATGTTTTCAAAATGCACTGAATGCAGTGTCAACTACTATTCATTGAACACAGTGATAGCATCACCGCTATATGTTCCACTAGAACAATAGCCTGTTTTCAAAATACACTGTCAACTGCTATTCACTAAACACAGTGATAGCATCATAGCTAGAAATTCCATAGGAATTATAGTGTTCCTTAAATCGCAATTTGTCAAGCAAACAATGACAAAGGGGAACAACTGTAAGAACCCAATTTCGGGATAGTTGAATATGGATGCCATAAAGGACTCGATGATGAAAATTGACTATGAAATTAGATTTGTTGGATCTAATTTATTGGTTTTGAACTAAATTGTAAATTATTTTTAAATTTCATTATAATTTTTTTAAAGCAAATTTTCAAAAAAAAGAAAAAAAAATTCAAAAAAGTAAGTTTTCAAAAAAAAAAAAGGAAAACAATGGGCCAAAGATGATCCATTCAATCAGCAAAGTAAATTGAAAAAGGAGAAATGGCCAACTTCGGCCAAAAAAAAAAATGATTGGCCATCATTGGCCAAAATGGCCAAAAATTAGCAATTTCTTATCAGAAATATAGATTTTCAGTCGGAAATCAACACTTTCGACTAGGAAATGACATTCCATAATTTTTTATTATTTTCTATTTTATTTTATTTTTATACTTATTTTTTATTGATTATTATTTCTATTTTATTAGATAAAAATATTAATAAATTTGTTTTTATTAGATAAATAATAAAAAAATTATTTTATTTTAATCCTGAACCTAACATAGGGTTACAGGACTAGAGTTTTATATATTTTTCATTTTCTTTTCACAAAAGAAGAGGCTACAAGGGTTTTTATTATATTTCCTCTACTTTTCTGATTTTTAGCCATGAGCTAAAGCATTCCCACTTTTCTTGATTTTTTTACATACTTTTCTTTAGTTCTTTACCATAAATCAAATCAAAATAAAAACTAAAACTCACAGAAAGCACAAAAAGCCACAGGCTTCCATCAATGGTGATCACCTTCTGAAAGGAATCAATACTGCACCACATTCTCTTCTTCATCTCTTTTCTTTTACTTTGATTTTAATTTTATTTAATTATTTTTTTTTTGGCTTTCTTAGTTTATTATTTTTCAATCATCATTAACTATCAATTGATTTACTGATTTATTCATTTTTTTTATTCTGTTTCATTTTTTTACTCTTCTTTTGGTACAACTATTATTTTCAATTGTTCATTATTTTTACTATTTTTTATTTATTCATTTTTTTTATTTTGTCTTTTTAGTTTTGTTTTTTCATTCATTTATTCTACGAATATTTGTATGTGTTCTTTACCATTTTTTATCTTTCATTCAATTTTTTTCTTTTTATATATTTTATTTTCATTATTTTTATTTTATTTTATCTTGATTTAATTTTAATTTTATTCATTTAGTTACTAATCTTTATTTTTTTTTGTTTTATGATTATGGACCAGATGACATGAATGCACGATGGAGAACAAAACTCATGAAAATCCATGCAATGGCTTAAAATTTTGTTCTAATTTTACGTAGATTATTAGGGTTTTATTATTTTGTTAATTTTTATTTCTGTGTTTGTTATTTATTTATTTTTTGTATGTATAATTTTATTATAATTTTTCAATAGATCATTGTAATAGCCCCCAATAGTGGGAAATAGTGAAATATTTAATTTTCTGCACTTTTAAAATTAATTAATAAATTAGGTTCATTTGGTAAAACCCTAATAAAAATCAATGGTGAATTTAGTTAATTAGGGTTGCATGCAAATTGAATTTGGATTGGAGATCACAGTACGTATGTTTTTAATTCATTATTTGTTTTAAATTATTGTTTGGATTTGTTTGCATGTTTTTATTTATTTTGGGCCTCAAGCCCAAGTTTGGGTTCTAACTCATTTAAAATAGGCTTTTAATAGGATTTTAAGTTTTAATTAACTTTAAAATCAATTTAGGCTCATTTTAGGATGATTTTAGATTTTTAGGCCCATTCTAGTTTAATTAAATTATTTAGACTTACTCAGCCCATTTAAAGTATTTTCTTTTAAAATAAATAGATTTAAGATCATTTCATTTAATTTAAAATTAATTAGAATTAGGCTCACTAGTCCATCCAATTCATTCCAAATCAATTGTTCATAAAATCAGTAGACTTAGGCCCACTTTTTAGAATTAAAGCAAGTAAACTTAGGCTCATTAATTAATTTAAAATGTTGGCCCACCTTTAGCTTTATTTCACTTGTAAATAAAATGTAGACTTAGCTCACTTAAATTAAAATCAATATAGATTAGACTAATTTAGAGACATTGCGGTCTATATGAATACATTATTTATAAGCTCTTTCATAACTAGTTGTCTTGTAGTTAGATATATGCTAAATAGGGTTTAAATGAAATTGTATGTAAATAAGGAATAATTTAGTAATTAATAAAGTAATTCTAAAAGAACATAGGACTAAAAAAATTTGGTATTCCATATCTAGAATTTTCTAGTTGTTGTGCTAACTCTCTTTTAGTGAATTGAGTTCCCACCACCTTCGAATTGTCTTAATTATTACCCTAGGTGGCAACTCCTCATCTCCATATTATATCTTTATAATATAGTAGTGTGTTCTTTAGAGCCCTGAGCTCAAATAGTGTCACGGTTGCTAAAATCTTGGACACGCACTAAACCCCACCATCTACAGTGGGGTAGTCTTTTCTAACTCTCTTTCTTCCTCACTTTCATTTTCAATTTCATTATTAGATGAATCTAATTCATCTTCATCACCTACTTCACTTATATACCCACTTGGACCCTCATATATAGTGCCCCTAACAACATTATCTGGTTAAGGTTCACTAGCACCTACACGCTCAATTTCTATATTAATTTGACTCTGTTCTATTGTTATGGGATTGACTACTTTGACCACAACTGTTGAAAATGCCTTAGAGGGGAGGTGAATAAGGCTAATAAGGGTTTTAGAAAAATAAAAATGATTTTAAGGAATTAAATAAGAATTGAAAGAATGTTGAGAAGGAAGAATGATGAACATAAGAATTTAAGGAGTTTGAATTCTCAACGATCCTACATCTCCACCTAGCTTATCCCCAAAGTTATTATTTTCAATCACCCATATTTCTATTCAAAAGATTGAGATTATACAAGAGCTTTATGGTTCACTCTTATAACCTTACAACTTGAGTTTTCAAGGCTCACTCAAAAACCAAATCTTAAGTGTTTCAATGGACAACACTTAAACCAATTCCTTTTAGAATAGAATCTCACTTCCTTTTTTTTATCACTTCCTATTTTTTTATTCTCATAAAAATAGAAGAATAAGAATATCTATTCTAACACTCATCAACTCTTATAAGAGTTACATAAACACAAAAAAAATTTAAGAGAGAATTTTAGAGTTTAACTGAATGCTTAAGAGAGAATGAATGATAAACAAGTTTCTTAAAAACTTCAATTGAACTCTATGGAGTGTTTATATAGATAAACACTCAAAAATATGGCTATTGGATGTATCAAACATGTCTCCAACGTCTCTTATTGATTTTTTAATAATCTTGGACTTATTTCTGTCAAAACACCGCTCACAATCATGAGGAGCAACTTCTAACTTGTGAGGAGTGAAATGCTAGCTGTTGTATTTAAAAAATGACCATTTAGAGCCGTCAGGACTGCCCTCACTAGCTGCTCATAAGATAAATAGTAATTATGAATAGTGCTCATGAGCGGGCACTATTCCTTTGCTCAATTTTGCTCTCACGAGGCTTCTACCCATGATCAGCTCATGAAGAGACACTTGTAAGTCCAAAAATGTCTCTTTTTGACACATAAAAGCTCCAAATACTTTAGGCATAAAATTGGGATATTATACTTCACCGAAATACAGTATAATGACAATATTTCATATTTCCAAACTTGAATTAATAATTTTGATACAAATAAGTTCTTACACACTTAAATGAAATTATTAGAGTCTAAATTGTTTGTTAAAGTCCAAAATTAGGAGTTTGATCATGCAAATGGTCAATGATCTCCCCCTTTTTAGCTTTGACAACCAATTTGATAAAAATAAATAAATTGTGTGCGAGTGCCAAATAATTAACACAAATAAATATATGCTATATATAATAGCTCCCCCTTTAAAATTAAATAGATGCAATATGAAAATATTTTCCTCCCCCTTAATATATGCATAAATTCAATAAAATGTATCATGTATCATAATTAAAAATAATAATAATAATAATAATTATCATAGCATATATATCAGGATGACATAGCACGTTTCTTAAAAAAATATTAAATAATAATAAAAAGGGGATGATTAAAAAAATGATATCAATTGAAAATGATTAAAATTTTCTCCTTTATATAAATATATTTCTTTATTTCTCCCCTTTTTAGACATGATAAAAAATATAAATTTAATACTTTATTCCCTTTTAATGACAAATGTGTTAAAAATATAAAAACATGACAATATGATCTTTAGGCAATATGAAGGAAATAATTTCAAACATATATGCATATAGTGCTATTTAAATGCATCATAAACATAGTACATATAGCACTTATTTTGAAATTTGACAAACTGAACTATCACATAATCATATAGAGCTTAGCTAGCTAACATACATGATCATGTAGCACTACCATATTACAAACACAAACACAAACACTAAACACAATTATCACATAGCATCATCTCCATCTTTGTCAAAGACAAAAAGAAAAAAGAGAGATATAAAGGGAAATGAACCTAAAGGAACAAAAAATCCTAAAGGAATTAAAAGATCAAAAAGCAAAACAATGAAAACAAAGATACACCAAATCTTTATAAAATCTAGGGAAAAGTACAAAAAACCACCATGTGGTTTTATGGTTTTAGAGTTTTAAGTAAGTGTTTCATTTTATGACAATTTGGGTCCTGTGTTTTCACTGTTTAACAATTTCTAGTATATGAGGCTAACACTATTAAATGAGTGGAACACATATACTAAAAATCATCAAACGATGACAAACACAAGACCCAAATTGTCACAAAAAGTGAAACAGATGCTTAAAATTGCAAAACATTAAAACCATAAGGTGATTTTCCATACGTCCCCTTAATTATTTTTAGTTGGGTCATACAATGTGTTAGACTCATTTAACGACGTTAGGCTCATATACTGAAAATTGTCAAACAGCGACAAACACAGGATCCAAATTGTCACAAAATGAAACACATACTTAAAACTCCAAACTGTCAAACCACATGGTGGTTTTCCATACTTCCCCTAAAATATATGTCATACATAAATAAAGTAAGCAAAACAATGCCTTTTATCACATATGAAAAAAGTAACCACACTTACTATGTTATTTATGCACGCATAAACAAAATTATGTAGAATAAATTCAAACAATTGATATTAAGGATGCACTATCACATAGTTATATCACTAACATAAACACATCTTAAAAAAATTAAAATTTAAAAAAAATTTCCCTCCCTTAAAAAAATTAACTAAATATTCATGCAAACTTAACTATTTCTCCCCCTTTACCAAAATGCAAAAGGAAATTGTAAATAAAAAACATTAATGAAAAGGATAGAGTTACAATGTTATTAAAATACCAATCGTAAATTAAAGAGAAATATAACAGAACATAAAACTAACAACTCATAACTTATATCTAGAAAATAAACTGAACGTAAACTGTCACAAAACAACTATAAAAACAAATAAACAGCTCAAAGCTTATATATGAAAAATATATTGAAAATAAACCAAATAGAAACTAATGACAAAATTAACAAAAACATATAAAAAGAAACTAGTCTTAATAAGGAGTAAGAGGAATTTAAAAATATATAAATAATGCATATTTAAACATATATAAATGCATGAAAATTAAAAAAATGCTAGATTTGAATAATTAATTAATTTCAATAAATAATTATTAAATAGCAAAAAATATTAAGATCAAAATCAAAACATTCAACAATCAAAGTAATCAATAACCACAACATAATTTCACATAAAAATAGTCCAACTATCAATTAAGCATAAAATCAAGACAAACTAGAATCATCAATCATGCCAAGTTCATGCTTAATGAAATTCAATCTCTCTTCATTGAGTAGTTTGGTCAAGATATCTACAAGTTGATTATTTGTATTAACAAATTCAAGTGAGATATCACCAATTTGAACATGATCATGCAAGAAATCATGTTTAATGACTATATGCTTAGTTCTAGAATGTTGAATGGGATTCTTGCTAAGGTTAATAGCATTTGTATTATGACATTTGATTGGAATGTGATCAAGTTTTATACCACAGTCCAACAATTGTTGTTTTTGCCATAAAAATTATGAACAATAAAGACTTGCTGCAATATATTCAGCTTCAATAGTGGATAAGGCAACTGAAACTTGTTTCTTACTAAACCAAGAAACTAAGCAATTACCTAAGATTTGAAAAGTTTTGGAAGTGCTTTTTTTATCTAGTAAACTATTGGCAAATTCTGCATCTGAATAACAAATTAAGTCAAAGGAAGAACTCCTATGATACTAAAGTTTTAAATGCATTGTACCATAAAAATATTTAAAAATTCTTTTGAAAGCATTCAAATGAACTCTCTAGGACTAGATTGAAACCTAGCACACAAGAAAGTAGCAAACATAATGTCAGGTCTAATAGCGATTAAATAAAGAAGAAATCTAATCATACCTCTAAATTGCTTTTCATCAACCGATTTACCATTCTCATCATTATTGAGTTTGGTTGTAGTGCTCATTGGATTTTTGCTTATTTTAGCTCCATCCATGCCAAACTTCTTAAGAATGTCCCTAGCATATTTAGTTTGATTTATGAAAGTCTGATCTGTGCATTGCTTAATTTAAAGTCCAAGGAAGAATTTAATTTCTGCTATCATACTCATCTTGAATTTTCCTTGCATTAACTTAGAAAATTCCTCACATAAGCAATGGTTAGTAGCACCAAAAATAATGTCATCAACATAAATTTGAATAATTAATAAATCATTGTTGGATTTCTTTATGAAAAGAGTTGTGTCAACTTTTCCTTTAAGAATGCACTTTTAACATCCATTTGATAAACTTTAAAATTCATGAATGATGCAAATGCAAGTAGCATTCTAATAGCTTCTAACCTTGCAATGAGGGGAAAGGTTTCATTATAATCAATGTCTTCCTTTTGATTATAACCTTCAGTTACTAGTTTAGCTTTGTTCTTAGTTATGACACCTTATTCATTCATCTTATTTTTAAACACCCATTTGGTGCCTATAATAGGATGATGTTTAAGTCTAGGAACCAAGGTCCAAACCTTGTTTGTCTTAAATTGATTTAACTCTTCTTGCAGAGCAAGGACCTAAAATTCATCACTCAATGCATTATCCACATTTTTTTATTCAATTTGAGAAATAAAGGCTAAATTTATAATAGATTTAAGTTTAGACCTAATAGTTACCCTTTTGTAGTGTCACCTATGATAAGGTCTTGAGGATGAGCTTTCTTGAATTTCCAATCCTTTAGAAGTTCATCCTTCAAGGTAGGTTGAAATATTTTCTCATTGTCCTTTTTGCTTGGACCTTCAAGTTCCAAAGGCTTACTAGTATTTTCTTCTCGAGTATCCACAGTCTCTTCATCACCTACAAGATCATCAACACTACAAACATCATTTCTAGGATCAAGTGAATTTGATTTGTCAAATACAACATGCATTGACTCTTCAACTATTAGAGTTCTTTTATTAAAGACTCTATATGCTTTACCAGAAGTAGAATAGCCTAGGAAAATTCCTTCATTAGCTTTAGAATCAAATTTTCCAAGATTGTCCTTGGTGTTTAATATAATGCACTTGCATCCAAATACTCTTACATATGATATTTTGGATTTTCTATTATTCTATAGCTCATAAGAAGTTTTATTTAAAATTGGTCTTTTGAAAACTCTATTTGAAACATAACAAAAAGTGTTAGCGGCTTTCGCCTAAAAGTATAAAGGCAAATTATACTCATGAAGTATTGTTATAGCCATTTCCATAAGAGTTCTATTTCTCTTCAACTACCTCATTTTATTGAGGAGTTCTAGGAGAAGAACGTATGTGAAATACCATTTTCATTGCAATAGATTTTGAAAAATTCATTTTTAAATTCGGTTCCATGATCACTTCTACTAAAAGAAATACAAAAACCTTTTTCTTTTTGAACTCTTTTTGTAAAATTTTTAAAAGCTTTAAATGCATCATTCTTATGAGTAAGAAAATATACCCGAGTAAATCTAGAGTAATCATTAACCAATATTTATGCATAATGCATTCCACTAAGACTAGTAACTTTAGTTGGTCCCAATAAATCCATATGTATAAGTGCAAGTGGTCTATAAGTGGACATCTCATTTTTTAGCTTAAATGAGGACTTGGATTGTTTTCCTTTTGACAAGCATTACAAGGTTTATCCTTAGTGAATTCAAGCTTAGGTAAACCAATCACAAGTTCATGTTTATAAAGATCATTCAAAAGCTTAAATTT
The DNA here is from genome assembly GCA_947683625.1 of Mallotus nudiflorus. Taxonomy (NCBI): domain Eukaryota; kingdom Viridiplantae; phylum Streptophyta; class Magnoliopsida; order Malpighiales; family Euphorbiaceae; genus Mallotus; species Mallotus nudiflorus. The sequence goes on from CANTUR010000099.1 coordinate 2,047,384, forward strand.
TGCATGTCCTAACCTTCTATGTCATGCCCATGTGTTATAGGAAATAGACATTAAGCATTTGACATCCTTGTTATCAACCTTGTTCAAGTCAATAACATAGACAATGTTTATCCTTTCATTACTAAAAATTACTTTGTTCTCATCAAGACTATAATTTTTAGGATAGAAAGTCACTTTATTTACCATGTCACATAATTAATCTATACTAAGCAAATTATATTTAAGACCATCAACAAATAACACATAATGTATGGATAAGGATTAAGGATTACCGATTTCTCCAATGCCTACTATCTTTCTGCCACGACCCGAACCCCAAAGGCACGTGACGGCCACTAGGGCATGGAAATACATAAAGTATTTGAAACCCATAGTAAGCCTTAAGGAAAATTTCAATAAAATATAGACATAATGAAATGAAATATTTAAATAAGAATAAATAACACAATTAATCCGATATCCAAAACCAATATTTTATAAAACATAGTAAGCATCTTTAGTACAAATTCTTAATACATACGACAATCCATAAAATACAACATAATAGTTAACCGTTACTACTATTGCAATCTTGTAGATTTAAAATACATACATAATAATAATACATCTTATATAGACCTATATAAAACAGTCGGAGAAGAAGAAACCCGATGTAAAGTAGGCTGACTGACAGATGACTCCCAAGATTTTGAAAAAAATAATTGAGCTGAGTAAGTTAATAAAAGAAATATATATAGCATAAAAAAATCTCCTTTAAAAATATATTTATGACAATAAATAATTTATAATTTATAATTTAAACCATTTGATTTTATTGAACTCCTCTTTTATTGAAATAAGGTATTTGAAACTCATTAAATACTATATAAAATATAATGAGCTTCCTTAAATCATTTTATAAGAAAACTAGGTAGAACCCTAGTTCATAATTTTAATATCCTTTCGGCTCTCTTATAATCCAAAGACTGCCGGTTCCCGAGAGCAAAGCATCAATCAAGCTACCAGCCACAGTCAATTCACTTAAACTGATATTTACTGGTGGTTCCCGAGAGCAAAACATCACTAAGCTACATAACTTTCAACACTCACTCTCAATCCTACCGGTGCACACACGGTTCTGATGAAACCCATCAGGTAGCCTGTTCTATAGCAGTTTATTTAAAATAAATAAATATAAATAAAACAAGGAAAATTACAATAAAATAAAATTAACTAATTATGTGAAAATTTAATATAAACATGCTAATACAACTATAGCAATAATAGGATAATTTAATTCAAATATATATATATATATATATATAATTCTTTAGTAAATTCTCCTATTTATCGAATCAATAAATTTATATTTAATATAAGTATCATATACACAGTTCAGTTATTAAATTACAGTTTGAATACGCTCCTTTGTACAGTCGGGCTCGACCCTGACCTATTGACTCGACTAGAGGCGTGGCTAAAGAAAATAAATAAATAAAAATAGAATTAAAAATGGAATTCCTACAAATTCTAGATTTCTAAGAAAAGGCTCGGTTAAAATACGACTCTACTAAAATCGGCCTAATGTCTCGTTTTAAAAGAAATCTACCGAAAATTTGGCAGAGTTTCCTTAGTAAAATGGACATCTCTGTACAAAAGTAGAGCTAACCCTGCACAGAAAAACATTTCAAATACCAGCAGTAACTCCAAATCTCATGTTGGGCTCCCAAATTACACTTTATGCCCAACTGAGAACTAATTTCATAAATCACAATATATATCAATAAAATTCCATTTAAATACCAAAATTAATTTATTTATACAATAAAAGCATAAAAGACGTTTATTTACAAAATCATTAATAATATCAACATTTAAAATTCAATCATGCTATAAAGGCCCTTATTCTAGTTTTTGAAATTAAATAGCATTTAACTACCGATAATTATTTAAATTAATCAATTATATAATTAAGTAATTGAAAACTCATTTAAATCTCAAAAATCATAAATACAATTTTATTCAGATATTATTCCAGTAATTATTAATAATTAGCTAAAATTGAAATTAATTCATAAAATTATTTTAATATTAGTTATTACTCAAAAATTATCGAAAACATCATAATTCACCATAATTTCAATTAAAACATGAAATTTACCAATTTATACTATCATAAAAATTCGGTACATAATTTTAATAAACTTTCTTAACTAAACTTGTTTAAAATAACTAGTAGAATTTATTAAAAATATAAAAAATTTTCAGCTCAGGAATAGTATCGTAAACAGTAACCCGAGACTCCAAAAATTCAAAAAATTCCTAAAAATTCACAAAAATAATTTTTAGAAACCTTACAATACACATAATAATATGTCCTAAAGAACCAACATCAAATAAAATCAAATTGACATTCAATTTCACAATTTTAACAAAAATATCCAAAATTAATTTTGTAAAATTAGAGTTGTTACTGGTGTTAGAATCCAAAATTGAGTTGGGGGAAAGACCCAGAGGATGAGGATTGATTCCAGACTGGTGGCGTGCCTTAGGGTGGCCGAAATCAGCTTCGGCGACCACCCACTCCAAACGATGTCATGAGAGAAAGAGAGGGAGAGGGAATGGCAGCAACAGGAAGAGGAGGAGGTAGAGGTGGCATCGTTGGCTTTGACGTCAGCACGTGATGGAGCGATGGCAGTGGGCGGGGGTGTAGCAAGTGGCTATCAGTGGAAGTGGAAAAGGAAGAAAGAAGAAAAGAAAGAAGAAGAAGAAGAAAAACAATTTTTGCTATACTTTTTTTCATAAAAAGCACAAAAGACAAAAATAAAAATAGTATATTAAATTAAAATATTATTTCCAATTTTTCTAACCACAAAATACATTAAAATGTTTTCAAATACACTAAATCAATACTAAAATTAAATTAATAATATTAAAATAATATTCAACCCCAAAAGTTAAATTTAACTTCACTAAAAATCAAATATCATAATTTAATATAATAATATAAAATAAAAGTAATTATTAACACTGTAAATCTCATAATTTAATTTCTTAATTTAATTTATAGAAATTCCAGTTTTTATAGTCTTCCCTTCTTCAAAAAAATTTGTCCTCGAATTTTTTATAATTAAAGATACAAAATCTTAATGAAAAAATAGGGGTAGGCCACCCGCATCGCTGCCTCTGTCTCCCATATGCAGTCCTCTGCTATGTGGTTGCTCCACAACAGCTTCACCATCAGGATCTCCTTAGTGCGAAGCTGACAAACTTGGCAATCCACAATCACCACAAGATACTCCTCATAAGACAGATATTCACTGAACTCCACTGTTTGAGGCTGAAAAACGTGAGAAGGATCAGGAACATACTTCCTCAAAATAGATATATGGAAAACTAGGTGAATCCGAGATAATTCAAGTGGCAACACTAATCTATAGCCACCTCTCTAACTCTCAAACGTATCTCGAATGTCCCAACGTATCTAGGGGCTAATTTACCTCTCTTACCAAACCTTATAACCCCTTTCATTAGAGACACCTTCAGAAAATCATATCTCTAATGGAAAAGGACACATCCTTCCTCTTATGTCTACTAAAGGTTGTCCTCAACCACTGCTAAATAATAAGAACCTTCTCAAAAGTAATATGCACCAATTATGGATCTATCAATTGTCTCTCACCAACTTCCCAACATAATGATGATATACACTTCCTACCATACAGTACTTCATACAGAGCCATCTCAATAGCTGCATGATAACTGTTGTTATATATAAATTCTATCAATGTCAAATGTATGTCCCATTGACCACCAAAGTCCATCACACACATCCTCAACATATCCTCTAAGGTCTAAATGGTCCTTTCTAACTGACCGTCCATCTGAGGATGAAATGTTGTACTAAAATCAAGTCCGGTACCTAATGCCTTATGTAACTCTTGCTAGAAGACTGAGGTGAAAGTAGCTCCTCTGTCAGACACTATACTTACCGGTACCCCGTAAGACAAATAATTCTATTGACATACAACCTTGCTAATCTGTTAGTAGAGTATATCTTCTTAACTGGTAGAAAGTGTGTTGACTTAGTTAGCCTGTTAACTATTACCCAAATCGCATCATAACCACCAGTAGTATGAGGCAGTCCAGTCACAAAATCCATAGTAATCATATCCTATTTCTACTCTGGGATAGGAAATGGCTATAATAATCCTGCAGGCTCTAGCTTCACCTGCTGATAAGTGAGGCATTTGGATATAAATTATGCAATGTCCTTTTTCATTCCATTCCACCAATATGTATCTTTCAAGTCATGATACATCTTGGTATAACCTAGATGAACACTGTAAGTAGAAAAATGTGCCTCTTCCATGATTTCTTCTCTCAACTCATCTACATTTAGCATAGACAATCAAGCACCCACCCTTATTATCAATCACAAATCCAATGGACCTACCTTGTTGCACTTTAAATATGATCTTCTGTAATTATGGGTGCCTTCTATGTTTCATCTTAACTTGATCCAACTATACTGACCGTACATTGAACTGAGCAAGGATGCATTTCTTGGTCATCTTCAACTGTAGTTCTTGGCCAATCAACTCATGCATCTCTTTAACAATTGGTCTCCTCTTAGTACTGATGTGTGGCAAGGCTGCCTACGGACTTTTTGCTCAAAGCATCTACAACTATATTTGCTTTGCCTGGATGGTACATAATAGAACTATCATTGTCCTTTAAAAGTTCCATCCATCTTCTCTGCCTTAGATTTAGATCCCTCTGTTGGAAGATGTACTTCAGGCTCTTGTGGTCAATTTATATTTCACAAGTTACTCTATATAAGTAATGCCTCCAGATCTTCAATGCAAACACCACTGCTACCATTTCCAAGTCGTGAGTAGGATAATTTTGCTCATGCTTCTTCAATTGTCTTGAAGCATAAGCAACCACTCTTCCATTCTGCATTAGCACACAACCCAATCCTACTCAGGAAGCATCATAATACATCGTATAACCTTCATTCCCATAAGGTAAAGTCAACACTAGAGCCAAAGTTAACAAATCTTTAAGCAGCTAAAAGTGCTCCTCATATCTATTTGTCCATACAAACTTAGCATTTTTCTGGGTCAATCTTGTCAAAAGTGCAGTAATCTTAGAGAAATCCTTTACAAATCTCCTATAATAACTAGCTAAACCTAGAAAACTCCTTACTTCCATGATTGATGTGGGTCTTAGCCATTCTGTAATAGCTTTTATTTTCCTATGATCCACTTATATGCATCTTTGGATACCACATGGCCTAAGAATACCATTTGATCCAACTAGAATTCACACTTCGAAAACTTGGCATATAGCCGGTGCTCTCTCAAAGTTTGAAGCACCAATCTCAAAAGCATTTCATGTTCTACCTTACTTTTGTAGAATACTAAAATATCATCAATAAACACAATCACAAATCGATCCAAGAATTGCCTGAATACCCTATTCATCAAGTCCATAAAGGCTACTAAGGCATTAGTCAACCCAAAGGACATTACTAAAAATTCATAATGGCCATACCTTGTCCGAAATATAATTTTGGTTACATCTCCACCTCTAATCCTCAATTGATGATACCCAGACCTTAAGTTGATCTTGGAGAAACACTAGGCTCCTTGAAGCTGATCGAACAAGTCATTAATCCTCATGAATGGATATTTATTCTTGATGGTAACCTTATTCAACTGCCTATAGTTGATACACAGTCAAAGACTACCATTTCTTCTTCACAAACAATACAAGTGCACCCCAAGGAGATGTACTAGGCCGAATAAACCCTTTATCAAGCAATTCCTGCAACTGCTCTCTTAGCTCTTTTAACTCTGCAAGCGCCATTCTATATGGTGGCATAGAGATAGGATCTATATCACGTACTACATTGATACATAATTATATCTCCCTATTAGGTGGTAAGCCTGGCAATTCTTTAGGAAAAATATTTGAAAACTGGCACACCACTGGCACCTTTTCAACTGCCCCCCTTATCTGCTTATATATCTCTAACCACAGCTAAATAGCCTTGACAACCTCTCCTAAGCATCTTCCTAGTTATGATTGCAGAAATAATATTCTGAGGCATTGAACTCTTATCACCTCTAAATCTGAATTCCTCATTAGATGGAATTCTAAAAATCACTTCTTTCTCTCGACAGTCCACCGTGGCATAATACTGTGCCAACTAATCCATCCCCAAAATTATATCAAAGTTCATCACATTAAGCAAAACCAAGTCTGCTAACAACTCTCTACCCTCCACCAACATAGGATAAGTTGGGAAGAACACATATGTCTCTAACTCATCACTAAGTGGGGTCGCTACAGATAAGGGAATCAATAACTTGAAAGGTTGGCATGCTACTCTAGAAGCAAATGTAGGACACAAAAGAGTGAAAAGCACCCAGATCAAATAAGACTCTAGCCTCAAAGTAGCATAATAGAAGAATACCTACCACAAATGTATTGGATGCAAAAGGATCCTGAGGAGTCAAGGTGAAAACTCTAGCTTGACCATGACCTGCCTGCTGTGAAGTAGATGGTTGTGCATATCCTCTACCCTCAGCTCTGCCTCTATAACCTCTACCCTACTGGCTCGGATACTGAGTCGATCGTTGCAGAGGATACATAGGTACCTGAATTGCTGATGCACCTACTGATATGGCTGAGCGACTGATGAAGAAGATCCTTGAGTATATGATGACTGGAACCTATAACTAGGATAATCCTTAGCAAAATGACATAACTATCCACATCGAAAACAATCTCCTGGCACCAAGTGACATGGACCCTGATGCATATCCTCTACTACTAGCACCAACACTAAACCTAGCAATCCTGCCACTACTATGGCTCTGAGCATAACTGTGCCTATCAATTTGATACGCACTAAACTATTTGCTCTGCTGAGAAGTACCCTTTTGTTGAGTACTCATGCTGCCTATCTGGAAAATAGGCTGCTGAACCCCTTGAGCTGATCTACTACTGCCACCCTCATAAGGATCTGATATGGTGCCATGTTGGATATGTCTTCGCTCAAGCTATATGACCTCCTCAACCACACTCTCAAGGTTGCAATCCCCCGTCTTAATGTCAATATAAGCTAGGCCTAATCCAGTCACATACCACTACTCTCATCTCATCTTGCATCATTTCCACAACATAATGTGATAGTTTGAAGAACTCTCAAGTATAGTCACCAACTGACCGATCTCTTTTGGCAATGTTTAGCAATTACCATCTATAGTTCTCTCTTATCGATGTTGGGTAAAAAAACCTTATAAATCTTTCTTTAAAATCCAACTAGGTATCGCAATCATATAGGGCTAGATGGACTACATGAACTAGTTCTAAGATATAATTGACATGAATAACTCAACTATCATGATCTGTTAGTAGCCTGAGTATCCTGTCCTAGTTCTGGCCTCAATGATATTTATGAAATCCAAAGCATCCCCTATACCATTAAAAGAAACTCGCCCGACTTTAGAGTACAGTAAGGTGGCATCAACATCTGTCATCCCCTGAGTCCTATACTGAAGCATCTACTATACCAGGAGCATTACTTGGTTAAGAGTTGCTAAGCCTTAATTAATTCCTACCACACCCGTTGCAAAGGTTGCAGGATCCTTTACTGGAATTTCAGGGCCTACAGCTATTCTTGCCTCTGAGCTGTTGTTGCTCTAGCTCTACCCCTGCCTCTACCTCTACCTCTACATCAATGAGCAGGAGGAAGAATCTCATCCTGAATAGATTGCTCATCATCATTCTCCTCAAAGGCTACTTCCATAGCAGGAGCAGTTTCGTGCTTGCCTCATTCTAAAAAGAGATACACATGGATTCAGGGTAAGACAAAAGTAATACATAAGCGTAGAATGCAAGAAACAAAGACAATAAGTGACAATTATCAACCTTACCGCAGTGGCTTATAAAAATAGACATTGACAATCAAAAACACATACGAAATGAGCCAAAGCTCTGATACCAACTTTTTCATGACCCAAACCTAAAGTGCACGTGACCAGCACTAGGAAATGGGAATACATAAAGTATCTGAAACCCATAGTATGCCTTAAGGAAAATTGCAATAAAATATAGATAGTAATGAAACAAAATATTTAAATAAGAATAAACAACACAATTAATTTGATATCCAAAAACAATCTTTGATAAAGCATAGTAATTATCTTTAGTACAAATTCTTAATACATACGACAATCCATAAAATACAACATAACAGTTAATTGTTACTACTACTACGACGTTCTAGATTTAAAATACATACATAATAATAATACATCTCATATAAACCTATATAAAATAGCCGAAGAAGAAGAAACCCGACTTAAATTAGGCTGACTGACATATGACTCTCGAGATCCCAAAAAAATAATTAAGGGGAGTCAGACCTCACTTAGTAAGTTAATAAAAGAAATATATATAGTATAAAAATCTCCTTTAAAAATATATTTATGAAAATAAAAAACTTATAATTTCTAATTTAAACCATTTGATTTTATTGAAATCCTCTTTTACCAAAATAAGGTATTTAAAACTCATTAAATACTACATAAAATATAATGAGCTTCCTTAAATCATTTTATAAGAAGACTAGGTAGAACCCTAACCTACAATTCTAATAGCCTTTCGGCTCTCTTATAATCTAAAAATTATCAGTTCCTAAGAGAAAAGTATCAACCGAGCTACCAGCCACAATCAATTTACTTAAACCGATATTTACTGGCGATTCCCGAGAGCAAAGCATCACCAAGCTACTAGCTCAAGTAATATAAATCACATTTGAGACCAAAGCACCACCGAGCTACATAACTTTCAACACTCGCTCTCAATCCTACCGGTGTGCACACGATCCTAATAAAACCCATCATATAGCCCGTTCTACCGTAGTTTATTTAAAATAAATAAATAAATATAAATAAAACAATGAAGATTACAATAAAACAAAATAAAAATAAAATTAACTAATAATGTGAAAATTTAACATAAACATGTTAATATAATTATAGTAATAATAGGAGTGTGTCTATGTATATATATATATATATATATATATATATATATATATATATATATATATATATTGTTACCTCTGTTCAGACGCGCTCAACCTTAATCTGTCGAATCAACTGGAGATGCAGTTAAAGAAAAGAAATAAATAAAAATGGAATTGAAAACAAAATTCCTACAAATTTTAGATTTCTAAGAAAAGACTCGATTAAAATACGACTCTACTAAAATCGGCGCGATGTCACGTTTTACAAGAAATCTATCAAAAATTTCATTGAGTCACTTTAGTAAAACAGACATCTCTCTACAAAAGTAGAGTCAACCCTGCATAAAAAAAACACTTCAAATACCAGCAACAACTTCAAATCGTGGGTTGGGCTCCCAATCTACACTTTACGTCCAACCGAAAACAAATTTCATAAATTACAATATATATCAATAAAATTCCATTTAAATATCAAAATTAATTTATTTATGCAATAATAGCATAAAAGACATTTATTTACAAAATCATTAATAATATCCACGTTTAAAATCCAATTATACTATAAAAGCCCTTATTCTAATTTTTGAAATTAAATAGCATTTAACTACCGATAATTATTTAAATTAATCAATTATACAATTAAGTAACCGAAAACTCATTTAAATCTTAAAAATCATAAATATAATTTTATTCGGATATTATTCCAATAATTATTACTAATTAGCTAAAAATTGAAATTAATTCATAAAAATTATTTTAATATTATTTATTACTCAAAAATTATCCAAAACATCATAATTCACCATAATTTCAATTAAAACATAAAATTACTAATTTATACTAATTTTCTCACAAATTCATTTTTGACATAAACATTCGGAAATTTGTAATAAAAATTCGGTACATAATTTTAATAAACTTCCTTAACGAAACTTGCTTAAAATAACTAGTAGAATTTATTAAAAATATAAAAAATTCTCAGCTTGGGAACAGTATTGTGAACAGTAACCCGAGACCCCGAACATTTGAAAATTTTCTAAAAATTCACAAAAATAATTTTTGAAAACCTTACAATGCACACAATAATCTGTCCTAAAAAACCAACATCAAATAAAATCAAATTGACATTCAATTTCACAATTTTAACAAAAATACCCAAAATTAATTTTGTAAAATTGGAGTTGTTACCGATGTTAGAATCCGAAATTGAGTTGGGGGAAAGAGAGCCCAGAGGATGAGGATTGATTCAAGACCAGTAGCATGCCTTGGGGTGTCCAGAATCGGCTCCGACGACCACCCACTCCAAACGGTGCCGTGAAAGAAAGAGAGGGAGAGGGAGAGGGAGTGGCGGTGCCAGGAAGAGGAGGAGGTGGAGGTGGTGTCATCAGCATCGGCACATGGTGGAGCAATGGCAGTGGGTGATGGCATAGCAAATGGCTATCGGTGGAAGTGGAAGAGGAAGAAAGAAGAAGGAGAAGAATAAAAAAGAAGAAAAAAAACGCTTTTTGCTATATTTTTTTTAGTAAAAAGCACAAAATACAAAAATAAAAATAGTATATTAAATTAAAATATTATTTTCAATTTTTCTAACCACAGAATACATTAAAATATACTCAAATACACTAAATCAATACTAAAATTAAATTAATAATATTAAAATAATAGTCAACCCTAAAAGTTAAATTTAACTTCACCAAAAATCAAATATCACAATTTAATATAATAATATAAAATGAAAATAATTATTAACACTATAAATTTCATAATTTAATTTCTTAATTTAATTTATAGAAATTCAGGTTTTTACACTTTCCTTTGGCATTGTCTCCGAATGTGACATGTCCTTCATCCTTTGCATTAAGCTTGTTGAATAGCTCTTTGTCTCCAGTCATGTGCTTTGAACATCCACTACTGAGATGCCACTTGCTTTTTGTTCTTGTGGATTTCTAGCACACATACATAAAACAATTTAAGTGTTCTTTTGAACCCAAAACCTTTTCTTGGTCTAGATTGGTTAGTTTCAAGATAATCCGAATGAAGCAAATTCATATATAGTCTTCTATAGAAACATACATTGTTAGCATGTCCCTTAATCATGCAATACGAACATTCAACATTTGCAAACCTATTTCTTCTAGGTGCATATGATTGCTTAGAAAATGAGACATGTCTTTGGTGTTGAGGTGGTGTATGTCTCCTATTATTTTAAGTCATAGTATGAGACATGCATTGATAATGGCAATGTGTATTTTGATAGGTTTGTGCAACATATTTACGTGCATTGTGTTATGCAACATGCTTATGAGTGTAGTGTCTAGTGTACATGTAAGCACATTTGGGTTATGTTTTTCTAGTGTGAGACTTACCCTGTTATATTTTATAAGATTGAGTCTTATGAGACATGCCTTTAATATTTGACACATGAGACTTGTTGGTTTTGAAAGCTTGAGTCTCAATCAGTTTAGAGATAGAATGAATGGAATTACATAATGCTTTAATAAATTTAATATGTGACGATGAAAAAGATGAAGCCATTCCATTAGCATATCCAATTCCATGAGTATCTTCATGAAATTTTTGAGAATTAAGAAGACTATCTAAAGTTATTTTTCCTCTCTTGAATTTAGTAATAGAATTCTTTAATTCTAAGACCTCTTTAGAAAACTTATGATTTGCATCACTTGCTTTCTTGAGTTATTCTTTTAAGGAATTAGAAGATTTTAAATCACTAGCAAGTTTATGATTTGATTTAACAAGACTAAAAAATTCAATTTTTAACTTCTTAAATTCCTTGGTTAAGCTATTAACTCATGCTTATAATGCTTCTTTCTAGAAAGTAAGCTTTTGCACTTAAGCAAGAGTTTGCTCACAATAAAACTCTCAACATCATCATATTCATCATAAGCATAATACTCATCACAAGAAGAGTTAGAATTAGATGGTACCTCTTTTTCATCTTCAAGAGCCATGAAGCAAAGATTGGCCACTTCTTATTATTCCTCTTCCTTTTTGGATTCAAATGAGTCACCATCCCAAATAGCTTTGAAGGCCTTCTTTTTATCCTTTACTCTTTTATTCTTGAATTAGAGTTTGGGACACTCACTTCTAATGTGTCCCAGTTTCTTACTTTTATAGTAAGTAACCTCTTTGGTTTTTTTTATTTTCTCCCTCATGCTTCTTGTTGAAATCTCTTGTTCTTGAAGAATTTTTCTTTCTCAAGAACTTTTTGAAGCTTCTAGTGAGCATGGCAATTTCATCATCTTCATCACTAGAGCCTTCACTATTTCCTCTTCACTATCATCTTATAAAGCTTTTAATGCGATGTTCTTTTTCTTTTCTTCCTTCCTTTTTTGCTCTTCACCTCTTTGCTTAATTGTAAGCTCATATGTCAAAAGCTTGCCAATAAGCACATCAGTTGAAAGGATAGAAAGGTCTTGAGCTTCCTCAATTGAAATGAATCAAGATTCTCAATCCTTCATAGGTAGGATTCTTAGAATCTTATCATTTACCTCTTCCTTGGAGAAATATTTTCCAAGTTTCTTGAGGGTTGTATGGAGAGCATTGAGATAATTTGTCATCTCTGTGATTGATTCTTGAGGTTTCACTTTGAAAAGTTCATATTCATACCTATGAAGTTCAACCTTTTTGCTTCTTACTTGTACAATGCCTTCATAATGGTTCTCCAAGGTCTCCCATATTTCCTTAGCTGAAATGTAATATTGAAGCTTGCCTCCTTCTTCTTTTGTCATAGAAGAGAGTAAAGTGATCATAACTTTCTTGTTTTTGTAGTTTTCTTCCTTTTGATCATTGCTCCAATCACTTCTTGAAAGAGTTGTTTGTACACTATCAATGGTAGTTTTTAGCAGTTGCCAACCTTTAAGAATAACTTCCCAAAGTCTAATGGAATCATAATCTAGATATAGCTCCATTTTGAACTTCCAATAAGGATAGTCACTACCATCAAAACTAGTTTTAGTGAAGAAATATTTTAAGATTCACTCCCCATTATCTTGTATTCTAGCAATGAAGTTCCTAGAATTCAAGCTCTAGTACCAAATGAAAATGCCTTAGAGGCAGGGTGAATAAGGCTGATGAGGGTTTTTAAAAAATAAAAATAATTTTAAGGAATTAAATAAGAATTGAAAGAATATTAAGAAGGAAGAATGGTGAACATAAGAATTTAAGGATTTTGGATTCTCAATAATCCTACATCTCCACATAACTTATCCCCAAGTTAGGATTTTCAATTGCCTATAATCTTATTCAGAAGATTTGGATTATACAAGAGTTTTATGGCTCACTCTTACAATCTTACAACTTGAGTTTTCAAGGCTCACTCAAAAACTAAATCCTAAGTGTTTCAATGGACAACACTTAAACCAATTCCTTTTAGAAAAGAATCTCACTTCCTATTTTCTTAATCCTAGAAAAATAAAAGAATAAGAATGTCTATTCTAACACTCACCGACTCTTATAAGAGTTACATAAATACAAAATTATTTAGGAGAGAATTTTATAACTTAATTGAATGTTGAAGAGAGAATGAATAATAAACAAGTTTCTTAAAAACTTCAATTAAACTCTATGGAGTATTTATATAGATAAATAACATGGTTGGTAGATGTATCAAACATGTCTCCAACATCTCTTATTGATTTTTGAATCATCTTAGACTTATTTCTGTCAAAACGCCACTCACGATAGTGAGGAGCAAGTTTTGGCTTGTGAGGAGTGAAATACTAGCCATTGCATTCAAAAAATGACCGTTTGGAGCTATCAGGACTGTCCTCAGGAGTTGCTCATAAGATGAATAGTGCTCATGAGCGGCACTATTCCTTTGCTCAATTTTGCTTTCACAAGGCTTCTGATTGTGAGACACTTGTGAGGAGACACCTGTGAGTTCAAAATGGCTCTTTTTGACACATAAAAGCTTCAGATACTTTAGGTATAAGATTAGGATATTATACTTCACCGAAATATAGTATAATGACAATATTTCATATTTCCCAACTTGAACTGATAATTTTAATACAATTAAGTTCCTACACACTTAAATAAAATTATTAAAGTCTAAATTATTTGTCAAAGTCTAAAATTAGGAGTTTGATAATGCAAATGGTCAACAACTATTTTAACCAACACTGTTTTGCCCACCACTATTTTGACCAGCACAATTATGCTCATTTTCTTCATTACACTCAGTGGTGGTATTATACTTCATAGGTAGTTTAGTAGTCTTAAATAAAGGAGTGTCTACTTCATGGTAAGTATAAGATTCAATCTCACTAACCCACCAATTTTTGTTAATGTGATTTAAAACTCTCCTAATACTCACATCATCATGTACAAAAAGAGGCCTTTTTCAAGACTTTTCCTCTATTTCTTTACAAATACCCTTTTAACATTTTAATATCCTAAATTTATTTGGTATTTGTGCTCTATATCTATGTAAGAAAGGTAATCGGGATCAAATGCATAAACAACATCTACCTCACCACCTACATATTCCAATTGCACACCATCAAATTCCCCATTTCCACCATAATTAAATATCAAATCAACAACTACTGTCATTCTACATTCATAAAAAAAACTATAGCAATAGATCATGCTTTCAAATAAATTAATCACTTTATTAACTCAACTAATTTCAATAACATTATTTATTATCTCAAAACTGATGACATGTAAGAGGACCACACTCTATTCTAAGTGTAAAACACATGAAAGAAGATATAAAATTACGCATAAAATGGCAAAAAGGCATTACATAATCCTTATTTTTTTACACTTTCTAACAATATGCAACCCCACTTCATTTACCCTCTTAAAATATTATGCTTTAACAAACTCTGTGCATGTACTTTCACACCCTCTGTGCATGTATACCTCGATCTTAGCTTTAATAACTTCCTTTTTACTGGCTTCTCTTGTAAATATTTGGTCTTTTAGGGTGTCATTTACATCTGCAGATCGAACGGGGTATAGAAAGTGACATTTTCTCTATTTTTTTGCATAATTTTGGTTGAGTGTAAAGGTTAGCTGGGTTTTTTTTTTTCTTTACTGAAGTAGCATAGGGAGATGGGCAGTAAAGGCAGCATTCATTGGGCGGTAAAGACAACATTCATTGGATATTAGAGGCAGCAAAGCTTCCCTCCAATGTTTAAAAAAGCTTTAGTGGATCCTAATGTCAACCACATCATCTTCACTATAACGGCAATAGACAGCTTTACTAGGCTCTATTAAATGAAGGGCCCAGAAACACATTATTTTGAAATGCTGTGTGGAATTGAACTCGAAAAATCTTTCAGGGCCAATCCATTCCTAGACATAAACATTAAGGGTGTTTTTGTACCTTTACCCTTACTTTAATTTTAGATAATATTAATTTTAAATGGAACAAGAATTAATAAAATTAAGTAAAAGAATAAATATAAAATAAATTTATGAATATTTATGCATTTATTAAAATTATAGCTTGACTTTTGAGTTAGTGTGTGTTTTTTATAGTTCAAAAAACAAATTGATAGAGATATGTGTAAATGTCTAAAATTTAGTTAGTATTAAAATTTTAAATTTTAAATAATTAAAAAAATTGAAGGACTAAATTATTTTTATTTTATTAGAACTTAGAAATTAAATTTTTTTTATTTTTGTAAATTGAGGGAGTTAAATGTATTTTAATATAAAAAACCTAACAAAAAAGTTAATGGAGAGGTTTAAATTTTGACGAAATTAAAACTGAATGACGTAAAGGTTCAATTTTCAAATAAGAGAGAGGAAAGTGTGAATTAGGTCAAATTTTAGGATGGTAAATGTAATTTGCTCATATTATACTTTTGAGTATACATTGCTTATCTAATGATTACGTTTAACAACATATAATCTCTGATATCAAACAGATACACTTATGTTTTATATTTTTTCATTAATTTTAAATTTTTTATTATTAACAAGAGTTATTTAATTTATTAAAATTATTTATAATTAATAAAATTAATTAATTACATATTTATTATTTGTAGTTCGCGAAATGCATGGATGAACGACTAGTTACTATTAAATTCTTTATCATTATGGAATAATTTAAATTCTCTCATTTGAAATGAAAAATATAATAGAGCTTAATCATATTCAAATAATATGTAAGTTATAGTTAAGTAATTATTATTGGTATTAAAACTATTTCTAAATTTTTAAAAAGTATATATATATATACTTCATTAATCCAAGTCCAATTAGAAACAACATGTATTATTAATTTAATACTTTAATTAATATCTCATGCTAATTTAAGTATAAATTAATAATTAAACCCTCACTTGAATTAGATTTCATGATATGCTAGAGTCATTGCTTAAAGCATAAATCCAATTCCATTAATCATAATTAATTGATTAAACTTTTTAATTAATAATTAGATTAATATTAATGACGATTTGGTAAAGTTTTTAGGTCTTACTTACTAAATTAATGTCTAATTGGCAATGAAAAGATAATATCAACATTTAATATTTTTTGAAACTCCTTTCAAGTCTAAATGTGTGTGTGTATGAAATTAGAATAGTTAGATTAATTTTTGTTTAATTGTAGCCATTTATATATATACATCATAAATTTATAAGAATTAATCAATAATTATAATTAAATAGAATTAATATAATAATTTTTTAATTTTATTTGTATAGATACACATATGTGTACAATAGCAGGAGCCTATCTAAAAGTGATATACTAATCATTTGCTTTAAATTGTAAATTATATAACATATTTTTTTGAATAATAATTATAAGTATATTTGGTTAAATATGATAAGTATATATATGGATGAATATAATTTATTATATTTCATTTACTAAGTAATTTATGTGTTCTTTTTATTAGTTAAAATTTTATCATGCATTTATTTTTTGTACATCCATATTTTTTATGAATTATATATATATATATATATATATATCAATTAAATAAGAGAAGGTTGACAAGATATATATTTTTAAAATTTTTTTATTAAATTAGTTGAATTATTTTAGTAATTTTAAGAACTTAATTGGTTAAAATAAAAATCATAAGGATTTAATAGAAATTTTGTATAATTACAGGAACTAAATTGAATTTATTTAGTAGTTAAACTGATAGATTTTAGTATTAAATAAATAATATATTTTTAAAAAATTTTATATTTAAATAATAAATAATTTAAGTGTTATAATTAAGTATTAAATTTCTTAAATTTAATAGTATAATGTAATACATATTTTGGTATAAATTTACTATAAATTGAATATATTTGTCCTCTTTATAAGTATATTTTGCTCCGCGATGAAAATAGATCTCTTTTTATAAATTAAGTGAAAGTTGATTGCAAAAATCAAGTAAATTTTGAATTGTACACGTTACAATATTTTTGAAGAGATATGGTGTCTAAACCATTCTCTCCCGGGCAACAGCTAGCCTCTATAGTTGACCGAGTCTGCTAGACTTTTCTAATTTGTTTTGATATAAAAGTCTCGCAAACCATAGCATACTTATGCTTTCAAGCATCATGTCTTATCGCATTTATGCACAACGTCTAGTTTGGGAAAATCTCGAAAGCGAAAGAAAGTTATGGTTTCTGAAACTTTCAGATCAAAACGAGTTAGAATGGAAGTCAGTGGGCAACGTATAGTTTGGTAAAATTTTGAGCGATATGCTTCATGTTTTATTCAATCATTTATGCATCATGTTTTGGAAAATCTCGACACTGGATTTGACAATTTCTATATAGAGCTGCTTAGCCATAATGAATTAACTAAGCAAAATTCACAGCGAAGGAATTATGGTAATTAAATGTTGGTCTCTTTACATTCCTGCCTTACGCTGCTGTTTCTTTTTGTTCTCTTTCAACCTGGTCAGTTGCTTGCAAAATGCGACTGATCGACTTGCTTTGATGTCTTTCAAACAATCGATTCAAGGAGATCCATTTGGCGTCTTGAATTCTTGGAATGATTCTTTACATTTCTGTGATTGGCATGGTGTTTCATGTGGTCGGAGGCATCCTGACAGGGTCGTAGCCTTGATCCTAAACTCCCAAGGCTTGGTAGGCTCGGTCTCTCCTCACATAGGAAACCTTTCCTTTCTCAGAGATATTGATTTCCAAAACAACAGCTTCCATGGCCCCATCCCACAAGAGATTGGTCGTTTGCGACGCTTACAATATATTAGACTGAGCAACAATTCATTCCAAGGTAATATACCCACCAACTTATCCCGCTGTTCAAATCTTATGTACCTTGATCTCATTGAAAACAAGCTCATGGGGAACATACCTGCAGAGCTTGGATCCTTGCTTAAGCTTAGTGTTCTAGGCTTGTCCATAAATAACCTCATCGGAAATATTCCATCCTCCATTGGGAATCTCTCCTCTCTTCAGCAGTGCTCCCTTGGGAGAAATGGCTTTTCTGGACATATTCCCGAGGAAATCTCTCGACTCAATAACCTATCCTTTTTTACAGTTAGAGAGAATTTTTTAATTGGCGAGATTCCTGTTGGCCTCTTCAACATCTCCAGCATTAAAACTTTCTCCGTGGAACGTAACAGTTTGGAAGGTCGCATCCCCTCTGATATAGGCCTCACTCTTCCGAAGATGGCCAACCTTGCACTTATGGATAACAACTTTTCTGGTCATATACCAATGTCGTTGTCGAATGCTTCGAAGCTTTTTCAATTTAATTTTGCTTCCAACCAGTTCACTGGGTTGATTCCAAGAGATTTGGGAAAGCTGCCACATCTTCAATCTTTCTTATTTTCTGATAATCAACTGGAAGATGACTTGAGTTTCATCGATTCTCTAACTAATTGCACCAATTTAAGATCTATCTCTGTAGCTCTTAATTTTCTCAGGGGTTCTATACCCATGTCCATAGCCAATCTCTCTAAACCGTTTGGCAGTTTATTTCTCTCCGATAATCAGTTGGAAGGTGCCATTCCCATGGGTCTCGAAAACCTTGTTAATTTGCAGATTTTAGATCTGTCCAGTAATCATCTAACTGGGCCCATTCATATTAATTTTGACAAGTTCCAAAAGCTGCAAATTTCATATTTGTTTAACAACAGATTCACAGGAACTATGCCATCTTCATGTGTTAATTCCACTATGCTGAGCCATCTCATCTTGCGATTCAACAATCTAAATGGAAGCATACCTCCAAGTCTTGGTTCTTGTCATAATTTGATCGCGTTGCATCTCTCTCATAATAGCCTTAGTGGTTCCATACCCAAAGAAGTTATCGGCCTTTCCTCTCTTGCAATTGGACTGGATTTGTCTGCTAATCAACTTTCAGGGCCTGTTCCATCAGAAGTTGGTTTGATGAGAAATTTGGTAAACTTGGGTTTATCTGACAACAGATTGTCTGGTAACATTCCCATCTCTATTGGCAAGTGTTCAGTATTACAAGTGTTGTACCTTCAAGGTAATTCATTTGAAGGAATGATACCTGCAGTGTTAAGTTCTTTACAAGGTTTAGTAGAGTTGGATATTTCGGGAAACAATTTATCAGGGTTGATTCCAGAATCTCTAGCTGATCTGAAAGGGTTGAAGTATTTGAATCTTTCTTTTAATCAGCTTCAAGGCGAGGTTCCAAAGCGTGGGGTATTTCTAAATGAAATTGCTGTTTCATTATTGGGAAACAACGGAATCTGTGGAGGCATTAGTCAATTGAAGCTTCCATCTTGCTTCTACCAAAAGTCCAAGAAGAACATCTCCTTTGCACTAAAAGTAGTAATCCCGGTGGCTGTAATTTTGTTGGTTGTGTTGGCTTTCTTCTTAATTGTCTGGCGTTTTAAAATATTGTCTAGAAAAAAGAACATTTCAACGCCATTACTCGAGCACCAATTTCTGAGGATTTCCTTTGCTGAACTCCTCAAAGCCACCAATGGATTCTCCATGGCTAACATAATTGGTACTGGTGGCTACGGCTCTGTTTATAAAGGAATTCTTGAAGATTCAGGGATACAGATTGCAGTGAAAGTACTAAACTTGCAACAAAGAGGAGCTTCAAGTAGTTTCATGTCAGAATGCGAAGCTCTTAGAAGCATTCGGCACAGGAATCTCTTGAAGCTAATGAGTGTCTGCTCGAGCATTGACGTTCAGGGCAATGATTTCAAGGCTCTGATTTTTGAATTCATGACAAATGGAAGTCTGGAGAAATGGTTGCATACAAGTAGCGGACGAGAAGATGGACAACAGAATCAACAAGTCTGAAAGTAATGCAGAGGTTGAAAATTGCGATTGATGTTGCTGCTGCCATTGAGTATCTTCACAATGGTAGCTCATCAACAATTGTGCATGGTGATCTAAAGCCAAGTAACGTGCTTTTGGATGAGGATATGACAGCCCACATTGGAGATTTCGGCTTGGCTAAGATTGTCTCCTCAACTTCTAGTGAGATTCAACAGCATCAAAGTACCTCTAGAGCATTCAAGGGATCTATCGGCTATGCTGCTCCAGGTACATTTTCTTTCTTTTTTTATTTTTTTGGTCAGAAAAGTACATTTTCTTTCTGAATTAATTAATAAAGAAATAATATATTTTATATTCTCTATATTTTCTTGTGGCATGTGCCATTAAATTATTTTTCCTTTGGCGCCAGAATTATGATCTGCCCTTCAATTTACACACTTGTATTTGTTTTAGTTGGATTACATATATACTAAAAATTATAATATTTGCGATTTTTTAAAATTTATTTCAACCTGTTAAAATTTAATAAAAATGTACTATTTTGATTAGTAATTTGCAATTTTATTTTGTTTAAACTTAAAAAAATACTGACCTGGCATCTGAGATGATTTATTTTTAAGGTAGTTCCATGATGTGTTTTTCTATTAATTTTGATTTAATTGCAAATATTAGTTAAGGAAATATTTTTTAAAAAAATTAATTTTAAAATTTGAAATAAATTTATAAAAGGATCAATGTTTTGATTTTAGAGCCTAAAAAAATTGTGATTGATTTATTGATATATATGCCCTATTATAGTAATATGATTTTGATAATATAAATGCATAGACGTTTGTTGTGCTGTTTTGGGTGAGACCTTTGGCCTAGTATTTGAAACATGTTTTGAAATTGATTTATTCGTGTTAAAAATTACAATGTTTACAACTTATTGTACCTTTATTCTAACCTTTAAAACTTAACAAAAATATCGTATTTGGTTAATATTTACAATTTTATTCACAAATGGGCAATTTAATCCAAACTAATTTAAAAATGGTTGCATACACTTTTTTTTATTAATTTTTATTGAAGTGAAAATTATACTGAAATTGCAAATTTTGTTAAATTGGGATTTTTTGTAAAAATTGAAACAAATTTACAAAAAGTCACGAACATTGAGATTTTATACGCCAATTGGCCTTTGAAATTCCATACTATCTTTCTTATAAATCTCTTAATAATTCTAACCAACATCGTGTATAATCATAGAGTACGGCATGGGTGACACATTTTCTACAAAGGGGGATGTTTATAGCTATGGAATTCTGCTATTGGAGATGTTTATAGGAAAAAAACCAACAGATGAACATTTTAAAGATGATTTAAACCTTCATACTTTTGTTGAGAGAAGTTTGCCTCACAGAGTGATGGATATTGTGGATCCAAGAATTCTATCTGAAATTGAAAAAGGGAGATTCAGGGACTGCATCATCTCTACACTGAGAATTGGAATTGCATGTTCAACAGAGCAGCCAAGAGACAGAATGGAGATGAAGGATGCAATATGTGAATTGCAGAAAATCAAAGCTTCTTTGTAGAAGAATAGACAAATAAATAACTAAATGTGAAGAAATGCTTATTACTAGATTGGAGGACCAAGTGGCTTGTAATTGTAGCTAAGTTGTGAAGTGCACCAAATAAAAATTGAAAGTAGTAAGTAGTAAACACTCCTTTCAAGACATTAAGAGATCATAGGTTTAACTAATTATAACACCTTAAGTGGTGACAGTCTCCTATATTGTTAAAAAAAAAAAAAAAAAAATCAAAGTTGAAATAATTCATTAAAAAGCCATTAATATATAAAATCCCACAAAATTCAATCTCTTGCCCATTTAATTTCTCTCCGGCACAAAAAAACTAGCTTTAATCAAAGTAAGTACAAATTTTAAGATTTAAAAATAAAGATACTATTTAACACAATATTCCCATTTCAATTTTCAATTTATATATTATAAATTACTTCATAAATTTAAAATTATTAATATATGAATAATAACTTTGTAAAAGGGCCATTTACTCAAACTTATTATCAGCAATTATATTTGTTCGAAATTCATTATATAAACAATTTTAAGAATCGAATATTGGAGTTTTGAGAGTATAAATATGAACCTAATCCTCTCTCAAAAAAATATATATATATGAACCTATTATTTCTTAATCTGATAATAAATTCATTATTTATTATTGAAATTTGACACTTAATTATTTCTAACTTAATTGTAATCATACAAAATTATTAATCCATATCTAACAATAATCTTAATAGTTGACGTATTCATAAATACAATTGTATCTTGTTTATTGTCTTTTCACATTAAATTAAATTAATGATTTATACTTGAGACATAATATTGACAATAATTATTATATTTTTATCTAAATCTATTTAATTATTAAATTGTTAATATCAATTTAAATAAAGTATTGCTATTCAAAACAAATCAAAATTATTTAATAAATTAACTTTTTTATTAATTATTAAAATTTATGATTCATCAATTTTTTTTCAATCAAACTAATAGCATAAGCTTATCCATTAATATGTGCATATTATTTATACATGAAAAATGACAGTAAATTTTAGTATTTTTAGTATTTAATTCTCACAAATCATTAAAATATCTTATATTATATTGTAAAATATGAAATCAAATTTTATTTTCTATTTATTTTATATAAAAATTGTAAATTTTATTTGTTTATTTATTTATGGGATCTCTATTTATGGCCCTCCTTCAGGTTGCTGCTTTTTCTTCCCCTTCTTCCTCTGTGCTGTCTTCCACGGACCAATCCTACTAATCCTTGCTCTTGCTGATTTCAATATATATATATATATATTGAAAAAAAAATAACAAAGGTAAGTAATGGCCATCCCATGTCGATGACAGCAAGTTTCAAGAGGAGTAGCATGTGCCGTCTCTGGTTCTTCTCGATCTTCCAATCCTCTTGGTGCTCCTGTATATACTCTTTTTTGTTCTTCTTCTAAAACTCAGGTCAACCCTTTTTCTCTAAAGTTTCTAATTCTTTCCCAATTCTATTTTTTTTTTCTGATGTGTTGTTATGCATTTATAGACTTGTAGTTTCATTAATTTTAACCTTTAATTTCATGGATTTGCTTTATTTTGATGGGTTATAAAATCCCTAGGCAGCTGAAGTTCATGTGGTGATCATACTCTCCAGAGTAATTATTTTATACAAAATGTTCGCGCATGGAAATGGTCTTAAGATTAGCATTTTCTATCAGATTATGCTATTGATTGATTCCTTTTATCCATTCCTAATTTCCAGCTGCGATTGGAGTTTTGAGGAAGTATCTTGTATAGGCATCATTTTACTTGTAAGGCTGTACTAACAAAATCAGCCGGCCTTGGTAATTCTGTATTTTGGTTTCTAGGTTTATTGGTAGCATATGCATTTATATTACTAATTTCATAGTACACAGTCAAGAAAACTTAACATAAGCCAACTTCAATAGTCTGAATGATTCATTTTTCTGAGAGAAGAGACACATGGTGAAGCCAGGTTCCCATGTGCCTGTTCCTTGGACACTTTTTTTCACGATTATGAACTGTTTAATACACGATCGTTTGCTAAGTTGAACCTTTTTGGGTAGCTTATGCATTTTGAGTTGGCAAATTGGCAAGAATATGCTACCAAGTAATTACTTAAATAATCCTGTCAGCAGTTATACGAATAATCCTGTCATGGCATGTTGTTCTTAACCTTCTCCAGCTGATATCTAGTGATTTAACTAACCTGTAGTGTTCTATTTACATCCTAGAGTTCTTATGCTCTGATGCTATGTCTGAATCCAGTATTTCATTGCTACAATTTCCACTGATGGTGAATGGTGTTAAGCTGTTGGCATTAATTAATCTTGAAGTTATTTAATTACAGGTCAGATATGTAAATGCATAACAACACATAAAAAGAAACAAATCTTGAAGTTATTTGATTAGGGATCAATTCAGATATGTAATTAAACATATTATCACATTTGTAATTACTCGGGTTTGAACATTAAATAACTTTTGATTATTTGTAGGTCCAAGAGAGGTTTAGGATTCATTTTGAATATTTTTGGTTTATTTTTTTTATATTTTTAATTTATTTTCCATATATGAAACAATCTCTTATACTTTTATTCAGGTCATTGTTAAATATATTATTATTATTATTATAAATAGCCCCATGGCTGCTATATTATTATTATTATTATTATTGTATAGAAAGTATTCTAAATTGATAAAAACATATATAGAATTATTGTATCTTTATATAACCTACCACACCAAAATTGTTGCTGGCCACACAAACGCAGCACGTCAATGGTAAGGCATCACCTTAACAACATTAAGGCAAAAAAAGCGTGTTTTTACGTGCTAAGACGGTGCCTTACCGAAAAGGTGTCACATTAATACATTCTTATTTCAAACAAGTGCAAAAATTAAACAAAACTTCAACAACGGTGATCAAATTTTTTTACAAGCAACGAATATAAATCTATCCAAGCATAACCTTATCAATTCAAATGATGAAATCAACATTTTCACTGCTTTTTAAAAATTACATGGTAAAATGTAGTGGAATGCTAAAAAAATAGTTTGAATAGAAGCTTACTATTTATTACAATTCTTAATTGCCCTGTCTTGGCATGTTTCAATATGATTGCAACAAGCTCCATAAAAATGTAAAGTTAGAGTCTTCTCACTTTATCCAATTTTAATCTTTACTATTTTGTTCCTCCCGTGACTTTAGCCACTTTATTTCTCCTCTTCAAC
Source organism: Mallotus nudiflorus (assembly GCA_947683625.1). NCBI lineage: Eukaryota > Viridiplantae > Streptophyta > Magnoliopsida > Malpighiales > Euphorbiaceae > Mallotus > Mallotus nudiflorus. The sequence goes on from CANTUR010000099.1 coordinate 2,072,454, forward strand.
TTGAGTTTTTTTGTTTCTTTTCCCTCTCTCTGTCCCTCTCCCTCTTGATTTTCTCCTCTCTTGACTTTCTTCTCTCTAAATTTTTTTCTCTGTTTTCCGCTCTCCCTCTCTCTTTTTTGCAATCTTTTGTTTTTTCACTGTCCTTGCTCCTCTGATTTATTCTTTTTTTATGCTCCTCTTAGCGTCAAAAATAATTTCTTCACTTCTTCTTTGTGCTCTATTTTTAACATCTTGAAATGTTCGAGAAAATCACATTAAAATGTGATTTTTTTATTATGTAAAAAATAGCTCAATATTATTAGGACATCGTTTTAATATTAAAGTATACCCCTTTGTGCTAAGGTGTACTGCCTTAGTAGTTCATCCAAGGACTTTCCTTGGGTCACTAGCCAATAAAGGAGAAAAAACTAGATTTTATATTTATTTAGACTCATTTTGTTAGATTTTCATCATAAAACTTTTGCTCTTTAATCAGATTACGTGTCTAACGTGTTATTTTATATATATAATTAAAAAATATGAGATATCATTTTTTGTTGAATGAGATTGTTAAGTGCCGTTCCATTTCAATATTAACATGAAAGTATAGCTGTTATTCGCTCATAACCTATCCGAAAAATGAGATGAGATTTTACCTGTTTGTCAAAAAAAAAAAAAAAAAGAAAAACAGATTTTGCTTATATAAGAGAATTGACGTTCATTAGTATAAAAGTGTTGCAAGATAGAGTTATACTTACGTTTCCTATAGGAAAAAAAAGTTATTTTTTATTTCTTTTATTTTTCTTAATTTATAAATTTTGATGTCACATAATGTATATTTTTTTTTATTCATATTAATTTTTATTTTCTTTTGATATGTAATTGTACAAAATTTTGATGATATTTTATTTTATAGTAAATGAAAGAACTAATTAAAATTGTAAATTTATTTTGTAATAGATTTTTTGACATTTTATTTTATACTATATTTAAAAATTTTGAAAATAATTTTTATAGAATGTGATTTTTGCTATATTATAATACTGTGTAATTATATATAGAGTGATGATAGAGTCAGCAGCAGTCCACATTTTTTTATTAATTTTTTTATTTGAACGGAATTGTCTCTAAAATCATAAGGTCAATTTATTTTTGAGTTGGTCTTTTTATCAAATCACCTTTTGCAACAGCCCGAGACAAAAATCATTTCCCTTATATTTATATATTTAATTTTTATTGATTTAGTTTTATTAAAATCTCCGGATTTATGTTTGTCATTTTCCCGCGAAAGTTTAGAGTAGCAGTTAGAAAACGAACTCTATTTTTCTCTTCTTCAAAATTATACCACGAACCAAAAAGATAGAAGCGCTAATACAGATATGAGATTTCACGGCAAAAGATTGGTATTGTTTAGGATTTCTCAATTCAAGAACACATCATTATTGCTCTTTCAATCACCTTGTAATTTTTGCCAGTTTCCATCAAAGCAGCAGAAAAAATAGTTCGATTTGATAATTTCCGATTTGGGCTTTTCTTTTTCAATTTAAATTTAATATAATCAATCAAATTACTTTTGTGGGTGATTTCAGGTTTTCTTCGTCTTTTAGTATTGCTTTTGATAACGATGGAATTATTCTTCATGGGCGTGTTCCCATTGGTGGCTCTCCTCAAGCTTTGAAGAGATTGTATAATAAATATAATGGTAATTTACTTCCTTATCATTACTTTTTGTGAAGCAAATTAAGCTTAAAAATGGAGTTAGTTACTTCTGGTTTATGGGATTATTTTTTCCTAAATTGTTTGTGGTTATTACTTTTTTTTTTTTAAGCAAATTAATGCCTAGAGACTTGCCTTGATAATTTTTTTTGTTATTTATTGCATCGATACAGGGTCTTTGAAGGTTCCCTTTGTCTTCTTGACCAATGGTAAGTTTACTTAAATGTGCCAATTCTTTTGTTTATCAAGAAAATTGTACAGATTTTGACCAAAGGATCATATATAATACAAGTGGAATGGACAATCATAATTAGCAGTATGGCACCAAGTACAGATCTTCTGAAATATCGATGTTTAAGCCAACAATCACCTTTTTTTTGAAAAAAAATTATGTTGAACTTGTCTGTGATTGTATGCATTATGTTCCAGGGACGTTGTATATTTCTTAATATTCTTCACCTTTTAAAAGCCACGAGACACAACTAAGCAATTAAATCTATTTGATTATATTGTGAAATTTAGGTTAATTTCTATCAATAATAATAAATTTATCTTGAAAACTACTGTACATGTCGTTAGAATATAAACGATTGTGCTAAAAATCACCCCAAGGTAATTTCCAGAAAAAAATGATAGGGTCAAAATGATTCCATTTAAAAATCATATTCTTTAAACAGAATTTTACCAAGACAGGTAATTTGAATAGCACAATAATTAACAACAATTATGCCTAACAATAGCTATTAAATAGACATAAAAGATAACACCAAAATTTAACGAGGTTCGGTCAATTATATCTACGTCCTCAGACACTAACAAAATAACATTTCACTAACTGAAAAAATTTTTACAAAGGAGAGAGAGAAAGAATACAAATAGCCTAAATCTTGAAAAAAGCTAATATTTTGTGAGATGATATAACAAAAGGGAGGGAAGTTTCTTTTATAACCAAAAAAATTCTCTATTGCTTAAAAACAATCGATGTGGGATTGCTGCCCAAAAATAACAAATCTCCACCTTTGGAAAAATCTCATATAATTTTCTCACAAATCTAACCTTCAATATTGTCTACAAATTTCATCTTTCAATTTGAAACAATATTGATTAAGTCTAAACAATGTTTAAACTTAACTGCAGTTACCACTTTTGTCACCATATCAGCAGGATTCTCAATAGTCTGAATCTTCTGGATTGTGACTCCACCTTCTTCCAGAATCTCCTATACAAAGTGATATCAAACATCGATATGCTTCGTCCTTGCATGATAAACTTGGTTCTTTGCTAAATGAATAGCACTCTGACTGTCACAATGTACTTTGATGTGCTTCTGCTCAATTCCCAATTCACCAAGAAACCCTTGAAGCCAAACTATCTGTTTTATAACCTTTGTAACTGCCATATACTCTGTCTCTGTAGTAGACAAAGCAACTGTTGACTGTAAGGTGGTCTTCCAACTGACTGGTGTCTTTGCAAAAGTAAACACATAACCAGTAGTTGATTGACACTTGTCTAAATCACCAGTATATTCAGAATCACAATACCCAATTGCACACTAACCATCTTGCCTATCCTGCTGAAATACCAAACCAATATCTACGATGTTCAGAATATACCTGTAAGCACCCAATTTCGGGATAATGAGTTATGAATGTGACAAAGGACTCCAATGATGAAAATTTTATGAATAGGTCTTCAATACTTGAACTTTGAAACTTTAGAGGTTTAATTGCATTTTTCAAAGAAAGAATTTAATATTTTCATGGACTAAATTACAATACTTTTTAAGGACCTAATTGCAAAATATAAATTCTTTCAAGGACCTTTTTATAATTAAAAGTAAAAAAAAAAGGTCGAAATTCTATAGTTCCGATTGGAATTATGTAATTCCATTCAGAATTGTGTAATTCCAATCGGAATTATGGAATTCCAGTCAAAATTAGACCTATTCCATCTGTTTTTGACTTTTTAGAGAATAAAAATATTTTTTTTCTTGAATCCTGATTGGTCTAAAATTTCCTTAAAATTATTTTTGATATTTATCTGATATTTTTAAGGAAATAGAAGTCTTTTAGGAATTAATTTATACGGAGGGTTTAAAGGGATGTTTCACTATAAAAGAAATGTTTTGGCTCCTGGGGATCGAGGGGAATTACATCGAGGAAGAGCAGTACTTTTGTGCACAGTTTTACTTTGATATTTTCTCTATGCCAAATTGTCTTTTGGGTTTTGGTTGATTTTTCTTAAAAAGGTATTCTTGACTCTTTTCCTTTGTTAATTATTTTGAAAAAGCATTCTCTACAAAATTCCCTTTTGTTTAATTAATTAATTGAAGATCTTTGAAGGATTTTTGAAGAACAAGATTCGAAAAACTATCAAGAATAGTGATTTTACAAAATCTGAGGAGCTCCTCAGATTTTGTAAAATCATTCATAAGCATCATCTTCTCTTTATTCTATTTTACTTGATTTATTTCTTTCTTTTTTTTTATTTTATTGAGTTTTAATTTTATTTAAATTATTGTTATAATTTATTCATTAATCATAATTTTGTTTCTTTTTTCATGGTGATTATGGAGAAAAATACATAGTGATCATGTTTGGAGGATTGAATCCATGAGAAGTCCATGGAATGTCATGGATAAAATCTTGTAGAGATATAGTTTCTAGGATTTTTATTTATTGCTTTATTTTATTTATGTTTTTTTGGGGTTGTATTAATTATTTTTATTATTATTTTCAATATATTATTGTAATAGCCCCAATAGTAGGAATAGTGGAATTATGTGTATGATTGCATGTTTATTTTGATTAATTGGTTAGTAAAATAAGGATTTCAATTGGATAATTAATTAAAATCAATGGGGGAAGTAGATTAATTTAGGTTGCATGTTAATAAAAATTAGGGTTTTTAGAAAGAATTAATTTAATTAGTTGTTTGATCTTTTATTTCATTATTTTGATATGTTTTATTTGTTTTTTTTTTTAGCTTGTTTGTTTATTTTTATGTGTTTTGGGCCTTAAGTCCATATTAGATTCTAATCCACTTAAATAAGTTTAGGTTTTTTAGGTTTAATTAATTAAAATGCATTTTAGGCTCATAATTGATTAGATTTTAGGTTAGAGATAACTTAAACCTATCTAGTCCACCTAATTTAATTTAATTAATTTAGACTTAGCCCACTTAATTTAAGCTTTTTTCATAATTTATAGATTTAAAATTACTTTTGAATTAAAATATGTAGAATTAGACCGATTAATTTAAATACTCCATAATTTGTAGATTTAGGCCCATTTTTAGAATTAAAATAAATAAACTTAGATTCACTCAATTAAAATTAAATAAGAATTTGGCTCATTAGTCTTTAGGCTCACTTGTAAATTAAAACATGAAGATTTAGCCCAATTAATTAAAATCAATGTAGATTAGACTAACTTAGGGATTGTATTGAATGCATTATTTACTTGTATTTTTCATTACCAGTTTGCCTTGGAGTTAATTGCTAGAATAAGGGTTTATATGAAATTGCATGTAAATAGAGGATAATATAGTAGTTCATAAAGTAATTCTAAAAGAACACGAGACTGAAAGAAATTGGTATTCCGTATCTAGAATCTCCTAGTTATGGTGTTAGCATTCTTTTAGGGAATCGAGTACCATCTTTTCAATTTTTCCCAGTTATTACCCTGGGTGGCGACTTCTCATCTCCACGCCATGTCTTTGCGATAGTGGTTAGTGTGTTCTCTAGAGCCCTGAGCTCAAACAGTGTTGCAATTGCTAAAATCTTGGACACGTGCTAAACCCCGCCGTCCATAATATCGTAAAATGCATTTCATAGCTTACCAATGCTCTTTTCTAGGATCATGTATGTACCTGCTCATAACCCCAACTGCCTGTGAAATATTGGGCCTCTTACATACCATTGCATACATCAAGCTAACCAACAACACTTGCATACGGTACTTTTGATATGTATTCCGTTTTGCACCATTCTTCTGTGACATGGATGCACTAAGCTTGAAATGAGGAGCAAGTGGTGTACTAACTGGTTTTGACTTTTCATTCATGCCAAAAACATTTTATTACCTTCCTCAGATATTCTTTTTTAAACAAACAAAGTTTTCCCAATTTCTTATCTCTGGATATTTTCATGCCGAGAATTTTCTTTGCTTCACCGAGGTCCTTCATCTCAAACTCCCTATTCAATTAAGTCTTCAATTCCTCAATTTCTATTTGACTCCTAGAAGCTATTAACATATCATCAATATAAAGAAAAAGATATATAAAGGATCCGTCTTGTAGCTTGCACAAATACACACAATGGTCATATTTGCTTCTCGTGTACTTTTGCCTTATCATAAACTTGTCAAATCCTTTGTACCACTACCTTGGAGATTGCTTTAATCCATACAACGATTTTTCCAATTTGCAAACCATCTTTTCACTACCAATAACTTTGAATCCATCTAGCTGAGTCATGTAGATTTCCTCATCGAAGTCTCCATGTAAAAATGTAACTTTTACTTCCATCTAAACTTATTCCAAATCCAATTGTGCTACCAAAGCTAATAAAATTCTGATGGAGGAATGTTTTACAACTGGAGAAAATACTTCATTATAATCAATTCTCTCCATCTGTGCATAGCCTTTAGCCACCAATCTTACTTTATAGCAAACATTATTCTTGTCAACAAATCCATCTTTCTTTACATATACCCATTTGCACCCAATTTCCTTATTTCCCTTCGAAGGACTAGCTAGTTTCTATATTTGATTCTTTTGAAGGGACTGCATTTCTTCATTCATGGAAATCCTCCACTTTTCATGTTCTAAACTTTGGACTGCTTCATTATAAGTGGCAGGAACATCATCAATGACAATTGTTGATGCAAAAGAGACCATATCAGCATAGCGAGCAGGTTGTCTAATGGTCCTCTTTCCTTTCCTTAATGCAATTGATTCATGTTGTTGTGGAGGTTATTGGATCTGAACCTCTTCTTCATTTGACTCTTCTTCTACCATAGGAGAGTCATCATCAATTTCTATATTGGCTGGGATAATTTTATTGCCATCAAACTCCACCTGTTTAGGAGTACCATCTTTCTGCTCTATTTTTTCTGAAGTCATCTTTCTCAACATGTTAGATTCATCAAAAGTAACATCCTTGCTGAAGATTACTTTCTTTATTTTTAGACACCGAAAATGATAGCCTTTCACACCATAAGTGATGCCCATAAAGATTGCCTTCTTTATTCTTGGGTCCAGCTTTGACTCCTTAACATGGTAATATGCAGTGGAACCGAACATATGTAAGGACTCATAATCTGTAGTAGGTTTTTCAAACCATTTCTCCAATGGCGTTTTACCACCAATAGCAGTTGATGGTAAATGGTTAACAAGTTAACAAGCATAGACTATAGCCTCAGCCCAAAATTCTTTGCCCAACCCAACATTGGACAACATACATCGAACCTTCTTTAACAATGTCCGGTTCATTCACTCTGCCACCCTCCCATTTCGTTGTGGTGTATATTTAACGATGAAGTGTCAGACAATACCTTTATCTTCACAGACTTTCAAAAATTGATTATTTTTTAACTCTCCACCATTGTCTATGCGGAGACATTTGACTTTTCTACCTATTTGAGTCTCCACTATCTTTTTCCATTTAAGGAAAATTTCTAACACCTCATCCTTCATCTTCATTGTATACACCTATACTCTTTAAAAAAAAATCATCAACAAAGGAAACATAATAGTGATTTCCTCCCAATGAAGCATTCTTGGAAGGCCCCCACACATTTGAATGAGCATAATCCAGAATACCCTCGGTATCATAGATGGTTATTCTAAATTTCACCCTTGTCTTCTTCTCTTTGATGCAATGCTCACAAAAATTCACTTTGAAAGCCCGAGCTCCTTTCAATAATCCTTGATCTATCAGTAATTTCAAGGATTTTTCTCCAGCATGCCCCAAGCGCATATGCCATAACCTGGTTGCTTTTGATTCCTAAGCATCAATAGAAGCTGTCGCTGTTGCTGTCCCAACAATTGTACTACCCAGAAAGTAATACACATTATTTCTTTTATGAATCCCCTTCATTATCACAAGTGCACCAAAGATGATTCTCATTATCCAATCTTTGGCCCTTACTTCAAAACCTTTTGACTCTAAGGTTCCCACAGAAATAAGATTCCTCATCAAATCTGGTACATAATGAACACCTGTTAAGGTTCTGATTGATCCATCCTGATTGCTGAAGTGAATTAAACTAATCCCATGTGTGTTAAGAGGGGCATTATTTATTATGTAGACAACTCCACCTTTTAGTTCTTTAAAACCAAAGAACCATTCTCGATTGGGAGTCATATAGTGACTACAAGCTAAATCTAGCAAACATAAACTTGAACAGCTGGTTGATGGTGTAGTAATAATTGAAAGATTTGAATCTGTATCATCACACTTAACTATATTTAAATCTGAGAGAGCCTTTCCCTTTCCAGGTTTGCCTTTGTCCTTTAGCTTAGGACTATCCTTTAGCTTAGGACAATCTTTCTTCCAGTGCCCTTTTTCTCGATAAAAAGAACATTGATCTTTGCTCAGTTTAGACTTTAACTTAGATCTCCCTCTCTTTCCTTTATTTTGGCTTTACAAATGGACTCTAACAATAAGAGCTTCTGCTTCAACACTTGTACTTTCTTACTTTTCTTTCTTTGATAATTCATAACTATACAAGGCTACAGTTACTTCACTTAGAGACACAGCAAGCTTCTTATGAAGTAGAGTAGTTTCAAGATACTCAAACTCATCAAGAAGTGATCCCACCAATATCAAAGCTAGATATTCATCATTAAAAATCATGTCCATATTCATCAAATTAGTTACCATTTAATTAAGGCTAGTAATATGATCATTCATCATGGTACCTGGAACATAATTAAAGTGGAACAATCTCTTTTTCATGTAGAGTTTGTTCTAACTACTTTTCTTCAAGAATTTCTCCTCTGGTGCCTTCCATAATTTACTTACAAGAATTTCTCTTCTTCTCTCTAGAAAGACATGATCAAATTGTACCACATATCAATCTATTGATCACCTTGCATTCTTTCTCCTCAACATTATTTGGTTTCTCTCTTTCAATAACAATGTCTAGGACCCTACTAAAAGAGGGCATCTAGAACCTCACTTTGCCACATGCCGAAATGACTAGTGCCATAAAAAATCTCCACCACTACATTTGTCACAGCATTTCTTGCCAAAATTGAAGATGAAGAAGCTATCGATGTCGATGTGGATACTTTTATGTTGTCTATCATTTCTACTATAAATTTTATTTAATAGCTATTGAAAAGAGTCTTAGAGGGGGTTAAATAGGATAATTAAATGATAATGAGAAATTAAAAAGAATTCTTTGCTGGAAGTTGAGAAGAAAGAATGAAGGATATAAAGATTTAAGGAGTTAAGATTCAACAATAATCCTACGTCTCCACCTAACTTATCCCCAAGTTAGAATTTTCAATCACTCATAATCTTATTCACAAGATTAAGATTACACAAGATTTTTATGGCTCACTCTTATAACCTTACAACTTGAATTTTTAAAGTTCACTCAAAAACCAAATCCCAAGTGTTTCAATTGACAACACTTAAATCAATTCCTTTAGAAATAAATCTCACTTCCCTTCTAATCTATCCTAAGATTTAAGATGAAGAGAAATTATATTTCTAACATATAACCAACTCCCACAAGAGTTTATACAACCAAAAAATTATTTAAAAGAATTCCAAGAGCTCAATTGAATGCTTAAGAGATAATGAATGATAAACAAGTTTCTTAACCTTTCAATTGAGTTCTAAGGAGTGTTTATATAGACAAACACTTTAAAATATAGTTTTTGGATGTATCAAACATGTCTTCAATGTCTATAATTGATTTTGAATCAATTCTTGACTTTTGGCGTCTCAAGGGATGCTCACGATCATAAGAAAGCCATCCTGGCTCATGAGCATCCATTTGATGACCATTGCATTTAAAAACATCCATTGAATGTTGTCAAAGGTGTACTCACAAGTAGCTCATGAGCACTTATGGTCATGAGGAGCACTCGTGAGGAGTTCTTCCCATTTTTGCCAAAAACATGCACCAAAGGCACTATTCAAGGATAGCTCGTGACCAGCTCATAAGATGCTTATGAAAAGAGCTAAAGACGATTGAATCTATCTAAACATTCTTTATAAAATTTATAGAAAATTGTCTTATTTTTTCATAAAACTTTGAATCACCTTAATTGGACATATGTAGCTCAAGATATTACTAAAATACTAAGAGCTATGCAAATTGAACTGAAAGTTGCATATGCTGACTTCGATTGAAGATTTGCATACCCAAATGAGCTCGGATTTTGACAAGTAAGCTCAATTTAAAAAGCTTAAGATGTATCTCAATTTGGAAAGCTTAAGATGTATAATTTAAAATTAAGGAGATCATTTTCTCATTATAGAGCTCTAAAGATGTCAAAATCCTTCTTAAATTTCAGAGGTTGAATTAGCCTAAAAAAATCACTATTCATCAAAAAATGTATATGCTTAGTATATGTTTGGTATATAATTCCCTACACATTTAGTTGAAATTATTAGTATCAAAAATTGTTTGTCAAAGTCCAAAATTAGGAGTTTGATCATGTAAATGGTCAATAATCTCCCCTTTTTTTGTTTTAACAACCAATTTGAAAAGATAATAAATAATGTGTGTGTGTGTTAAAAAAATAAATAACATGTATAAATATGTTAATTGAAATAGCTCCCCCTTTCAAATTAAATGGATGCAAAATGAGAAAATATTTTTCTCCCTCTTAACATATGCATAAATTCAATATTTATCATGTATCAGAGTATAAAAAATTAAATAATCATAAAGGAGATAATTTTTGAAAAAATACCAATTGAAATAAAATTATTTATTTCCTTTAACAAATATATTTCTTTATGTCTCCTCCTTTTTGTACATGATAAGAAATATAAGTTTAATACTTTTATTTCGTTTTTTTAAGAAATAATTTCAAACATATATGCATGTAGTGCTACTATATTGCATCACAAAATAGTACTAGCCAATCAATCATACACAATCATGTAGCTAGTCAATCAATTATACATAATCATATGGCACTAATTATCACAAACTCAACATAATTATTTATCCGCATAGCCCATGCCTATAGCTACTTCTCCTCCTTTGTCAAAAATAAAAAGAAAAAAGAGAGATATAAGGGGAAATTAACCTAAAGGAGCCAAAAAATTCTAGAGGAAATAAAAGATCAAGAACCAAAACAATGAAAACAAAGATACTCAAAATATTTATAAAATGCATGTCATATATAAACAAAGTAAGCAAAACAAGCTTTTAATCACAAAGGTAAAATAAGTCACACTTACATTATTACTATGCATGCATGAACAAAAAGATAATTTCTCCCCCTATTTCAAAAAGTTATATCACTGACACAAAAACATCTTTGAAAATGATTCATTCCTAAGAGGAAATTAACTAAGTATACATACAAACTTAATTATTCCTCCTTTTTTGTAAAAATGCAAAGATAGACCAAATCTTAAAAATATCCATACATTATCAAAGATCAAAACAATTCCTAAGAAGAATTTATATATGAATAAATTAAACATGAATTTTGTATGTATAAACACAATTAAAAATCATGCATAAACACAATAAATAATAATTTAAACAAATTCAAATATTTCTCCCTTTTGCATAAAAAAAAGGATAGAGTTACAATGATATTAAGATATTAATTGCAGACAAAACATAAAACTAACAGCTCATGGTTTGTCTCTAGAAAATATATAAAAGATAAACCAAACTGAAACTGACATAAAACAATTATAAAACAGACTAACAACTCATGCTTTATATCCAGAAAATATCCAAAAAATAAACTAAACATAAACTGATGAAAAATAATCATAAAATAAACTTAATAGCTCAAAACTTAAATATGAAAAGTATACTAAAAATAAACAAAAACTAAAAAGAAACTTGCAAAACACAAACAAAATAAAACATGCTAAGTTCATGTTTTCAATAAGCACAACATGATTTCACACGAAAACAGTCCAATCATCAATTAAGCAACAAATCAAGACAAACTAGAACCATCAATCATGCCAAGTTCATGCTTAATGAAATTTAATCTCTCTTCATTGAGAGATTTCATAAAGATATCTGCAAGTTGATTATTTGTATCAATAAATTCAAGTGAGATATCATAATTTTGAATATGATCATTCAAGAAATGATGTCTAATGTCAATACGCTTAATTCTAGAATGCTGGATGAGATTCTACTAAGGTTTATAGCACTTATATTATCACATTAATTGGAATATGATTAATATCAATGCCATAGTCCAATATTTGTTGTTTTTGCCATAGAACTTGTGAGCAACAACAACTAGCCACCACACATTCTGCTTCAGCGGTGGACATGGCAACCGAAACTTGTTTCTTACTAAACCAAGAAACTAAAAAATTACCTAAAACTTGACAAGTTTCATTAGTGCTTTTTCTATCTAGTAAACTACCGACAAGTCTGCATCTGAATAACTAATCAAGTTAAAAGAAGAGCTTCTAGGATACCAAAGTCCTAAATGCATTATACCACAAAGATATTTGAAAATTCTTTTGATAGCATTTAAATGAGATTCTCTAGGACTTGATCGAAATCTAGCACATAAGCAAGTAGCAAACATAAAATTGGGTCTACTAGTAGTTAATAAAAAAGGGATCAGATCATACCTCTAAATCACTTTTCATCAACCGGTTTGTCATTCTCATCCTTGTTGAGTTTGGTTGTAGTACTCATTGGAGTTTTACTTGTCTTAGCTCCATCCATCCTAAACTTCTTGAGAATGTCCCTTGAATATTTGGTTTGATTAATGAAAATCCTATCTTTGCATTTCTTGATTTGAAGTCCAAGAAAGAATTTGAGTTCTCCTATCATACTCATCTCAAATTCTCCTTGTATTAATTTTGAGAATTCCTCACATAAGCAATGGTTAGTAGCACTAAAATAATATCATCAACATAAATTTGCACAATTAATAAATCATGTTTGGATTTCTTTATAAAAAGAGTTATGTCAACATTTCCTTTAGAGAAACCTTTCTCTAGTAAAAAGTTACTTAATCTTTCATATCAAGCTCTTAGAGCTTGTTTTAATCCATATAGTGCTTTTGAAAGTTTAAACATATGATTTGCAGAGTTAAAATTTTTAAAACCCGGAGGTTGTTCAACATATACCTCCTCTTCAATAAAACCATTTAAAAATGCACTTTTAATATCCAATTGATAAAGTTTAAAATTCATGTATGATGCAAATGCAAGTAACATCTTAATAGCTTCTAACCTTACAAGGAGGACAAAGGTTTCATCATAATTAATGTCTTTATCTTGATTATAACATTTAGCTACTAGTTTAGCATTGTTCCTCGTTATGACACCTTGTTCATTCATCTTATTTCTAAACACTCATTTGGTGCCAATAATAGGATGATGTTTAGGTCTAGGAACCAAGATCCAAATCTTATTTCTCTCAAATTGATTTAACTCTTCTTGCATAACAAGGACCCAAAATTCATCACTCAAAGCATCACCAATGTTTTTGGGTTCAATTTGAGAAATAAAAGCTAAATTAACAATAGACTTAAGTTTAGATCTAGTAGTTACCCCTTTTGTAGTGTCACCTATGATGAGATTTTGAGGATGTGCTTTCTTAAATTATCAATCCTTTGGAAGTTCATCCTTTAAGGTAGGTTGAGATGTCTCCTCAATTTCCTCTTTGCTTGAACCTTTAAGTTCCAAAGGCTTATTAGCATTCTCTTCTTGTGTTTCCATAATTTCATTTTCACCTACAAGATCATCAACACTACAAACATCCTTTCTAGGATCAAGTGAATTTAATTCATTAAATACAAAATGCATTCAACTATTAAAGTTCTTTTATTAAAGACTCTATATGCTTTACTAGAAATGGAATAGCCTAGAAAAATTCCTTCATCGACTTTGGAATCAAATTTTCCAAGATTATCCTTGGTGTTCAATATAAAGCACTTGCATCTAAATACTCTTATATATGAGATTTTGGATTTTCTATTATTCTATAGCTCATAAGATATTTTATTTAAAATTAGTCATTTGAAAACTCAGTTTGAAATACAACAAGAAGTGTTAATGGCTTTTACCCAAAAGTATAGAGGCAAATTATACTTATGAAGCATTATTTTAGCCATTTTCACAAGAGTTCTATTTTTCCTTTCAACTACCCCATTTTGTTGAGGAGTTCTAGGAGATGAAAATGTATATGAAATACCATTTTCATTACAAAAGGTTTTGAAAAATTTATTTTCAAATTCTGTTCCATGATCACTTCTAATATATGAAATATAAAAACCTTTTTCTTTTTAACTCTTTTTGAAAAATTTTCAAAAGCTTTAAATATATCATTCTTATGATTAAGAAAACATACCCAAGTAAATCTAGAGTAATCATTAACCAATACAATATACATAGTGCATTCTGTCGAAACTAGCAACTCTAATTGGTCCAAATAAATCCATATGTATAAGTTCAAGTGGCCTAGAGGTAGATACTACATTTTTTAGCTTAAATGAAGACTTAGATTGTTTTCCCTTTTAATAAGCATCATAAGGTTTATCCTTAGTAAATTCAAGCTTAAGTAAACCAATCATAAGTTCATGTTTACAAAGATCATTCAAAAGCTCAAAATTTGTATGTCCTAACCTTCTATGACATGTCCATGTATCATGAGAGATAGACACTAAGCATTTTATGTCTTTGTAATCAATTTTATTTAAATCAATGACATAAACATTGTCTACTCTTTCACCGCTAAAAATAACTTTGTTTTCATCAAGAATACTAACAAAACAATTTTTAGGATAGGAAGTTTCCTTATTTCCCATGTCACATAGTTGACTTATACTAAGCAAATTATGTTTAAGACCATCAATAAAAAATGCATGATGTATAAATAAGAATTGAGGATTATCTATTTCTCCAATGCCAATAATTTTTCCTTTTGCATTGTCTTTAAAAGTAACATGTCCTCCATCCTTAGCATCAAGTTTGTTGAATTGCTCTTTGTCTCTTGTAATGTGCCTTGAACATCCACTATCGAGATACCACTTGCTTTTTGTTTTTGTGAATTTCAGGCACACATATATAAAAAAAATTTAAGTGTTCTTTTGAACCCAAACTTTTCTTAGTCTAGGTTGGTTAGTTTCAAGATAATCCGTAAGAAGTAAATTCATGTGTAGTCTTCTATAGAAGCACACATTGTTAGTATGTCCTTTGATCATGCAATATGAACATACAATATTTTTTAATTCATTTTTTCTAGGATGATGTGCTTTCCTAGTATATGCAACATGCTTTTAGTGTTGTGTGTATCTCCTATTATTTTGTGTCATTGAGTGAGACATGCATTGGCAATGGTGATGTGTATTTTGATAAGTTTATGCAACATGTTTATGTACATTATGTTTTATAGCATGCCTATTATAATTGTGTCTAGTGTAAATATAAGCATACTTGGGTTGAGGTGCTCTAGTTTGAGCCTTACCTCTTTGTGTTAATGAAGGGTTAATCTTATGAGACTTTCCCTTGCTATTTAACATATGAGATCTTTTAGCTTTGAAAGCTTAAGTCTTATTTGATTTGGAGATTGAAAAAGTGGAATCATATGAGGCTTTTATAAAATTAATATGTGATGAAGATGATAAAAACATTCCATTCTTATATCCAATTTCATAAGTATCTCTATGAAATTTTTGAGAGTCAAGAAGATTATATAAAGTTTCTTTTCCTCTCTTAAATTTATCAATGAAATTTTTTAATTCTAAGACCTCCTTGGAAAGCAAGAAAGCTTATGATTTTCATCATTTGCTTTCTTAAGTTGATCTTCCAAAAAATTAGAAGATTTTGCATCACTAATAAGTTTTTCGTTTAATTCAACAAGTTTAGCAAAATTAATTTTTAAAATATCTAATTCTCTATTGAAGCTACCTAACTTATGCTTAAAATGTTTTTTCTTAAATAATTAATTTTTGTATTTAACAAGTAATTTACTCACAGTAGAGCTCTCATCATCATCATCATCATCATAATAATTATCATAATCATCAAAGGAAGAATAAGAAGTGGATGGTACCTTCATTTCCATTTTCAATGGCCATGAATTAAAGATTAACAACTTCTTATTATTCCTCTTCCTTTTCAGATTCGGAGGAATCATCCCAAGTAGCTTTGAATGCCTTCTTCTTATCTTTTTCTCTCTTGCTTTTGAATTGAGTTTGGGACACTCACTTCTAATGTGTCCCAATTTCTTGCATTCATAGCAAGTAACCTCTTTTCTCCTTCAAACTTTTTGTTGAAGTCCCTTGTTCTTGAGAAGTTTTTCTTTCTTAAGAACTTCTTGAAGTTCCTAGTGAGCATGGCAATGTCACCATCTTCATCATTAAAATCTTTGATGATTTCCTCTTCATTATCTTCTTGAAAAGATTTTAGAGCAATACTCTTTTTCTTTTCTTCTTTTTCTTCTTGTTCTTTACCTCTTTGCTTAATGGTGAGCTTATGTGTTAAGAGCTTACCAATGAGCATATCGGTTGATAGAGTTAAAAGGTCTTAAGCTTCCTCAATTGAAGTAACACGAGATTCTCAATCCTTCTTAGGTAGAATTCTTAGAATCTTATTATTTACCTCTTCCATTAAGAAATATTTTCCAAGTTTCTTCAGGGTTGTGAGGGAGCATTGAGACGGTTTTTCATTTCTGTAATTGATTCATGAGGCTAATGGATAGTTACTACCATCAAAGAATGGTCTAAGAGAAGAGATGTTTTGTGATTTACTCTCCATGATCTTATATTCTAGCAATAAAGTACCTAGAATTCAAGGTTTATTACCAATTGAAAAGAGTCCTAGAGGGGGGGTGAATAGGACTATCGAATGATAATGAGAAATTAAAAGAATTCTTTACAAGAAGTGAATGGAAGTTGAGAAGGAAGAATGAAGGACACAAAAATTTAAGGAGTTCGGATCCAATAATAATCCTACGTCTCCACCTAACTTATCCCTAAGTTAGGATTTTTAATCACTCACAATCTTATTCACAAGATTGAGATTACATAAGAGCTTTATGGCTCACTCTTATAACCTTACAACTTGAGTTTTCAAGGTTCACTCAAAAAACAAATACCAAGTGTTTCAATGGACAACACTTAAATCAATTCCTTTAGAAATAAATCTCACTTCCCTTCTAATCTTTTCCAAGATTTAAGATGAAGAGAAATTTTATTTCTAACATACAACCAACTCTCACAAGAGTTTATACAACTAAAGAATTGTTTAAGAAAATTTTAAGAGCTCAATTGAATGCTTAAGAGATAATGAATGATAAACAAGTTTTTTAACATTTTAATTGAGTTCTAAGGAGTGTTTATATAGAAAAAAACTTTACAATATAGTTTTTTGGATGTATCAAACATGTCTATAATGTCTATACATAATTCAGATTAAAGATCTGAATTAAAATCTTATACATCAAAATAAATAAACTCACTACTGATACATAATATAACTACTGCAGTTTTTTAGAGTACAATAAATAATAACTAATTAAGTAATTTACATAATAGGGTCAGAGCAGAAGAAATCCGGTGGATAGGTTTACTGCTGAGGTCTGAAGATGAGGATTCTCCTGTAAAAACATCAACGGAGGGGAGTCAGACCTCATTGAGTGAATTATCGTAATATATATACACGCATAACTATATATATATATGACAAGTACACATAAATGCAAAGAAAATAATTTTATAATAATAATGAAAATCATCATTTATGAAGGATCAAATAGAACCCTATATTTTCGCAACCTCAAATATCAATAGAACTCACTCTAGCCATACAGGCCCACTTAGTTCCAAGTAAATTCACTTAATCCAATTGGACAGTGGACTAGCCTTGAGACACTTAGTCAACCAAGCTCTAGTAGTCTGACTGTCAATGTGATTAGCCTCGAGACACTTGGTCAACCGAGCTCCAACGATCATACCATCAATCACATTAATCTCAATCAAATCAATCATATCATTCTTAATCCAATCATAATTTCCATAATAAATTAATAATTCAATCTATCATCTATCGCACTGGTACATACACGGTCCTAGTGCTGCCCACTAGGAAGCACGTTCTATCGATATCCTTCATTAAAAATAAAACATACATTCGAGTAACAAATAATGTATAAAGCCATTCAAAAGGATCAAATAAACCATATATATACTAGAAATATACCTAAAATAAACTAAGTATATTTCGAGTATATATACGTAAAATAAATTCAATTAAATCATGTAATATACTCAAAATCAACCAATAAGATACTTAAACATAATTTGAAAGTAAATCACAAAGAAAACATGCATTTATTTTAAAATATACCAAAAGCATACTAAAAATATACCTAAAATAAACTTAAGCATTCAATAAAGCAATTATGAAAAAATCTTACATTTAAAACATAAAATTCTAAATCATACAACCTAAGCAATGTATATATATCATAATAACTCATAAGGATGCGCTCCTCGAGATTGGTCCAACGGGCCTGGTCCGCTAGGCATCGGTCTTAGTGGAACTAAACAAATAAAATGATCACGACATTAGAATATATCTAACTTAAGCTTCTAAATACTCGATCTAGAGTTCCTAAGCATAAACAGATACAGAATCAGAATTAGATCTGATGATATCAGAATTGACTTTCAAACTTTTCTTTGGGCACATTCAACTTCAAGTTTTTTCCTAAAATAAATTCCTCATATTCATCAAATAATAAATAAATAAAATAAAAAGCAAAAAAAAAACATAAAAGAAAAAAATAAGAAAAATAAGAAAAAAAAAAGAAAAAAGGAAAGAAAAAGAAAATGAAAAGGGACAAAAGCAAGGGAAAAAAGGGAAACCTTTGTTTGTGCCACTAACATTTGAAAAGTCAATTTTGAGCAATCCTTAAAAAATCCTTATCTTTTTTAACAAAACTCCCACTAATTGTGAGCTGAAAAATGGTTAGTTAGAAAACTCACAAAGGGCTGATCAATAACAAGCATAATATGACATGTCTGATTATAACAGAGAAGTAATCATGTGAAGATAGTCATAACTAACATGTTGTTAGCACGTGAAGTGTCAGACATGGACTCATTAGTTTTGCAGCAATCAACAACATCAGTAACTTCAATGTCCAATGATCAGTAGCAAGAGCAGTCAGCAGCTAAAGTGACAATATGAACATCGAGGGAAACAAAAGTGATTGACCATCACCATGAATTTGCAACCACCCAGCTAGGTTTGAAAACTCCTAGAAAAGGAGCGACCTAGGCAAAAAAGGGAAATAAAAAAATAAATGGAAAAAATGAAAGACCCAGCTAGGTTCGAAAACTCCTAGAAAAGGAGTGACCTAGGTAAAAGAGGGAATATAAAATAAAATCGATTGCATTTTCATTCTGAGAAAAGACTTCAAAGGATCTATGGCACTGCAAAACAGCTGGTTAGAATGATGCATAACGTGTATGCATGATATGCAAGTCCGTTATATTTAGAAACAAAAAGGTCACACACGAAAAGATATACAAGATCAAAACATGGAACTTAAACGTGCAAACTTCTGCCCTTATTTCTCCCACACACGTATTCAATGGCGAGTATCTTGTCCTAGAATTTTTGGCCTGGGTTTTAATTATCAGAAGGGGATAATAAAACCGACGTATGCAAGAAAACTCTCAAAATGATTCAAACAAGTAATGGTCCCTTTAAATAAAGCTCGAGTCCACTTTCTATGAGCCAAGATCCTTAGCACCATAAACTTGCTTATCAAGGCCCATTTGAAATGGGTTATGAGCAGGCATGAGAGGCCTTTGTTGACTAGCTTATTTATAATAGGCTTTGGTTAGACATGAGGGCTCATTTTTTTTTGGACTGCTTATTGATGGGCTCGAGATTTATTTTAAGGGTCCATTATATGGCATAATACACATGCATGTGGGAAAATTCCTAAGGATAGTTGCTCAGTCATTACATGGGCTTGAGTCTTGGGTAAAAAGGCTTGGGCTCTCACAACGATATACACCCATATACGTCTCCCCACTCAAGGGTCAAACAACGTGGATTAGTACGTGTCGTGAGTGAAAATAATCAAATATTCCACCACCAGGTTTGAGTGAAACGTAGGTAGTGAAGTACTGACTTGTAATACCCTATGTTTTAATTAAATATGTAATTTTATATTTAAATCTTTAATAAATACTTTTAGGTTATATTATATAAAAGATTATTTTTTTATATATATCTAATGGAGGTATTTTATATATATATATATATATATATATATATATATATATATATATATATATATATATATATATATATATATATATATATATATTATATTTAGGGTTAAATATTATTTAAGATGTGTGTATATTAAAATAACTTGTATTTATATAAGTGCATGTAGTGTATGTATATATATATACACACTAATAATTACCTAGACACACCTATATGTATAATAATATATTATTATATATTAATAGTTTATAGTATTTTATATACATATATATATAAGTGATGGAAAAAAAAACAAAACAAAACAACAAAACAAAACAAAACGGGACCAAACACAAAACAAGAAAAAAGAAAGAAAGAAAGAAACAAAGAACACAGAAGGAAGCAAAGTAGCAGCGTGAGGTAGAAAAAAAAATAGGGAGAAGAGAAATAGAAGCTCCCAAGCCCTGTACCCTCTCCCACTTCATCCCTCACCATCTCTCCCTCCTCCTTCACTGTGTCGTTCGTCCTGCCACCATCAGAATCACCATTGTTGTCGTACCAAGCTACCAAGGGAAGAGCTGCTGCTGCCATTCCTCATTTCTTTCCTCTGTCAGCTTTGATCCAAGCTGATCCAACACCACCCAAGCTTCCCCAACTTCCCTCATCGTCTTAGGTGTTCACCCAAGCCAAGAGCCGTCGCTGCAACTCACCACCGGCGCCGGAATTGAAGGTTGAAGGTGAGTTGCGCAGAGTTGTTCTTAGGTTGTTGACAGGTTGTTTTCTGGTTGTTGCTAGATTTTTAATGTTGATTTTAGGTTGTTTTTGAGTATATGTTGGATTATGCCCATAAATTGCTTCAATTTGGATTTTTAAATATTTTTCCTAATTTTTCTTACTTTACAGAATTTTTTTTATATAATATTTATTTATTTATTTTAATTTTTTAGTTGATTTATTGGGTTTATTTGGTTTAGTTAGTGAAATCAAAGTGATTATAGTTAATTGTTTTAGTATATTAATTTTTTTGTAAGATTTTAGAGTTTTTAGTGTTAATTAGAGGGTTACGTAAATTTTAAGTATTTAATGGGTAATTAGGCTAATTTTGAAAATTTTGATTAAAAATTATGAAATTTTAATAATTGAGGTTATTATTAAATGTTATTAATTTTAGAACTCAAATTGTAATTTTTGAGATTTTCATACTATTTTTATAAATATTTTTGAGTGTATGCCAAATTTGATTTTTAGGTTAAATAATAATATTTGGAAAAATTGTTGGTTGATTGTATGTTTTAATTATAGTAGGAAGATTTATTTTGAGAAAAATAATTTTTGGAATGATTAAATAATTTTAAGGAATTATTTTTGTATATATATAGCACATTATGTAATTTATATATATGCTAGGGGTAAAAATGTAATTTTACACTAAATATGATATATGTATATATATATATTTTAATTAGTTTTATTAATATTTAAAGGGTTTAGATAATTTTTATAAATTAAATTGACATAATCACTTAAGTAGAGTAAATTTTAGATATTGAATTTCAAATAATGTATATATATATATAATACATTACAAAGGTTTTATTTTGGATAATAATTATAATTATAATTTTTGGGGATGGAATACAAATTTAATTGTTTACTTTTGAATAATTGAGTTGTGATCTCGGTCGGAGCAAATTGTAGTTTTGAGAGCCCGACTCGAGTGTGAATGGTTGTGTATATTGGAAATGCATTTTCTATGCAGGTCTGACTCTACCTTTGGTAGAGAGATGTCCGTTTTACAGAGGAGATTCTGTCGAAATTTTGGTAGATTTTCTCGTAAAACGTGATATCCGTAAAAATTCCTACCGTTAGTCAGGTTAAATCCTGTCTGTCGAGTCTTGTCCGGTTTTCCTCGAGTCAATCTGGAATTTTATTATTTTGTTGATTTCTGATTTCAATTCCTTAGTCATATTTAAAAGTCGATTATTATTATTTCCTTCTAGATCATCTCGGAGCAGAAGCTGTGAGACCGAGGCAGACGCGTCGTCGTCAGCCTTCGCATTCATCCTGTAAGTCGATAAAATGATCTGTGCGTGTGTTTATTTAAAGAATGCATGCGCTCGTATTTTTATTATATTGATTATATGATTTATTCAATTTAATGCTATCATTTACGATTTAAATGCAAATTATTTATTTAAAATCGATTTGAGAAATTTTGGTAGAACAAGCTACCTGGTGGGCTTCACCAGGACTATGTGCACATGGTAGAGATTGAGAGATGGATCCGTGATATATATGATTGATGAATGTTAAACTGGGACGGGTGCCTCGGTGGAAGCCATTGCTCTCGGGGACCGCCAGTGATTGTAAGGTTATTAATGGACTGGGATGGGTGCCTCGGTCGATGCCTTTGCTCTCGGGGACCGCCAGTGCCATATATTAGGATTAAGTGAATGACTACGGCTTGGTGCCTCGGTTGATGCCCTTGCTCTCGGGGACCGGTAGTCTAGTTGGAATAAGTGGGCCCAGTTGGCCGTTTAGACTTGGGTTTAGGGTTCTACCGAGATTTTCCAAAAGCTATACTTATATATTATAAATTATTTTCACTATAAATATATATAGTTTTCAAAAAGGTTTTCAAACCGTACAGCTCTTTTATTGACTTACTCAGTGAGGTCTGATTCCCCTCAATTTATTTTTTTCAGGAGCTTGGGAGTTCGACCTCAGACTACCTCTACGCCGGATTTCTTCTTCACCGGCTATTTTATGTAGGTCATTATAAGCTGTACTGTGTACTAATCTAGGTTGCTGCAGTAGTATATATATTAAAAATTTGTATGGTTTAAACATAATTATGTAATTTATTTGTGTAAACCACGCTTGCGTATAAGATTCAATCTGATTTATAATATGAGATGTTGAAATACATTATTATTTAAGCAGTTGAATTTGTGTATTCTGAGAAAAATCAGTTTGATAATGTGTTTTGTTTTAAAGTAAAGTTTAATATGTGAATGGTTTTATTTTCTTTTTCCTTTAGGCTTACTACGGGTTTCGGGGGCCTTATGCTTACCCATTCCCTAGTGTCGATCACGTGCCCTTGGGTTCGGGTCGTGACATGACTATTATCAGGTTTATTCGGGACTGAAGTGCTCATTGTGTGCAAAATGTGTAGTGAATGCATAAATGCAGGAAGAAATAAGAAAATAATTAAAGATGATAAAACACAAAACACTGGAATCAGTTTCTCTATCCCCAATGGAGTCGCCACTGTAGGCGGTGAGGTTTAGCGCGCGCCCCAGTGTTTGGCGACCACGGCACTATGTGGGCTCGAGGCCCACTAGGAAATACGATATAGGTCATGGGCCTATTTGGAGATGGAGTCGCCACCCGGATAAAAGCTGGGACACACTTTACTGCAACTAGATCCCACGAAGGTTCCTAGAACCCGTCATCAGAGATCAGGTTCGGAAACTGGGTATGAGCGTTTGAATGCTCACCCAACCTTATGGTTGGCCTCCGTTTATGTTTTGCATTTTATTACCATTTAATTATTTAATTATTTCTTCATTTACCACAAGTAATGAAATTGCCTTCGAATAATTGCCAGATTTTATAATTAAGTCCGAGTTTGTGCATTAGTCCAATTTCATGCTTTTATGTCCCAACATTCAAAAAACACAGTAAATAAAATAAATAATAATTTACAACCATACATTCAAAATTAAATAGGGGGAAGAGATTAAGGATTACAACGCTTTTTAATCAAATAAACGAAATAATATACAGAAAATAAACCAAACATATATCAAAAATAAACTATTAAAATAACATAAAGACAACAATATACAAAGGATAAATAGCAAAAGTGATTGCTTGATGACAGAAATTATCAAGTAATTCCTGTAAATATCACACGATTAGCCTTTCTTCTCACAAAAAATGAAGTCATATATAACGATATTTACAAAGAGATCCTACAAAAAGGTTGTCACATTATAAGTTAAAGAAAATATCGAACAATTAAGATAATCACCACCATACAATCATACAGACATGTTTAAGGTCAAAAGGGAACATGTTAAAGCAGGCATTACAGCAAATGAACAACGAAACAAAGAAGAAAACAGGTTAACCCTGCCAATGAGGCGGTAGCCTCACTGATGAGGCGATCGCCTCATTGATGACAGCAAATGAACAACGAAACAAAGAAGAAAACAGGTTAACCCTACCAATGAGGCAGTCGCCTCACTGATGAGGCGATCGCCTCATTGATGAGGCGACTCCTCATCAGCAGAGCTCTTGCAATCTCGAGGCAAAACTGGCAACATGCACACAAAAGGTAAACTCCCTGAGGGCCTGTCAATGGGGCGATCGCCTCATTGATGAGGCGATCGTATCATTGAGATAAGGCGACGCCTTGAGGTGTCGCCTGACCACCAAGCCGGCTCTGATTCCCAAGGTGTGCAGACTTCTACTCTAAATAATCAAAACATACATATACACACCCTACACTCATCATACTACGACTACATGCAAAAATATTCAAAGATCCATCAATGATATATCAAACATGACACACTACAGATAAACTGAAAATGTACTAATAGCTCAGTTACACATAAGCAAGAATACACAAAATGATGAACATATTAAGTTTAAATGCAGATTTTATACCAAAATGAGAGGCCCTCAGAGCTGGTTTGGTTGAGATCCTTGCTAGGATGTAGTATCTCTCTCTGACACAAGTTTCTTCCTTCTTCTCTTATAGGAAAGTGGACCTCCTTTCTTCCTTCAAGACATTTTCCTTCTTCTCCTCCTTTCTCCTTCTGTGTTTTTTTTTTCTCAGAGCTCTCCCTCTCCTTCTTCCTCATTTTTCTCTTCTTCTCTCTCTTTTCCCTTTTATCCCTTAGCTTTCCCATCCCCCTAAGCCTCCTAGCCCATCATGAGCTCTCCTAGCCTTTTTCCTTTTCCCAAAAGTCTTTTCCTCATGCAAGGAGAAAGTCTGGAGAGTGGGGCCCGCGCCACTTGATTGTAGCTGCATTAAATGCAGTTGCACGTGGGCTACCAGAGGGGCGGCGCCTCATTGGTGAGGCGATTGCCTCATTGGCAGCTGCCAAAGAGGCGATCGCCTCATTACACTGAGGCGATGCCCCTTTGGCCCGGGGTTGCGCTGGGCCGAGCGGGCTTGGGCCAAACTTGGGTAGTTGGGCTCGGTTTTGGGTTTTGCAGGCTTCTGGGTTTTCAAGTCCACTTTCCACTTAGAGATTCAAGCTTCGTCCTCATGTCCATGTTTCACATTCTCATCATTGGGCTTCACAACAGGCCGGTCAAACTGAGCACCCTTAATTCATCCCCTAACACGGGCCGACCGAACCGGGTGTCTGCATTGAGATTAAAGGAATTTATATCCGACAATTTAACTAATTTAAATGGAAATTAAAGAATTTTCACTACAACCTTTCCGAAATTTATTTTTCAAAATTTGTAAAAAATTAGACTAAACTCTATATATGGAAATTGATCACCATAAATTATACTATTTATTAAAAATAGTTTCATAATTTTTCCTTGGGATGGTATTGTTATTTGTCAGAGTTGGGGTGGGACTCACCGGATTTCTTATCGGAAAAGTATTACCCAACAAAACCAAATATATCAAAATATTTCTAATAATTAGTTGAACACATTTAAAGTCTCAAACAACTCAAAATATAAACGAAATTTATGGATCAAAAAATAAACTGAAAATAATCTAAAAATTCATCAAATATTCTAGAAATGGAGAATCAAATGTGTGGTTAATGGCTACAGACTCCTAGTGATTACAGAGGAAGACAATAGAGACAATCATGTCATCTGAAACCTATTGAAACAGTAAAAAATGATGAAATTTAACTCGATTGTTCTTTCACAAATTTGGACTTTTTGGATAAACAATGAAATGTAGGCCAACTGTCCTTCCTCAAATCTAGGCTTTTTGGATAGACTTTTACAAAATAAAAGCTATGAGGATGCAGAAGAAAGTAAGAAGAAGCTGGGGTTCAAATTTGGAGTCAATTATATATCTTTTGGATGGTCAACAAAGATAAAAACATGGCTATAAACTTTTTCTTGCCTTTGCACTGTGAATTATAAAAGTAAAAGCATCTAAAATTAGTGTCTTTTTCTTCTAGTTTAGTGGGGATTTGCTTTCCCTAGAGCATGCAAAAAGCAAATGATTGGTTTTTTCCGTTCAAAAAGTAATTGATTGCTTTAAATAAATTCACTCTTAAAATTATCTTACAAATTTAATTACTCCATCATCAATTTTATTTATGCATAATTGGACTCAATTACCCATAATCAAAACAAGAGTTATATATATATTGAGAAATAAGGGTCCAACTTTCAATTTATAAATGTCTTAAGAAAACTTATTTTCTTTATCTCTTATTTAATTCAATTTTATTAAAGGAATTCATTTCATTTCCAAATGAGTTTCAAATAAAATTTATTTCTAAAAAAATTTTAAATTCATTTAAATTAAATATACTTCATTAATAAAAATTGATTTAGTTTCAAACAATTTTACAAAATTTAAAAGTTGGAATTCAAAATAGATTTTACAAAATTTTCATTTAAATTAAATATATTTAATTAATTTTGTAAATAAATTTCACAAAATTTCATTAATTTTGAATCTAACAAACCCTTAAACCCTTAAACTATGAGTTATGGTATAAAACATGGGGAAATCACTTGCCAATTTCAATTGTTTGACAAGACTCAATGGTAATTAAACAGAAGCCAGACAAGCTATTGATATTAAAAGGGCCGAAGGGGTCCATAAGAACATAAAAGTGGCTTTATCTTTTTTGAACCGTGCCCTCATGCTTAAGAGTTTGATTTTACTTTCTTGCCTTGGTGCCATCAGTCCTAATATGTATAAATAAAATTTATATTGGAGTAATTTACATGGTCAATGCGTCTCTTCTTTGGTTTAGTGGTATTATATTTTGACGGTAATTTGAAAAATTAAAATTTGATCTTCTGTCCTCCTCTTTCCTCAATACTAATAATTTCAATTAGAAAAAAAAAATGATTATGTGAGATAATTTTATGATGAATTCTTTGGTGATTCTTAAAATTTAATTTTTATAATTAAATCACTTTTTTTTTATTTCCATTTTAAGAAGATAATGTTGTTGAATTTTGTAGAAATTATCATAATTATGAACTATACTACTATATTTCTTGACAATTTATTTGGTTTACAATATATGATGTCACATTAACTTGTTGGTTGATTGTCCTGCATGAGTAGTTTAAATGACAAAATATGTGGATACTCAAATGAGAAAAGTATGGTTCAAATATTTGTAGCCCCTTATTATTTGTTGTCGTGAAAAATTAACCGCTTCAACCAATTTAAAAAATTTCGATATGAGTAATATTCGTAGTTAATTCTCTAATATATTTATAAACATATTATATTTTTTTCTGAATTTGAACTGTAAATTTATTTATTTTGTTTGAAAGTTGAATATTTTTATCCTTTAATTTTGATTTTATCAATAAAATAGTTATTCTTTAAAATTCTTCATTAAAAATTTAATGAATAAACTATGTCAATCCATAAAAATTTAAATATAAAATAGCGTAATCCTCCTATTTTAATAAAAACACTAAACCTAACTTTTTTTTGTTTTCATTTTAAAGTTAAACTGAGGAGCAAAAATATAATTTTCTTCATATTTATTGAACTTGGCTTAAACTGAGGAGCAAAAATATAAATTTTCTTTATATTTATTGAACTTGGCTCCACAATGGTATATGCATGAATTGGACCAGTGTATTAATTGCTTTAATCAAAAGTGGGTGGTGGTAACAACAAAGCAATTATTCTTACTCAAGATGAAAAATTTATTTTGGCAATGGAATTAAAATTGAAAAATAAAAAAAAAAAGTTTTGATTTTTAAACAAGAAAATAAAAGTATAATTATGATTTAAACTTTGGAGCAAAATATCATTTGATTGATACTTATTCTACTTGACTTCACAATTAAAGGTGCCTACATATGGCTTTAATCAAAATCAAAAGTAAGTGATCTTCCTAGGTAAAAAGGAAAGGGAATTATTAGCATGAAAAAACATTTTCTTAATCTAAAATTATGTCTACTCTCTCTCAAACTTTTAGAAAAGTATATGCTATTATATTATTATTATTAGTAAATATTTTAATATCAGATTCATGGCCTTCATGATTCCAAGTTTCAGCTCTATCATTCTTCAAAGGAAATAAATACATAAATAAATCCAACCCTATCCACATGCCATATTTTTTTTAACAAAACATAGAAATAGACTATCCACCATACCACATGTGGATACGGTTGAGGTTTGTGACGTAAGGGATGACTTTGAGCAGTGATGTAATAATGTAGGGTGTGGCTAATGCTTAATTTCAATTCTAAACTTTATATGATTGAATTTTTAACATCTTTAATTATTTTAAAGTTTTTATTTAAAATGTATTCACTCTTAAATTTGTATTTTTTTTTCAAATTTATTTAATTTATACAATACCAGAACTAATAAGAGCATGATTTCAAATGCTTTTAAAATATATAAAATGTTAATATTGAATTTCAATTGAAAAAATAAAATTTAAAATGCTAAAAATATTTTTTAATTATATTACCTTATTTAATTAAATATTATTTTAGTTCATAAAAATTTATATATTTATATTAATTATATGAATTTCAATACCTCCGAAACGGTAAAAATAAATTCCCTGGGATAAAAAAACTTGAAAATTGGATCTATATCCAATAAATCACATATACATAAAATATGATAATTTTATATATTACATGCGTTAAATAGATTTAAAATTTAATTAAAGATTGAATAATGTTAAAAGTTGGGTGGTTAAAATTTAGGGGTCTTTGCTTTTGGCGGAAAGGAAAATTTGCATATGCTTTCTATGTGACTTGTAAAAGAAGTCCCATGAAATGTTGAATTTATTCACAAAAATAAATGAAAGGTCCACAAAGGTAATGCAAATTGCAAAATGGTCCCACAAATCCATTTATATATGTTGTTTTTCTCAAGTCATATGTAATCAAGAGCGTCCAAAGCATAAGGAAATTAATGATTTTTTCTTTTAAGGAAATTGGCTGTGAAGATCTTTCATGCAGGGAGTTGGAAATGGACCCCACTTTCAGATCATGTGAGGATTTTATGCTATGGATGGCAAATCATCTCTAGCCACTTACAAGAGCAACTCCTACTTTGAAATTTGATTCCATCATGATTGGATCACTGACTTATTTCCCATAAGAAAGGTACCTAGAAAACATTTATGTGGAATTTGATTAATGTCTTGTTAGAAGTTTTTGTTACAGAAAGGTAACGGATATCTGAATCCTCTATTTTTAAAGAGTAATGTATAATTATTCTTATTTCATCATTAAGTATTTTGATTCCTTCATGATTGAATCATTTAGCCGTGAAAAATATTTATATGGAATGTGATTAATATCATGTTAAAAATTCTTTTTCTTTCGAACGGAAAAGAAATAGATATCCGAATTCTCTATTTGTAAAGAGTAATGTGCAATTATTCTTACTTCATCACTAAGGAAAACTAAAATATACAAATATGAATAATTGAATAGAAATTTTTTTTATAATATTATTAAAAATTGTAGGTTCAATTTTTTTATTTAAAAAAATACTAAATAAAAAAACTACCATTTAAGGGAGCAGAAGTTAAGAGATAAATGCAGTCTCAATGATAGTGGCTTTAAGCCTTTAAGAGTCTATAAAATGTGGCAGCATTGCATCAAGATTTGATAAAAACCAAGTAAGAACCAACGATCATTAAATTAACAGGTAAAAAGAATTCTCATTTAAATGAAATGATATTCTGTAGTGTATTATGTTACCCATTTTATAATCCTACCTAATTTGAATTACATTAATTAAATTTTTGTGAAATGGTTTTAAACGGAAAAAATTGGAAAATACCATTCTCGTACCAAGCTAACTTATGAAGTCATGAATTACAGTTAAAAAAAATTAAAATCATTCACAAATGAGGATCAAATGCAGCGAAACCATTATCGACTGATTTCTTAAGGTTCTTCCAACTTTTCATTAACTAAAAAGAAAGTAAAAGAAAAATTAAAAATTAAAATTTCATCTAGATCTAATATCTAGATAAATACTAAAAAAACCTACACAATAAGAATAAAAGAATAAAAATTCATGAGAAAAGTTCTTGTTTATAAAAAATAAAGAAAAATAAAAGAGAAGAAGGTGGATTTTTGCCAAAAAAAAAGATTAAGAGAAAGAAATAGAAAACTCAAAGCATAGACATCACAGATATCTTACAATGACTTCTTGAAATAGAGATATCAAAATACCTAGACCTTGCAATTATCATACAACTATATTGCAAGATTTTGTTTTTTCTTTCTTAAACAGCAGCACAAAACAGCTAATAATACCCTCTTCTTACAACATTAATTCTGTCAAGAACTGGCTTTAACTTATCTACTTAGAGTTGCCATGATCTCTTGTTGGCTTGCCACCATGTGCTCCATCTTCCTCCCTCTTTTTACCTCTAATTGAAATACTTTTAAAACTGTCAACCATTTCCTCACAAATCCCATTTATGATTTTGCCTCTTTTTGGTGGAAGGTTAGCAAGATCTGCTCCCTTCTGTGCTTTACTGCTTCTGCTCTCCATTCTTTAACCAAAAGATTAATTGTTTCCAGGAGATGAAGAAGAAAGAAGTGGGTTTGAAATTCACTAAAGAAAAGGAGAAAATATTGGTGATATTCATTTTTCAACAACCCATGTGGGGTCTATATATATTGTATCAAATTTGGCTAAAATAGCAGTTTGCCCCCTGAACTTGTAACAAAAGGTAGCAATTCAGTCCAAAATTAACCTTTTTGGTCATTTTCCCCCATAAAATTTTACATTTTGGTCAATTAGCTCCAAATTTTTAGCAAAACGGGAGTGTAATACACTCTCAAAATACAATATAATAATTATTCTAGATAATTTATTTTTCAGTAATTTAAATAATAATGTTAATACGTATTAGTAATAATAGTATTATTAATCTTTGTTTTGATGAAATATAATTAAAATAGTATTTTATTTAATTTTCAAATCATCTCAATTTTATCTTTGGGAGTGAGTGTAATACAAACTTCCAAATTTGGGGCTAATTGACCAAAATGTATAATGTTTTTTTTTCCCTTTAACAACCAATGTGTTAGTTGGTTAGGTTAGTAAGTTAGTAGAAGGGGAGTGAGGACTCGAGCCGACCACATCCACAAGGGCTAACAAAAGCGTGGGGCTTATGTATAATGTTGCAAGTAAAATAACGAAAAAGTTAATTTCATAGTGAATTGTTCCTTGATTACAACTTCTATCAAACAAGCATACTGTCAAGACACTAAAAATAGGATATTCAGTAGAATA
The DNA here is from genome assembly GCA_947683625.1 of Mallotus nudiflorus. Classification (NCBI taxonomy): domain Eukaryota; kingdom Viridiplantae; phylum Streptophyta; class Magnoliopsida; order Malpighiales; family Euphorbiaceae; genus Mallotus; species Mallotus nudiflorus. The sequence goes on from CANTUR010000099.1 coordinate 2,104,061, forward strand.
ATATTAAATATATATTGTAATACATAGGGAGATGCATTGAAATTTTTGAAATAATATTAGATATATATTGTAATGTAGGAGTCTATCTAATTAACCCCACCCAGCAGCACAGAAGATCAAGAATTTAAACTCCATCTTTTTAACTTCTTTGTCAATATGTTCTACTAAAATTAGGATATTTCATGCTTTCTAAATAATGTCAGTGGTGATATGCGGAGTACATGCTATCTTCACAAATTTGATTATAGATTCGACCATTTCCGAGCTTTTTTTTAAGGGAAAAGGTGCATTTAAACCCTTTATATTTGTTCCAAAATTCAGATAGGCTCTCAAAAGTTTTTTTTTTTTTTTTTTGGCTTAAAGACAAATCTAATGTGTTAAATTTAGTCATTTAGCCTTTTCAAAAAATCTAACATTTAAAACAATTATCAAATGGTCCCTGAAGTTAGTTTTCTATCAAAATAGTTTAAATTTTTCAAATCAATAAATAAAATTATCCTTATTTTTTATTAATAGTATAATTCTTAAGAAAAATTATTTTATTAACTTATGTGATGATCTAATTTTCAATCTTGATAGAGTCACATTATAACACAGTAATTTATTATTAATAAATTTTCTATACACTTAATAATTTTTTAAATATTTTAACATTTTAAAATGTTTTATATATTTAAAAATTGTTAAAAATTATTGAGTACATGGAAATTTTTAATTTTTTATTTAAATGTATATCATTTGATTGTAAATTTTTTAAATTTTTTGGTTCATAAAAAATATTTTCTATTTTTAATTTTTGGGTAGGGTATGTATTATATTTAATAGCAGCAAGGAATTATCCATTTTTTTTTTTTGGTCAAAAGTATTCATATTGTCATTTTATACAATGTGATCATGCTTTTATTTTCACATGAAAAATTAGCGTACGCTTCCTATGTGACTTGTGAAAGTGCCATGAAATGTTGAATTTATTCACATAGATCCAACATGAACAAAAATAAATGAAAGGTCCATCCAAGGTAATGCAAATTGCAAATGGTCCTATAAATGGAAATGGACCCAAAGTTAAGGGATAAGTGGAGTCTCACTAATAGTGGCATTAAGAGTATGAAATATGGCAGCATTGCATCAAGATATGATACTAACAAAAACTAAGTGGGAACCAACAATTATTAAATTAACAGTCCGAAACTTTTCTCATTAAAAAAATATTTTAAGGTAAAGTTGTGGTGTATTTATTCATGTTAAATTAATTGTTAAAAAACTTTTATCATTTTTATAATTTTATCTAAATTAAACTAAAAAAGTTGAAAAATACCACTCTTATATCAAGTTAAAGAACTTAAGATATTACCAAAAACCAAATTATACATGTATTTAATTGGAACACAATTATGTATATATGAGACATATATTTAATTATATGGAATATATGATAAATGTGGAGTATTTGATTATTTTTATTAATTGGTCATGTCATATAGGTTCAAGTCGGACATCTCATTAGTTCGATTTGAATTATCCAGAAGATGCCTTATATATATATATATATATATTTTTTTTTTTTTTTGGTACAAAGAGAGACAAAAGTATAGTTGAAGCTATGAAATCTGCAAAATTATTAGCTTCATAGAATACAAGAACAAGTTAAATAGACCAATCCCTTTACAGAATTATATACTTTTTAGTGCAGTTTTAGGCTGCTTGTTGAGGATCCCATGGAGATGATTATTTTTATTTTTATTTTTTTGTATATATGTTTTAGAACAATATGCACCTCTAAGTTTTAGCAATTAAATGTATGCCTATAAATGTATATAAAATTAAGAATTCATGATGTGTACAGCTGACCTACAAATCACTGAAGACACTAAAGGAAACATTATCATCTTGTACCAATGCTCAATAAATAAATAAATAAATAAAACTTCTTCTTTCTGGAAGTACTTTTCTCTTCATCAAAGGTATCATATATACGAGGAGTGCCCCACTCCTAGACTCATTTTCACAAATAATTACAAATGACAATGTACTAATCATAATAGAACAAAAAAACCCTCCACTTGGTTGAAGTGATAAAGTGGTATTTATGATCTTAGGTCATAGGTTTAAGTAATGTTGAGATATCATTTTGAACTGATTTAATTTCAATTATGGGACCAATTTTTTATCGAGATGTGAGGTTGAAATATCTCTCCCTCTCTCTTTTTAAAATGTAACTTATTCAAAAAAATAATTTATTTTTATCTATCTATTGGAAAAATACAATGCATATTTAGATCAATAAATAATATATCAAATATTAAATATATAGATCAATAATGCATATTTAGAACTGATCCACAAATCACACAAGACTAAAGGAAACATTATCTTCTCTATGGAAGCGATTTTTACTTCATCAAAGATCATATACACTAGGAGTGCCCCACTTCCTAGACTCGTTTTCACAAATAATTACAACAGATAATGTGCTAATAATTAAAGAACAAAATAATTTCTTTTTATCTATCTATTAGAAAAATACAATTCTTATTTAGATCAACAAATAATATGTAAAATATTAAAAAACATACAACTTATGAATTCATGAATTAAAGTAAAAAAAATTAAAATCTTTCACAAATGATAATCAAATGTAGCGAAACCATTATCAACTAATTCTTTAAAATTCTTCCAATTTTCCAATAACCAAAAGAAAGTATAAGAAAAATTAAAATTAAAATTTCATCTAGATCTAATATCTAGATATATACTAAAAAAACTACACAATAAAAAGAAAAGAATAAAAATTCATAAGAAAATTTATTGTTTATATAAATAAAGAAAAATAAAGGAGGAGGAGGTGAATTGTTGCCAAAAATAAAAAGATCATAACCACTTTAATAAGCACTAATAAATTTCATTAGTAACCAAATATTTATCTTATATGAGATCAGAAATTTGAATTTTGATATTACTTTTTAAAAGTATTTCTAAATAAAAAAAAAAATAGGAGCATATGAAAAAGAAATTAAGCAAAATGTAAGCATGTACAATGATTAAAAGATTAAGAGAACGCAATAGAAAAACTCAAAGCACATACATCACATATATCTTCCAATGACTTCTTGAAATAGAGATATCAAAATAGCTAGAACTTGCAATCATCATACAACTATATTGCAAGAATTGGCTAATAGCACCCTCTTCTTACAACCTCAAGAATTGGCTTTAGCTGATCTACTTAGAGTTGCCATGATCTCTTGCTGGTTTGCCATCATCTTCCTTACTCTTTTTACCACTGGAAATATTTTTTACAGTGTCAACCCATTCCCCAAAAATCTTAGCCTTGATGTTGTTGGGTCTTTTTGGTGGAAGATTAGCAAGATCTCCTCCCTTCTGTGTCTTACTGCTTCTGTTTTCCATTCTTTAACCAAAGATTAATTGTTTCAAAGAGGTAAAGAAAGAAAGAAGGGTGGTTTGAAATTCATTAAAAAGAAAAGGAAATGAGGATGAAGGAGAAAATATTGGCGAGTGGGGTCTATGTATGTTGTACAAAATTTGGCTAAAACAACATTTAGCCCCCTGAACTTGTAACCAAGGGGCAATTCATTCCAAAAACAACTTTTTGGTCACTATATATATAAAAATATTTTTCTTATGAAAGAGAGTGATATATTAAAAATTTATTATAAAATAATGATAATATTAATTGATAAGATATTAAAATATTAAAAATAAAAACACATTTATACTTAAAATTACATACCTATAAATGAAAATATGTATAACTACATGATATTTTCCACCTTGTGTTTGTTTTGTAGCAATACCTAATTAGTCAAGAAGATTCTTGACTGAGGCTATCATTATCCTCCCACTACTGAAACTATAAAAGAATATGAGTTGGGGAAATTAAAAAAAAATAAAAAAGGAAACAAAAAAAAAAATTATTCAATTGTGGAATTTGTAGTCAATTTAGGACTTGCTTTTTCACACATCAAATAAATCGGGTTGTTAAAAAAATAAATAAATCCATTTTTTCTCCCCTCAGTCAAAAAAAATGCCAAAGTTGGTTTTGGAAAGAGATAATTTAGTTGAAAAGGAGAAAAATCCTTTTTTAATATTCACAATTAGATTTTTTTAGCTATTATAAATTTTGGAAGTAACAGAGGGAACTCAATTTTAAATCCTCATAATATATAGAAACTTTAATTATTAGTCCAAAGTAAATAGAGACATTCACAAATATACTAAATTACAAGTAATTCTAAGCAATCAATAAAACCCATCTACTGCTCATCTTCCTTTTCTCTCAAATACAACTTCTGTTCATCTTTCTTTTGCAATATCTACTGGTTTTTAAATGATTTTTTTAGCCTTCTTGGCCATAAAAATCATTTAAATACCATATTTTATCATATTATGAATAAATAATCTTCTTATGAATTTAAATCTCATCATATGGGTATATCCCTCCTTATGATATTATAGTTTTGTTTGATGATAGCTGATGATATTTTGGTTCTTTGGTCTACCAAGCTTGAAGATAATCTCAGAAATTTGCATCTTTCAAGTTCTGTTGGTGCTGATGGGTTTACCGGACTGCTAGAGCGTGGTAAGCATATCGATCTTTCAAAACTCAGCTCTCGCTCACAAAAGACTCCCCTACTATATCATCCTCGGTTCATCTAGCTCTGCTAAATTATCTAGGTTTATTTCCTCTTTACTTTTATAGGTTACTCATATATTTTACTTATACATTAGGCTATTTGTTAATAGAAGTAAATTTGATGGCCGCCTTTGACCGGATGTTGTGAGCTTTTTGCTCTTATTCAATGACGCTATAGTTGTTGAAAAAAATGTACTAAATTACAAAAAGGAATATATTTTTAAAGTTGGTGCAAAAATGGGCTATCTTTTTATTAGATTATTTGACTATTTTGATACTCAAATGACATGAAAAAAAAAAAAAAAACATGGCTATAAACTTTTCTTGACTTTGTACTATTAGTTGTAAAAGTAAAAGTAAAGTTTCTCATCATATATTCATTTAATATTTAATGTCTTTTTCTTCCTTGTAATGTAGTTTAGTTAAATATAAATTAAAAGGTGAAAAAAGTTTAAAATAAAAATATTTGAATAACAGTGTAAAATTCCAAAGTGAAACTATGCATCATTCACCCTTTGGATGGCACATCACCTCTAGCCACTTACCAATAAGATAATAGAAGAGTGATCATTCTCAAACTCCTATTTTGAATTTGATTCTTTCATGATTGGCTCACTAATATATTTCTAAGAAGAAAGGTGATAAGACATTTTTGTGGAATTTGATTGATTTCATGTCAAAACCATGAGCAAATTAATATTAGGTTGATTGAGTTATTGATGTGCAGTTCTTCTTGATCCACCATTACGTAAAATAAAAATATCCAAATATGAATAATTAAATAGTAAAAAAATTATAATATAATCAAAACGCATAGGTTGAATTTTTTATTAGCGAAATTTTTTTTTATAAATTCAAAAACAAAACGTTAATTCTCTCAAGGATTATAATGTTTTAGCTGATCTACTTAGAGTTGCCACGATCTCTTGCTGGCCTGCTACCATCTTCCCCAGTCTTTTGACCTGATCCTAATGAAATATTTTTAAGAGCATTAGCCACTTCCCCATAAATCTCACCCTTGATTTTGCCTCTTTTTGGTGGAAGGTAATCAGCAACATTTCCCCTCCCTTCTGGCTTTCTGTTTCTTCTGCCCTCCATTCTTTAAGCAAAGAAACAAACAAGAAAAGGAAATATGAGAACGAAAGCAGAAAACTTTGGTGAGACACAATAAACCTACGTGGGATCAAACTATATAGGGACAGAATTTGGCAAAAGAAGCAATTTGCTCCCTGAACTTGTAACTAAGGGGTAATTAACTCCAAAATCCATTTTCTGGTCATTTGCCCCATATATATATATATATATATATATATTCATTCATTTGTGTGTGTGAATTCAAAGAAAATTGCACTAGACAGATAAAGTTTTCTAAGTTGAAGGTATTTCACCCCACCTGCCCATCTTTCAAAAATACCAAGTTATAATATCAGATGATTCACTTTATTTTTTTTTAATTCATAATTTTTAAATAATTAATTTAAAAATAAAAAAGCTCTTTTTTAATATAATTAAATTAAATCTTATTTTATTTAGCTCAAGAATTTTGGTTTATTCAGAGATGATGAATTTTTCATTTAGCTGGTTTAACACATGTATTTATATGAATTTATCACTTTACCTCATGTACTTTAAGTTTTGCTAAAGTAACACCTCAATTTGTCTATAATCTATTACATAAATACATGTATGCACTATTGTTAAAACACGTAAGATGACACTTACGTCAGAATATATAGTGATAAAGTGAAAAAATCATGTAAATATAAGTGGTAAAGTGATAAATTCATGTATGTAGAAGTGATAGAATTTTCTAATAGACATTTATATAATAATTATAGTCAAGTTGAGGTATTAATTTGATATAATTGAAAATATAGGGAGCAAAATGAAAAATTTATGTAAATACAAAGAGCTACAGTTATTGTTGATTCGCCCTTATCTTGTCGGGTCTTTGCTTCATCGAAAGACAAGAAGAAGTTCAAGTGAGATTTTGGTTTTTGTCAGACAAGAGGTCCAATTTTTTAGCACAGTTTGTGCAAATAGACTTTTTCTTATACTAATTGATATTATGATTGCAGAAGGACTATAATACAATTAGCTCCAAGTTTTTGAAGATGACATTTTTTTTTATCAATTCGAATTTTATAATTTATAATATTTTTGAAATTTAACCTGAAATCATATTGTATTGGAACATATGAGTATATGGCATGAAATTTGTCAAAGTTTTTGCAGCTAATTGTATTGTGGTCCTTTTGCAATCATCACACTGCTGCTGAATTGGAGAAGAATAATTGAATATGACATTTTTTCTTCTTTTTCTTTTTTTTTTTGGAAAAGTTTTCTTCTTGTAATTTGAGAGAATCCATTTGGCATAAAATATAAATTATCATATTCAAAAAGAAATACCATGAATAAAAGTTATTTTTAAAATAATTTCTTAAAGACTCACTATTCTACTTTTAAAAAATTCACCAAAAATGTTTATTAATATTATTTAATAATTTAATTCACATTAAATATTTTTTATTCATTTCTATATTCATTATTATAGAGTTGACCATATTATAATAATATTGTATTACTTATTATAATTTAATTTGCATTTCTTATTTTCAATATGTAATGTACTTCAAATTTTCAAATATCTTGTTTCCCTAAACATTAATGATATAATTGTACTTAGAGTAAAATATTAGGAAGTATTTGCACCTTTTTTCGCAAATTTTTCAGTTGATTGTGGGTCTCAATTGCCACATAGATCGACTATAACCGCATTGTTAAATAGAAGTTGACATAATTTTAGAGAGGCTTATATTATTAAATTTTGTAATATGAAAGTGTATTTGAACCCTAAAAAAAATTAATGGTACATTTGCATATAAGATAAAACATTAAGGGTTATTATTTCACCTTATTCAAAAATTAAAATATAAAATTTGGGCCGGCTCGTTCTTTTTGTGGGACAGTTCCACGTCAGATTTGGCCCATCTCTCTCTCACACATATATATGGTTTCATCCTTTTAAATTTATAAGATTAATTTCTAACACCCCTCAACTTTTATTATTTTCTAAAATAAAATACTAAAATTAGCTTCGAATTAGAAAACATAGTTCCAATTAAATTAAATTTACATTTTACTTATTTAATTTTTATTAAAAATAAAATAAAAATTAACTTAATTAAAATAGAATATATATTTTCAATCAAATTAGAATTACATTTTAATTAATTAATTAAATTAAATTTTTATACAATAATAAATATATATTTTTTTATATATAATGTTGTCTCTTCCTCCATACATTTATATCTATAATATATATAAAAGTATAAATAGAGGGTAAACTTTTTTGGACAATAAAGGACATACATTTTTATGTATTAATAAAAATAGTCTTAATTTAATTTTAAAAATTTTTGAAATTGATAAATATAGTTTTAGTTTTTATTTAAAATTTAAAATTTTATATTTAAAAATCAAATGTATTTAAATGAAAATAAAATAAATTTGTATTTATCATCAAATTTCATTAAAAACATAAACTATTAAATTATAATAAGATTTATTTATCAATAGTTTACAAAAATTTGTATTTATAATGCACTATATATATATCATGAATTATAGTTGAAATTAATAATTTTATTATTAGTTTAATTTGTATACTTGTGCACAATTTCCAATACATAAAAAGTATGAATAGAGGGAAAAAAGTTTTGGACAAAAATGACATACATTTTAACAAAAATAGTATTAATTTAATTTTGAAATTGATGAATATGGTTTTAGTTTGTTTTTAAAATTTAAAATTTTATATTTAAAAATCAAATAATTGTTGAAATTAATAATTTTATTATTAGTTTAATTTATATAATTGTACACAATTTGTAATACATATAAAAGTAATTAGAAAATTTTAAAATTATAAAAATTAAAAATCTATAATAATCTATATAAAAGTATGAATAGAGGGAAAAAAATTTTTGGACAAAAAAGAACATGCAATTTTATGTATTAATAAAAATAGTATTATTTTAGTTTTGAAAAATTTGAAATTCATTAATATAGTTTTAGTTTGCATTTAAAATTTTTATTTAAAAATCAAATAGATTTAAATAAAATAAAATAATTTCTTTATATATTTATCATCAAATTTAAATAAATACATAAACTATTGAATTATTATGAGATTTATTTATAAAATTTTTATAAAAATTCATATTTATAGCGCACTACATTTATATATATATGAATCATGAATAATAGTTGAAATTATTAATTTTACTATTAGTTTAATTTATATAATTGTACACAAATTCTAATACATATAAAAGTAATTAGAAAATTATTAAAATTAAAAATTTTATGAATTGATAAATAAGAAGAATTCATTTCAAAAGATTTATATATAGTATAAATATTTATTATTAATATTACATATTTTTTAGTATTGACAATTTATTCTATTCATATTATAATAATTTGTATATGTTATGATTAAAAATTAAAATATATTGTATATTTAATAAGTATTTTAACCAAAAAAACTCGTATGTTATAATAGATACACAAAATGCATTTCTTTAAATTTAACTGTGAGGAGAGACCTAATCTGAACTGAGACTCGCATAACATGTGCTCAATTCGACCTCGTGCTTGTGCTGCAGCCATGTGACTTAGTCAAGAAGACTCTTGGCCATCGGACTTTGACTGATGTTATCATTATCCACTTTTCCAACTGTGGAAAACAGACACAAAGAAGAATATCCAATTGTGGAATTTTGAGCGAAAGGCACAAGCAGTGTGAAAGTCTTAATTGCACCCTTTAGCGTGTAATTTTCGCTCATGTTCCCTGACATTTTAACCGTTACTCATCGTAATATCTAATTTTCACTTATCCTTAAAAAAAAAAAATCTCTTTTGCATAGTCTATTTCTGTTTTCATCTTTTTAGGAGTGGTTGTTCTTTGAATCAGAAATCACCCTCTCTCAGTTCAATTTTATGTTTTTTTAATTCTAGTTTTCAAATCTATAAATAAAACTAGTTGATCTATAGTTATGTTTGACGAATTTCTTATCTTGTGAATTTGGTGCAGCTAATGTTACAAGATTGTTGCAATTTTATGGGTTTGAATCAAGAATGTCATTCATTATGTGATGATAGGAGACCAAAAATCCTCTACTATTCCGCCGCAGTCTTGATTGATGTTCAGTATCCAATACTTTTCGTCTATCAAGTGGAAGATTACTAGCCCAAAGATCCCTCGTCAACTGGAATCATCAATTTTGGCTAGTAATTGGAAAGAAAAACTCAAGCAAATTTGGATATGGTATGCTTTCTTTTATAAATCAGCCATCAATGTTAGTTTAAGTTCCTTGTTATTCATATTCCAACACTTTAGTGTTCCTGCTCCTTGTCTAATTGAAAAGCTGTATGTTGGGTTGAATTATTTCAGAATGTCTCCTAGGCTTCTAAGTTTATATTTGTATTATGGGCTTTCTACGTGTAATCCTTTTATACATTAATGAATATTTCTAGTTGACAAAAAAAAAAAAAAAAAGATAAGAGAAGGCAATATTTCTACATGTAATCCTTTTATATATTAATGAATATTCTAGTTGACAAAAAAAAAATAATAATAAGAGAAGGCAATTTAGAACCTACTTCTTCACTCATCAATTCAAGAAATCCATTTTTCCTTCCATCAATTAAAAAAAATTGCCAAAGATCTATATGGTTTTTGGAAGAGTTAATTTAGTTATTGGAAGATTCTCATTTTCTTTGTAATTCTATTCGGATTAAATTGGACCAGTAAAGTGAAAATGCAACAAACTCTAAATACAAATAGTTCAAATAAAAAAATTATTCTCAAATGTACTTTTAAAGTAGGTATAAAATAATACAACATCATTTAATATGTACAATTAACAATAATAATTTTACAAAGTATGTGATATATCAACAAACACATGATTAATAATAAAGAAAAAGTTGGTGTTAAAAGAGATCTTTTGAGGAGTCTCTCATTTTATTGAGATTGTTTTGAGCATCTCTCATTTTATTGAGAGTTTGTTGTGGTTTTTTGCTGGTTCTTGGTTTGTTATTTCTGACATAGGTTTTCTTTATCTTTTAAACTATAAATTCATAGGTCACAGAGGGTTTGACGGCTCTGGCAATGAAGGAGGAAGAGGAATGGATGTTCAAAGGGATACTTAGACCAAACAATACTCCTTTAATGAGTTTTGTCTGGTAGGGCATGTTCTCATAGATCAGACTGTGAATATTACCGCCATGAGAAGTAAGTTGGCCAATATTTGGCGACCTGGGCACAGTGTTTGTATTAAGGAATTGCCAGACGATCTATTCTTGTTTCAGTTCTGGCATCAATTGGATTTACAGAAAGTGATAGATGAAGGTCCTTGGACTTTTGACAATTATCTTTTAATTTCCCACCATTTGAGGGCTAGAGATGTGCAAGTGGCAATCCCTTTATTTAATATGTTGGTTTGGATGCAAATCCATGATTTACCGATTAGTTATATGTCTACGAAAGTGGGTTAGCAGCTGGGAAATTTTATTGGTGAGTCTGTTAAGTATGATAACAACAATTCTATGGAGGTTTAGCATAACTATATACAGCTTCGGGTTAGGATTAATGTCCGTCATCCAATTAAAAGAGGTAAGAAGTTGTGAATTCATAATGGAGAGTCGTGCATGGTTTGCTTCCAGTATGAAAGACTACGCCATTTCTACTACATATGTGGCGTTCCTGGGCATTCCGATAGGAATTGTGATCTGCTATTTTTTAATCCTGAGATAGCAAAGAATAAGGGATGGGGAGACTAGTTGACGACATATGTTCGTCGAAATTCTGATTATGGGGGAGAGAAGTAGTTACGTGATGGGAGTGGTTATTAGCTTGGGAACAAATCTGGTAACCAAAATCAATGGAAGGATAAGGCAGGAACTTCCCATACTAATTCAAAAAATATTTCTATTTTGGGTGAGATTGATATTAATCAGATTACTTCCAAATTGGATTTGGTAATTGCAGGCAGTAAATTTTCTACTAAGGAAACTAGGCTTATTTTATGTGAAGTCCAAGTCCAAGACATGGAACATGATGCTCTTGAGTTAATAGAAGATAGAAACAGGAGACGGGTTGAGCAAAACAAGTTGCAAGTTGAGACAATGTCTGTGGATGGGCCTAGGAATGTTGCTCATAGTGCACAGGACTTAGTTTCTGATGGACCTAGTTTCATTGCTAATATTATATTGGCCATCCTTAGTGACAAGCCCCGCCGAGAGCCATGATAAGTCTTAGCTGGAACTGCCCTGGGCTGGACAACCCACATGTAGTTAGAGTTTTAAAAGAGTTGGTTAGAACTCATAGGCCTCATTTTATTTTTCTTACTAAAAGGCTTATTCATTTGAATAAAATTGAAGAAATAAAACATAGTATTAGTTATAATGGTTGTTTCTGTGTTGATAGAGAAGGCAGGAGTGGTGGGCTAGCTTTTCTTTGGCACTACTCTATTTATTGTTTATTACTTAGTTTCTCTAAGTTTCATATTGATGTTGAGATTGTTGATAATTGTTCTAAAAATTGGAGGTGTACTTATTTTTATGGGCAACCTGATAGAAGTCACAAATAGGAATTAAGACTGCTTCTTCTTTTCCGTGGTATGTGGTTGGTGATTTTAATGACCTTATAAGCCCGGAGGATAAGTGTGGGGTGTAAATCATCCTTCATATCTATTTAAGGGTTTTTGTGATGCTATTATAAATTGTCAGCTTATTGATATGCATTTGCCAGGAGCTCATTTTACTTAGGAGAGAGGTAAAGGGACTGATATGTTTATTCAAGAAAGACTGGACTGGGCTTTTGTTAATTCAGATTGGTTAGATGTTTTCCCTGATGTTGTTTTGAACTATTTGGTGGCTTAAGTGTCATATCATAACCCGATTAAAATTAATATTGAGCTTTGGGTCTATAATGGGTCTGGGTTTAAATTTTGTATGGAAAATGGATGGCTGAAGGAATTAGAGTTTTGTTTAATGGTTGAGCGTAATTGGGCAACGTTCGCTGGTTTATCTATTTGTCAAAGACTTATGGGTTATATCATCGCTTTGGGTGAATGGAGCCAAAAATTTTCTTGACAATTTAGGCATCAGATTGTGGCATCAAAATTTAAGCTTTAGCACCTCATTAATTCAGTTTTTGATGATTCTACTGCTACTCTTAAGCTTGAAAAACAACATTTTAATGATCTTTTTAAAAGAGGAGAATCTTAATGGAAGCAATGGTCTAAGATTTTTTGGCTTTAAGGCAGTAATATTAATAGTAAATTTTTCCATGCCACTGCTTCTCACTGGCATAGGAGAAATCATATTATAAAGCCGCAAAAGGATTATAAGTCATGGGTAGAGGATGCGGATGGGTTAGGGGATGTGGTGTTGACTTATTTCTCTAATTTGTTTACTGATTCGGGTGGTACTAGCACTCTTAATGTTTCTTACTTGGGTTTGAGAGTTTCAGATGTTAACAATTTAGCTTTAACAGCTCCTTTTATCGATGAATTTTATACAACAGTATTTCAAATAAACCCAGATAGATCTCTAGGGCCTGATGGACTTAATCTAACTTTTTATCAGCATTTTTGGAATTGCATTGGAGAGGATATTTTCCATGCTTACTCTTCTTAGTTAGATTCTTGTTCTTTTCCTGACTCCTTAAATGATACCATCATTGTTCTTATTTTGAAAGTCTATCATCCCTAGAACATGAAAGAGTTTAGGCCTATTTCCTTATGCAATGTTATTTACAAAATTATTGCTAAGGTTCCTACAAATAGACTTAAATTAATTTTACCCCATCTAATTTTAGATGAACAATCAACTTTTGTTCCAGGTAGAGCAACAACTAATAATGTTATTACTGCCTTTGAAGTTCATAATATAAAAAGATTGTCTAGGAGAGGTAAGGATGTTGTGGCTTTTAAGATTGATATTAGTAAAATGTATGACTGTATTAAATGGGCTTATTTAAAAGCAGTTCTTTCTCATCTAGGTTTTGCTTCAAAATGGATTAGATGGATTATGCTTTATGTTTCTACTATGGAATATAAGGTTATTATTAATGGTAGTGAGGTGGGTCTTATTTGCCCTTCTATAGCGTTAAGGCAGGGGGATCCTTCATCCCCTTATTTGTTTATTTTATGTGTTGAAGGGCTTTTGGCTTTGTTAAAAAATGTTGAGAGCAGAGGAGATATTCATAGCTTTAAAGTAAGTAGAGCTACCCCAAGTATTACTCATTTGCTATTTGCTGATGACAATTTATTTTTCTTTAAAGCTACTACTGATGAGTGTTCTCATATAAAACAAATTTTGGCAAGTTATGAAACTGATTTTAGGTAAGCTCTTAATTTAAATAAGTCAGGTTTTCTCTTTAGTAATAATGTTTAAGAGTCTTTGAAGGAAGAAATCAAGAATAGCTTACAGGTTTATAATGATTTGAATACTAGGAAATATTTAGATTTGCTATCTTTGATTAGGCGTAGTAAAAGATCCATTTTTGCTTTTTTGAGAAGTAGATTATGGAATAGACTTTTTGGTTGGTGTGGGAAGATGTTGAGTCAGGCAGGGAGAGAAATTCTAATAAAATCTGTTGCTCAGGCTATTCCCTCTTATTATATGAGCACATTTTTACTTCCTTTATCTATTTGTGATGAACTTCAGAAAATGATCAATTTATTTTGGTGGGGTTTTAATCCTAATAAAGGTAGGAGAATTCATTAAGCGGCTTGGGAGAGGTTGTGTAGTAAAAAGGAAAAGGGTGGACTTGGATTTTGACACCTTCATTCTTTTAATTTAGTAATGCTTGGCAAACATGCCTGGACTTTATTCTCAAAACTAGATGCTTTAATTAACAGGATTCTCAAATCTAAATACTTTAATGGCAGGGACTTTTTCTCATCTTCTTTAGGTTCTAACCTAAGTTTTATGTGGCGAGGTATCTGGAGCACTAAGTCTATTATGGAGAGGGGTTGTCGTTGGAGGATTGGGCATGGTGATCATATTAATGCGTGGACAAATCCTTGGTTGGATTCAAGTTACCTGTTTACTGTTAAATCAATAGCTCCTATTGGTTTGGAGAATCTTATTGTTAATGACTTGAGAATTCTAGGTTGTTTTGAATGGGATGTAAATTTTATTCAAGACTTATTTGAAGAAAAGGACTATTTGGATATTTTTAGGCTAGTAGCAGGTCATGATGGGTTGTGGATTCAATCGTATGGCATTTTGATAAAAAAGGCTATTACTTTATTCGGTCAGGCTATAAAGTTATTGTTTCCCTTAATGAGCTAGTCATGGATACTCCGGATCAGTTATGGTTGAAGATGTGGACTTTTAAAATGCCTCTGAGAGTGAAGTGCTTCATTTGGAGGGCTTGTTGGGGGTATCTTCTTACTCGCGAAAGGCTCTATATCCATGGTTGCACTATCGAGAATGAATGTGCTATTTGTGGAAAGTTTGGTAATTCATTTATTCTTAGACTGTCCCCTTGTAAAACATTGTTTTGAAGCTACTAATATGGTTGTAATTTATCCTTTTAAGCATAGTTTTATGGGTTGGTTTGAGAAGCTAATTTAACTTTGCTTAGCTGAGGATGTTGTTAAAATTAGTATTATGTTTTGGGCTATCTGGAGTCAGCAGGACAATTGGCTTTGGTGAAAAGAGTTTGTTACTCCAGTTTAGGTAGTTAGGTCAGCTTTGGATTTTCTTCAAGGTTGGTTGGACACTACACAGGGAAGTAATAGTTTCCATTCTAGTGGTGTTATGCAAAATAGGCATGTATGAACTAGACCGCCATATAATTTTCTAAAGTGCAATATTGATACTGTTTGTAAAAGAACGGAGAGAAAAATTGGGTTTGGCTATGTTTTGCATGATCATATAGGTGCAATGAAAGAGGGTTTGTCTAAATAGATTATAGGTTCTTACTGTTCTTATATTGCAGAGGCACTTTATCTAAAAGAAGTTCTAAGTTAGTTAAAAGCAAGGCAGCAACAATGTATTCTAGTAGAATCAGATTCAAAATCTGTAATAAACACTTTGCATTCTAGATAGAGTGATTTATCCCTTTTTTGGGTGTGTTACAATTGATTACAAAGCTTTGCTTTCTCAAGTTTCTAATGTTTTTGTTATATTTATTTCCAAGCAAGCAAATAAGGTTGCCAATGCTTTGGCCAAATCCTCTTATTTATTTGCTAGCTTTTCATTTTGGCACAAAGCTCCTGTATTTGTAAGGGATTTTATATAGACTAATGTTAATTTTTTGATTTAATGAAGTTTCATTTCCATTTAAAAAAAAAAAATTACCATTAAATTTTTTTTGCAAAAATGGTGAAAAAGAAGTTAATAATCTTTAAGGTATAAAAATGGTCATTATTTTTTTTAAAACAACCATGATTTCATTAAAGAAGAAAAGATTACATCTAATATAAGTAGTCATAAATTTTACTCCTACATATTGATGGCATATGGTAGAAGTAAACTATTTGACTAACTTAAAACATCCAAAAAGAACACAATAAAAAGACCATATAGGCAACAACTTAGACTGAGCTGGTTGCAAGATTCGTGAACTTGAAAGAGTCATCTTTTGTACAAGATAAGCTAGGATTAGATAGGCCAACATCTGTTATAAGGAACTTGGCCTTTAGAGTAGAGAAGAGATGTTGGGCCTAGATTTTAATTGACTGTTGAAGCAATCCTTTCCTTGTAAAAAGTAATCCCTTAATTCTTTTCATAATAGGTTTAGAAACTAAGGCTAGTAGAACATCATAGCCTATCTGCAGGTGCTGAATGACACTTGTAGCATCATCATCATTCTCAACTCTTTACTTTATATGTTTGGATAGAGTGGAAACATCTAGAGTCTTAGTAGAAGGAATGTGAAGAGTACTTGCCTGTAGAATCGAAGTAGGAGCCAGATTGAGAGAGAGCTTTGCTATGAAGTTGGATAACTAAATTATTGATGAACCCTCCACCATGGATAGAGGCGGGATGTGAACGGCCTTACACAGAGGCTATGCGTGAAGCCATGACCCATAAGCTTTGTTACTGTAATCACATACATTAACTTCCTTGATCATTTTGAAGGTTAGGAAATTTTTATAGGTTGAACATACTCTATTGTAAGATTTATTGGAAAACAGAGCCATGTTGATAGACTTGGTGTTAGCACCATAACCATAGCTAGTGATGAAGAGATTACCATAATCATGGAGAAAGTGGTTGAGTTATTGGGTGTTGGTATCTAGAGCAGCTGCCAGAAAGGATGATTTATGAATAAGTAGGTAATGGCGAAGTTGGTGAAGAGGGTGAAACTGTGGAAAGGCAAGATAGAGCATAAGATCTGCTGCTCCACCTTAAGCAATGAAACCATGGAGAGCTATTAATATCTAACATGCTTATGATTTGTGAAATGACATTATTTTTATTTAATTACTTGGGTATTTTGATACTAAAATGACATGGGGAAAAATAAACTTTTTCTTGCCTTTGTACTATGAATTTATTTTCGAACAAGCAAAGAAATCTTCATTAAGAAACGGAGTTACCAAGAAGGTTAGAATATAATAAAGTCTACAAATTTGGATGGACATAAAAGCACTGATCTAATATGAGAACACTATCTTGACATTTAGATAACCAGTTAGAAACTGTGTTAGCAGACCTAAGGATGAAATGAATTTGAAGTCTTAGGGTTTCTGCTAAGGATTGTTTGATGTCTTAAACTAGAGCAAGAGCTTCCTAAGGGACTTCATAAGCTGAACAACATTGGATGGCATTATAACAATCAAATTCTATCAAAAAGTGCTAACCTGAGAAAGTACAGGCGAAGTGAATACCTTCCTTTAAGGCTAAAAGCTCCTCTTGGAGAGCAAAGTAGTTGCGAGCCATCTAGGTGCTTATGTGGATGACCTGCCCTCCTGATTTACGACACATAAATGCAACTCTATAAGGGTGAGTGATAGGATTAAAGGACACATCACAATTAACTTTCAGGACACCTTAAGGAGGGGCTTGCCAAGGTACAAAGTTAGATTAAGTAGCCCTTTGATTAGTGGAAGGAGTAGGAACAGAGTTAAGAGTGTTTAAAGAAAACCACCACCCTTTTATCTTTTTAGCTATAAACTTAGGATCATCATGATTGCCGTGAAAAAGAAGGTTATTTCTAGATTTCCATATGAACCAACAAGTACTAGCAATTAGATTAAGAGAGTCTAGATACCCACTTTCATCGAGCATATTAAAAATTCCTGACCACTAATTCCCAAAAGAGCTAAAACCAATAGCATTCGACATATAGCCAACAGGAGATGTAAACCAGATAATTTTTGAATGGTTGTAAAGAAAGAGCATGTGCTCTAATGTTTCAATAGCTTGGAATCACCTCTAACAAGTTGGATTAATTTAGCAACCCTTACAGGCTAGCTGCTCTTTTGTAGGAACAACATTCCTCATGCATCTTCGTAAGAAATTCTTGATTTTTGGAGGGATGTAGAGAGACCAAATTTGTTTCCAAGATTTAGAATATGAAGAGGAAGGTGAAAAAGAGCATACCTGATTGCTCTTAAGGAGGCCATAAGTAGATTTTATAGAATAAAAGCCATTCTTCTAGAAATACCAAATTAATATATCACGAGCTCTAGGATTAGAAGATTGAATATGGATGCAAAGGATAGCCTTACACTCTTCTTCATTAAAGAAAGTTTTAAGGAGTTTAACCTTCCACTGACTGTTCGACCAATCAATAAGATCCTTTACCCAGTGAACATTTTAGTAATTTGGTCTTTGAGATTGAATTTTGAAGGCTGGTAACAAAGGGACCCATGGATCAGTCCAAGGGTTAATAGAAGAACCTGATAGAACATTCCATCTTATTCCCTTTAAGAGGAGTTCCCTACTATAAAGCAAGCTGCACTATAACCATGAAGGCTTTGAGCCTTGTTTAGCTGAGAGGAAATCTAAATGAGGGAAATAAATTCCTTTCAGAACTTTGGCGCTAAGGGAATTTAGTTGTGTAATAAGCTGCCATCCAATTTTTCTAAGCACGGCTTTATTGAATAGTTAAAGCTCCCGAAATCCCATTCCACCTCTAGTTTTTGAGGTAGTAAGATCCTTTCATTTCACCCAATGGATTTTTCTATAAATGTTTTTAGGACCACCAGAAGTTGTGAATTAACTGTTCCATTTCCTTAATAACACATACAGGGATGCGAAAAACTGACATAATGTATGTAAGAAGGGATTGGTTTATTGACTTGAATAGGACTTCTCTTCCAACTTGAGTGAGGAACCTACATTTCTAAGAAAATATTTTTGATTTAGCCTGCTCAATAAGATAATTACAAAGCATTCTTATGGTTTGTGACCATTCTAAAGGGATGCCAAGATGCTTAGAAGCATAATGGGAATCCGAGATCTGAAAAAAACTAGTAATATTGTTCTTAATCTCATGATTTACATTGCTACTAAAAAAGAGCTCAAACTTTTTTAAATTCAAAGACAAACCAGATTATCAAGAAAGCATTGAAGTATATTTTTAATCATAATGGCCTCAGACATATTAGCTGCTCCAAATATGATGGAATCATTTGCAAAGAAAGAGTGAGTAAGAAAAGGTCTATGTCTCGAAAGCTTGATACCCTTTAGATTACCTTGAAACTAACTATTGGAGAGAGCATGAGAGAGGGCATCCACTATAATGATGAATAGATAAGGTGATAGTGGATCTCCTTAACGTAACCCTCTACTAGGAACAAAGGGTCTTGTAGGGCAGCCATTGATAATAACAGAATATTTGACAGTCGTAACACATTGCCAAATCTAGCTAACCCATTTCTCATCAAAGCTCATCCATATCAAAACTTGCTTAAGAAAAAGCCAACTGACACTGTCAAAGGCTTTTGCAAAATCCAGTTTGAGAGCAAAGTAGTTATGTTTTCCTTTAACCTTATGTTTTAGAGCATGCATAACTTTATAATTAATGATAACATTATCCTAAATATTCCTGACTTTTACAAAAGCATTTTGATTTTAGTAATAATATTAGGGAGGGAGACTTTTAAATGATTAGCAAGAATTTTTGAGATTACCTTATAAAGAAAATTACAACAGCTAATCAGCCTGAAGTCAAAGAACTTGGGTCCTTGCTCTTAGGAACTAGAATAATTAAATGGAGTTAAGTTTATTAAGTAACCTAAAAGTAGTAAAGAAATCCTTTACCAGCCCACCTCATCCTCTTGAATAAGATTCCAGTGCATTTAAAAGAAAGCACCTGGAAACCCATCAGGGCCAGGAGCCTTGTATTTGCCCATAGAAAACACTACATCCCTTATTTTTTCTCTACTGACCTCCTTAATTAGCTTTGAATTCATTTGCTTTGTGATTACATAAGAGATGTTTCCCAAAATATAATTGGAAGGGGAAGGAGAATGATAGCTAAAAATGTTGTAGAAATAGGTTATGGCATTTTATTGATTTGTACTTCATCAGATATCCACCTCCTTGTTTGGTTTTGAATTCTAACAATTTGCTTTCGGTGCCGCCTTTGAATTGCAGAGGAGTGAAAGAATTTTGTGTTCTTGTCACCCTCCTTAAGCCATTGGACATGGGAGTGCTGAATCCAATTAATTTCCTCCTGGGCATAGATCTTATTTATCTTCGATCTAAGCCTAAGTTCTTCCCCTTTCTGAAAGTTTTCGTAGTCTCCTGTCATGACGTGATCCAATTGAGCTTTTAAAGTGAGTAGCTTCTGCTAACAGTTTCCACCTCTGCTATACACCCATTTCTTTAGCTCTGGTTTAAGCAAAAGCAATTTTTTTCTCAATAGTAGATTGACCTAGTAATGGAACTACAGGCTTAACCCAATTTTGCTTAATGACTCCTTTCCAATTAACATCAAGATCCCATTTAGCTTCATATTTGAAGCATTTTCTTCGGAAAACAGTTTTGGAGTTTAGTATGAGGGATAATGGTTAATGATCCGATCTAGTGAAAGACTTATGGACAACTTGCGCAAATTCAAATTTGAGCCTCCGCTCAGCATTGCAAAGAGCCCTATCTAATTAAGCTTGAATGTTAGACTCACCAGCTTGTTATTGTGCCAAGTAAAAAGACTACCTTTGAAGCCCAGATCAAGAAGATCACAATCTTCAATTAAGTTTCTAAATGATTCTAGCTGGGATTGAGGCCTTTGTACTATGAATTATGAAAGTAAAAGCATCTAAAGTTAATGTCTTTTTTTTTTTTTTTACTGAAAATGTGAACATCTAAAGTAAAAACAATAGGTTACAAAAGTTGAGTACATTCTGTGGAGAATAATAGGTTCAAATCCTCACCTTTTCTCTTTCTCTTATGGTATTGAAAATTAATCATATGTATTAGTTATTAAAAAAATTAAAATTTAATTTTTATAATTAAATCACCTATTTTTATTTCCATTTTAATGAGATAGTATTGTTGAATTTTGTAGAAATAATCATAACTGTGAATTATACTACAGAATTTCTTGAAAAAATTTATTTGGTTTACCATATATGATGTCACATTAACTCGTTGGTTTGTTAATAAGGGCAATATTCAATTCATAATTGATTCTCTAATATATTTATAAACGTATTATATTTTTTCTGAATTTGGACCGTAATTTTATTTACTTAATTTGAAAGTTGAATACTTTTATCCTTTAATTTTGATTTTATCAACAAAATAGTTATTCTATTAAATTTTTCATTAAAAATTTAGTAAATAAGTTATTTTAACCCCTCTATTTTTTAATATAAAACAGTATAATCCTCCTATTTTAATAAAATAAAACATTTTACTACCATTTTTTCATTTTAAAGTTAAACTGAGGAGCAAAAATATTATATACTCTATATTCATTGAACCTGGCTCCCAATGGTATGCATGAATCGGACCTGTGTACTAATTGCTTTAATCAAAGTGGGTAGTAGTAACAACAAAGCAATTTTTCTTACTAAAGAAGAAAAATTTTAGGGGAAAAATTTGTTTTGGCAATGGAATTAAAAATGAAAAATAAAAAAATTTTGATTTTTAAACAAGAAAATAAAAGTATAATTATGATTTAAACTTTGGAGCAAAATGGAATTTGCATTGCAATTATTCTACTTGACTTCACAATTAAAGGTGCCTATATATATATGGCTTTAATAAAAAATAAGTGATCTTCCTTGCTAAAAAGAAAAGGGAATTATTAGCAAGAAAAAACATTTTCTTAATCTAAAATTATGGCTAATCTCTATCAAACTTTTAGAAAAGTATATATGATTATATTATTAGTAGTAGTTAATATTTTAATTTAAGATTCATGGCCTTCATGATTCCAAGTTCCAACTATGTCATTGTTCAAAGAAAAAAAAAAGGTTGCAACTCTATCCATATGCCATATTTTTTTGAACAAAACATAGAAATAGATTATCCACATACCATGTGGGCATGGAGATAAAGTTGAAATATGTGACATAAGGGATGACATTTGAACAAGCGATGTAATGTAGAACAATGAAGTCTAAAGTCCAAAAAAAGAATGATGAAGTCTAAAAGAATTGGCAAATGCTAAATTTCAATTCTAAAGTGTATATGATTGATTTCCAACATTTTTGGTTTTTATTATTTTTTAATAGTATTTTTAAGTTTTTATTTAAAACTTATTCACTCTTAAATTTATAATTTATTTAACATATATAATACCAAAACTAATAAGTGCATGGTTTCAAATGCTTTTAAAATATATAAAATGTTAAATTTGAATTTTCAATTAACAAACTAAAATTAAAATTTAAAAATGTTAAAAGATATTTTTTTAACTATATTACCTTATTTAATTAAATATTATTTTAGTTCACAAAAATTTCTATATTTATATTAATTATATGCATTTTGATACCACCAAGAATGGTAAAAATAAATTCTAAGGAATAAAAAAAAACTAGAAATTGGATCTATATCCAACAAATCACATATACATAAAATATGTTAAAATTTGAATAAAAAATTAGTAAAGATTGAATAATGTTTAAAATTAGATGGATAAAATTTAGGGGTCTTTGCTTCTGGCTAAAAGAAAAATTTGCATATGCTTTCCATGTGATTTGTAAAAGTCCCATGAAATGTTGAATTTATTCACATAGATCCAACATGAACTAAAAATAAATTGAAGGTCCACAAAGGAAATGCAATTTGCAAATGGTCCCATAAATCCATTTATTCCCTTGAGTCATATTTAATTAATAGCATCATCCAAAACAAATGGATATTAATAATTTTTATTTAAGGAAAGGAAGTTGGAAATGGACCTACTTCAAGATCATGTGAGGATTTTACGTTATGGATTGGTGGGTACAATCATCTCTAGCCACTTACCAATATAATAATAGAAGAGCGACCATTCTCAGACTCCTAATTTGAATTTGATTCTTTCATGAGAAAGGTAAAAAGACATTGCTGTGGAATTTGATTGATTTCAGTCTAAAGCATAAGCAAAAATTAAGTTGATTGAGTTATTGGTGTGCAAATTCTTCTTGATCCACCACAACACAAAATAAAAATATCCAAATATGAAAAATTAAATAGTAAAAAAATTATAATATTATAAAAAGTTATAGGTTGAATTTTGATTAATAGTGATTTTTTTGTAATTCAAAAAAAAAATTAAATAAAAAAAACCACCATAGTTAAGAGATAAGTTGAGTCTCATTAATTGTGGCTTTAGAGTCTATGAAATATGGCCTTATTACATCAAGATGTGATACTAATAAAAACCAAATAGTAACCAATAATTGATAGGATTGTTTTATTTAACTAATGTTTTAGGTTGAAATCATGGCATATGTATCTATATTAAATAAAATGTTAAAAAAAATTTTACTGTTATTATATTTCTATTTAAATTGAATTGAATTAATTAGTTTTATGAACATTCTAAATTAGGGAAAATATAATTCTTATGTCAAGTTAATAACTTAAAATATTACCAAAAACCAAATGATATACACATTTAGTTGAAACAAAAATATGTATATACCTATCAACTCAGTTTTAATTATTCTTTTGTTAAGTTCAAATTTTTCAATCTGTTTTATTCAGAGAGTGGTGCATAGTAGAATAGACAACTTGATTATTGCTCAAAAAAAAAAAAAGACAACTTGATAGCTCCATGCCTAAAGATTCATTGTATTGGTTCAATATTGTATAATTCCTGTGTGCTATAGAAAATTATATTAATGGGTTTCCAAATAATAAAAAATTAAGCCAATTATTATCTCTTTTCGTTGATTTTATACATATATATATATATATATTTTACAAATAGAGACAAAAATCTAGTTGAAGCTATGAAATCAGCAAAATTATTATTATTATTATTTTCAACTAAATCAGCAAAATTATTAGCTTCATAGAATACATGATCAACTTAATTAAATAGATGCTTCCAAAAAAAGTTTATCACATTGCAAAATTATATACTTTTTAATGCATTTTTTGGCTGCTTGTTGAGGACCCCATGGAGAAAATTGCTTTTTTTTTTTCTGCAAGTTTTGGCAATAAAATGTGTGCCTATAAATGTAGATAAAAATAAAAATTCATCATGTGTAGAATTGATCTACAAATCAAACAAGACTAAAGGGAACATTATCTTCTTGTACCTGCATGCAGACACTGGCTTCTTTTTTTTTTTTTTTTAACAAATAACTAGAATTCAGAGAGTGTGAAGAAATAGCAGCACCATGCATTGTATTCTTTATGAAAGTATATTTCTCTTCATCAAGGTCATATCTAAAGATCAAAAGATTAATGAGAGAAAGAAATAGAAAACTCAGAGCATATATATGCATTGCATCTTATATTTTACAACAACTTGTTGAAACAGGCAAAAGGAGAGATCAAAATAGTTAGACCTTGCAATGAGACACGGAGTATTGCGAGTGAGTTTTCTTTTAATTGCTTACAACATTAATTTTCTCAAGAATTTATCTACTTAGAGTTGCCATGTCCTCCTCCTTCCTCACTCTTCTTACCTCCACTTGAAATACTTCTAAAGGTGTCAGCCACATCCTCACGAATCCTGTGGTAAATCTCAGCCATTTCCCCACAAATCGCAACCTTGATTTTGTTGTTGCCTCTTTTTTGCGGAAGGTCAGCATAATTTGCTCCCCTTCCTGGCTTACTCCTGCTGCTCTCCATTCTTTAACCAAAGATTAATTGTTTCAGAGAGATAGAGAAAGAAGGACAAGAAAGTGGAGGGGTTTCAAATTCACTAAACAAAAGGAACACAAAATAGAAAGGGAGAATACGGATGAGACTCAGTAACTCATGTGGGTCTATATATATTGTATCAGATTTGGCTAAATTAGCAATGTGCCCCCCCTGAACTTGTAACCAAGATGGCAATTCAATCCAAAATCAACTTTTTGGTCATTTACCCCCCATAAAATTATACGTAAATCAGCTCCAAATTTTTGGCAAAATGAGAGTGTAATACACTCTCAAAATGGAATATAATAATTATTCTAGATAATTTACTATGGTCATTTTACATATTGGTCATTTAAATTTTAAATATGCTAATTTGTTTTCAAATAATAATATTAATACATATTAGAAATAATAGTATTATTAATCTTTGTTTTGATAAAATATAATTAAAATAGTGTTTTATTTAATTTTAAATTCATCTCAATTATCTTTAAGAGTAAGTTTAATACAAACTCCTAAATTTGGGGCTAACTGACGGAAACGTGAAATATTGTAGGTAAAAAGACCAAAAAGTTAATTTTAGAGTGAGTTTTTCCTTGATTACAACTTCTAAGGGAAACTTGCCAAATTTTATCAAACAAGCATATTGTGGAGATACACTAAAAACAGGGTATTCAGTAGAATCTCTCATTAATCATATTTTTAAGATTAAAGTAATTTTATTACTATAAAGTGATTATAATTTAAAAGAATTTTAATTATTTATTATTTTAACTTAAAGGTAAATTATAATTATCCCTGAAGTTTGGTCAAATTAATTATTTCGTCTATACATTTATAAAAGTCAATTAAATGACCTCTAATATTTGACACCGTAAACTATTTATCCTTTCCGTTAAATTTCTTTATTATAATATGTTAAGTTCAGCTGAAATTACTAATTTGCTCATTATATATTTTAATATTTGTTTTATTTTTATTATTTGAGTTGCATTATTAACACATCCATTACAAGACATACATTTTTTTGAATATTTGTATTTTTAATTATATTATCAAAAAAATTAATTAATAATAAATTTAAAATTATTTATCAAATTTAATTGAAATTTAATTTTACTAAAAATTAAACTCATAAATTAAAATTATTATAAATCATAAACAAGATCAAGGCATCCATTTTTTTATATTTTTCAGTATTAATATTTTTATTTATATTATTTATTTATTTCTTTACATATTATTGATATTAATATTTTATTTATTTTTAAATAAAAACTAATTAATAAAATTTTTAAATTTTTATTAACTTTGTACGAAGGGCCAAGAGTTATTTATTTTTTTACATATTATTAATATTTTTATTTTTATTTATTTTATTAATAAAAATTAATTAATTAATTTTTTAATAATTATTTTTTTGAGACACCAAGAACTATTAAAATTAGTTATACTTAATATAAGTTGAATTTGTCCAACCACCTTTTGCATTGTCCAGCCACCACCTTCCATCATCTGCATTTTTTATTCGCAGCAAGGAGAATGGCGAAGGCAATCACTCTTCTCCCATCACTGTCCACAACGCCATCATCATTAAGGTTTCACGGCAGTGATCGGCGGAGAAAAGAAGGTGGATTCATCTACTTCTTCCTTTTTAAAGACAGTGGCAACCGACGGAGAAGAGAAGAGAATGGCAAACAAAAGAGAATGGCTTAGAGAAAAGAAGAGTCAGAGAAGACAATGGCAGCGACCACCATCGCTCTTGCCTCGATAGGTCTTCACCACCGCCCACTTCCTCGATGAACACCCTTGAGACAAAGACAGAGATGACGATGACGACTTTCACGGCAACATTAACAACATTTGCAATTGACCAAAAATTTAAATGAAATTACTTGAGAAATTTTGTCTTTTGATTTGTTGATTTGTGGTGTTGGTATTGATTTGCCATGTTGGTGCGACGCAAAGAGAAAGTGGTGGTGGTTGTGTTGCTTTGTCAAAGAGTGGTTGTGATCATTTTGCTTTATGGCAGAGGAGTGGTGGTAGTGGTGGTTTGCGGTATGGATGAGTGGGTGAAAGAGAGGAGTGGGTACGACTAAGAAGTGATGAAGTTTGGTTTTGATTTTGGTGTTTGGTTTTGAATTTTGATTTTCAATTTTGGTTTTGGATTTTGATTTTGGTTTTAAATTTTATTTTTGTTTTAGTTTTGATTTTGGATTTTAGTGGTGGCGGTAGAAGAGTGGTACTGGCGGTAGCTTGGTGGTGGATCAATGGGTGGTGGCAATGGTTGATTAATGGTGGTGGTGTTGGGTGTGAAAGAGATGGTATGATTGAAAGGAAAATGAAAATCTAAGAATTTAAATGATATTGTTCTTGTACTAAAAATTACCATTTATCTATCAAATTATCATGCATATGCAATTAAGTCCAAATTCTTAGTTAATTAAGGGTAATTTTGGAATTTTATATAAATATTGACATTTTGACTATTATTTATGCTTTTGACTGACAGAATATTCTTAAAAATTTTATCGGAGAGGGAAAATAGTTGACGGAATCAAATGTTAGGAAGTATTTAATTAACTTTTACAAATGTATATACGAAGTGGTTAGTTTGGCCAAATCCCAAGGAGGTAATCATAATTTACACATAACTTAATTATTTTTACTGCAAGTAGTATAAAAATAAAATATATATTATATTAAAATAATTAATTAATGAAATACGTCAAATTTAAATTAAATACATGAAAAATAGGCAAAATATTATTTTGCAAAATTAATACATGCATTTATATAGTGTTGGAAAAATGCAAAATCATTTTAAAAATCTATTTATTTTTATTTATAACTAGCCTAATTTCAATTAGAGTCTTTCATGAGTACTAGCCTAATTTCAATCAGAGTCTATCAGAAAATTATATTTATCTTATATGGTGTGTTTTGTTGGGTGGTCTTATATTTTTTTGAAAATTGTACGAGAGAGTTGGAGAGGAAAAGTGAGGATTCAATCCGTGACCACTCGAGTTTATAAGAAACTGACTATTAGGATGAAACCTCACAAACTTCTGGGAGAGTCCTATACTAGTCAAGAAAAATAGTTAGATTTAGCAAAACAGTAAGATGAGTTAATTAACTATTTAATAAATTAAAATAGACATAAACATGACATTAAAATAAAAAAAAAAAACATAAAAATGAACATTGATACTAATCTCACAAAATACGTAGGGAGATGCATTGAAATTTTTAAAATAAAATTAGAAGTATATTGTAATGTAGGAGTCTATCTAATTAACCCCATCCAGCAGCACAGAAGATCAAGAATTTAAACTCCATCTTTTTAACTTTTTTGTCAATATATTCCACTAAAATTAGGATATTGGTGTAAAAAAATTATAGGATCTAGTGCATAAATTTAAAATACCAAATAATATAATAATAGTTCATTTAGCAGAAGCAATTGCATACCTTTTTCATATTCAATGCAGAGATCTCATTTCTGATATGTAACTATAACATAAATAATAAAATAAAATAGTTAGTATTGAGAAAATAGAAGACTAGATCTTACTCTCCTATCCTTCTCATAGAAAAGCGGCTATCAATGGGACAAGCCAGAAAATTAGATTTATAGGATGGAGAGAGGACTTTAGCCTTTATATAGAAAATTCTCTAGATTTACCCCATTAATAACTCTAGTAAGATTAGGTTACACTTACCGTCTTACCATACCAGCCTATTAAGGTGCATATAAGCCCATAACACAAATGATCACTTTAAATATGAATTGGGCTTCTCCGTACATTCACTTAAACTATATTTGTTCAGTCAATTTTACAAATGAAAATATCTCACAATTAATGGCAGCCCAAAATATAATAAAATTTCTAACATTCTCCCACTTAAGCAACATAAATTGTGAGTTTTTATTAATTTTGAAAAACTTTTAGAAAACAACTATAGACTGAACAACAAATACAAATATGGCCACAAATTTTAAAAAACATATAGTTTAAGAAAAATGCACCTTATAATAATCCGGTCCACATTAAATCATTTATATCGGATTATAGCAGTAGTCATGCCCTTTATTGACACAAAGTCAATCCATAGTCACAAATATAAATGACTTAACAGACATGAAATATGGTATGGAAGTGTAGCAAGAAAATAGCAACCCAAATGTGATCAATATGCTATTTTCATTATCAATCCTCACAATAATTTCTCTTTAACGCACATATGCTTACAAGAGCAAGAGAAATTCACGGGCTTTGAAAAGCCAATTATTTCCAAAAATACAAATGGAAACTCCCACACAGTTGTTTCCTAAACTCAAATGGAAACACTCTTATAATGACCAAAGATCATACTTAAGACTAGAACACAAATGTCATAAGTTTTTCTGGCTAAACACCACCACTTATTTCTGGAAACATAAAAGAAATATTTGTAATGATCATTGTCATGCTTAAGATGAAAACACAAATGTCTTAAGACTTTAACTACAATTTATTGCATGCAAACTTAATATATTCATAAAATCAAAATAAAATGATGATAATCAAACCATGGCATATTCACATATAAATATGCATTGCACATGCATATATATGATAATAGTAAATGCATATGAAAACCTGCAAATAATGAACTCCCAGTAATCAATGCATATGGTGATACTTAAAACAAGCATTTGACCACAAACAACAAACTCCCACTAATCAAGTGAATTAAATATTCACAAAATATTCATATCTCTAAAAAACATCATGTATTTATCTAATTTGATTGGTGAATGAACAATCATTGCTATTATGCAATTTAATCTTATAATGTCATCACCAATTAAATTTTTCTGCAATAATCTTCACAATGAGACATTTAAATAACATATGCCCAAAAATTTTTTGTTGATCTTTGAAAACTAGAATAACACCAAATGTGCTCATAAGTAAAGTACAACACATAAAATTTCAGAATAAACTCTTTTATATAACTCCACAACTAATAACAAGTGGCACATTTAGCAAGTGACATAAATATTTTAAGTATAGATATTTAACACTCCTACAAAAGATCATTTCACAAACCTCACATAAATGCTTTAAAAATTTTAGATGAAGATAAATATCACTCCATCTCAATAATAACAATTCTCATAAATATTTAATAATAACATTTTTTCTCAAGCTGAGTTTACTAAGCGTAAACTTTGTGAAAGAGACCAAAACATTGAGTTTAAATTAACAAAACCCAAATACTAAAAGTAATTAAAATTTCTCTAAACCATTAATGATTAGAAATTAAATACCTCAATTTAGTATTTTGTAAAGTGGATAAGAAAATAAAAAATTATCTCCCACTAGCCAACAAATATAAATGCACCAACTTATATTTTCTTTAAATCACTCAACTTTGCACTATGCAAAATTTCAATTTCAATTTCATAAGTGTAACAATCCTCAACCTTATAAAATTAATTTTTGAAAAATTCATTAACCATCTCAACACATTAACATTTGAGAATGATGTATTTACATATATCAAACAATAATACCAGTTAAAATGCACTAACACTCATGAATAAATCATCACAAAATGTATGAGAATACTTTATTATTATAATCCCCAAACATAAAGTTTAGTCACTTCTCATACTCCTCAATAATTTATAGAGGATTATTTTAACATTTATCACATAAATTCTCAAAGAAAATAAACAAAAAATTACCAATGAGTAATGTTCTTTCTAATGATATGAACTATATAACACATTTTTCTTACCATTAATTTCACAATAAACAATTCATTAACAAGCACCTCATTATTCATAGGAATAGCAAGATCAAATAAACTCTTCAACAATATTAGCAAAAAATTACACAATATGTAACAGAGAGAAACTAATACACATTAGACTTTGAAAGTTATGAAGCACAAAATATTAATAAATTAAAAATATTATGTCAACTCAAAAACTTTAAGGTTTCTTTAATAAACTCATTTAAAATCTCAAAATTAATCAATTAAAATTTATTCACACTCTTGCAAATATTTAGCAAATAATAAAAAATGTGCTAATTCTCACCCTATTTGTTAGAATATTTGCTTCACACATCAAATAAAATTTTAATAAAAATAAGTACTAGAAATACTGAAAGCGCACCCATATAAAATGAAAAAGAAAATTTAAAGAAGTTAAAGATAAATAAATAAATAATTTTAATAAAAGAAAATTTCAAATTAATTTAATACTAAAAATATTAAAAAAACTATTAAATATATATAATAATTTTACAATAAAAGAATTATTTAAAATTTACTTTAATAAATAATCTCAAAACTCCCACATATATAATATACCCGAAAAATATATAAAACTAAAATAATAAAAATCTCACCCCTTTATTATATTCTTAAATGTATAATATTTAATACAAATCAATATTCAAAACAACATCAATGTATAAAATATGAAGCTAAAAATATCACAGACAACACAAGTAATTACACCAAATTTACTTTTAGACAAATATCTACACAATGCTTAAAGGTAAGCATATAAGCTATTGATATTTATGCTTAATACAAATACAAAATTCTAAAAGTTATAGAATTTTATGCAATTATGCATCTCATTCTCATAAAATTTGTTCAAAGATAACATAAAAGCATATACTTACTAATGGGTAATAAATAAGCTTCAAGAGCTTAAAAAACTATCATTCTAGCTATTTTTATTATCTGGATAAATTCTACCATCACCACATATTCACCTTTGGGCAGAATATATCTATGTAGTAGAATTTTCCATCAAATGAATTATAGGATCAATACATGTTATCCTTTGGGAAGAACATGCACATGCAATAAAATGTTTCATATGAAGCTCACAAATAAGAATACTCGAATCATCGAGAAAATCATCCCCTTTGGGCAGATGAAATCTCTAAATTAGAGCACTCCCAAAACACAAATGCTTCATATTAGTCCCCACACACTATACAACAACCCCCTTTGGGTAAGTCATTATATATAATATAATCTCCATGATTTTTAAACTAATACACATAATAACCCCCTTTGGGCAGGTTATTATATATACTATTTCAGAAATTATTCGTTTGCAAAAATTGAAAATAATTATACAAGTCTTAATAAATGTTCCACTTTGGTGGTAACATTCACATTAACCTACACAATTTTTTCAATTAGGAATTTCTCAAAAGCCCATTAGTAATATGCATGCTAAACACAAATGTATGCATAAAGTCACACACATGAGATATTAATCACAAATATATCTCTATTGTTAAATACATGCTCAAACACACAAACTTTGAACATAAAACGCACACTTTATTGCAATTATGTCATGTAAACAAACTCAAGAGTAGATAGAAACACTTGTATCACAAAATCACTAACATAAGCATCAATAATTATTGACTCATGATTAAATAATATGATATTTAGTGAATAACTTTTCACAACTCACATGAAAATAGTTCTCAGTTTTATACACAAATATAAACATAACTATATATATAATTAAAACCATGTATATATACTAAGATATCATAAACATATCTTATATGGTTGTACCCCTTTACATACTTAACAAGCAAAATGTATATTAATCTCTCAAATATAAATTTTAAAATAAATTAACTTTGTGTTTGGATGCAAACATTTGATTTGAAAATTTTAAAATTTAATAATAACAATTTTAAATAACATGTAATTAAATGCTATTTCAAACCCTCACTAACATAGTCACCAAACCTAAGATTTGATCCAAAATGAATCCATAATAAAATCTCTTATATCCAAGCATACATAATTAATATTTATTTTGACACATATAATTTTATAAATAAATAAATCTCATAACATCACAAATACTTTAGTCCTTATAGTACAAAACAATTCATCACACAAAGTATGATCACATAATTCTAGTTATTGATTTTACATGTCAATCAAATTAATTAATTTTAACACTCAAAATATTAATTCATACCTAATTATATAAAATTTTCTCATTTTAAAAACATAAATTATGTTTATTTCTTAAAGGAAAGCATACACACAAAATTTGACTACAATAATCAATAATCCTAGTTAAATTAATAACAAATAACAATTGAACAAAACGGATATGTATAACGTTTATTAAACAATTAACGAATATGTATTAACAATAAACGTTTAACAAACAATTTTACAATCAATTACAAAACCTTCATGTGCTCTTTGCTTGTCATAACAGTTTGTGCACTAAAGATGATGGGTTATGTCAGAGTACAAACATTTTTTACTACAATAATCAATATTCCTAGTTAAAATAGGATTTGTGCCCTCCTTTTTTTTTATTTTGGATTTATCTAAATATTTTAATTAAATAATATAATATTAAAAATCCAAATTAAATTTGGATAAAGATTTAAAACCCAAATTTGATTTCACAAATATCTTAAAAATAAGAAAATTAAATCCAAAATTGAGAATGGTTAAGATTAGAAATTCATACTAATCCAAATTGAATTATGATTTCATGTCAATCTAACCATAAAGGACAAATTTATTTTATTCATTGTAGCATATATAATCCTTCCATAACATATAGAATACAAACAGGTTTTTTCTTTTTTTTTAATGAAATAAATTGACCAAAATCACTATATAATTCAGTGTATTTCCACATGCATGAGCGAATAAGCTTGATATAAATTCTCAAAATTCTCTAATATGAATTAAAATACTAATATAAATATTAGCCTAAATAGGATCAAATAAATAGAACAAAACCAAAACCAAATTAACTCTATATACTATCACGTATAATAGATAGTATGATTGTGTATTCTAAAATGGCTAAATTCTCTTTTGCACCACCAAATTTAAAACAAAACAAATTGAATTTTACGCATACAAATTGTCAACATAAAAAATGCACAAGATAGAATAAGTAAAACACACGAAGATTATTTTAACATGTATTAACTCAAACACTTTAATTCAATCACAAAATTATATTAACAAATCACAATCAATTAATTTGGGGTTTTAAATTTATGTACAAATTAAGCTCTGATACCACATGTAAGAAAATTATAGGATTTAATACATAAATTTAAAATACCAAATAATATAATAATAGTTAATTTAGCATAAACAATTGCGTACCTTTTCATGTTCGATGCAGAGATCTCATCTCCGATATGTAACTACAACATAAATAATAAAATAAAATAGTTAGTATTGAGAAAATAGAAGACTAGATCTTCCTCTCCTATCCTTCTCACACAAAGGCGGCTATCAATGAGACAAGTCAGAAAATTAGATTCATAGGATGGAGAGGGTACCTTAGACTTTATATAGAAAATCCTCCAGTTTTACCCTATTAATAACCTTAGTAGGATTAGGTCTACACTTACCGCCTTATCATACCAGCCCATTAAAGGGCATATAAACCCATAACACAAATGATCACTTTAAATATAAATTGGGCTTCCCCGCACATTCACTTAAACTATATTTGTTCAGTCAGTTTTTGTAATAACCCTAGTTTTTAAATTATTTTAATATAAATCAGGATATACAGTGTTAATAAAATTTAAAACTATATTTGATTATTTTACTATCTTGTGATTAATATTCATTATTTCTTGTTTAATCAAAATTTTCTACATAAATATTTATTTTAAAACCTATTATTTTAGGAATTTATTTACGTTATATTTATTACTTTAAGAATTATTTTAACAATCCTATTTACGTACTAAGGTTATTTTTAACAATGATATTATTATTATTATTATTATTATTATTATTATTGTCATGACTCGAACCCGAGGGCACGTGACCGGCACTAGGGAATGGGTAGGCATAAGGCCCCCGAAACCTATAGTAAGCCTTAATGAAAAGAAAAATAAAACCTTACAATTTAAAACTTTATTTTATAATAGAACACATTATCAAACTGATTTTTCTGAAATAAAAACATAATTGAATACATAAATAAAATATTCCCAGCGTCACATATCATAAATCAAACTTAAATCATTACACATAAACGTGGTTCATATAAATAAAATACACAAATATACTTAAGTCATACAATTCATAGTACAGTTACTACTGCAGCTTTCTAGAGTATTACAACAGTATAGCTTACAATGACCTACATAAAATGGCCGGTGATGAAGAAATCCGGTGTGGAGGCAATCTGAGGTCGAACTCCCAAGCTCCTGAAAGAAAAATAAATTAAGGGGAATCATACCTCACTGAGTAAGTCAATAAAAAGAGTTGTACGGTTTGAAAACCTTTTTGAAAACTATATAGTTATAGTGAAAATAATTTATAATATATAGATATAGCTTTTGAAAAATCTCGGTAGAACCCTAACCCAAAGTTCTAAATGGCCAACCGAACCCACTTATTCCAACTAAACTACCGGTCCCAGAGAGCAAAGGCATCAACCAAGGCACCAAGTCGCATGTCACGACCCAAAACAGGGCTCATGACCGGCGCTAGGGAATGGGAATTCTTTCGAATCCGAAACCCGTAGCAAGCCTAAAAAAATAAAATAAAACATGCAATAGTAATAATAACAACACAATTAAGTAAAATACTATGCATTGAAAATAAAATCATAAATATCAAAATAACATTTCCACCAAATGAAATTAAATCAAATCCTCATCTCATATATAAATAAATCCTTTGGTACAAGTTTTAGTTCAAATTCTTAAAATACATAACTCACAATTTATTTACAACTACTGCAGTGTCTAGATTATAAAAATAAAACTCAAGTGAGCAGTTTACATAGAGAAGCCGGGGCGGAAGAAATCCAGCGTACAGGCCTGCTACTGAGGTCTGAAGACGATGACTCTCCTGAAAAATAATGAACAGAGGGGAGTCAGACCTCACTGAGTGAATTACTATAATATATATACATGCATACTAAATGCCAATGCACACAGTCAAAAGTATATATATAATATGTATATATACAAGCAAATACACACAGATGCAATAAAATCATTTTATATATTTATTGAAAATCATCGTTTATGAAGGATCAAATAGAACCCTAGAAAATCGCAACCTCATACAGTATTAGACAACACTCTAGCCACACAGGCTCACTTATTCCAAAATATTCACTTATTCCATTTAGACAGTAGACTGGCCCCGAGACACTAAGTCAACCAAGCTCCAGTAGTCTGACTGTCAGTGTGATTGGCCCCGAGACACTTGGTCAACCGAGCTCTAGCAATCACACTCCCAAATCATATCACACATCAAATAATCATATCCAATCAATATCCACAATTGGTTAGTAATATAGCCTAAATGCTATAAGCATACCGATACGTACTCGGTCCTAGTGCTGCCCACTAGGTAGCATGTTTTATTGATATCCTTCATTATAATATAAAACATACACTCATAAAAGTAAATGATACATGAATTTAAATATAATAGCAACAATAACCATATATATACTAGAAATATACCAAAAGTAAACCAGGTATATTTCGAGTATATATACGTCAAAGAAATCCAGATAGATTACAAAGTAAACTAGAAATATATTCAAAAATATTTTAAACCTAATTTATTAGTAAAACATGCATATAATTTAAAATATACCAAAAATAAACCAAAGATAAACCAAGAATAAACTAAAAATAAACTTAAATACTAATTGAGTTATTTATACATATTTAATCAATATAAAACATATATTTCTAAACTATGCACCCTAAAGCATATATATATAGAATAGTAACTCACACTTAGTGCGCTCCTCGAGATGGGTTCGACAGGCCTGGTCCATTAGGCCTCGGTCTCGGTGCAACTAAACATACAAAAATAACAGACATTAGAATAAACCTAACAGAAAATCCTAGAAACTTGATCTAGAATATTAGACACAGAATCAAAATTAGGGTTTGACCGGACATCACATTTTACGAGAATTCTACTGAAAATTCGGCAGAACCTCCCCTGTAAAATAGACATCTCTCTACTCAAAGAGTAGAGCCAGCCCTGTAAAGAAACATACTTTGAAAATAAACACAAAACACAACCAAAATCCCTCGGTTGGACTCCAAACTACAAATCATCGAATGAGGTCCACAATTCACAAAACAATATGGAAATACTGAAAATACCCTTATATCATAGAAATACATTTTATAAGTATAAATTACATAATTAACCCTAAAACACAGTAAAAACCGATAAAAACTCATTTAATTTAGAAAAATCGTATATTATATATATAATTGAAAATAATTCACGAAAAATAGTTTTAATTAGTTAAAAATACTAAATAATTTGTAGAAATCATTTTTATACCCTAAATAACTATTAAAACCAATTTAATTACATTTTTAGTCAATTTAGGGTAAAATTACCAAAATGCCCCTATATATATAAATATACTAAAATTACTCCAAAAATTCACCAAAAATAATATAATTGCAAAAAATTTATTTTCTCAACATATTTATCAATAATATCAATAAATAAACTCAATTAACCAATTAATTTCAACTAAAAACACAATAAACCCTATTTTCTCAAAATTACATAAACTAATTAAATTCAAAATAAATACATAGAAATTCATAAAAATTCCAAATAAATTTCTATAATTCATTTCAATACATATATTTATCATAAAACACAATTTCATAATTTATTTAATTAATTTTCGAAAATTAGAAAATAATAATAAAATATTCAAAAATACCCAAAAATCAAAATAATTTCCAAAAATTCTACAAAAATTCAAAAATATAGATTAAGCTAAGGGGAACAAGATTTTTGAAGGAATTTTTCATGAATCAACAACAAAAATTCAAAAAAAAAAATCAAAAATCAATTTCGGTCAAATTGGAAAAATTGAAAAACAGAAAAATTAAAGGAGTTTGAGCTCAAACCAAAGCTAGAATCAAGATCACCGCTGCTTGAGGAGTTCAAAGACACCAGAAATGTGAAGAATGGTGGCCGGAGGAGGAAGAACAGTGGAAGCTTGAATTCTCGACCAAAAATGGAGGAAATCGTGCTGATCGGCACTGGAGAAGACAACAGAGACGGTGGGACTTGCTGGCGAGGTGGTGGTTGACGGTGGAAGGCTGGGAGGCGCTCTGAACGGCGGCGAACGGATGGCGAGGGTGGGGGGAGGGGTAGTGTCGGGGAAGGAAGGGAAAATAAAAGAGAAAAGAAAAAAAAAAGAATTATATACATATTATAATATTAATAATAGTTTAATAATTTATAATATAGTATATTAATATAATACTTGGAAAAAATTACACACCACATATTTAGAATGCACAATATAAATATACACATACATATGATAGTTAAATAATAACTATATATAATATATACATACACAATTGAAATTACTATTAAACCCTAAAATTATTATATATAAATATATATATATATATATATATATATATATATTAATACCACAATTAAAATAATGCATGAACTCATGCAAATGCATAAATATATTTAAAATAATTAATATTAAATAATTTACGTATCAATTTCCCCAAAAATAGAATTCTCGAAAAAATTTTATATAAAGTACTTAAAATAATATAAAACAATTAAAATTAGCTTTAATTAAATAACAAACTCATAAAATATTAATATTATATACGAAAATTATTAACTCTGCATATCCCGATACAGTATTAAAAATATTTAAAAACACGGGA
Source organism: Mallotus nudiflorus (assembly GCA_947683625.1). Taxonomy (NCBI): domain Eukaryota; kingdom Viridiplantae; phylum Streptophyta; class Magnoliopsida; order Malpighiales; family Euphorbiaceae; genus Mallotus; species Mallotus nudiflorus. The sequence goes on from CANTUR010000099.1 coordinate 2,142,773, forward strand.
TATTACATCGCAGTCATTCACTTAGTCCAAATATATGGCACTGGTGATCCCTGAGAACTAAGGCATCAACCTAGGCACCCATCCCAGTCCATTATTATCTTTCCAGTTACTGGCGGTCCCCGAGAGCATAGGCTTCCACCGAGGTACCCATCCCAGTTTAATATCCACCAGTCATACATAAATCAGATCCATCTCTCAATCTCTACCATGTGCACACGGTCCTAGTGAAACCCACCAAGTAGCCCGTTCTACCAAAATTTCTCAAAATTGATTTTTAAATAAATAAAAAAAAATACACTTAAAACCTTAAATAACAACATTAAATTAAATAAATCATGTAATAAATATTAAAAATATGAGCGCACGCATCTTTAAATAAAACACATGCATATATCATTTTATCAACTTACAAGATAAATGAGAAGGCTGACGAATGCGTGTCTACCTCGATCTCACGGCTTCTGCTCCGATATGCTCTAGAAAAGAAATTAACAAATCGATTTTAAAACATGACTATGAAATTGAAATCGAAAATCAACAAAAAAAAATGAAATTTTAGGCTGACTCGAGGAAGACCGAATAAGACTCGATAAACAGAAAAAAGCTTAATTTATGATAGAAATTTATTGCGAATATCACGTTTTACGAAAAAATCTATCGAAATTTCAGCAGAGTCTCCTCTATAAAACGGACATCTCTCTACCATAGGTAGAGTCATTCCTGTATAGAAAACGCACTTCTAATAACCGCAGACATTCACACTCGAGTCGGGCTTCCAGAACTACACTTAGCCCCGACCGAGACCACAATCCAACAAAACATCACAAAAAATTAAATTATCTATTTCCCCCAAACATACACATCACATATATGATTATCCATAGTCAGAAAAGCATCTCTCAATATAGATTTAAAAATAAAATTTCACAAACCAATATATATGTATGTATATATATATGGAAACAACACTCACAATTAATATTACTTAATAAAAATTACCTATTATACATATATAAAAGTATATCTATAAACCTCTTAAATGTTAATAAAGCTAATTAATATATATTTTAATTATAATTAGCGTAAAATTACATATTTATCCAAATAATAGGAAAATACCCATAATATTCAAAATAATATCTAATATACTATTAAAAGTTGATTTTTGAGAAATTAATGTTAATTAGTCTAAATTAGTAGATAATTGGTAAAATCCTTTTAAATCCCCTAATTATTATTAAAATCAACCACAATTTATTATTTAACTATATTTAACAAAATTACATTTCTACCCTTATAATATACAAACTTATATAATACTTTATTAATATTAAAAATTCCTTGAAAAATTATACAAACATAAAAAAATCATTTTCTCTACATGAAACATCTTAATATAATTAAAAACATATAAATAGCTACTAATTTCTTCTAAAAATATAATTTAACCTAATTATTCACATTTGACATAAACTAAAAATATTTATAAAAAATAGTATAAAAATCACAAAAATCATAATTTAAGTTCTAAAATTAATAACATTTAGTAATAATATCAATTTTCAAAATTTCATAAATTTTACAATAAATTTCGAAATTAATAAAAATATTAATCAAATACCCAAAATTTACAAAATTTATAATTAACTCCATAATTTCTAAAAATCTTAAATAAACATCAATACATTACAAATAATTAACATTAACTAACCTAATTACTACTTAACCTCAATTAACAACCAATTAAACCAACTAAATATCAATTAATTTTAACAACAAAATTTTGCATAAATACAATAATCCACCAAAATTTCCAAAATAATCAAAACTACCATCATCAAATACTAACAACTACAACAAGTCTTAGGATCTACTGGAAACATCAAAGAATTGAGAGAAAAAAGAAGAGAATGAGTGAGTGTTACTCACTGTCCGGCCAAGCAGATTGAAGGAGGAAGAAGAAGGCTTGATGCCACCGAAAATGGAAGCTAAGGGAGGTAGCTCGACACGGCAGAGAAGCAGCACAGGCAAAGGAGAACTGGAGCTAGGTGGAACTGGAAGTGCAGGCTGTCGCTCAAGGAAGAGAAGCTGCTGCCTGGCGAAGAAGAAGAAGAAGAAGAACAGCAGCAGCAACAACAACCTGGAAGCTCTAGCGCGACGGCAATGGAGTCTTCGGCAGTGAGGGAGCGGTACAGGGAGAGGAGAGACGGTGGGGGGTGTTGGACAGAATGAGGAAGGGTTGGTGATGGTGGTTTGGTGCTTTGTATGTATGTATATATATATATATATATATATATATATATATATATATATATATATATATATATATGAATGTATATTATCCTAATTGTATATACTTTATATGTATACTCACATGTATATCTATGTATATGTATATACATCTACTATTATAATAAACTTATATTTATTTTAAACCCTAAATATATATATATATATTACATGTATTAGGCCTAAAAATAACAAGATTAATATAAAATAATTTATACTTACAAAATAGTCAAATAATAGTTAGTACTACAAGGAATATAATTCATTAAAATGATAATTACATAACCCTAACATAATAATATAGCTAGCTAATTAATAATTATTTAATATAATTTAAAATTATTTACTAATAATGCAAATTCAATGATTACTTTATTTAAATAAAACATAGGGTATTACAGTCTCCCCTCTTTATATGAATTCGTCCCCGAATTCAAGAAAAAAAAAAAAGAAGAATTACAAGGCTTAAGAAGGAAAGAGATACGGGAAGGAAACTCGCATCTGAGCTTCAGTTTCCCAAGTGCAATCCTCAGCAGAATGGTTACTCCATAGCACCTTCACCATCGGTATCTCCTTGGTCCGCAACTGTCGAATTTGATGATCCACAATCGCCACTGGGTACTCCTCATAAGTCAGATCGTCGCTAAACTCTACGGCTTGAGGTTGCAACACATGAGATGGATCAGGAACGTATTTCCTCAGCATGGACACATGAAATACATTATGGATTCTCGACAGTTCTGGTGGTAACACTAGCCTATACGCCACTTCACCCACTCTAAACCGAATCTCAAACGGTCCAATGTATCTAGGAGCTAGCTTACCCTTCTTGCCAAATCTCATAACTCCTTTCATTAGAGACACCTTCAGAAACACCATGTCTCCAACCATAAAGGATACATCCTTCCTCCTAGGGTCAGCATAGCTCTTCTGTCTACTGAAGGCTATTTTCAATCACTGTTGTATAATGGGGACTTTATCTGAAGTCACCTGCACCAACTCTAAACCCGTTAACTATCTTTCTCCAATCTCTCAACATAAAGGTGATCTACACTTCCTACCATACAGTGCCTCATATAGAGCCTTCTCAATGCTAGCATAATAACTATTATTATAAGCAAACTTAATCAATGGCAAGTACGAATCCCACTATCCTCCAAAGTCCATTACACACATTCTCAGCATATCTTCTAACGTCTGGATGGTCCTCTCTGACTGACCATCTGTCTGAGGATGGAAGGCCGTACTGAAATCCAATATGGTGCCCAAGGCCTTGTGTAATTCTTGCCAAAAGACTGAGGTGAATGTGGCTCCTCTATCTGACACTATACTCACTGGTACTCCATGTAGACACACAATCCTACTGACATAAAGTCTCGCCAGTCTATCAGTAGAGTACGTCTTCTTTATTGGTAGAAAGTGTACTGACTTAGTTAGCCTATCAACAATCACCCAAATAGAGTCATAACCTCCTGTAGTTCAAGCTAGCCCAGTCACAAAGTCCATAGCTATCATGTCCCATTTCCATTCGAGAATTGGCATAGGCTACAATAATCCTGAGGGTCTTTAATGTTCAAGCTTCACTTGCTGACAAGTCAGACATCTAGACACAAACTCTGCAACATCCCTCTTCATTCCATTCCACCAATATGCATCTTTCAAGTCATGATACATCTTGGTAGAACCTAGATGAATACTATAAGTAGAAAAATGTGCTTCTTCCATAATTTCCTTCTTCAAGTCGTCAACGTCTGGCACACAAATCCTAGTGCCTAACTGCAAAACACCTTCGCTATCAATCACAAAGTCTTTTGACTACCCTTGTTGCACTTCATACATAATCCTCTACATCTGTGGGTCTCTATTCTGAGCTGCCTTAACTTGATCCAAGTATACAGATCGTACCCTGAATTGAGCTAAAAGTCACTTTTGGGTAACTTTCATCTGCAACCCTTGATCAATCAACCCGTGCAACTCTTTGACAATGGGCCTCCTTTCTGTGCTGATGTGGGCAAGACTGCCCGCTGACTTCCTACTCAAGGCATCAGCAATAACATTCGCCTTGCCTGGATGGTATAAAATGGAATAATCATAATCCTTAAGAAGTTCCATCCATCTTCTCTGCCTCAGGTTCAAGTCCCTCTGCTGGAAGATATATTTCAAGCTCTTATTCTAACTGTATATCTCACATGTCACCCCATAAAAGTAATGCCTCCATATTTTCAAAGCAAACATAATGGCTGCCATTTCCAAGTCATGAGTAGGATAGTTTTGCTCGTGCTTCTTCAACTGCCTCGAAGCATAAGCAATCACTTAGCCATTTTGCATTAATACACAGCCCAATCCTACTCTGGAAGCATCACAATACACTATATACCCTTCATTTCTATAAGGAAAAGTCAGAATTGGAGTTGACGTTAATAAGTCCTTTAATAACTGGAAGTGCTCTTCGCATCTGTCTGTCCACACACACTTAGTACTCTTCTGGGTCAACCTTGTCAAAGGTGCAACAATTTTAGAGAAGTCCTTTTTAAATCTCCTGTAATAGCATGCTAGACCCAGGAAACTCTGTACTTCTCTGACTGTAGTCGGCCTTGACCACTCTGTAATAACTTATATCTTCTTAGGGTCCACTTGTATGCCATCCTTAGAAATCACGTGGCCTAAAAATGCCACCTGATTCAACCAGAACTCGCACTTCAAAAACTTGGCATACAATCTATGCTCCCTTAAAGTCTGAAGCACCCTTCTCAGATGCATAACATACTCAGCTTCACTCCTAGAATAAACCAAGATATCATCAATGAAGACTATTACAAACCGGTCTAAGTATGGCCTGAACACCCAATTCATTAAGTCCATAAAGGCTGTTGGAGCATTAGTCAACCCAAAGGACATTACTAAGAACTCATAATGGCCATATCTCATCCGAAATACTGTCTTGGGCTCATCACCTCTTCTGATCCTTAACTGGTGATACCTAGATCTCAAGTCTATCTTAGAGAAGCATGTAGCACCTTGAAACTGATTAAATAAGTCATCGATCCTTGGAAGTGGATACTTGTTCTTTATGGTGACCTTGTTCAACTACCTGTAATCAATACAGAGTCGAAGGCTACCATCCTTCTTCTTTACAAACAACACCAGAGCACCCCAAGGCGATGTACTGGGTCTTGTGAAACCCTTATCAAGCAACTCCTATAACTGCTCCTTCAGCTCCTATAATTCAGCTAGTGCCATTCTATAGGGTGGCATAAAAATAGGATCTATACCAGGTATGACATCGATATAGAACTCTATCTCTCTGTCTAGTGGTATCCTGGTAATTCTTCATGAAAGACATCTAGAAATTCACACACCACTGGCACCTGTACAATTACCCCATTCACTTTCTCAACATCCCTTACCATTGCCAAGTAACCCTGATAACCCCTTTTAAGCATCTTCCAGGTTGTAATGGCAGAAATGAGATTACGAGGAATGGAGCTCTTTTCACCTTTAAAATAAAATTCTTCTTCATTTGGAATTTTGAACACCACTTCTTTCTCTCGACAATTCACAGAAGCATAATACCTCGACAACCAATCCATACCCAAAATGATGTCGAATTCTAACATATCATGCAACACCAAGTCCACCAATAATTCTCTACCATCAACCAACATCGGACACAAAGGAAAGAAAATATCTATCTCCAACTTGTCACTAAGAGGAGTCGACATAGATAGAGGAAAGGAAAACCTGGAAGGCTACCACTCGATTCTCGAAGCAAACACAGGAGAAATGAATGAATGCGAAGCGCCAGGGTCAAAAAATACTCTAGCATCACATGCACAGACTGAGAGAATACATACTACCATTGCATTAAAAGTCTGAGCATCCTGTGGCGTCAAAGTGAACACTCAAGCCTGGCCATGACCTGCTTACTGAGATGTCTAGGGCTGCATAAACCCACGACCACTAGGCCTACCAACTGAATCTCGGCCCTGCTGACCTATAAGTTATGGCGGTCTCTGTTGTGGCTGTACTGGTGCTCTATACTGCTGGGGCATCGGATAGTAGGGCTGAGCCACTGATAAAGATGAACCTTGAGCATACTGTGGCTGGTATCCGGAGTGAGGACAAGCTCTGGCAAAATGACCAACCTGTCCACATTTGAAGCAAGCGCCTAACAATAAATGACATAGGCCCTGATGGAATCGTCCACAACTCGCACATGCACTGGCCTCAGACCCATAACTACTTTGTCCGGAGCTCTGCCCACTACTACTACTGCTGACTCCAGTACTGAATCTGTGACCCCTACCACTCCTCCTATTCGTGGCATCACCATGTTGGCCAGCTCGGTGAGTCCTGGACCTTCTACCACCCTACTGTGAACTACCCGCAACCTGCTGACTCGAACTACCAATATGAAATACTGGCTGCTGATACTCGGGAGCTGCACCATATCCACTACCACTAACTATATAAGGATTTATCATGGTGCCCTGGCGAATATGTCACCTCTTAATCAAACGGGCCTCCTCAATCACACTCTCTAGAGTACGGTCCTTGGTACGTATACCAATAAAAGTGGGTCCTAAACTAGTAACATACAGCTCTACTGCTCTGTAAGGGTCCCTCTTGATATCCTCTGTATGTCGGGATAACCTATTAAACTCCCTAGTGTAGTCCTCCACTGACCTATCCCCTCTACTGATGTGGAGCAACTACCACCTGTAGGTATCTCTAGTGGCTGGAGGATAGAAGAATCTCAAAAAGCGATCCTTAAACTCTGGCCAAGTCAACTCATGCATAAATGGCTAAATCGACTGTATGAACCAGTCTTGAGCTGCCACTTGAACTGACAACTCCACAATCATTATCTACTGATAATCCATGTGTCCTGTCCTGGTATATGCCTCAATAGCATTAATGAAGTCTAAGGCATCACCTGAACCGTCAAAAGAAACTCTACCGATCCAGGAGTAAAGAAGTGCTACATCAGTATCTGTCATCCCCTGATTCATCTACTGTAGCATCTGTTGCACAAGGGGCATCGCCTGATTCAATGTAGCAAGACCCTGATTAATCCTTACTAGTCCAGCTGCAAAGGCTATGGGGTCTATAGCTGGGGCTTCAGGCTCGATTGGCAAGAATCTCAGCTGCGGCTACCCTAGCTCGACCTCTACCTCTACCTCTGCCCCTACGACATGGAGCAAGAGGGGGAGCCTCATCGTGCATAGATTGCTCATCAAATCTGAGAGTCGGATCGACATCGGGGTCTGTTCGTACACTCCTCATTCTGAAAAAGACAAGGAAAATTGAATTCAAAACAAGGTAAGAATATTTAACGCAATGTGGGATTAGAAACAAGAACATCTCAAAGAAAATTATCAACCTAATCACTGTAGTAGTTACACAAAAAGACAAACATAGACAATTAATCGAACTTATGCTCTGATACCAACTCTGTCACGATCCAAACCCGAGGGCACGTGATCGACATTAGGGAATGGGTAGGCATAAGGCCCCCGAAACCCATAGTAAGCCTTAATGAAAAGAAAAATAAAACCTTACAATTTAAATTTTTATTTTATAACAGAACACATTATTAAACTGATTTTTCTGAAATTAAAACATAATTGAATATATAAATAAAATATTCCCATCATCATATATCATAAATCAAACTTAAATCATTATACATAAACGTGGTTCATATAAATAAAATACATAAATATACTTAAGTCATACAATTCATAGTACAGTTACTACTGCAGCTTTCTAGAGTATTACAATAGTACAGTTTACAATGACCTACATAAAATGGCCGATGATGAAGAAATCTGGCGTGGAGGCAGTCTGAGGTCAAACTCCCAAGCTCCTGAAAGAAAAATAAATTAAGGGGAATCAGACCTCATTGAGTAAGTCAATAAAAAGAGTTCTACGGTTTGAAAACTTTTTTGAAAACTATATAGTTATAGTGAAAATAATTTATAATACATAGATATAGCTTTTGAAAAATCTCGGTAGAACCCTAACCCAAAGTTCTAAATGGACAACCGGGCCCACTTATTCCAACTAGACTATCGGTCCCCGAGAGCAAAGACATCAATCGAGGCACCAAGTCGCAGTCATACACTTAGTATAAATATATGGCACTGGAGGTCCCCGAGAGCTAAAGCATCAACCGAGGCACCCATCCCAGTCCATTATTAACTTTTCAGTCACTGGCGGTCCCCGAGAGCATAGGCTTCCACTGAGGCACCCATCCCAGTTTAATATTCACCAGTCATACATAAATCGGATCCATCTCTGAATCTCTACCATGTGCACACGGTCTTGGTGAAACCCACCAGGTAGCCTGTTCTACCAAAATTTCTCAAAATTGATTTTTAAATAAATAAATAAAAATACACTTAAAACCTTAAATAGCAGCATTAAATTAAATAAATCATGTAATAAATATTAAAAATATGAGCGCACGCATCTTTAAATAAAACACACGCACATATCATTTTATCAACTTACAAGATGAATGAGAAGGTTGACGATCGCACGTCTGCCTCAATCTCACGACTTCTACTCCGATATGCTCTAGAAAAGAAATTAACAGATCGATTTTAAAACATGACTATGAAATTAAAATCGAAAATCAACAAAAATAGTGAAATTTTAGGCTGACTCGAGGAAGACCGAATAAGACTCGATAAACAAGAAAAAGCCTAATTTATGGTAGAAATTTATTATGAATATAACATTTTATAAGAAAATATATCAAAAATTTGGTAGAGTCTCTTTTGTAAAACGGACATCTCTCTACCATAGGTAGAGTCATTCCTTCATAGAAAACGCACTTCTAATAACTACAGACATTCACACTCGAGTCGGGCTTCCAAAACTACACTTAGCCCCGACCGAGACCACAATCCAACAAAACATCACAAAAAATTAAATTATCTATTTCCCCCAAACATACACATCACATATATGATTATCCATAGTCAGAAAAGCATCTCTCAATATAGATTTAAAAATAAAATTTCACAAACCAATATATATATATATATGGAAACAACACTCACAATTAATATTACTTAATAAAAATTACCTATTATTACATATCTAAAAATATATCTATAAACCTCTTAAATGTTAATAAAGCTAATTAATATATATTTTAATTATAATTAGCGTAAAATTATATATTTATCCAAATAATAGGAAAATACCCATAATATTCAAAATAATATCTAATATACTATTAAAAGTTGATTTTTAAGAAATTAATGTTAATTAGTCTAAATTAGTAGATAATTTGTAAAATCCTTTCAAATCCCATTATTATTATTAAAATCAACAAAAATTTATTATTTAACTATATTTAACAAAATTACATTTCTACCCTTATAATATACAAACTTATATAATACTTTATTAATATTAAAAATTCCTTGAAAAATTATACAAACATAAAAAAATCATTTTCTCTACATTAAACATCTTAATATAATTAAAAACATATAAATAGCTACTAATTTCTTCTAAAAATATAATTTAACCTAATTATTCACATTTGACATAAATTAAAAATATTTATAAAAAATAGTATAAAAATCACAAAAAACATAATTTAAGTTCTAAAATTAATAACATTTAGTAATAATATCAATTATCAAAATTTCATAATTTTTACAATAAATTTCGAAATTAATAAAAATATTAATTAAATACCCAAAATTTACAAAATTTATGATTAACTCCATAATTTCTAAAAATCTTAAATAAACATCAATATATTACAAATAATTAACAATAACTAACCTAATTACTACTTAACCTCAATTAACAACCAATTAAACCAACTAAATATCAATTAATTTTAACAATAAAATTCTGCATAAATACAATAATCCACCAAAATTTCCATAATAATCAAAACTAACATCATCAAACACTAACAACTTCAACAAGTCCTAGGATCTACTGGAAACATCAAAGAATTGAGAGGAAAAAGAAGAGAATGAGTGAGTGTTACTCACTGTCTGGCCAAGCAGATTGAAGGAGGAAGAAGAAGACTTACTGCCACCGGAAATGGAAGCTGAGGGAGGCAGCTCGACACAGCAGAGAAACAGCACAGGCGAAGGAGAAACAGAGCTGGGTGGAACTGGAAGTGCAGGCTGTCGTGCGAGGAAGAGAAGCTGCTGCCTGGCGAAAAAGAAGATGAAGAAGAATAGTAGCAGCATCAGCAACCTGGAAGCTCTGGCGCGGCGGTGATGGAGTCTCCGGCAGTGAGGGAGCGACACAGGGAGAGGAGAGATGGTGGGGGGTTGTCAGACAGAATGAGGAAGGGTTGGTGATGGTGGTTTGGTGCTTTGTATGTATGTATATATATGGGTATATGAATGTATATTATCCTAATTGTATATACTTTATATGTATACTCACATGTATATCTATGTATATGTATATACATATGTATTTATATATACACATACTATTATAATAAATATGTATATACATATACTATTATAATAAACTTATATTTAATATAAACCCTAAATATGTATATTACATGTATTAGGCCTAAAAATAACAAGACTAATATAAAATAATTTATACTTACAAAATAGTCAAATAATAGTTAGTACTATAGGGAATATAATTTATTAAAATGATAATTACATAACCCTAACATAATAATATAGCTAGCTAATTAACAATTATTTAATATAATTTAAAATTATTTACTAATAATGCAAATTCAATGATTACTTTATTTAAATAAAACGTAGGGTATTACAATTATTATTATTATTATTAAAAGGCATTGTTGCATGATTATATTATGTGTTATTATGAATATTCATGCACACATACATTAGGGTTATTATTATTATTTTCTTTGTGTGATAAATATGTGTGAATATATATATATATATATGTGTGTGTGTGTGTGTATTATAAGTACATAGTGTGTATATATACATTTATGTTGACTATACCTAAGTTTGACTATATTATTCTAATAATATTATTTTATATTATAATATAATATATATATATATATATATATATATATACATATAATACAAAAAAAAAAAACCAAAAACTTACCCATTTCCCTTTTTCTCCCCGAAACCACCCATCACCACCCTCTCACCGTTGCTACCATATTGTCCCCTCATCATCAGAGTGCCTCACCGCTGTCCAGCAGCTCTATCGTCCTTCCCTCTCTTCCCCGGTGCCGACAGCAACTCCTGCAACCATGAGAAGCTGAAAGTGACTTCTCCTTCGTTTTCCACGATTTCAATCACCATTTCCTTCGATTCTGGTCTTATTTTCCTCCTCTCTTACCGGTGAGTATGAATCCAAGCTCCTTTTACTTTGAAAACTCGATTTGCTGAGGTGTTTTTCATGTTTTTGAATTTGGCCATTTAGGGTTTTTGAATTTTTTTCGGATGTTAATGGTTAATTCATAAAAAATTACTTCACAACAGTTGATCCTACTAGCTTAAGCTACTCCCATGAATTTTTTTGTGATTTTTGGAAATTATTTTGATTTTTGTGAATTTTTTAATATTTTATTATTATTTTATTAATTTTCGTAAATTAATTATATAAATTATGAAATTGTGATTTTTAGTATTATTGGTAATTATTATTAATTTTACAGCTGAGTTTATAATTTTTGTGTAATTTTTATAATTATTTTAGGTTTATGTCAATTTTAGAAATTAGGGTTAAAAATATGTTTTGTTAGAAATTATTGGTTAATTATATGTATTTGTTGATATTAATGAGAAATATGTTGAGAAAATAATTTTTGTGTATTTATAAAATTTTTATTGAATTTTTGAGTATTTTTAGTATATTATGTGAATTTTTGAATATTAGGGTTAACTTGGTAATTTTAGTTAAATATTATGTTAATTGATTTTAATATTATTTGAGGTCTAAAAATGATTTTTATAAATTATTTATTAATTTTAAACAATTAATACTAATTTTCAAAAATTATTTTCAAATAATATATAATATCCTATGTTTGTAATAAAATGGATTTTTAGTGATTTTTAATATGTATTTGGACTAATTAAATTATTTGGATTTATAAAATGAATTTTTATTAATATTTGTGTAATTATTGGAAAAAGGGATTTTTAATAATATTATATTATTATTTAGGGTTTTTAAGTAATTATTGGAAAAAATAATTATTCTGGTGTTTTAATGTTAAATATGCTATATTTTGATATTTGGAGGGTATTTATGGTATTTATTGATTTTTAATAAACTTTATTGTATTATTTGTATTGTGTTGAGTTGTGGATCTCAGTTGGGGAACTTTATAGTTCGGGATTCCAACCAAGGATTTGTGTGAATTCCGAAATAGAAGTGTATTTTTCTTGCTGGACCGGCTCTACTTTTGAATAGAGAGATGTCTATTTTACAGAGGAGGTTTTATCGAATTTTTGGTATAATTCTCATAAAACGTGACATCGGGTCTAATTTCAATTTTCTATCTATTTGTGTTTAGTAATTCTAGATCGAGTCTCTAAAAGTCTAACTTAGATTTATTCTGATTTCATGATCATTTTTATTATTTAGTTGCACCAAGACCGAGGTCTAGCGGACCATGCTCGTCGGACCAGTCTCATGGAGCGCATCCCTGTGAGTTGTTATTATATATATATATTACTTTAGGTTGCATGCTTTAGAAATACATGTTTTAAATGTATGATTATGCATAATTGTTTTATTAAATACTTGAGTATATTTTTAGTATATTCTTGGTATATTTTGAAATAAATGCATGATTTACCTTTGAATTATATTCAAATTATTTTTAAGTATATTATTGGTTTATTTTGAGTATATTTCATGTTTTAATTGAATTTATTTTACATATATATACTTAAAATATACATAGTTTATTGTAGATATATTTTTGGTATATATATGGTTTATTTGATTATTATGAATGACTTTATACATTATTTGTTACTTGAATGTATGTTTTATTTTAAATAAAGGATATCAATAGAACGTGCTTCCTAGTGGGCAGCACTAGGACTGAGTACGTACCGGTGCGATAGATTATAGGTTAAATTACTAACTTATTTGTGAAAATTATGACTTGATTGATTTGATTGATGTGAGATGTGATTGATGGTGTGATTGCTGGAGCTCAGTTGACCAAGTGTCTCAAGGCCAATCACACTGACAGTCAGACTACTGGAGCTCGGTCGACTTGGTGTCTCGGGGCCAGTCTACTGTCCAATTGGATTAAGTGAATTTACTTGGAATTAAGTGAGCCAATATGGCTAGAGTGTTTTCTACTGATAATTGAGGTTGCGATTATTAGGGACTGATTTTTTTTTTAGTATTATATATATAAAGAGATTTTCAGCATCTGTGTGTATATGTCTGTATATATATTTATTATATACATATGATTGCTTGTATTCATCATTTAGTAATGCGTGTATATATATTATAACAATTCACTTAGTGAGGTCTGACTCCCCTCCATTGATTTTTTTTTCAAGAGAGTCTTCTTCATTAGACCTCAGCAATAGGCCTATCCGTCATATTTCTTTTGCCCCGGCTTTATTATGTAAATTATCTACTTAATTATTTATTATTGTATTCTAGAAAACTGCAGTAGTTGTATTTATATTAGTCGGAAGTGGTACTCTGTATTATGTATGTTGATTTTAATTCAGAGAGGCATGTCTCTGAATGTTGTACAAAAATATTTTATTTTATGATATGTGGAGATTATTTTTATCATAATTATTGAGTTTTAAATTCTGATGTATTTTTAATTGTTTTAATTTATTTATTATTTATTTTTATTCTTTTGAGGCTTGCTACGGGTTCCAGATTCGAAAGAATTCTCGTTTTCTAGTGCCGGTCATGGCCCCCGATTTTGGATCATAATAGTTTTACAAATCAAAACATCTTACAATTAATGGCAGCCCAAAATATAATAAAATTTCTAACAATTTGATGTAAAGAGAAGGGATGCATCTGTTTTATTTTTTATTTTATTTTTAACTAAAAAGAGGGAAGTAAAAATTGAATTCTTAGTATTTATAGAAGACGTAAAATCTTTTCAACATTTTTTCATACATAAAATTTAAATTCTAAACTTCAATAAAAAAAATTAAGTTTGTTATTACTTGTACAAATAGACATTAATAGAAAATGATAATCATTTTTGTTAAAAAGTAACTATAGACATATAATATTCAAGAGGGTGTGAATGAGTTGGTAGGGATTTCTTCAAGTTAATCAAAGGTTTTTGATTCGAGTTTTGAGTATGTAGCTATTTTTAAATTCTTAAGGTAAACTTTTACCGGTTATTGTGATCCTACCCTAATCGAATCCGAATTAATTGGATCCTACTTGCACAAAGAAATTAAATATATAATTTATGTATTTGGAATTTACAGCCAACAAAAAGTGTGTGATGACTAACATATGAGCAATGGTTTTTTTTAAGCCAAAAAAATGACAATAGAAAGGACATATTTTGTAATATACTTGGTACAACTGCTGTTGAAATTCAATAAATAAAAGGAAAAACACATTATTAAGTCCCTAAATTATGACATTTTATTTTATTAAGCCCTGAATATTTATTGTGTTTTAAAAGGCTCTCAATCTTTTATTTTAGTTTAGTTTAAGGAAAAAATTAACACCTCTATTAAATCTTTAAAAGTTCCGTCAAGTTAGCGTACACATGGACTAAGCATACTAAAATTGCAACAAATGAACTTCCCATTCTTGCTGTAAAATTGCTTGAATCGCCGAGACTAGATGACTGTGGTCATGAGACCCACCACTACAAGCCTGAATGAGCTGAAGAGCACTTAAGCTATCTCAATGAATATGTTTTTCGTTTTTGGTGTTTTTTTCCTTCTTGAACTAATTATAAGATTTTCAAAGTGACAGGATAAGAAGATAAGAAGAAGAAGAAGCTATAATATAAAAGGAACCATTTCACTACAAAAAAAAAATCATCAGAATTACATTTACACCTTAAGCCATGAATCTTCAAATTACTCAGCAAGCTAACTTCTCGTTCCCTCTCTGTAGTCGGTAAATAACAACAACAGCAGCTCCGTCGTTGGTAAATGGCAGTAGCAGTAGCTCCGTAGAAACTAATGATGGTGGTTGTTTTCAATGGTTCTTAGAGACGTTAACAATGTGTAAATTAGAAAATGATATCTTTGAGATTTTTGTCTGCTTGTTGCAATTAGGTTTTTATCTTTGCACGTCAAAATTGTTTTATCCTATAGAAACTTTAACCAAAATAAACCCTTTTGCCTATAATACTTGTTATTTCTGCAATGTATATTATACTATTTTCCCAAAAGGAGTTCTAAACTCTTGGCAGTTGAGATTGTTAGTATAGGTATGCCCTAGTGGCATTCTTGTAATTATTTAGACGTTGTAAATAGTCATCCACATTTAGGTGGTTAGAGTTTGTTACTGCTTACATACTTATATTAATCATCACATGAGTATATAGCGTGTGGTGGCTCTAATTAGTTAAATGTAGGGATGAATGTTTAACCAAAATAGGATTCATTACCTAGTATGAACTGGGATAGATCCTATGCTATCTAAGTTTATTCTTGATGAATAAATTCCTGGTCAGGATAAATACAACACAGTCTGAAAAAGAGTTTCGGTACTAGAAAGAGTTCTAGTATTTATTGTATTTATCAATAATTACAACTTAAGATGAGGTCATATAATAAAGCTATTAGAGTTTGATAATACCTTGACTCTAGGCTATATCGGGATCTTTAATGAAAGGAATTTAATGCACGGTAATTATAATCAGGTTCGTGCGAATCATAATATGTATTCATTTCTAATTGAGTGGCTGTGATATCGATACTAGGGGTCATTCGTAGCTTATGAGAACTAAATGTGAATAATTAGAACTTTTACATTTAGAATTGAAAAGAGTTTCAAATAATATTAAATGTTAATATTATATTTTCTCATTATCATTTAGATATGAACCTAGTAAGTCACACTTAATAGAGTTTTATTTATTCACTATAGTATTAATCTAATTATTGATTAAAAGAGTTTAATCAAGATTAATAGAATTAGATTTATGTTTTGAACAATGATTCAAGTATATCATGAAATCTAATTCAAATAAGAGTATTATTTATTAATTAATATTTAATTAATATTGGATATTAATTAATATATATTAAATTAATAAATATATATATGTTATTATTTATTTATGGACTTATATTAATGGTCCAAATTGATTTAGACATAGGCCAAAAATTTATTTTGGATCAAAGATTAATTAAAGTCCAAATCTATGTATATGTACAATTTAATATGTAACATAATACATTTGATGTATACTTTACATACAAATGTATACATTAATATGTGAAGGTGGTAAGCTCAATTATTGAATTAAGCAAGGTTGCATATTAATTAAGTAGATATTTCTAAAGTATGCCTAAAGTGTCATTTTAATCATTTGGATGGTTAGATGTATATCTAAGGTGGCACACTTAATAATCACTTAATTAATTAATGCATATTTTTCCTTAGTGGAAAATTATTACACATATATCATTTCATATATCTAATGGAAGTCAAGTGACTTGGTAAGATAGTAAGAAGCAAAATATGCTTAAGTGAGTTTTTGCTTAAAAAGTTAAAAAAAATCACTAAGTGATATTGGTTATGATGAGCTCATAAACCAAAAAATAAACACAACATATACTAAATATATACTCTACACTTGTGCTCTTAATTAAATTAGTACAAGTTACTAAATTTAATTAACACAAGCAAGTGATAAATAAAACTTTGGTGTTTCAAACTAAAGGTCTTATATTTGGAGGGTTAAACATTTGATTTAAGGAATTGAATAAAATGAAAGTTAAGTTCTACACCAAGTAAGTTCACAAACTTATAATTATTTAATTATTTATTTATATATTGCTTAATTTCTTTAGTTGTGTATTTCAATGTAATTTGAATCATGGGCAAATGAAATTTTTCATTTTATGAAGGGTTATGATAAATAAAATTTTAAAATTTACTCTATTTAGACTTTTGTTTACTACACATGTATTTATATTTAAATACCATAATTGATTTCTAACAAAGAATTCATTCAATTGATGTCACATATTGTCTGACATATCTCAATGGCCAGCATATTTCATCTTGCAGCTTGATTAGAGGCAGAGGCAGACACGAAGGTTGGGCGTGCTGGATTTCTAGTTCATTTATGGGATAAATGAATCAGGGTACTCTAACTTCTGTGCTTACTGTGTTATTTATTTTGCTACATGCAATATGTTGGGCATTGCCCAAATTTTTATTTCTTTTTTGGAGAAAAACTAGTGTGAAGTGGAACGGTGAATATAAGATTTTATTTTCTATAGGAGATCAAGTGCAAAGTAGTTATTTTTCAAATTTGGATATGCTGACATTTTTTTTATGGATGCGACCTTTTAAAAGACTTGGATTTTTAGTTTTATTTCATTAATATTAGTACATGCCATCTCATACAAAGGCTGCATAACCAATGATTTGTTAGGTTGGAAAATGCTGAAGAGGATCTTGTCTTGATTTTAAAGCAAGATCACGTTCACAACAGAATAAGTAGGAGCGGGTCTCGACCCTGCCATAGGGCTGCTTTGTTACAACTACTGTTGTGGCTGCACCACTTGTGTTTGTGCAAGCGAGGGAGGAGTCACAGCAGTAACAAAAGCAATAGAAGTTGGAGATCCCGTAGGCTGCCCTTAATCCCTTAGTTGCTCCCTATCCATCGTTGTAGGTGATGGAGGATTTTGTGCGGCTGAATCATGATCGGTTTCTGGCACCATCGAGGAATCCACATCCACGCCAGCACTGTGCTTCGTCCACGTGTACACTAACTTGACGGAGCTTTTGAAGATTTAACAGAAGTGTTAATTTTGTCCTTAAACTATGCTAAAATAAAAGATTGAGGGCCTTTTAAAACACAATAAATATTTAGGGACTTAATAAAATAAAATATCATAATTTAGAGGTTTAATAATGTGTTTTCCCTAAATAATACTATACACAAAATAAATGCATGTGGCTAACTTCTATTTTCATATTTTTTTTATAAGCACAAGTACATGTATTCAAGTATTTTATTATCCGGACTTTATAAATTTTTTTTTTTGTGATATTTCAATATTCTATAATTTCAAATTAATAGTATATGAATGATAAAATTTATTACAACTCATGATTTCTTTCACTTCTAGTATTCAAAAAAATTGATTTTTAATTTTAATCAAATCTTTATAATTTTAATATGGATTTAGCAATAGTTTCATTGTTGATAGTGTTTAGAATTTTTTTTTAGAAATAAAAATATGAAAAAGTTATTTTTATTATTTTTATTTATGTTATTATTACCACTTAAAATTATCATGGATAGACTTATTTTTTTCTCCTTTATCAAATTATATTAAAATTTTAATTTTTTTTATGCTTAAGGAAAGAGAAATCATACATTGTAACAATTTTATCTCTTAAATGCTATAAATATGAAATCACATACTACTGAAGTATCATTAAAAAAATTATGGACTTCTAATATTAAAATGGTTAAACAGATTACTTATTTGTATTTATTTATTTTTTTAATTGTTATTGTTTATTTATCTTATCTTTGCCTTCATTCAACTACAGTAGGTCAACTAAAATCTAATGACTGCTACAAGACGATAACATATATATAGAATTCCATTGAGAGTTTCAAATAGGGTTTTTGTTTAAAATAAAGTTTCAATTTGTTATATTAATTAATGATAAATTCAAGATTCTATATGTTCTGATGAGTTCACACTACTGCTGAATTTGAGAAGGATACAATTTTTTTTTTTCTTTTTGTAAGTTTTATATTTTCATCATTAATTATGAAATCTACAAAGTTGACAATTAAGCAATGAACACTCTAAAAATCAATATATATATATATATATATTAGATTTCTTGATAGAATTTTTTTTTTTAAATGTCGAAAGAAAATTTTTATTTATATTAAAAAAATTATATAAAATAGTTATACACATTGTAATATTATATTTTACATTCACAATAGATAAAAGTTTCCAACCTAAATTACATTTCTTACCCTACTTCAAGATTTCAATGCTTCACCACTTGTCATCCCATAAATTGTCGAAGATTCATTGCACGAGCACCACCTCACCAGTCTATTCATTTTATTATAAACTTTGTACATTATATGATTCCCACCACCAAACCCACCAATATATAACTTAATATCTTAATCATATAAGACCTACATAAAAAATAATACAATATATATATATATATATATCATCTTTGTAAAGAAAAGTCCCCCATGTAATTCTTTCGAGAAAAGATAGTGTTTCCATCCAATGTACCCACAATTCAATCCCATCAACATCACTACCAAAGCTGAAGAAAAGAACAACCTAATGAATATAAATTTATACAAATCATAATTTTAATGCTACAAAATAAAAGAAAAAAAGAAAAAAAAAAAAACATATTAATCATCTTCTATAACTAAAATGGTACATGTGTATTTTGCTCATAAACATGTCTGACCAAACACCAAGAACCTCCTTCAATCTTTAACCTATATTGAACATCCAAGTCCATTGCTTCAAGAAGTTTTTTTTTTTCAAGAACAGTGGATATGAGATGAGGCAAAGAAAGAAGAATGGCAGTGTCAAGAATCAGAATTGGGTTCTGAATTGTATGAACTAGTAGTAGCATCTAAGTTTCCATTGCCACCACCATTTTTCTTTTTCTTCATAGCTCCAACAGCTGACACTACATTCTTTACTGTCTTTACCAACTTCTTCTTAGCTCCTATTTTGCATTTGATTCTTTCAAGATTGGATCACTAATTTATTTCTAAGAAGAAAACACTTACGTGGAATTTGATTGATGTCATGTCAAAAGCATGAGCAAATATTAGTGTGAATTTTTTATAATATTATAAAAAATTTTAGGTTCAATTTTTTTATTAGTGATTTTTTTTGTAAATTTTAAAAATAATAAATAAAAAAACCACCGTTTAAGGAAAAATAAGTTAACAGGTAGTAAGATTTAAAAGTGTGAAATATTGCATCACTGTAAATTTTGTAATCATAGGGGTATTTTAAATATTTTATAAGTATTTTATTTTATATAATTTTAAGAGAGTGATGAGTGGAACATATTGATGTCTCTTCCTATCACCTTTTATTGTACTCCTTATACTTTTTAAGGAGGAGTCACTAGTCATCAAAAGCCTAAGATCAGAGATTTAATCACTATAGATGCTAGGTGTGTGCACTCCTCTTAGGTAGGTTCCCCTCTGCCAACACATTGGGGAGCATAGTGTATGAATCGATGTACTGATTCATTTAATGAATAACAGAAGTAGCCCCATTATAATCATTCACTATGCCTTATCACTTGTGTCTGTGCCTAGAATCATGCGTGTGGCTTGCTCTTGCCGATTGGGCTACTATATTGGCTTTGCGATCTTAATTCGGATACTAACCAACTATTCTTTGTGCCTTTACAGATTTACTAGTTTATCCCTAAAGATGGCTTGTTAGATTGTGTTATAAACAAACACCGCACGGTCTCTTTTTGTGAAGCTTTTGCAAGCCCGTGACATTTAGTATCAGAGCATTCTTTGCTCTTCAACGATGGCAGGTGTGCCTAAAATAAATAATTCTAAACATGCGCGCATTGAGGCGCTAGAGAAAATGGAGGAGACACTTGAGATTGCGATAGCCAAAGTGAGCCCACTAAAGAATGTCTTAAATAGAATCGAGTTGTTCAATGTTGTGATAGCTAAAGCAGATGTTATTGAGAACATTATAAAGAGAGTTGATTCTCTTGAGCCAATGTTGGCTAGATTAATTTCTCTTGAGGGGCGGCCAATAGAGCTTGAGGCACCCCCCCATGTAAACCCTTCGGGGGAGTGGTAATGAGAATTTATTGAAAGATCGACTAGAGAGCCTAGTTTCTTGTGTGGAGACTCTTAAGAAATTACCTGATAAGATCCTAGAGAGCCATAAGAGCATGGGTGAAGCTTTTGATGCTTTGACTAATGATGTAAAGGAAGCGATTCAATCCTTGCATTAGGATGTACAAACAATTAGAGAGAAAGTGGATGAAATTGTGAACATGGGTGGCTTTGGAGTTATGCCTATAGGGAGAACTAAAATCCCAGAGCCCAACCCCTTTAAAGGTGCTCGAGACTTCTGCCTCGTCGATAACTTATTGTTTGACATGGAACTTTATTTTGAGGCAATGAAGATCGATTCAGAGGAATAACTATTAAGGATTGCACCCATGTACCTCATGGACAATGCAAAACTTTGGTAGTAGAACAAAGCAGAAGGTATAAAAGCTGGCAGGTTCTTTGTCACTAGCTGGGAGGATTTCAAGCATGAACTAAGAGACTAATTCTATCCTAAAAATATGGGGTTTAACACCTGCGCCCAATTAAATGAACTGAGACATACAGGTTCTATTCGAGATTACATTCGACAATTCTTGGCACTAATTCTTAATGTGCCAGACATGGCTAAAACTGATCAAGTGCATCGTTTCATGGCTGGGTTGAAACTATGGGCCAAGAAAGAGCTTTAATGATGTGGAGTAAAAGATGTCAGATCAGCCATCTTAGCAATTGAGAGTTTAGATTATAACACTAAGAGTGGCAACAAAAGAAAATTCAATCCCTTCATGGAAGGAGATGGCTCTAATACTAAATGGGCAAGAAATTCCCAGGGAAATGTTGATCGACTAGCACCACAAACTGGGAATTCATAATGTAGAAATTGGAATTTTGGTAGGATGGAAAGGAGATTCAGAAATACATGAGGGGGAGAAAGAAATTACTCTAACTTTCATAATAGGAATTTTAGGCAAACCCCGACAAAGCCTCCAGGGCTTGAGAAATCCACGAGTAGATTCACCCTAAACATTAAGTGCTTTTCATGTAGTGAACCTCATCGGGTGGCAGAATGCCTCATCGAGAACTTTGAATGCCATAAGGACTATACAACCTAAAGAAGTGAAAGAAAGCCCTCAAGTGGGGGAGGATGAACCAACTATAATGGGAGCCCTAAGGTGCTTAAATGCCTTGGAAAGTAGATAGAGCAGCCAACCCAGGGGACTGATGTATATGGACTTTATTGTGTAGGGTAAACTTTTTTGGACTCTTGTAGATATGGGAGCTACTGAAAATTTTATGACAAATACGATGGCCGCTCGATTGGGGCTCAAGGTGGAAACAGATAAGGAAAAAATAAAAACCATAAACTGTCAAGCTAGAGAAATAATTGACATAGCTCGAGAGTGCCATGTAAATTGGGAGCATGGAGCGGAAATGTGTTATTCACGATAGCTCCAATGGATGACTTTAATGTTATTATAGGGATGGATTTCTTAATAGGAACTAGAATCATCCCCGTTGCTGCAACCAATTGCTTACTGATGTTAGGAGAGAGCCCATGTGTAATCCCAGCTACAGTGAGCCCAATTTATGAAAAGAAGATGTTGTCGGCCATGCAATTTAAGAAAGGGATAAAGAAGGGCTAGAAAATATATATAGCAATCCCACTTGGGACCGAGGACCAACTAAATAAGGAGATCCCTAGAAAACTAAAGGCAGTATTAATTAATTATACTGATCTGATGCTTGATAAATTGCCATAAACTTTACCTCTGAGAAGGGGAATTGATCATGAGATATAATTGCTTCCAGGTACAAAACCTTCAACAAGAGCTCCTTATAAAATGGCTCCCTTGAACTAGCCGAACTGAGAAAATAGCTAGATGAATTACTTGTAGCGGGATTTATCCGCCCTTCCAAGGCCCCTTTTGGTGCTCTGGTGCTTTTCCCAAAGAAATAAGATGGGAGTCTATGATTGTGTGTTGATTATCAAGCTTTGAATAAAGTCACTGTGAGGAATAAATATCCTATCCCACTAGTAGCTGACCTCTTTGATCAATTGGGACAGGCCAAGTACTTTAGCAAGTTAGATCTAAGATCGGGCTATCACCAGGTTAGCATTATAAAAGGAGATGAACCAAAAACTGTATATGTGACTCGGTATGGTGCATTTGAATTTCTTGTAATGCCTTTTGGACTAAATAATGCTCCTGCTACTTTTTGTACTCTTATGAACCAGGTGTTTCATGATTACTTGGATAAATTTTTGGTGGTGTGTCTGGATGACATTGTGGTTTATAGTACCACTTTAACAGAACATGAAGAGCATCTCCGCCTAGTCTTTAAGAAATTGAGGCATGACTAGCTATATGTAAAGTGGGAGAAATGCGCTTTTGGGTAAACTACCATAAAATTCTTAGGGCATATAGTGGAACAGGGCTACATCCATATGGACCTGGGGAAAGTTAAAGCAATCTAAGAATGGAAACCACTTGCTAGTCTTACAGAACTCCGTTCCTTCTTAGGACTTGCCACCTACTATAGGCGATTCATAAAAGGGTATTCAGAGAAAGTACTTCCATTAATAGAATTGCTAAAGAAGACTACTAGTTGAAAATGGACTAGCAGCTGTCAAGAAGCATTTAATGAAGTGAAGAAGTTACTTCTTAAAGACCCGGTATTAGCTATACCAGACATGTTAAAGTCCTTCGAAGTGCAAACTGATGCTTCTAATTATGCGCTTGGTGGGGTGTTAATGCAGGACAACCATCCTATAGCCTTTGAAAGCCAAAAATTAAGTGAAGCAGAACGTTGATATACGACTCATGAGAAAGAGCTGCTGGTAATCCTTCATTGCTTGAGAACATAGAGGCATTATTTATTAAGGTCAAAATTCATTATGAAGACTGATAACACAATGGTCAGCCACTTCTTAACCTAACCAAAATTGAATCCAAGACAAGCACGTTGGCAGGAACATTTGGGTAAATTTGATTTTCATCTGAAATATAAACCTGGGAAGAACAATAATGTAGCTGATGCACTAAGCCGAAAGACAGAATTGG
The DNA here is from genome assembly GCA_947683625.1 of Mallotus nudiflorus. Lineage (NCBI taxonomy): Eukaryota > Viridiplantae > Streptophyta > Magnoliopsida > Malpighiales > Euphorbiaceae > Mallotus > Mallotus nudiflorus. The sequence goes on from CANTUR010000099.1 coordinate 2,167,115, forward strand.
CAATGTTAAAACGATTAGCTTACTTGTACATAAGTTGAGTGGTGACCTCCATCCGAGACCAGATTAAGCAGAACTTGGAAAAAGACCCACAAACTGTTGCTTTAATCAACCTAGCAAAGCAAGGGAAGACTAGACAGTTCATTTGGGAGAATGATCTCTTAGTGGCAAATAGGTTTCGGTTGTATGTACCAAAAATTGAAAACTTAAGGAAGTCACTACTTTAAGAATGTCATGATACATTGTGGGCTGGTCATCTTGGATGGCAACGAACATTGGCACTCTTCACACAGAATTATTACTGGCCCAAAATAGAAGGTGATGTGAGGATGTACACCAAGACCTGCCTAATCTGCCAACAAGATAAGGCTAATAAGAAAAAGACTGCGGGTTTGTTGGAACCCTTACCAGTTCCGAATCGGCCTTGGGAGAGTGTATCGCTGGACTTCATTATGAGTTTACCACGAGTAGGGGAGTATGACTCTATCTTGGTGGTGGTTGATCGGTTCTCTAAATATTGCACCTTCATCCCAATGCCAAATTTTAGTTCCTTAGAAGACACGGTTAGAGCCGTATATAAACATGTAGTAAAGTACTGGGGAGCACCTAAAAGCATTGTCAGTGACCAAGATAGACGGTTTCTAGGAACCTTCTAGGCAGAACTCTTTTTACTTCTAGGCTCATGCCTAGATATGTCTACCAACTATCATCCGCAAATAGATGGACAAACAAAGAGATTCAATAGCCTATTGGAGGAATATTTGAGGCACTTTATCAACTCTAGCCAAAAGAACTCGACATCTTTGTTGGATGTAGCACAATTTTTTTTAACTCACAAAAGAGCTCTAGTACTAACAAAAGTCCTTTTGAGATTGTTATAAGTCAATAACCTTCTTTGCCTCATTCATTAGAGGGTCCATACAAAGGGTGAAACCTAAAGGCATACAACTTCTTCAAGGAGTGGAGGTAGAATGAAGAAATTGCTTAGGCACATTTGGCGAGAGCATCACAGAGTATGAAGTACTGGGCAGATTTGAAACGCAGGCCACAGGAGTTCCAGGTTGGAGACAAGGTGTTAATAAAGCTACTTTCAAAACAAGTTCGTCTACGCAATAAAGATCGCAGACTACTGAGGAGATTTGAAGGCCCTTTCCCCATTATTGCCAAAGTGGGGTCAACTACCTATAAAGTAGAATTACTGAAAGGACTCAACATACATCCATTTTTTCATATGAGTAACTTGTGACCTTACCATACAGATGAAGAAGACACTAGCAAAAATCAGACCAAGAGACCTCCAATTTCCAAGTTTGAACCAACAATGAAGATTGTAGAAGAAATTCTATCAGAGAGAGTAGTAGCTTCTAATCGGCACAAATTCAAGGAGCACTTAGTGAAGTGGAAGGACCAAGGTGAAGAAGAGAATAGCTGAGAGAAGGAAGAGGACCTTAAAGCTTTCAAGTACAAGATTGATCAATTCATTGAGTCACAATCAACATGAGGGCATCGACCGCTTGAGTGGGGGAGAATGTGAAGGGGTAGCATTTTGTAATCATATAGGTATTTTAGACATTTCATATTTATTTTATTTTATGTAATTTCAAGAGAGTGATGGGTGGAACATATTGATGTCTCCTCCTACCACCCTTCATTGTGCTCCTTATACTCTTTAGAGGGGAATGACTAGTCATCAAAGGCCTAGGGCCGGAGATCTAGTCACTATAGATGTTGGGTGTGTGCACTCCTCTTGGGTAGCTTCCCCTCTGCCTACACCTTGGGGAGCATAGCGTTTGAATCGATGTACTGATCCATTTAATGAATAACAGAAGTAGCCCCATTACAATCATTCACTGTGCCTTGTCGCTTATGTTTGTGCTTGTGCCTAGAATCATGCGTGTGGCTTGCTCTTGCCGATTGGGCTACTATATTAGCTTTGCAATCTTGACTTGAATACTAACCAACTATTTTTTGTGTCTTTACAGATTTACTAGTTTGTCATTGAGGCTGACTTGTTAGAAGATGTTCTAAACAAGCGTCGCACGGTCCCTTTTTGTGAAGTTTTTACGGGCCCTTGACACACCACTGTATGAAGATTTGATATAACAAAAACCAAATAGGATCCAATAATCATCAAATTAATCTCATTTAAATGATATTTTAGGTTGGAATCGTCATTTATACAATTAAATTAAATTAGATATTAAAAAATTTTATTATTTTTATAATTTTATTTAAATTAAATTAAATTAAATTAATTAGAATTTTGTGAAATGATTTTAGGCGGAAAAAATGGAAAAATACCACTCTCGGATCAAGTTAAACTTAAGATATTAGTAAAAACCAAATGATACATGCATATAATTGGAACACAAATCTGTATATATGTTCTTTTAAATAATCTTGTGCTCATCAATATGTGTTAAATTAAAATTTTTCAATATGTTATTCAGAGAGTAATACACATATAGTAGAATAAACAACTTGATGGATCCATGCCTAACTAAAGAAATATTGGTCCAATATTGTACAATTCTTGTGCCCTATAGAAAATTGTATTAAAGGGCTTGCAAATAAGACAATTATTACCTCCTTTTTGTTGATTTTATAAATAAATAAATATATATATATATATAGGTACAAAGAGCGACAAAATCAAGTTGAAGCTATGAAATCAGCAAAATTATTAAATAGACCAATCCCTTAGCAGAATTATATGTGTGTGTGTGTTTTAGAACCATACGCACCTCTAAGTTTTGGCAATCAAATGTGTGCCTATAAATGTATATAGAAATAATAAGAATTCATCATGTGTACAACTGATCTACAAATCACACAAGACTAAAGGAAACATTATCTTCTTGTACCAATGCTCAAAAAAAAAAAATATGTTCTTGTACCAGCATACAGACCCTAATTCTTTAAAGTTCTTTCAACTGTCTAGCAACCCAAAGAAAAAAAAAAATAGAAATTAAAATTTCATCTAGATCTACCATCTAGGAAGAAAAAAAAACTGCACAATAAGAAGAAAGAACAAAAATTCATGAGAAAAGGCCTTGTTTATACAAATAAAGAAAAACAAAGGAAGAGAAGGTGAATTTTTGCCTTAAAAAATGATGAAAACCATTCAGTAAGCACTAATAATTTAAAAGTGAAAAAATAAACATAAAATTGTAATCAGAAATTCAGATTCTGGTATAATTTTTTTAAGGTATTTCTAAAAAAAACAAGAGGAGCTTATGAAGGAGAAATTAAGCAAAATGTAAGCATATGGACAGATTAAAATATTAAGAGAAAGTAATAGAAAAACTCAAAGCATATATATCTTACAATAACTTCTTCAAATAGACACCAAAAACAATAGCTAATGGTACCCTTTTCTTACAACATTAGTTCTGTCAAGAACTGGCTTTAACTGATCTACTTACAGTTGCCATGATCTCTTACTGGCTTGCCACCATCTTCCTCACTCTTTTTACCTCCTGAATAATTAATAACAGTGTCAACCACTTCTTCAATAATCTCAGCCAATTCCCCAAAAATCCTACCCTTGATTTCGTTGCCTCTTCTTGGTTGACAGCTAGCTAAATCTCTACTCCTCTGTGGCTTTCTGTTTCGGCCCTCCATTCTTTAACCAAAGATTAATTGTTTTAAAGAGATAAAGAAAGAAAGAAGGACAAGATAGTCGGTTTGAAATTCACTGAAAGAAAGGAAATAACAATGAAGGAGAAAGTATAGGTGAGAATGAGACTCGATAACTCATGTGGGCTCTGTATATATCGTACGAAATGCTAAAATAGCAATTTGCCCCCTGAACTTGTAATCAAAGTGTAATTCATTCCAATATCAACTTTTTAGTCATTTCACATCTAAAAAAAAGACTGTTTTATTAAAATTTTATTATAAAATTTTTTTTTAGTGGTCTTACATTTCTAACACTGTACAAGGAGTTGTGAAAAGCCCCGCGCTTTGGTTGTGGTAGTGAGAGCATTAATTGCTCTTGTGGAGGTAAACCGTTCAAACTCTTCTCCACTTCTTTCCCATCTAATATAACATATTAATAAATTATTATAAAAAAAAGTTGTAATTCAAAGATATATATATATATATATATATATATATATTTGAAATTATATGTATGACTATATATATATAAATAAAATGAGAGGATGGACGATGTAAACAAAAATTCACTTTCTATAAATATAGCTGTAACTACATAAATCATCATCCATATTTTGCAATTGTTATTGTTGACTTTTACCTTATCTTTGCTTGCACTACAGACGGTCAATTAAAATCAAATGATAATTGCTAAAAGACAAGAATATCTGTACAATTCAATTGAGTTTCACATGGGTTTTCGTTTAGAATAAAATTTCAACTCATTGTACTAATTAAATTGAGCCTTTGACATAAGCTTCCTCTCACCACTCTCCTCACCTAACCCTCTGCCCTCTTTCTACTGGTTGTCCTTATTTTTCTTGGTATTTCTACGGAATTGGATGGTTTTTTTGGCGATTTTATTTGGCTAAAAATCACCCAATTTTCCTTTTTTTTGAAAAAAAAAAACTTTTTCATGATGTATAATAGTTGAGTTTGTGATTAACTTCAAGTGAGTAGGGATTTTATTCTTTTTGAAGAAGGGAAAAGACCCAAATATAGCCTTAATATTTTACCCGATTCTAACAAAAATACTAAATATTTTTTAAGGTACGTTTATGCTCTTTATGTCAGTAAATTCAGTATATTTAAACACTCAAAGCATCACACTGTGAACTCTACCGTTTATAATGATGATGTGGCTCGTGTGTGGAACCCATTTAATTAAATAAAAAAAATTAAACATGAAAAGTGGAAAAAAAATAGCGACAACATCACTTTCGTTATTTTGTTCTCTTTTTATTATCAAAACCATAAATCCCCAATTCCAAAAACCTGAAAACCTAACTTGCAAAATTGAGGCGAAGCAACCAATTAATGATGAGAGCATCAGCATCTTCTTCGACAGCAACAACATCAAGCAACAATAGACGATCTGAATGGGTTTTTATTTCTCGATATTAATCTCAACATCTATAACTAGCTCTTGAACCTGTAGAGCTAGAATCTTCTCTCAGTTCTTGATTCCACGAGTTAAAAGAGAAAGGCCTAGTACTGGCAACTCCCCTTTGTTATTGTTATTATTATCCTCCTTCATTGATAAACCAGGGCAGGTTTTAAATGGCCTAAACACTCTTGCTGCGCTCCTGCTTTTACAGGTTTGGAATGTATCCCCATTTGCATCTGCTGCTGATTGCCTTTCTTAGTCGTCTGTTCAACAAAAACAACAAAACAAAACAGACATACAGATCAATTCCCATTGTTGTTTTCTCTTCTGTTTCAAAAAATTTTCAAGATGGAAACACATCACACAAACTCATAAGAAAATGTCAAATAGTTACCTTAGACTCTAGTTGGGATTTTGTTTTGTCTCAGAGATGTTATCAGTAGAAGGATGATCATTAGTGTTCCACAACTGAACGGAGCTCATCCAATTTTCTAGTCTTTGGAATCTTTTTCTTTTTTTTTATTAGACCATCTTGATCACCATCACCATCACCATTACCATTATTACCATCAAAGTTTTTCTTCAATGGAATGAATTTTTCTGAAACTGGTTGATTATTTGATGCTGCACATTGCATTGACTTTGATTTCAAAAATAGAATTGTTTATGTTAAAAATATAAGGGTTATATTTGGACATTTTTCCTTTTGAAGAATTTTCTGTTGGATGTTTGATTATTTTGGAGATATGCTCTTTAATATATCCAATCGAGTTGTGAATTAGTAGATTATGATGTTGTTACATAAAAAATGACGAATGCTTAAAGCAATAGTCTGATTCTGCTCCGGGATGGCACCTTTACTGCATTTGCTTTAATGTGTCGAAATAGAAAGGGTTTCTTCCCATGTCATTCACGAGAATATTTTATTTTTCATTTATTTTTATCATATATTTATTAAGGAGAAATATCTTTTGCTTTTATTTTAGAGTTATTTTTAGTAAAATTTCTTGTACATTGAACGAAATCACCAAATTAAAAAAAAAAAAACCTTATCGTACTAATTAATAATAACTTCAAGATTCCATATGTTCTGATTGATTCACACTACTGCTGAATTTGAGAAGAGTACAATTTTTTTTTCTTTTTGTAAGTTTTCTATTTTCATCATGAAATCTACAAAGTTGACAATTAAGCAATGAACACTCCAAAAATTAAAAATAAAAATATATATATTAGATTTCTTGAAAGAAAATTCTTATTTATATTTAAAAAATTATATAAAATGGTTTACATTCGCAATAGATAAAAAGTTTCCAACCTAAAATACTTTTCTTACCCTACTTCACAGTTTTAATGTTTCACCACTGGTCATCTCATAAATTGTCAAAGATACATTGCACAAGCACTAACTCACCAGTCTATTCATTTTATTATAAACTTTGTACATTATATGAATCCCACCACCAAACCCCAATATATAACTTAATATCTATCATATAAGACCCACATCAAAAGTAAGACAATATATATATATATATATATATATATATATATATATATATATATATTGAGTATTTATTTATTTTTTTTATAATTAAGTGTTTGAACTTTAGAAAAACACATTAATATAGTGTCTCTGGCCGATTTTATATTAACTAGATGTTCAGTCAGATCAAATGAGATCCACTTTTATATTAATTATTAACCATATCATTTGTCACATGTATTACATTATTTGAAGGATAAAATTATCCATATTCGATCACCTTTTATATCTATAGCAGAAGTTAATAATGAAATTATTTTTGTCAATTTATAATATTTAATAAGGTTATTTGTTTTTTAAATAATGTAATACACGTGACACATGATATGATTAATAATTGGAATAAAAATGGATTCAGTTTGATTTGACTCAGCATTCAGTCGACATCAAATTGGCTAAAGACAATATATTAGTGTACTTTTATAAAGTTTAGACATTTAATTATAAAAAATATAATAATAATAAATAAACACTCAAATGAAAAAACTAAAAAGTTTAGACACTACATTTATAATTTATCATCTTTGTAAAGAAAAGTCCCCCATGTAATTCTTTCGAGAAAAGATAGTGTTTCCATCCAATGTACCCACAATTCAATCCCATCAACATCACTACCAAAGCTGAAGAAAAGAACAACCTAATGAATATAATTTATACAAATCATAATTTTATTGCTACAAAATAAAAGAAAAAAGAAAAAAAAAACGTATTAATCATCTTCTATAACTAAAATGGTACATGTGTATTTTGCTCATAAACATGTCTGACCAAACACCAAGAACCTCCTTCAATCTTTAACCTATATTGAACATCCAAGTCCATTGCTTCAAGAAAAAAAAAATTCAAGAACGGTGGATATGAGATGAGGCAAATAAAGAAGAATGATAGTATCAAGAATCAGAATTGGCTTCTGAAGTGTATGAACTAGTAGTAGCACCTGAATTTCCATTGCCACCACCATTTTTCTTTTTCTTCATAGCTCCAACAGCTGACACTACATTCTTTACTATCTTTAACAAATCCTTGAAAATCTTTGCCGTTATTTGACCTCTTGGTGGTGGGAATCTAACCTTTCGCCCTTTTGGAGTGTTCTTGAATTCATCTTCCATTGTTTAGAAACAGAACAGAGCAGAAAACAGAGGAGATTTGTGTGTGTGTGTATATATATATATATATATATAAGATAAAGAATTGAAGAATTCAGAGTTCTTTGAAGCAATAAAGAATAAAGATTTAGCAAAGATTTAGCAAGTGAAGGAACTGATTGGGGTAGGGTATATATTACATTTAATAAGCAGCAAGGAATAATCCATTTTGTGGTCAAAAGGATTCATATTGTCATTTTATTCAATGTGAACATGTTTTTTTTTTCCTTTTATTATATACATATATTCAAAGTAAACAAAGTGGAAAATTTTGGTTTTTGAGTAAGCACGTATCAATCAAAAGCAACCAATCTGACAGCTGATTTCTTTTTCTTTTTTTTTTAAAAAAATATTAAAGGTCTAGGATTTTAGGAGTCACATCAAACAAAGACTGGGTTTTAGGGCAGTATGTGTGTGGATTTTAGGATTTGTTATCTTCCTGAAGTCTCAATGACGGCAGCAAGAGGAGTTGGGTCAAGATGAAATGTCATAAGAATTGATGGGTTTATGTGAATAATAGAATATGTTCACTGAACCCTCTGCACCAGTTGGGTCTGTAAAGGCTATCTTACTGATCAGTAGTATTCAGTCGCATGGTTCACAAGGTAATCTCCCGGGGAAACTTTGTATTGTGAAATTGTGTATTTTTCATTAACCCCTTTTTTCTTCTTGTTTGATCAAGAACAGATCAGTGGAGCTTGGAACTTTTTTCTTTTTAATAACTAGTCAAGATATGAATTGGGATAGCACGGGGAGTTAAGGATTGAATCATACTTTTAATTAAATGTCTTGATCTTGTGATGCGATGTGATATTTTATCATTTGTATTAGACAGAATAGGTGTGAAACTTGAATTCGACCCGGAGTCATTCGCACGCCTCGAGCGAGACATGGCCACCAACTACTATGCATTGTGGCTTCATGAGTTGCAGCATGAAAATAGGTCTTTAAATGCTAAATACTATTTTTGAATTTATAAATTCTTTTGATTAATAAAGATGTTAAATAATTTTAATAGAAATTCAATAAAAATATTTTTCTCTTTGAAATTAAATAAAAACTAATTTAAGAATAATAGTAAAATTTAAATTCTGTATTTCAAGTATATACTATGTGTTTCACATATGATTTTTTATTATTATTAAACTTCCTTTTCTATAAAATAAACTTTAATTTTAAATTAAATATTTTTATATAACTACTAATTATTTAAAAGTAAGATTTTTAAAACTTTATTGATAATTAGTTAATTTTTTACATTTATTTTAAATACAAATTATTTTTCTAAAAAAAATTATTATTTTAGTTTTAAGAATTAATAAATTTTAAACATATGCGTTTTTATAATTAAAAAATATTTTTAAAAAATCATGTATACTTTTTTCTAATTTAACCATTGCAAATATAATTACAAAAATGTATTCTTTACAATATTTTTTCTAGTTTATCTTCTCTATATTATTTGAAATAATTTACAAAATAAATTTGCAGTTGTCTTAATTATATTACGCATCTGAAAAGTATATTACATAATTTTTTAAATTTTTTTAAGGTTAATAATTTTATGATTTAAAAATAATTCTATACAATATTTTCCATTTGTTGGTAACATTAATAATTAGATAATAAAAATATAATTAATTTAATTTTAGTTCTTTTGTTATTAAACTTTAATTAAATATTTGAAGATAATAAAATTATTATTTAGTTTCTATAACACGAAGTCTACTCTTACAATAAAAAAAAAATTATGCACTATATTTTAAAAAGAGTTATAGTTAGTTCGTTATTAGACAAATACAAAATTTTAATTAATTTAATTCTAATTATTTTTTAACATAATAAAAATATTATTTTGTTTTTATAGAAATCTTATATTATAAATTTAATGGAGTTATAATTTATTACCATTTTAATAATTTTTTAATTTCAACAATTATATTATACTTTTTAATATTTTCAACATTAATACTTTTCTATATTTTTAAATAAATAAAAATTTTCAATTAATTTAATTTTAATTTTTCACTAAATTTTTATTTGATAAAATTTTAAAAATAAATTTATATGAAAATTCAATTTTTTAAACTTGATAAAGTTACATTATAAGATAATAATTTATTGCAATTAATCTTAATAATTTTTCTAATTTGAACAATTGTACAATACTTTTTGAATATTTTTATCTATATAAATAATCTAATTTTACAAAATTGATAGAGTTATAATATAGTAATCTATTACACTCTTAATAAATTTTCTATTTAAATAATTATACAATTATTTTTTTCAATTTTTTTACTAATTTTGTCTATAATTAATTATTTTATAAATATAGTGAAGTTAATTTTTATATATTTACTTCTTATTTTAATAAGACTTATAAAAATATATTTTTTAATTTCATTTATAAAATTTATAATAGAAACACATCTAATTAAGATAAAAAACCTATTTTCAACAAATTGCAAATAAAATTTTAAATAATTTAATTTTTTTATTAGAAATAAAATAAAAATTAATCTAATTAAAATAAGAAATATACTTTCAATTAAATGAAATTTTGATTTTAATTAATTTATTTTTTATTAAAAATAAAGTAAAAGCTAATTTAATTAGAATATGAAACATATTTTTAATTAAATTAAAATATATTTTAATTAATTAAAGTTTTATTAGTAAATAATTAAAATTATTTAATTTTGTATAATAATAAATTTAAATTGATCAGTAATTTTGTTTGTTTCTTCGTACATTCAAATATATTATAGATATAAAAAAAATGATCACTTATTTTCTCATTGGCTAAATTTAAATCTTTACATGATGAATTTTTAGGGCATCATCAATAATTCAAGACAATACAAGTACATGATAAATGCCTAAAATAGTTATTAGGACATCCAGATAGGGAAATATTGTTTATCTATTTAGTTTAGGTTATTCTTTGATAAATTTGGTCTACAATGACATAGTAATGATGTCTAATATGCATCATAATCCTTACAAGATTTATGAAGTTCAATACCCATATGGCTCTGCCAGTATGAATGTGGAAAATTATAGACAATAATTGTTTGCAAAATTTTTCAACTAGAGTTCATATGTCAATATGTAGACAAAAGATACCTTTAAAAAGGTCATCCATTCAACTTTTTTTTTCAACAAAAATGAGAATAAGAGAATCCATAAAATGTGACAAAAAATACAATCATATCTATCTATGACAAATAAATTCAGACTAACGGAATAAGTAGTCTAGAAAACCATTCTAATAAAGCACATGAACTCAAAACGATAAAGGGATGCATTTTAACATTCTTAACCCTAACTATAAACATTTTATTTAAATTGACATGCATTGTATATAATTCATTTGAACATATATATCTCAAATTATTCCATTTGACTATGTGAATTCTACATTCTTACATTTGTTTTGCATTTGTCAAAGTGCATTGCAATTGTATATTAGAATATGTACAGAATTTTGCACCTCTATTTTTATAGTCATAGGAGAGGAATTAAAAGAAGTACAAAACACAAAATCTATAGATTTATGACTTATGTACATGCCTATAAAATTATTTTATGAGATTTGGTGTGTGATATGAGAAATTCTTCATTGAATGAGACAGATACAGATTGTATCTATTGTAGGTAGCTTCCTTTGCCTAATAAATATGAGACATTTGGAGACTTAATTAGACAAAGTGATAAATGTGAGTTTTGTTTCTTTATATGTTATCTAAAACCTTGTGATGCAATTTTGTGAAATATTATGCAAGTAGTGAGAAATCATCTTTGGAGTGAGACTAGTTGTACTTGATATGTCTGCAGGCAGCCCAGTTTTCTCCAAATAATATTAGGACCTTAGAGGCTGAAAAAGTTATTTCTTTATGTGTTAACAAAGTTCCTGAAAATTGATTTTGTAATTGGACTTGTAAAACTTGAGAAATTATAAAATGAATCAAATTTGCTCAAACTGTTTCTGTGTAGAGCACATGTCTGAATTCAAAAATTCACCATTTATTATGCAAAGCATATATTGAGCTGATTTTTAGATATGTTATAACCCTATGTGTCTAGTTTTTGTTAAAAATTAAATCAAGTAATTTGGAATTATGTGATGAAAGTTATTCTCTCTCAAGTATAGCAAGGTCAAGCTAACTAACAAGGAAGAAATATGCATAAATGTTAGACTTATATATAAAGAACATACCCTAATTGTATACTAAACTTAAAAACTCATTGTAGGTATATTCTTAACCAAATATATGTTATATATTTTAGGATCCCAAGGCATTGATGAAGCTCGAGAAGGTGATATGAGTCATCCATAAAGTGTTTGGCATCTTAAAGCGTGAGTATAAATATCGATTGAATTCTTAGGAGAAATTGTGTGATTAAGGTGAATTTATTTTTTATAATTTAAATGTATATGGTTTGTTTATTGATTGATTATGTCGACACATAAGTGTTACAAAGTTAAATGTGAATTCACATATGAGCACTTGCATACAGATATAAAAGAATGTTGTGACCAGCTTGGCAAATATTTGCAAATCACATGGCAAATGAAAATGATCAAAGAAAATCACATGATTCACATGTTAAATGCTAGCTAGCAAAATCAAATGTTTCACATGAATCCCAGGAGCAATATTTTTCTTGTCAGGCCATAATAAAATCAAAGAATATTACATTAGCACTTGCATTTGAATTAATCATTCTTGTATTGTGATTTAATATCAATTGTTTACTTTTTGTGCCTTTAGAAATTTAATTGATATTTATATTCATTGAGTCGCGACTCACCAAATTACATTTATTTTTCTAGATAGTAAAGCTTGAAGTGTGACTATTTTGAAGCATATAGCATTATAAATAAAGTATGGAGGTCACCAGCTAAACCCTTACTCTCTCTCTCCTTATATCATAAGCATACATTTAGATAAAGGGATAAATATTTTGTACATATGTAAATATAGCTTATATGTATTATACGAATATAAATATTATGATCTTTTTATGTGTTTAAATATTATGTGGACTTTATTTGATCATGATGTGGTTGTATTAATTTGCTAAACAAAGACTTGGGGTATTTAAAATAGTAAAAATATAGGGTGTTACATTTATGGTATTAGAGCGGGGATAGTTTCCATAGGAAACATACATATAAGTATGGCATGACATATGCATTGTTAAACATTATCATGGAACATAGTCTTACATGTCTATAGTCACTATTAAGGAGAGAGGAGTTGGCCGATACGCATTCAATAGAAGCCTTATATCATCCATCGTGAGATTAACCTAGTAATAGGGTTGGATCTCCTACACATCCTTATGCACAACATGCATCTCATGAAAAAACACACTTTAAGCAACATGAGTAGGAATTACAAAGACCATGGAGTATAGGGAAAGAAGATATAATAAATTAAGAAAATAGAGTGTAGTTGATTTTCATGGCACTACAAATCCTTTAATTGTAAAAACTTGACTGAAAAGGATACAAAGAGTTCCTAATTTGTTGAAGTGAACTCCAAAAGAAAATTTTGATTATGCAGTATCACAGTTATAATGAGATGCTTATAAATAATAGGAAACTATTCTTGAGAATGATGTTTAGCCTCTAGTGTTAACATGGGATGATTTCCTTCATGAGTTTACTAATAACTACATACCATAAGCATACAAAGATGATAAAAGAAGAGGGTTTTTAAACTTGAAACAGGGAACAATGACTGTAGTAGCATATAAAGTAAAATTCAATCAGTTATGTCATTATGCTTCTTCTCTGGTAGCCATTGATAGAGACAAATCTCAAATGTTTAAAGAGGGACTAAAATATAAAATTAGAAACAGGATCACACCTATAGATTTTGAGAGTTACATTAAGTTGAGAGTAGTTGTAATTAGAGCCAAAAAACTAGCAAAAGAGGAAACAGAAAAATAAGCTAAAAGGGGACAAAGTGAAATTATAGGAGATTCTAGTAGAAAGCAAAGCAAATGCGAAGGATACCTACCACCACAGATTAGCTCTCACGGTTTTTACTCTAATTTCAAGGGACAGGGAACAATAACTGTAGCAAAATATGAAATAAAATTCAATCAGTTATCTTATTATGCTTCTTCTTTAGTAGCCATTGATAGAGACAAATGTCGAATGTTTGAAGAGGGACTAAAATATAAAATCAAAAATTGGATCACACCTACAGATTTTGAGAGTTACACTAAGTTGAGAGCAACTGTACTAGAGCTAAAAGACTAGCAAAAGAGGGAACATAATAACAAGCTAAAATGAGACAAAATAAAATTGTAGGAGATTCTAATAAAAAGTAAGGCAAACCTTTAGGATACATACCACCACTGATTAGCTCTCAGGGTGGTTACTCTAATTTCAGAGAAAGGGAATCTAAAGTTGTATCTTATTCAGGCAGAGGTCAAAGTCAAGTTATAGCACAATGACCCATATGTGTACATTTTGGAAAATAATATGGTGGTGAGTGTAGGAGAATTACTAGCGCATGCTATTGTTATGGATCTTTTGATTATATGTGCAGAGACTATCCTGAAAGAACAAGTGTGGCAAAAAGTAGCGGAGGTAGAGCTATATCAGAATCTACAATGGGAGTTTTAACAAATAGAGTTAGAGCAACATCTAGTAGGGGCATAGGTAGAGGCAGAATAACTACAACTAATAAAGGTATAAGTAGGATAAAAAGTCAAGGTTTTAGACCTCAGGCACATGCTAGAGTATTTTCCACGACTAGACAAGAAGCTATTGCTACCCTAGAAGTTGTCACTGGTAAAATTCTAGTCCATGATTCAAAAGCTTATGTTTTAATTGATCATGGCTTCACATATTCTTTCATATCATGGAACATTACATCTCAATTTTGTAATAAAATGAACCTTTAGGTTTTGACTTAAATGTGGGTACTCCCTTGGGAGAAATAATGGTTATGAACAGTGTTTGTCGTGACTGTTTAATTTGCATTGATAAAGTAGAGTTGAGAGTTAATTTATTGTTGTTTCCACTTCGTGAATTTGATGTGATATTGGTTGACAAAACATAATGCCATAGTGAATTGTTTCGCTAAGGAGATTATTTTAGAATCTCTAAATCAACCGAGGGCCATGTTTTTAGAGGAAAGACAAATTATGCCTACATGTTTAATTTCTACTATAAAGGCCTTTCAAATGGTTAAAAGAGGTTGTGAAGCTTATCTAACACATATGATAGATATCATAACTATAAATAATAAAATTGAGAATATCCCAATGGGAAATGAATTTCTAGATGTGTTTTTAAATAATTTACCAAGTTTGCCACCTAATATAGAAGTAGAATTCACAATTGAACTAGTAGATGGAGTAGCGCCAATATCCATTTCACTTTCTAGAATGGCACTAGTTGAACTAAAAGAATTAAAAACTCAGTTATAGGAACTACTTAACAAGGGGTTCATTAGACTTAGTATGTCACCTTAGGGTACTCTAGTACTATTTATACAAAAGAAAGATGGAACAATAAGGTTATGTATTAATTATAAATAATCGAATTGGGTTATAGTGAAGAGTAAATCCTTTGCCTAGAATAGATGATTTGTTAGATCAATTGTAGGCAGCTTAGGTGTTTTCCAAGATTAATTTGAAATTAGGCTATTATCAGTTTAGGTATATTACCTAGAAGTACTAAAGACTACTTTTCAAACCAAGCATGGGCATTATGAATTTTTAGTGATGTCGTTTGGTTTAACTAATGCACCAGTTGAATTTATGGCTCTTATGAATAAGGTATTTCAACCCTACTTAGACAAATTTTTGATTATGTTCATTGATGACATACTTGTATATTCAAGAAGTAGGAATGAACATGAACAACATTTGAGAATTGTGTTACAAACCCTGAGAGAAAAAAATTGTATGCTAAATTGAGTAAATGTGAGTTTTTGATAGATGAAGTTGTATTTTTGGGACATGTAGTTTTTACACGGGGCATAGAAGTGGATCTAAAGAAAACATAAGCAATAGTGAAATAAGAAACTCTGAAGAATATTGTAGAAGTTCAAAGTTTTTTAGGATTAGTTGGGTATTATCATCGATTTGTTGAGGGATTTGCACTGATAGTCAGTCCTTTGACAAAGTCACTTCAAAAAAATATTGCATTTGAATGGTCTGAAGCATGCTAAAAGAGTTTTGATGAATTGAAAACCAAGTTGAAAACTGCTCCAATGCTAAGAATTCCTACAAGTAATGGAGGATTTGTAATTTATAGTGATGCTTCTCGTCAGGGTTTAGGATGTATATTAATGCAATATAGTAAGGTGATTGCATAAGCATCTAAACAACTAAGGTCATATGAATTATCTTATCCAGCACATGATCTAGAACATAGTGCTATTATGTTTGCTTTGAAAATATTGAGGCATTACTTATATGGAGAAACATTTCAGATATTTACTAATCATAAGAGTCTAAAATACTTATTGAGCTAAAATGAGTTAAATAAGAGATAAAGGCGGTGGTTAGAATTGTTGAAGGATTATTATTACATAATTTAGTATCATTCAGGAAAAATAAATGTAGTGGCTAATGCTTTGAGTAGGAAGACAAGAAGTAGTGTAGCTCATTTACAAGTATTTCCATTCTCTTATTTAATTCAATTACAAGCTATAAATGTGAAATTAAATTTTCAAGAAAATGGAATGTTGATTGCTACTTTGCAAGTAGACTAATATTGCATAATAGAATTAAAGAAGCACAAAGCAAGGATCCGCGATTACAAGAAAAGATTTAGAGAGTAAAACAAGGGGAAGATAAAGAGTTTAACATTCAAAATGATACCTTGATGATGGGATCTGGTATTTGTGTACTTGATGTTAATAACCTACACCGAGAAATTTTAGAGGAGGGATATAATGCTCCATATGCTATGCACTCGGGAATCACCAAAATGTGAAACACCTTGCGACCCTATTATTGGTGGCCTAAAATGAAGAAAGATGTGGCAAATTATGTTTTAAAATGTTTAACATGTCAATAAGTCAAAGTAGAACACCAAGCTCCAGTTGAAAAGTTTAGACCACTATCCATTCCTGTATGGAAATAGGAAAGAATAACGATGGATTTTATATGTGGATTGCCAAAAACTTGATATACGCGATCATTGATCGATTAACTAAGTCAGCTCACTTTTTACGTATCAGATGAGGTAGTTCACTTGAATTTTTTGCCAAAGAATATGTGAATGATATTGTTAGATTACGTGGAGTTCCAATGTCCATTATATCATACAGGGATCCATGATTTATATCTCACTTTTAGGAGAGTTTACATGAGGCTTTAGGTACTAAATTGAATTTTAGCACTACTTTTCATCCTCAAACAAATAAACAATTAGAGGGAACAATTCAAACACTTGAAGATATGCTTTGAGCTTGTGTATTAGAATTTAAAGTTATGTGGGATGAACATATTGGTTTAATGGAGTTTGTTTATAATAACCAGTATCATATTTGTATTCAGATGGCACCATACAAGGCATTATATGAAAGAAAGTGTTGCAATTCTATTTATAAGGATAAAAAGGGAACTCGTATATTAGAAGACCCACATATAGTATAAGATAAAATGGATAAAGTAAAACTAATCATAAGTAGACTCAAAGTAGCATAGGATAGACAAAAAAACTATGCAGACCAGCACATGATGGAAATGGAATACGAAGTTGGTGAGAAAGCATTTCTTCGAATTTTACCATCGAAATAAGCAATCAGATTTGGCAAGAAAGGAAAATTGAGGCCTTAATATATAGGGCCATACAAAATTTTTGAAAGAATTGGTCCATTGGCTTATAGGTTAGCATTACCACCAAAAATGGACCAAATCCATTATGTGTTTCATATAAGTATGCTTAAAAGATATTGATCTGATCCTACGCATATACTTAAAAATACAGAAGTAGAGATTGTCAATGATTTGAGATATGTTGAAGAACTAGTAAAGATCATTGGTTATAAGATAAAATAGTTACGAAATTGAGAGATTCTCTTGGTTAAAGCGTTGTGGAGGAACCATTCAAAAAAAGAGGCCACTTAGAAAATTGAAAAAAACATGAAGCGACAATATCCTTATTTATTTGGAGTATTAAATTTTAAGGATAAAATTCTTAAAAGATGGGGAAAATGTAACATCCTGGACCCTAACTATAAGCATTTCATTTAATTTACATGTATTGCATATAATTCACTTAAACATATATATCTCAAATCATTCCATTTGACTATGTGAATTCCACATCCTTACATTTATTTTGTATTTGTCAAAGTGCATTGCATTGGTATATTTGAGTATGTGTAATATGTATATAAGATGTATTTGGGGTATTATAAAATTGAAAATTTAGTCAATAAATGAATATGTAAGGAATTGAATTTAGTTTACTTGTTTACATGGAGTGATTTGAATTTTGCTAGCTAATTGATTAACATATAATAATAATAATAATAATAAAAAGACAAGAAAAGAAAAGAAGGTGATAGAAAAATGAGTTATATGGCAATCATTTGATTAAAAAAAATAGAAAGGAGCATCCAAATGAAGGAAAGAAGAAAGAAAAAAAAAAAAAAAAATTGTCTTTCTTCTTCTTCTTCTTTTAAAAAAATAAAATAAAATAAAATGCCTAAATT
Organism: Mallotus nudiflorus; assembly: GCA_947683625.1. Classification (NCBI taxonomy): domain Eukaryota; kingdom Viridiplantae; phylum Streptophyta; class Magnoliopsida; order Malpighiales; family Euphorbiaceae; genus Mallotus; species Mallotus nudiflorus. The sequence goes on from CANTUR010000099.1 coordinate 2,185,553, forward strand.
TCTTTCTATTTCTCTCAAGTTCCTATACTTGAATTTTGATGATTTCAGCTATTAATTTGGGTAAGTTAATTATTTTCTTCTAATTATATTTGAAATTATGTGGTGATGGTGTGAAAATGATTTTATAGCCTCTAAATTTTATTTCAGAGTAGAATTTTGCACCCCTGTTTTCATAGTCATAGAAGAGGAATTAAGAGAAGTACAAAACATAAAACTTATAAATTTAGATCTTATCTACATGTTTGTAAAAAAAATTTATGAGATTTAGTGTGTGTGATGAGAAATTCTTCATTGAATGAGACTGGTACGAATTATATTTGTTGCAGGTAGCTTTCTTTGCCTAATAAATATGAGAACCTTGGAGCTTGATTTAGACAAAGTGATAAACATGAGTTTTATTCCTTTATATGTTTTGTGATGCAGTTTTGTGAAATATTAATGAGAAATCATCTTTAGAGTGGAACTGGTTCTGCTTGCTACGTCTACAAGCAATCCAATTTTCCCCAAATAATATTAGGACCTTAGAAGCTGAATTAGATGAAGTATAAAATATGAAAGTTGTTCCTTTATGTGTCAACAAAGTTTCTATTAACTTATTTTGTAATTGGACTAGTAGAACTTGAGAAATTATGAAATGAATCAGACATGCTCAAACTGTTTCTGTGCAGAGCACATGTCTGAATTCAAAAATTTACTATTTATTGTGAAAAGCATTTATTAAGCTAATTTTTGGATATGTTGTAGCCCTATGTGTCTAATTTTTGTTAAAAATGGAATCAAGTAATTTGGAGTTATGTGGTGAAAGGTATTCACTCTCAGGTCTAACAAGGTCAAGCTGCCTAACAAGGAAAAAATATGCATAAATATTAGACTTACATATAAAGAACATATCCTAATTGTATATAGAACATACCCTAATTTTATACATAACATATTTTAATTGTATACTAAATATAAAAACTCATTGTAGGTATATCCTTGACCAAATATATGTTTTATATTTTAGGATTCCAAAGCATTGGTGAAGCTCGAGAAGGTGATACGAGTCATCCATATAATGTTTGGCATCTTAAGAGTATAAATATTAATTAAATTCTTGGGTGAAATTGTATGATTAAGGTGAATTTCTTTTTTATTTTTTAAAATGTATATGGTTTGTTTATTGATTGATTATGTCTATACATAAATGTTACAAGTTAAATGTGAATTCACACGTGAGCACTTGCATACAGATATAAAATAATGTTGTGACCAGTTTGGCAAATATTTACAAATCATATGGCAAATTCAAATGATTAAAGAAAATCACATGATTCACATGTTATATGCTGGCTAGCAAAATCAAATGACAATTGTTTCACATGAATCCCAGGAGCAATATTTATCATATCAAGCCACAACAAAATCAATGAATATTACGTTAGCACTTACATTTGAATGAATCGTTCTTATATTGTGATTTAATATCAATTGTTTACTTTTTGTACCTTTAAAAATTTAATTGATATTATATTCATTGAGTCGCGACTCACTAAATCACAATTATTTTTCTAAATAGTAAATTTTGAAGTGTGACTATTTTGAAGCATATAGCATTATAAATAAAATATGAAGCAAAGTTACTAGTCGAACCCTCACTCTCTCTCCTTATATCATAAACATACACTTAGATAAAGGGATAAATATTTTGTACATATGTAAATATAACTTATATGTATTATATGAATATAAATATTGTGATCTTTTTATGTGTTTAAATATTATGTGAACTTTATTTAATCATGATGTGATTGTATTAATTTGCTAAAAAAAGACTTGGGATATTTAAAATAGTAAAAATATAAGGTGTTATATGCACTATTTATAAGGAGGGAGAGATATTTGAAACTGAAGTTAAAAATAACATATCAAACTTGAGAATTTAGTATATCTGAATTTCTAGAATTATCTTTCAAGATTAATAAGCAATAAAAAAATCCAAAATATCATCAAATAAATACATAAATGGAATGAAACACATGATATTTTGAGTTTAAAACTCAAACTGATTTATTTACACAAGAAAACAAAAAGTTTTTTTTGGCATTTTGAAGGCCTCTTGGCTAAAAAAAACCATCCAAAACCTGTAGAAAATGAAGGAAGAAGACCTCTGAATAGAGAAAATGAGAGAAAAGAAAAAAAAAAAAACAGAGAGGAAATCTTCCATTCTCCTTGGATATTTGAGCATTTATACGAAAAAAAAATTATGACATTATAGGTGATGTGGGGCGCAACACCAACATTGTATTATAATACCACATCACAATAAAAAAATTTAAAATTATTTTTTGCCTCAAATTCAGAGGGACTATTCAATGTCAGATGGAGAATTATTTGTCATTCCAGTGATATAAGTCATTACCCAAAAAAATATGGTAATATTCATGAACTTAACTAGCTTAAAGCATGAATTAATTGAGTCATTCACCCTCCAATCATGGTGTCAAAACGTGGGTGGTGTTTATGTCTTGTTGATCCATTTTAATAATACGATTAGAATTAATACAAACATGATCTATTTATTAATTATATTAAATATTTCAATCTTAATATAATATGAAAATTAAACGGGTTACACGAACATAATATGTGTATCCCATTTATTTAAATGAATTATACAGGTTACAAAATTCAACATGACACATTTAACCCATATAATATTTATAATATATAAAAATCCTATATTTTATAAAAAAAAAATAAAAATAATGTCTTTAATTTAGTAATTTTCATAATATAATTATAAAAATATTATCTTTATAAAAAAATTTACAATAAATGGTTAATTAATTATTTAAAATTATAATAAATTATATAAATTTTTAATTGGTTGTGTTGAATTGAAACCACATTTATAATTAAACTAGTTGTAAACGAGTTCACGTGTCAACCTACAATACAATTTAATTAAATTGTACCATAAACATATTGACTCATTTTTAATACTAATACATTTAGCTTCAATCTTAATCCACTAATTTTATATATTAAATAATCGTGTTGATTTACCATTAACCATTTTGACATCCGAACCGCCAACCCACAAGCCAAATCAAGATTTTAGGAGATGAGTTGATTTTAGTAAATGCTAGTTGTCTAGTGGGACCAGTAAAAAGCAGCAATTGGAAAATTTCATCTTGTGGAATATGTTGTGCTTCCAGTCCATAAGACTTGTAATTATTTAGACATGTGAAAAATGATTCGACGTTTTATAGTGTGATTCACTGAACAATGCATTTGTTTTTGCAAAGAGATAATTAAGAATATTATGATTTACATCAAATATTTCTTTGATGGAATAAAACTGTTCATGCAATAAGATTATATTTCATCCTATTTTGACACACAATTAAAATTATGGTACATCCAAGAATTAGTAATATAAGAATTTAATAAAATGTTATATAATCTAAATATTAGTAGATTATATAATAAAGTACAATTCTCTCTTTTTAAATCAAATAAAAATTAATTTTAGTTCCCTATGAGTACTGAAAGTAATAAAAAGTATATACGTCCAATTAAGAAGATCGGAGTTCGAATTCTCTACCCTTCTATTTACTCTTTTATGATGTTGGGAATTAACCGATTCACTTATGACCCTAAAAAAAATTAATTTTAAAAATCAATACCAGTAAGATTCGAATTCTATGTTTTACAATACCCTTCTACCTCATTGGTATGATATAAATCATTTCGCTTGCAAGAATTTTAATTAGTTCATATCAAACTTATTGGATTTGTCAATATTTATTTTCCATAAATAAAATCTGAATTCAATATTTTATTTAAAAAATTTAAATTTTTTTACCATTTAATATATATATATATATATAATGTCAATAGAGAGATTAGCAAACCAACTTTGCAACTATAGGTTAATCTTGGCTTATCCTTGGAATTAATATGATCAATGAAATTGGGTTGTGTCATGTGTGAGCTCATTTACATAAAAGGATAAATCATGTGGAAAACATAATCTCTCACATTGGTCAAAATTCATGCATTTTATTTGGTTCTTTGGATGATCTATGTGTATAAAATAGATCCAAAGTCAGCAACATGGCCCAGCGATTAATTTTCAACAAAAGACGTTTTATAAGATTACAACAATGTCATGAAGAAACCTAACTCTCTTACAAAGGTGAGACAAATTAAGTGAATGTTTTCATTTATTGTAGCAAAATCAATGAATCTTTTGCCCTTAATTTAATGTAGTGATGGGGACAATTGGAGACAGCTAGTCTAATGAGCTTTTAGCTTTTACAGCATGAAGAAATATAATTTTGGCAATATGTTTTTGTAAAGGGAAAATGGAATAGTTCTATGCAAACCATTTACTACAAGTAAAAAAAAAATCAGCTATTGAGAAAATTGTGAATTAAAAATTATTCTATGTTTTTCGTCTACACATAAAATATTATATTAAATTCCTAAATTTTAATATATATATATATATATCAATGAGATAATTATATATAAAGATCATATGATTTAAATATTGATGGACTATATAATAAGAGCAGCTCTTTTCTTTTAAATCAGTAAAAAATAAAATTTTACAAATTGACAATATAAAAATTCAAACTCTATTTTTTAAAATATTTTTAAAGAAAAATGACTATTTCACTAATCTCTCCAAGATGTTAAAAAGCATCATAATTATTATTTATCATGTAAATTCCTTCTTATTAATATAAGATAAGCTTGAGAGGCAACATTCATGTATCGAGAAGGGAAAACGTAGTGCAAAGGTCGCTTATTACTTTGGAATTATTAGGTGCATGATTAAATTATAAGTAGAGTTCAACTTCCTAAAAAAACAATTGAGTTTTGACAGGTGAATAAGCTCAGTCAAATTTGGCTGTGACACATTAGGAGAACTAGGCCAAAATTTGTAATCCAATCATATTAAATTGTTAAAATTAAAAGATTTCTACACAGTATTATCAATTTTTTTAAAACAATTATAATTAAATTACAAAAAATTGGTAAAAATTACAATTCTGTGTAAATATAAAATCTAGACTTTTTTTTTATTAATAGAGAGGTCATATTGTCTAAATTTTAATTGACTGCATGATAGAAAATAGTCATCTCCTTTAAATAAATGACAATAAAAATTAAATTTTATATTTTAAAATGTCTTTAAAAATAAGTTACCATTTAACTATTTCCTTACTATTATATAAAATCTAGACTTTTATGCTTTTAATAATATGCAGATAAAGAATAATGGAGAACTGAATACTATTAACAATATATGTTTATAATGCATCATTGTTATGTAATTAGCCTTTCTTCCTTTTATATTATGCATACAAGCGATGCATAAGAAGATTGCAAACCATTCATGAATCTCCAAGAAGAAAGGAACTTATAAATATATGGCCAAAAGGTCTCACACACGTATCTATGTGTTTGTGTGTACGCACGATATGTATATTTTATAGGATTCATTTGAGTTTAAAGTAGACCTCAGAAAATAAATTTCATATGGTATGGATATCATTTCTTGAATTTACCTTATGTTTGGAAATTATGAAAAAGAAAAATAAATCAAAAGAAAAAGAATGAAAGTTAATTTTATTCTTTTACTCTTTATTTGGATGAATTGCTAAAAGAAAGGAAAAAAAGTTATTGCATAAAAAGTAAACCTTTTATTTTTTAGTTATTTTTTTTATCATGAAAAATGTATACTTAAATATTTAATTGTGATGTATTTCCTTCAATTTTTCTATTAGTTAGTTATTTTCTTTTAATATCTTTTATTTATGAAAATTTATAATTTTATCTTAACTTTTTAATTTTAATAAAAAAAAATGTCTCAATTTCACCAATTATTGACAAATTTAACACTTATTAGGTATTTGGTCAAAATAAAATAAAACTGCTGGCATGACATTGATAAAATGTCAATTTTACCATTTGTATTATAAAATCGTTAAAAGTCTGTTAGTATAAAAAATCTAAACGTTTAGGATTTTAGAAATTTTATCCCATTTTAAATTTAAAATATTTTAATTTAAAATTGTTTGATAAAAATTAAATAAAAACTGTTAACATGATAATTGAAAAACTAAAATCACATGTAATAAATTTTTAAAAATTATGTATATATGTTTGTGTGCATATGAATACATATAGTAAAATATGATAAACTGAAGTTAGATATTTTAAACTACTTTCAAATAAATTATTATGACATGCTTAAAAAATTTAAATTATCAAAAGTAATAATTTTTTTACTAAAAATATCTTTAATTTTTCATATTATTATGTTGATAATCATTTAACAATTTTTCAATGGTAAATTTAATATTTTATTAATGTGTCTATGTTTTTTATTTAATTTTAAATAAATGATTATTTGTATGAAAATTAAATAAATTGACAAAATTAAAATATTTCACTAAAATTTAAAGCTATAATCAAATTGCCAAAAATTATAAACGTATGGATTTTTTATACTAGTAGACTATTATAAATTTAGCAAATTAAGAAGGGTAAATCTAAAATTTATATAACAACATTTCAGTATTTTTATTTAATTTTGACCAATTAATAATTTGTGTTAAAATTGTCAAATATTTAATGAATTAAAATTGTCAAATATTTAATGAATCAAGACATTTTTATCAAAATTAACTTTTGAGATAAGATTGTAAAATGCGACAAACATTTAAATTTTTCCCACAAATAGGACTTTAATTTTCTGTATTTTCTTTAATTTTCTCTCTCATAAGACTTTTTGAGAAATTTTAGGGTGACTTTGATTTTTATTTTTTTTATTTTCATATTGCTTTTATAACCATTAGATAAAAGAGTATTAAATCATCCAAATGATGGTTAGTAATAAAGTAAAATTTAGTTTGTAAAAAATAAAATAACTATAAACTATACCAGACTTTTTACCTCAAGGCAAAATCCCTGCCATCCAAACTAACCTCGGTTGCACTACAACAAATTTGAAACGAACCTAAAACGTCACTAAAATGCAAAAAAACCGTCACAAAAGAGTATTTCAGACAAAAATAAAATGTCACTATGTACGTACTAATAGCGACATCACAAAAGGTAATTAGGGACAAAATTTGAAAAACATCTCTAAAGCATTACATTTTGAGACGAAAAAAAATTCTCTAAAAATCTAAGCCAAGCCAAGAAAAGCTGAGCCAATTTCCAATTAGGGATGAAATTCAAAAAATGTCTCCAAAGCATATTACATTTCGGGACAAAAAAAATCATCTCTAAAGTCTAAACCAAACCTATCGAAGCTAAACTAATCTCCAATAGAGACATTTAAAAAGGTCCCTAAAAATGTTATTTTGTGACAATTTTTCATTCATCTCAAATGGTCAAATATTTCATTTACTTTCTTGTTTTTATTCATTATTATTTACATTTTTTATTTTTATTACTATGTCAAAACAATTTCACAAAATTAATATTGATACAATACAATTATTATTTCATTAACAAAATATATTTACATGAGTTCAAGTTCAAGAAATACTACAAAAGCAATATAAACTATCTTAAAATTGCTTTAATAATGAATATTCTCATCGCTGCCTCTTCTGCTTCCACTTCAACCACTACATAAATTTTGATGTGTCATTACTGCATGCATCGAGAAACATTGAAGTCGGAATAGCCTTAAAAAAAAAAAACAAAAGCGAATTCAAAATGAAAAAATGGCTAAGTTTTTAGTTTTCAATCCCTAAAATAACATAATAAAACCCTAATTTTAAAAGTTTAACCAAAGAAAACTAATTGACACACGAAAAAACAGATCAAAAGTACCTTAGCTCTAGGAATAGCCTGACACTTGAAATTATAAGAACTAACAATTCTATTGAGTACAATTAATATGTAATATAAAACAACAATTAAAACAGAGATTAAATCCGCAGAGATATTAATACAAGCCAAAAAGAATCCATCTTTATCTGCTTCATGTTTAGTAGAGAAACACAGCCTTTTTTTTTTTTTTTTTTTAACTATCAGTTCAGGCAATGAACTAGAACACATGATACAATAACGGACCTGTAAAGTGGAATGGATTTCAGAACAAAAGAAAAAATAGGAGGGTAGGCCTTAAATATAAGTACTTCACTCACATCTCTATCTAAAACATGTTGCTCGGTAAAATATTTCGCTTCTACAGCATATGGACCTGAAGCAACAATTGTAAAAATACCAAATGTAAGTGCACCTGTGATCCCAAATGTCAAAGTAATAGTACTTTGAAAAATAAAACATTCACCAGTCAAGATTAATCATGAACTTGCAGAGACAATAAAACACACAAAAAGATGTAAGAACCAACTGAACCCAATTTCATTAAAGAAAAATTGAGTTCACATCATTAGATTCTCAACTATGAGGCAAAACAAAAAAATAAATAAATAAAAGGAAAGATTGTATATAAAACATAATAAGAGACAAGAACAAGATCATGCCAGGATGATCGATCTTTATTGATAAATCTAGATAAGAAACACTAAATGGAGCCAAAGGGGATCATTCATTATTAACAAGGATAATATTAAGTGAGGAAGAATCTAATTCCAAGATCCATACTTCTGAAAGAGACAGTCATACAATTCAAAGTACAAACATTCTATCTTTTTATTAAATTTGCAGTGGCCAAAAAAAAAAAATGCTGCACTTCATCTGATTAAAATTTATGATAAAACAGAACCCAGAACATAAAAACAAAGAATCAAATCAGCATGGCCAACATTGAATCAAAATCAGCACCAAATAGCCATAGAAATTTTAATTTGTAATTGGAATTAAATGAACTGGAACAAAAAAATAAAAAAAAACTCAAAAGGGTTTGCCAGTTTTCGTTGTGCTATTGTTGCACATGCCTATATAAAACACGCATACAAGTGCCAAATTGGGATTGCTTACCCTTGTAAGGAAAGTGTAGAATTAGAAAAACCTAATGACTAAAATCACAGACATGGTTGTTTATAATGGAAAACGCATTTACGACTCATCAAGGAGAAGCAAAAACAAAATCACCTTTTCTTTCGCATTCTAGCAGAACGTTGTTCCGGCATCCTTGTTAATTTGCATCATTCCTGCCTCCAAATCCCATCAACAATATTTATTCATCAATTAATCAAAAATTACAAAAACCTAGACACTCCCAAACGCTCTAATTCAGCATCAATTCCATTGCAATACCCCCAATCAGCAAAATAAAAATTCCATATGCCATCGGAACTGAGCCAAAAACACAACCACACACACATGCAAATACATATCCAATTTTAAACAAACAAAAAAGAAATTGGAATTCAATTACAGCATTGGTTAAGAAAAATCAATTATTAAAAACACTTAAAAAAACCCTAGTAAACAGCAATTACAAAAATCTAACAAAAAAATAACAGTAAAAAGGAACACCAGGGAAGGAGAGTCTGAAGCCAGTGGGGAGCGGTCACCGGGGAAAGAGAGTCGCTATCAACCTCCAAATCGCCAAAGAGATAGTGGAGAAGATAGGGAAAAAGAGAAAAAAAAGGTTTTTGTTGTGAAATAAAGATTGAATTACTTATTTTGTTATAGAACTAAACTTGAATTTAGTAGTATTTAACTAGAAGAAAAATATTTTATAGTAGAATGATTTTGAGAGAATTTAGAGAGAGTTTGGAGAGAATTTAGAGAACTATAATATTGAAAGAATTTGGAGAGTAATCTATCTTTTCTTCTTTCTTTTCTTAACCTTCTCATTAATGAATTTTAATCCCTTTATATAGAGATTTTCTTTTCACTATTTGAGAACTATTCTCTCACAAGCAATATATTGTTCATTCACAAGCAATATATTGTTAATTCACATTCATAATACTCCCCCTTGAATAACAATATTTTGCAACTACCTCGTTAAAACCTTGCTAAATAAAACCCAGTGGGAAAAACTTTAGCTCAAGGAAAAAGAGTACAGTGCATGATATTCTCCCCCTCAAGTTGATATGTATAATCTTCCTTCACATAGTATGTAGATGTCGCATTCCAATATCGTGAACGTGCTTTCTAAAGATTGTAGTTGGAAGTGCCTTTGTGAAAAGATAAGCTGAATTCTGGCTAGACTGAATATACTTGATATCTATATGATTGTCTTTTATTAGCTCTTGAGTGTATGAAAAGAATCTTGGAGGTATATGTTTGGTTCTATCACTTTTGATATATCCTTCCCTTAACTGTGCAATGCATGCTGCATTATCTTCATATAAAATTATTGGACTTTTGTTGACTGAAAAACCACAAGATTCTTCAATATGATGTGTCATTGATCTAAGCCACACACACTCTCTACTTGCTTCATGTAGTGCAATAATTTCATAATGATTTGAGGAAGTAGTGACAAGCGTTTGTTTCTGGGAACGCCAAGAAATTGCAGTTCCATTATTTGTGAACACATAGCCTGTTTGAGATTTCGCTTTATGAGGATCAGATAAATGCCCTGCATCTGCATAACCAATCAATTCTTGTTTTGAATTGTTAGAATAAAATAAACCCAAATCAACATTTCCTCGAAGGTATCGAAGTATATATTTGACCCCTTTCCAATGCCTTTTTGTTGGAGCTGAACTGAACCTTGCTAATACATTGACTGTAAAAGAAATGTCAGGTCTAGTACAATTAGCAAGATACATTAGAGCTCCAATGGCACTGAGATATGGAAATTCAGGACCAAGAATTTCTTCATTTTCTTCACAGGGTCGAAATGGATCAGTCTCAATATTGAGTGATCTAACGACCATTGGAGTACTTAAAGGATTTGCTTTATCCATATTAAAGTGTTTCAAGATCTTTTCTGTGTAATTTGATTGATGCACGAATATCCCATTGTGCATTTGCTCAATCTGTAAACCAAGGCAATACTTGGTTTTTCCAAGATCTTTCATTTCAAATTCTTCCTTTAAGTATACTGTTGCTTCATAGATCTCATCTTCTATTCCAATGATATTCAAATCATCAACATATACAGCTATAATCATAAATCCGGATATTATTTTCTTAATAAAAACGCATGGGCAGATAATATTACTCACATATCCTTTATTAATCAAATAATCGCTTAAACGATTATACCACATGCGCCCAGACTGTTTTAACCCATATAAAGATCTCTGGAGCTTGATCGAATACATTTCTTTGGGTTTTGTACTTAATGCTTCAGGCATTTTAAATCCTTCAAGGATTTTCATATAAATGTCACTATCAAGTGATCCATACAAATAAGCAGTCACAACATCCATAAGACGCATTTCTAATTTCTTAGAAACTACTAGGCTAATCAGATACCTGAACGTAATTGCATCCATAACAAGAGAATACGTTTCATCATAATCAATTCCTGGCCTTTGTGAAAAAACTTGAGCTACAAGTCTAGCTTTGTACCTTATTATTTCATTTTTCTCATTTCTCTTTCGTACAAAGACCCACTTGTATCCTACAGGTTTCACATTTTTAGGCATAGGAATAATTGGCCCAAAAACATTTCGTTTGTTTAGTGAGTCCAATTTAGCCTGCATAGCATCTTTCCATTTTATCCAATCATGCCTATTTTGACATTCCATGACTGATTTTGGTTCAGGATCATCTTTGTCATTTATGATTTCACATGCAACAGTATATGACAATGTTTCATGACTTTCTTTATTTTCTATTTCTTCAGGGATATTTTCCTCGCTATCAATATGATTATCTACTCCCTTTCTCTTTCGAGGATTTTTATCCTTAGAACCAATTGGTCTTCCACGCTTCTGACGTGTTTTAGACTCATGAGTGTCTTTATTCTCAGATTTTATTTCTGGAATTTCAATACGAGCAGGAGCATTGGCTGCTGGTATATATGATTTAGTCACTCTTTTTGTATCAGTAAATGCATCTGGCAATTGATTTGCAATTGCTTGTAAGTGCACAATCTTTTGCACTTCTAATTCACATTGTTTTGTGTGAGGATCCAGATGCAATAATGATGGTTCATTCCATGAAATATCCCTTTTCACTTCTTTCTTCCCTTTTCCTAATGTTGGGAAAACAACCTCATTAAATTGGCAATCAGCAAAACGTGCTATAAAAACATCACCAGTTAGAGGTTCAAGATATCTAATAATCGAGGGTGTTTCAAACCCAACATAAATTCCCAATCTTCGTTGAGGACCCATTTTTGTGCGCTGAGATGGCGCAATGGGTACATATACTGCACAACTAAAAATTTTGAGATGGGAAATATTTGGCTCTTGACCAAATGCCAATTATAGTGGGGAGTATTTATGATATGCACTAGGTCTGATGCGAATTAATGAAGCAGCATATAGGATTGCATGACCCCAAACTGAAATGGGAAGCTTTGTTCTCATTATTAATGGTCTAGCAATAAATTGAAGTCGTTTAATCAATGATTCAGCTAAACCATTTTGAGTATGTACATGGGCAACAGGATGCTCAACAATGATCCCAGAAGACATACAATAATCATTGAATGCTTGAGATGTAAATTCACCAGCATTATCAAGTCTTACCCTTTTGATTGTATAATCAGGGAATTGTGCTAGTAATTTAATAATTTCAGCAAGCAACCTTGCAAATGCAACATTACGAGTTGACAATAGACAAACATGTGACCATCTACTAGATGCATCAATTAATACCATAAAATATCTGAATGGTCCACATGGTGGGTGAATTGGCCCACATATATCACCTTGAATTCTTTCAAGAAACATAGGTGATTCATTTTGAATTTTAGATGGTGAAGGTCTCAAGATTAATTTTCTAAGAGAACAAGCTGTACATGGCATTTCATTTGATTGAGGAATTCTTTGCCCCTTCAAGGGATGCCCATGTGAATTCTCAATTATCCTTCGCATCATTACTGATCCAGGATGACCTAATCTGTCATGCCATAAATTTATTATTAAAGGATCATAAGATTTTTCTTTTACTGCCATATTTGATTCAATTACATGTATATGCATGTAATGCAATCCAGTAGGGAGTTTTGGCAGTCTTTCCAATACTTGCATTTTTCCTGATTCATAGGAAACTATATTTAAATATTTGTTACCATTTATAGTAATAGATTGGGTATCACACCCATTTCGATATATGTCATCAAAACTCAACAAATTTCTTGTTGATTTTGGTGAAAACAAAGCTTCATCAATTATAAACTTTGTTCCATTTGGTAACATAAATTTAGCTTTGCCAATTCCTTCACTCAGATCTACAGGACCTGATATTGTTTTTACAACTGCCTTTGTGGGCTTTATTTCAGAGAAATAATCTCTATTTTTCAAGATAGTATGTGTAGTACCACTATCTGGTATGCAGAGATCTCCAATATTATCTTTATGTTGAGTACAATCCATATTAAACTTCAAAATAGATAAACACAAAATTAATCAATTAAGGTAAAAACATAAAATAATTGTAAAGTAGGACATTTTATTTAATTTAAAAATAACATACATAACAATAACATATTCTTCAGAATCAAATAAGTAATAACAATATACTTAAAATTATAGATGTCTCAATTTCCATTGTCAGTAAAATCATCAGTAAAATCAGAAACATCTAAATGAGTTGTATCATTAACATGAGTATGATGCTCATTGAAGTTTATTTCCTTTTCTTTGCCTTTCAATGATGCCTTATAAAGTTGGCAAAGATGTGGTGGTGTTCGACAAATTCGTGACCAGTGTCCTTTACTACCACATTTGAAACACACAGTTTCAGACTTATATTGAGGCCTTTCTTGAACACCACTGATGACTGATTTTAACTTCTTTTGAGGTTGAGTCTGAGTTTGTTGTGGAGTATTATTATATTTATTTCCACGACCATGGCCAAAGAATTGACCTCTTCCACGTCCACGACCTCTACCTCTCCCACGTCCACGGCTGTTGTAATTTTTACATCTAGAATAATTTGTAGCATTTGCTTCTGGAAATGCTATTGAGCCAGTGGGACGAGATTGATGATTTTTCATCAAGAGTTCATTATTTTTCTCAGCTACCAGTAGACATGAAATTAGTTCAGAATATTTTTTAAATCTCTGCATCCTGTATTGTTGTTGCAGTGTAACATTTGATGCATGAAATGTGGAGTAAGTTTTCTCCAGCATATCCTCATTTGTGACTGTCTGTCCACAGAATTTTAATTATGATACTATTCTGAACATTGCAGAATTATAGTCACTCACTTTTTTGAAATCTTGAAAGCGTAAAGCTCTCCATTCATCAATGACTACTGGTAGTATTACATCTCTTTGATGATCATATCTGTCTTTTAGATCCTTCCAAAGAACACTTGGATCTTTGACAGTCAAATATTCACATTTTAATCCTTCATCAAGATGACGACGGAGAAAAATTATAGACTTGGCCTTATCTTGCAATGAGGTGTTATTATTTTCTTTTATGGTATCAATTAACCCCATTGATTGAAGATGCATTTCTACATCTAGAATCCAAGACATATAATTTTTTCCCGTGATGTCAAGAGCAACGAACTCAAGCTTTGCTAGATTTGTCATTATGATAACTAATAAAAAAAATAACTCAATTAGAATTCATAAATTTGATGACTACTAAAAAAAATCAAACATGATCATAATTTACTAATTAATTATATCATGAATGAATATTGCAAGAAATAATAGTGGTACAAAAAATGATACAATAATACTTAAAATTATATCAAATAGAAAATCATCTTCCATATTAATTATTCCTAAAACTATTATAATAGTCATGATCAAAACACAAATATAAATATACCAAATCATGTTTACAATTTAGAGTAAAGAGAGAAAGAGAAAATGTATGAATTTGTGTGAATGAATAACATTTATAGCTCATCTATTTATAATGAAAAATATAGCCGTTTATTACCGTTATATTACCGTTGGTAATAAAAATATAGCCGTTAGAATTTTTTTTTTTTTAATATAATATATTGAGAAATAAATTATATAAAGTAAAATCAATAAATAATGTTGATATGATTATTTATAGCAAGTGAATTAACATAACGATATGTATAAATATGGGGTAAAACCGTCCATTAATATAAAATGGGGTATAGCCTTCCATTAACATAAATAATAAAAAATAAATGTGCATAAATATAAATTGGTAGGAGGCATAGCCATTCATAAGGTTAGAACCATTTCTAGCAATATTTGCATCAATGGTGTAGTTAGTAAAACAAAATAAAAATAACAATTAATATAAAGTTAGATTGAAGAAATAAATATAAATATATAAATTAGTAGGAGGCATAGCCATCCATGATAATATATAATCAACTAATATATTCATAAATATTAAATATTAAGAAATATGTACCTTATTGTTTTGATCGAGAGCTCCTCGTGCTGATAACGTGTTGTGAAATAAAGATTGAATTACTTATTTTGTTATAGAACTAAACTTGAATTTAGTAGTATTTAACTAGAAGAAAAATATTTTATAGTAGAATGATTTTGAGAGAATTTAGAGAGAGTTTGGAGAGAATTTAGAGAACTATAATATTGAAAGAATTTGGAGAGTAATCTATCTTTTCTTCTTCCTTTTCTTAACCTTCTCATTAATGAATTTTAATCCCTTTATATAGAGATTTTCTTTTTACTATTTGAGAACTATTCTCTCACAAGCAATATATTGTTCATTCACAAGCAATATATTGTTCATTCACAAGCAATATATTGTTCATTCACATTCATAATAGTTTTCTATTTGAAGTATGAGTAGGGTTTTTTTATGTGATTAAAAAATTGGTTTTATTTTATATATATATATATATATATATATATATTATGAATGTTAAAAATATAAAAATGATTTTTTTTTAAAAAAATGAAAGGGTTTTCTTTATGAAGTAAAAGATGAGTTTATTTAATTTTTAAGTATTATGAATATTAAAAATATAAAATTAGAGTAAAATGATAATTTTTTAAAAATAATTTTTGTAAATAATAATAAATAATATTTTTAAAATTTTTATTTTTAATTATAAAATAACATCATTGATTAAAAAATAAAAAAATTTTGAGACAATTTAATAAAATGTCAAAAAAGTTTGATTTTAGAGACGTTTTTATTACATTGTAAAATAAATTGTCTCTAATTTCATATTTTTAATAACGTTTTTAAAAAATGCCACTAAAATTCAATTTTAGATATTTTTTTAAAAATGTCATAAAAATATATTATTGTGCGACGACAATAAAACGTCACTAGCACTTTTAGCGACATTTTGGCATGGCGGGATTTCGTTTTTAAGGGGCAGGAATTTGTAGGCACTTTTGGAGATGATTTTGATAAAACATCTCAAAATTTTTGTTGCGTTGCAAAAATAAAATGTCTCTAATTCCACAATTTGTTGTAGTGCTGTAGTATGTGTTGTTATGAGTTTGATTTCATTTTATAAGTTTGGATAAAGAACATAGAATAGATATTGGTTGCTTTGATAAATATTTTTTCTAAATCTTAGTATCTAGAGTTCATTAACTCTAACATATCTGATTCATATAGGATTACAATAAAATAAAAATTTACTAATAATTAATTTATGTAATTAAATATTACTATTTAAATTGAAAATATCGTTTAAATGAAAATAATTCATTTTCAACTTATTATAATTGTTGATTTTAAATAGTATGAAAATAATAAATATGATAAAATAGGTGAAAAGAAAAAGATAATTCCATAGAGGATAATAGATGATTGATGAGACTACAATTAGAGTAGAAAATTAAAATTAAAAATTATGGGTACACATAAATACATGAATGTGTAAATATATGAATGTGTAAGTAAAAGTTAATTGAAAGTTTGGATACAAAGTACAATATTGTGTATATATGTAATTGTTAAAACTGATATGTTGGACCTGTCAAAGTATTATTAAATATTGAGTTGATATAATTAATATTGTTGTTTCAAATGGAAAAAATTTAAATTTTATAAATAAAAAATAGATATTAAAATAATTTTATCTTTTAATAGAATTCACTTAGTCTGACATGAATTAAACTCGTATAATTATTAGATAGCTGATGTAATTATTAAAATAAATATATTGAATTGATATAAATTCATTGAAATAAAGTATAAGATATTACATGGTACTATTGTCTACTATTCATATTTTGAATTAAAACATAATGTATTAACCATGGATTCAACTTATTTCTTTTGACTTAATATATGAATTTTTTCTCAAAAAAAAAAATTTATATAAATTCAACTTAATTACACATCAATAAATTGATTAATCAATCAAACCGTGTAAAAGTTGTCTTTTACAGCTCAAACATTTTCTCGAGCAATTTACTTTTTCATATTATAATATCATTCTAATAATTTAAAGTCACGTTCACACTCCTTTGTTCCAATAAGATATGAATTTCAGTCAAAAAGGGTTAAAAGAAATAAGTGATGCTTTGAATTGACAAAAGGTCACATTCAGCTTGTCTTCTTGAGTATACTTTATTTAAAAGGTTGACTCAGGGAGCGAATGTTTTTTTAATGAACCATGTATTAAATATGAAATTTTTTATTTAAATTGATGATAATAAAAATTAAATTTTTATTTTTAAAATTAAGTTAACATTCAATTATTATTTTATTATTTTCTCCCTCGATACAAAAGGGGCTATTAACCTGAAGAAAATCATTTTAAAAATTTGAGTCATTCAAAACTTACCGTTTACTTCCTGTAGGAAATCATTATCCTTTCAAATTTTATATATGTACACACTGTTATTGTTAAATTACCTTTATCTTTACCTTTAGGTAAATTGTGCCAATAGTTACTGAACTTTACTTATAATTTCAATTTAATTATAAAATTTTAATTTATGACTTTTTAGTCACAAACTTTAGTTTTGTTTTAAATTTAGTAGCTTTTAAAAATTTTAATCCTTAAAGTTATATAATATTACCATTTTATTTCAAAAGATTATTTCATTTTAAATAAGTCCATACATTTTAAAAATAAAAAAATAAAGTAAAAAAATATATTTTTATTAATAGAAAAAATATACTGTGACTTTGTTAGAGAAATGAGAAATCAAACAGAGAGTTCTGATTCAACAATCCATCAGATTACAACAATTGAAAAAATTTAATACGAACTATATAATAAATTAAAATTTAATAAGTTTTTTTGTGAAACATAATATTTTTAGAAAAAATTTTGAACACAGAGGAAGAAAGTAAGAATTAAATGAACTATTATCACTAGAATATTTAGCATTTATTACCGTATTTTATAAAAAATTAAATATTTATAATTTGTTATAAGTTTAGTTTACAATTTGAATTTTAAATAACTGTTTAAAAAAAATTACTGTACAGTTAGTATTAAATTTTTTTAAACAAATATTTAATTGTTGTAATTTTGATGGATTATTAGAATTTGAACTCTCTATTTGATTTTCCATTTATCTTACAAAATCATAGTATATTAATTACGATATTTTTTATGAATATTAACCACTTCTTATCCTGCAATAAATAATTTTTGTCTTAAAATTTTCAAACTATTAATATCAAATAAATATAAATAATGAATAAAACTATTTATAATAGAAGACATAAAGAAAATAAAAATATATATTTTTATATTATTTTTTATCTTCAGTGACTATAAACTTATTTATAAAAAAATAATCTTTTCAATAAAAATGATAATATTACATAATTTCAAAGATTAAAATTTTTAAAAATTGACTACTTTTAGAATAAAAATAAAAACTTAATTATCAAAAAGTCATAACTTAAAGTTTTATAATCAATTTAAAATTATAAATTTGTTGACGATTCAAACAATTTTGCCCTTTGCCTTCATTCAGAATGAACTACAGAGGGTCAATTAAAATCTAATGATTGCTAAAAGACAAGAACATATGTACAAATTCAATTGATTTTAAGATGGGTTCAACTTATTGTACTAATTAAATTGAGCCTCTGACTCTGAGTCTGAGATTTGCTTCCCTCTTTCCTCACTTAAGTCTCTCCCCTATTTCCGCCGGTCTCCTTTTTCCTGCTATTTCTATGGAGTTGGGTGGTTTTTTTTGGCAACTTCTGACAAAAACCACCCAATTTCCTTTTTTTTTTTTTACTTTTTCATAATGTATAATAGTTAAGTTTGTGATTAATCTCAAGTAAGTAAGAGTTTTATTCTTTTTAAATAATTTTTTATTGAATGTTAGTGTTACATAAAAAATAATGAATATTTGAAGAAAATAGCCTGATTCTGTTTTGATTGGCACTTTAGTCACATTTTGTCTAACGTGTCCAAATAAAAAAGGTTTATTCTCCTATCATTTAGGAGAATATTTTATTTTCCATTTATTTTGTTGCATATTTATTTGGAAAAATGTCTTTTGTTGTTGTTTTAAAGATATTTTCAATAATTTTTTTTTTTGTAAGTTCTCTATTTTCATCATTAATTATGAAATATACAAAGTTGACAATTAAGCAATGAACACTATACAAATTATATATATATATTACATTTCTTGAAAGAAAAATTTTATTTATATTAAAAAAATTATATAAAAGAGCTAAATTCATAATGCACATTATAATGTTATATTTTACGTTCACAATAGTTAAAAGTTTCCAACCTAAATTACATTTCTTACCCTACTTCAAGATTTCAATGTTTCACCACTTGTCATCCCATAAATTGTCGAAGATTCATTGCACGAGCACCACCTCACCAATCTATTCATTTTATTATAAACTTTGTAGATTGCATGAATCCCACCACCAAACCCACCAATATATAACTTAATATCTTAATCATATAAGACCCACATCAAAAGTAAGACTCATAAACATGTGTATAACAAAAATGGCAGATGTGTATTTTGCACATAAAATTGTCTATATACTTTTATAATATATATCCTATAGTTTCATCCAATAAATGTGTCTCGCCAAACAACAAGAACCTCCTTCAATCTTTATATCTATGTTGAACATCCAAGTCCAATGCTTCAAGAAAAAGGAAAATTTTCAAGAACAGTGGATATGAGATGAGGCAAAGAGATAGTGTCAAGAATCAGAAATGGCTTTTGAAGTGTATGAACTAGTAGCACCTGAGTTTCCATTGCCACCACCATTTTTCTTTTTCTTCATAGCTCCAACAGCTGACACTACATTCTCTACTTTCTTTACCAAATCCTTGAAAATCTTTGCTATTATTTGACCTCTTGGTGGTGGGAATCTAACCTGTTGCCCTTTTGGAGTGTTCTTGAATTCATCTTCCATTGTTTAGAAACAGAACAGAAAACAGAGGAGACGTGTGTGTGTGTGTGTGTGTATAAAGATAAAGAACTGCAGAATGCTGGGTTCTATGAAGTCGTAAAGAATAGAGAGAAAGCAAGACTTAGTGGGTGAACTGATTGGGGTAGGGTATTTATCATGTATTTAATGAGCAGTAAGATGTTTTTGGTCAACTGGATTTTTTAGTTTCTTTTATATCTATATGTTCTTTGACAGCTGATTTGAAGGTCTAGGATTTTGGGAGTCACATCAAACGAAGACTGGGTTTTGGGGTGTGGATTTTAGGATTCGTAATCTTCCTAAATGCCTCAATGTCGGCAGCAAAAAGAGTTGGGTCAAAGATCAAATAACACAAGAATTGATGGGTTCATGTCAAGATTATAGTATGTTCAGCGACACCTGTTGGTTCTGTGAAGGGACTGTCTCGTTGATCAGTCGACTCAGTCCCATGGCTGACAAGGTCTCCGGGGGAAACTTTGCAGTGGGAAAATCTCTCTTCACATTGTGTATTGTTTATTATCAGGAAGAAATAAGTAGAACTCGAACTGGAACGGGAGTCATTCGCACGGCTACATGAGTTGAAGCATGAAAATAGGTTTTTTATTTATTTTTTTTTGCAAATAAAAGAATATCAAACTCATAATGTTAATTTATAGTATCTATCATTCGAGTCGGTAAAATATAAAAAGAGGACAAATATGAAAATAGCTCTTTAAATGTTCAATACTTTATTGAATATATAATTCTTTTTATTAATAAAGATCTTAAATAATTTTAAATATAAATAGAGAATAACATAGTTTTTCTCTCTCAAATCAAATAAAAATTAATTTAAAAATAATAGTATACATTTTAAAATATTAATATACAATACGATGTTTCACGCTATGATTTTTTATCATTATTAAACTTTTTTTTATAAAATAAACTTTCATTTTAATTAAATATTTTTATATGATTATTAATTATTTGAAAATAAGATTTTTAAAATCTTATTGATAATTAGTTAATTTTCTACATTTATTTTAAATACATATTATTTTGCTAAAAAAATATTATTTTAGTTTTAACATGCATAATAAAATATACGTACAATAAATTAATAAATTTTAAACATATGCATTTTTATATTTAAAACATTTCTAATTTAAACATTACAGATATAATCATAAAAATGCATTCTTTACAATATTTTTCTAGTTTTTCTTTCTCTATTTTCTTTGAAATAATTTACAAAATAAATTTATAGTCATCTTAATTATATTACGCACATTAAAAGTATGTTTTACATACGACTTATTTATTATGTTAGATTTTTACTCATTATATTTACAAAATAAATTTAATTTTATTATTTTACTCAAAAAAATTTAAATATATTTATACCCTTAATATTGATTTTTCATATTTTTAATGAATTATTAATTATTAATTTAAATTTAAATAAAAATGATAAAAATCTTACCCAAAATTTTAGTATTTTTAGAAATAGTAAATGAAAAGTATCAGAATATATATTTTATTATATTCTATAAAAAATAATACTTTTAATTCAATATTGTAATCATAAAAATTTCTAATACTTAAGAGCAAATATTACAAAATATTATTATTAAAATATAATATTAATTATCTTGAATATTATTTCAAATATTATATTTGATAATCATAAAATTTCTATTTCATTTGTATAACAAAATTATTTTGAAAATAATGAAATTATTAACACAAATTATACTCTTAAAAAAAAATTGTGCACTATTTTTTAAAAAGAGTTATAGTTAGTCAATTATTAGACAAATAAAAAATTATAATTAAATTAATTATAATTATTTTTTAACATAATAAAAGTATTATTTTGTTTTTATAGAAATCTTATATTATAAATTTAATGGAGTTATACTTTATTACATCTTAATAATTTTTTATTTAAATAATTATACTATACATTGTTAACTTTTCAACGTTAATACTTTTCTATATTTTTAAATAAATAAAATTCTTTAATTATTTTAATTTTAATTTTCACTATATTTGTCATGATCCAAACCAGAAGTCATGACTGGCTCTAGAAAATAAAAATTCTTTCAAATTCGGAACCCATAGCAAGCCTTGAAAATAAAAACGCATGCAATAATAATATAAAAATATGACAGAATTTAAAACTTTAATCGATATATAAAAATAAATATATAAACGTCATTTCATAAATAAAAATATTATTTCATAAACAAAAATATTGATACAATATTTTAATACAATTCTCAACATCAAAATAACACACTGCTAATACAATAACACTACTACTGCAGTTTCCTAGAATATAATAAGAGTTTAAATATGAAGTTTACATAAAATAACCTAGGCAGAAGAAGACCGGCGTAAAGTACTAGTAGTACGGTCTGATGAAAAAGACTCTCCTGAAAAAAATGGTTGAGAAGTGGTCAGACCTCACTGAGTGAATTATTATAATATATATACACTCACCTCCTAATGTCATATGCAATCAAACATCAATACATATATAAATATATACAGACATTTTATATAAATGTTGAATTTTACTTTTATATATAATAAATGCTGAAAAACATTTATTTAAATGAAAGATCAAATAGAACCCTAAAAGTATTTGCAACCTCAAACAAATATCTGACTAGCCATACAAACTCACTTAATTTCAAATTAATTCTCTTATTCCATTTTTGGATAGTAGACTGGCCCTGAGACACTAAGTCAATTGACCTCCCACAGTCTTACTATTAGTATGATTGGCCCCGAGACACTAGATCAATCGAGCTCCCGCAATCACACAACTCAATCATTGAAATTCTCAATAATCAATAAATCAAATGTCACCTCAAGTGATTTTACAAACTCAACCATAAGATCTATCATACCGGTACGTACATAGTTCTAGTGCAACCTACTAGGTAACACGTTCTATTGATATCCTTCAATAAAATCATAATTTAATAGAAAATACTAAATTGCACAATTTAAATACAATGACAATCATTTAAAAAGCATATACCATTTATGTACTAAATATATACCGTAAATATACCAAAAATATAGTAAATGCATATGCTGAATATATATCAAATATACTAAATATATATTTACTAAAAACATGTTAATATTGATATGTTACATATATACAAATTATATACTAAAACACATTAAGTAAAATGTCACATATACAAAAAATATACTTAAAGTATATCAAAAATATACTTATTCATTTAATAAAATATGTCACGACCCGAACCCGAAGGCACATGACCGGCACTAGGGAATGAGAAGGTATAAGGCCCCTGAAACCCATAGTAAGCCTTAAAGAAAAGAAAAATAAAACCTTACAATTTTAAAACTTTATTTTAAAATATAACACATTATCAAACTGATTTTTCTAAAATTAAAACATAATTGATTACATAATTAAAATATTTCCAGCGTCACATATATAAATCAAACTTAAATCATTATACATAAACGTGATGCATATAAATAAAATATACAATTATACTTAAGTCATACAATTCATAGTATAGTTACTACTGTAGCTTCCTAGAACATTATAACAATACAGCTTACAATAACCTACATAAAATGGCCGGTGATGAAGAAATCCGACGTGGAGGCAGTCTGAGGTCGAACTCCCAAGCTCCTGAAAAAAATAAATTGAGGGAAATCAAACCTCACTGAGTAAGTCAATAATAAGAGCTATACGGTTGAAAACCATAAAGTTATAGTAAAAATAATTTATAATATATAGATATAGCTTTTGAAAAATCTCGATAGAACCCTAAACCCAAAGTTCTAATTGGCCAACCAGACCCACTTATTCCGGCTAGACTGTCGGTCCCCAAGAGCAAAGGCATCAACCGAGGCACCAAGTCGCAGTCGTTCACTTAATCCAAATATATGGCACTAGTGGACCCCGAGAGTTAGGGCATCAACCGAGGCACCCATCCCAGTCCATTATTAACCTTACAATCACTGGCGGTCCCGAAAGCATAGGCTTTCAGCGAGGCACCCATCCCAGTTCAACATTCACCAGTCATATATAATTTGAATCCACCTCTCAATCTCTACCATGTGCACACGGTCCTGGTGAAGCCCACTAGGTAGCCCGTTCTACCAAAATTCCTCAAAATCAATTTTTAAATAAATAAAATGTGTTTTAAACCTTAAATAGCAGCATTAAATTAAATAAATCATATAATATTAACATAAAAATATGAGCGCATGCATCTTTAAATAAAACACACGCACATATCATATTATCGACTTACAAGATGAATGAGAAGGCTGACGACCGCGCGTTTGCCTCGATCTCACGGCTTCTGCTCCGATATGCTCTAGAAAAGAAATTAATAGATCAATTTTTAAAACATGACTATGAAATTAAAATCGAAAATCAATAAAAACAGTGAAATTCTAGGCTGACTCGAGGAAGACTGGACAAGACTCGATAGACAGGATAAAACCTAACTAACGGTAGAAATTATTACGATATCACGTTTTATGAGAAAATCTATCGAAATTTCGACAGAGTCTCCTCTGTAAAACGAACATCTCTCTACTAAAGGTAGAGCTAAACCTGCATAGAAAACGCACTTCTAATATTCACAGACATTCACACTCGAGTCGGGCTTCCAAAACTACACTTAGCCTCGATCGAGATCACAACTCAACAAAACACCAAGAATTTAAATCATTTATTTTCCCAAAAATACACATCACAAAAATGATTAGACATAGTAAAAAAAAATTCATCTAACAATATAGATTTTAAAAATAAAATTTCACAACCCAATATATATATATATATATAAACAACACTCACAATTAATATCACTTAATGAAAATTATCTATTAATACATATATAAAAATATATCTCTAAACCTCTTAATGTTAATAAAATTAATTAAAATATATATTATAATTAGCGTAAAATTACATATTTACCCCAACTAATAGGAAAATTATACAAAAGTCTAAAAATCATTTTCTCTATATTAAACATCTTAACATAATTAAAACATATAAATAACTACTAATTTCTTCTAAAAAAATATAATTTAACCTAATAATCACATTTGACATAAACTTAAAAATATTTATAAAAATAGTTTAAAAATCACAAAAAAAAAAACCATAGTTTAAACTCTAAAATTAATAACATTTAATAATAATATCAATTATCAAAATTCCATAATTTTTAATAATAATTTTGAAATTAATAAAAATATTAATTAGATACCCAAAATTTACAAAAATTTATAATTAACACCAAAATTTCTAAAATCTTTTAAAAAAATCAATTCATTACAAATAATTAACATTAATTAAACTAATCACTACTTAAATCCAATTAACAACCTACTAGACCAACTAATTACAAAAAAAAATCACCTAAAATTTTGCATAACATAATAATCCACCAAAATTCCATAAAAAAAAATCAAGACTAACATAATCATCAACAACAACTACAACAAGTCCTAAGATCTACCGAAACCTCAAAGAAATCGAGAAGAAAATGGGAAGAATGAGGGGCTGCTACTCACTAACCCGCTGGACAGAACAAAGGAAGGAGAAGAAGACCTGCTACCACCGGAAAATGGGGAGGATGGAGGCAGTTCAGGCGAGGCAGGAGGCAGCAGCTGGCGGAGGAGTGAAGCTGGCAGGGGACATGTCACGTGAAGGAGGAAGACTTGTTGCCAGGTGAGAAGTGCAGAAGAAGAAGGAGAAGAACAGCAGCAACACCACCACTCCTGGAAGCTCTGGCACGGCGGTGTTGGGGCGGCACGGTGAGAGGGAAGACAGAGGCAATGACAGGCGGAGATGGGGAGCTGGGCAACAGCTTGGGGTCGTCGGGTTTTGGGGAGGTAAGCTTCTGTTTTATTATTTTTTTTTTTTGTTGTATATATATATATATATATATATATATATATTAAAACATTATACTAAAATATTACACCTAAATTCTCCTCCACACAATCATATATATATATAGGTATACATATATATATATATATACCTATATATATATATATATATATATATATATATATATATATATATATATATATATATATATCTATATATATATACAATAATAAACTCACACATATAAATAATAATTAAACCCTACTTATATATATATATATATATATATATATATACATATAGGTACTAGTAACACACATAAAACAACCATGAATTTCATGTAGTTTTAAAATAATAACAATAATAATAATAATAATAATAATAATATATGTCATTTTTAAATAATGATGAAATAACACTCATATGAATTAGTAAATCCTAAAATAATATTAACATAAAAATATCTCCATTAGATAGCAAAATAATTAACACTTATATAATATAATCTAAAAGTATTTATTAACAATTCAAATTCAAAATTACTTTATTTAATTAAAACACAGGGTATTACAAAAATAATTCATGTTTAAGCTCATATTAAAATATGCAAAATTATAATCATGCATCTACATGCAATGTATATATAAAATATAACTCACAAGTTTGCGTCCCTCGATACTGACTCGACAGGCATAATCCAATAGGCCTCGGTCTCGGCACAATTAGAAAAATAAATATTAATAATGCAATATCAAAATCAATTCTAACTCATACTTCTAAGAATTCTAAAGGAAGACTCGATCTAATGATTTAAAACTCGGTTAAACATAGAAACTCAGATCAACCGATATCACATTTTACAATAATTCTACTAAAAATTTGACAAAATCTCCTCTGTAAAATGGACATTTCTATACTGACAGTAGAGCTGATACTATAAGAAAAATACACTTCTAATAACGTAATAGCTCAATACCTCGGGTTGGAACCCTGAACTGCTCAAATTCCCAACCGAGGTTTATAATTCGCAATAAATAAATATTAAATAATAATATATTAAAATCATTATAAATTCATTTTTTAATATTAAAATATTTAAAAATACCCATCATTCAAAAAAATATACAAAAAATATTTTTGAGAAAATTAAGCTATACTAATCAAGATTATCAAAGCAAAAATCCATGAATCAAACACAAATATCTAAAAAAAATTCAAAACCCTAATTAAATAATAATAACAATATAAATAATAATACTAATAACAATAAAAATATTAATAATAATACTATTAAAAATATTAGCAATGAAAAATGATTTTAATATTTTAAATAATAAAACTCACAAAATACTTATTTTACGTGAGTAAAGCTTTTAAAATAAAATAAATGAATACTATACACAAATAATAATAATATATAATTAAAATTTACAATTTTATTAATATTACATATCCTAAAATATATTTTTATATTATTTAAAATACAAAGTCATTACAATATTTTTAATAGATGAAATTTTAAAAATAATAAAAGTATTATACTTATATGACAATTCAATTTTTTTAAACTTGATAGAGTTACATTATAATATAATAATTTATGACAATCTTAATAAATTTTCTAATTTAAACAACTGTATAATAATATTTTACATTTTTATCTATATAAATAATTTAATTTTACAAACTTGATAGAGTTATAATATAGTAATCTATTACACTCTTAATAAATTTTCTATTTAAACAATTATACAAATTTCTTTTTATATTTTTATTAATTTTTCAGTAATTAATTATTTTATACATATTGTGAATTTAAATTTTATATATTTACTTACTAAACTTAATTTAATAAGGCTTATAAAGTTATATTATCTAATTTCATTTATATTATATATAATAGACGCAAATCTAATTTAAAAAAAAAGTTATTTTCAACAAAATTTTAAATAATTTAATTTTTTATTAGAGATAAAATAGAAATTAATTTAATTAAAATAGAAAATATATTTTTAATTAAATTCAAATTAAAATTTAATTAATTTAATATTTATTAGTAAATAAATTTAAATTGATCGGTAATTTTGTCTTTTTTTTCATACATTTAAATATATTACAGATATTAAAAAAAATGACTACTTACTTGCTCATTGGCTGAATATAGATCTTCACATGATGGGTGTATAGGGCATCATCAATAATTTAAGACAACACAAGTATGTGACAAATGCCTAAAATAGTTATTAGGACATCCAAATAGGGAAACATTGTTTATCTATTTAGTTTAGGTTATTCTTTGATAAATTTGGTCTACAATGACATAATAATGATGTCTACTATGTATCATAATCCTTACAAGATTTATGAAGTTATAAAACATTTAATATCTCTGGAAGCTTTACATTAATGTTAAAATGTTTTAACGTGACAACATATGAACCACAATAGTAGTCACCGATTTCAGAATTAGGGGTCACCACCGGCTGGTTCAGAATCTAAATAGGTACATTTTTAAACCAGTCTAGAATTTGGTTAAATTGGAATCAAATTGAATTAAAATTGGAACCGTATTGTTTTCAATTTGAGGTCAGTTTAAAATTTATTGAACTATGAATCGGTGATACTAAACCAGAACTGTTGAACCCTAAGACCTACACCGGAAAGTTATGATCGGTGTTAGGATACGGGAATTCATTCGAATCCGGAATCCGTAGCAAACCTTAAAATAAAAACATATGCAAATATAACATAAAAATACACCAAAATTAAAATTAAAATTAATATAAAATAAATTCTTATATTATAATATAATAAAAAATCTTCATACAATATTTAAATACAAGGTCTTTAAGTTAGACAACACAATACTATAACAATAAACACTACTATTGTAACTATATTAAACTATAAGAAAATGTATGGTTCAGTATTTACATAAATCAGTTTGAGAGAAAAAAGTACGGTGAAGAGTTCTACTAGAGAGGTCTAAAGTAGAAGATCTTAAAAAAAATATTGCGAGAAGTTAGACCTTACTGAGTGAATTATTATAATATATATACATGCAACCTAAAGTCATATACAATAAACATCAATATAATAATATGTATATATTTATACATATACATGTATTTCATACAGATGCCAAAAATCCACTTTTGATAATAATAATGTAGAAAATTTTTTTGGTGAAGCATCGGAACAGAACCCTAAAATATTTTGTAACCTCGATCATTAAACTTCAATTGCCAATAGACTCACTTAATTTCAAAATATTTCTCTTATCAACTTTTGGACAGTAGACTGATCCTGAGACGTTAAGTCAATCAAGCTGCAGTAGTTTCACTATCGGCGTGATTGACTCCGAGACACTAGATCAACCAAGCTTCCACAATCACACCGCTCTCTCACCACAAATCTCAATAATCAAATTATTCATATCTCACATCAATAAATTCTATAACATTAATCCTAACATTTTAATGTACTGGTGTGCACACAGTTCTAGTGTAACCTATTAGATAGCACGTTTTACTAATGTCCTTCAAAATATTTATTTCAAAATCAAATAATAAAAATTCAATATAAAAATATGACAACATATATTATCAAAAATAAATATTCTCAATATTTCTACGAAAAATCATATATATGAGTATTAACAATGATAAATATGGTTTAATGAAATGAACATAATTAAATTCATATTTATTAACGTATATGAATGCTCATAATATTAATCTACATGCAATGTATGTATATGATAATAATTCATAGTTGTATGCTCTTCTAAAAAAATTAGACTGATCTGATACTGTAGGTATTAGTATTGGCGCAACTATATAAAAATAAATAATAATAATAATAATATTAGAATTAACTTCCTAATTTATATTTCTAGAAATTCTAAAGAATGACTCAATTTAGAACATAACGTGACAAAAATTAAAAACTCAGGATCCACCCGATATTACATTTTATGAGAATTCTATCGCAAATTCGGGGAGAGTCTCCTCTGTAAAACAGATGTCTCTCTACTAAAAGTACAGTCTATCCTGTAAACAAACACACTTCAATATTTACAAAATACTCAACTTCTCGAGTTGGGCAGCCAAACTACACAATTTGCCCAACCAAAAACCAATATACACAAAAATCAATAATTTAATAATAAATATTAAAAATCACTAAAATCCATAAAAATCAATAAAATACCACAATACCACTTATTTAAATAATAAAAACATTAAAGACATTTATTTTCAAATTAATTGATAAAATCTCAAATATAATTTAATAATATTAGTAAAAATCTAATTTTCAAATATTCGAATTTAAATAGCATAAATTACCAATAATTATATAAATTGTTCAAATATATAATAAAAATAGCTAAAAATCCATTTAATCATAAAAATAATAAATAAAATTATTATTTGAATATATTTCATGAAATTATTATTAATTAGCTAAAATAATAAATAATTCGTAAAAATTATTTTAATACTATTTATTACTCCAAAATTATCCAAAACATACTAATTAACAATAATTTCAATTAAAATACAAAATTTACTAATTTATACTAATTTTTTCAAAAATTCAATTTTTAGATAAACTTTCAAAAATTCATAATAAATAATCAGAACACAATTTCAATATAGTTCCATAACGAAAAATACTTAAAAAAATTCATATAATTTATTAAAAATAAAATACAATTTTTGAGTCAGGATAGTCCCGTGAACAATATCCGAGCCCGGAATAGTGCTCAAAATTTAACTATCTTCAAAATTGATTTTAGACACATTATTGGAAATCTTGCAACTTCAATTTATCTAAAGTCAATTTCACATAAACCAAACCAATTGAACACAAAATCAACAAATTAAATTATGAACCTAGAATGAATTTGATAAAATTGAAGTTTAAATCGAAGTTAATTAGACGAATTATCTTGGGGGAAACGAAGCCCAAGGAACAAACTTCCAAACGAGACCAACCTTAGCCCTTGTCGTTGCCAGAATCGTCATCGGCATGCCTCCAAAGCTTTTAGCATTGAGAGAAAATGAGGGAGAAAGGGAAGAAAATGGTGGCGACGGGAGGAAGGAGGAAGGGAAGAGGAAAAGGTGGTGGTGATGGCAAGCTAGAGAGCGATGGTGTGTGGTGGTGCGCAAGTGGTTCTGCAAAAACTCATAAACAAAATGAAAAGGAGGATGGAAAAGGGGAGGAAAGGAAAAAAATTGGTTTATATATATATATATATATATATATATATATATATTTAATAAAGAGAAAAAGACAAAATAATATAAAAATAATATTTTAAAATTAAATACTTACTTTTCTAATTAAATTCATTACAAATATTAAAATATAATAAATACACTAAATTAATATTATTCAAAAATAATAATAATAATAATAATAATATTATTAAAAAATATATAACAATAAATTAAAATTTTAAATTATGGATTTAATATTAATACCATAATATTATAAAATAAATACTAACATTTGAATTTAATTAAATTTCACAAAATAACCAAAATATAACAATTTAATAAAATATTTATTAATACTACATATCTTAGTAATTAATTTAATAATTTATAAAATATTGGGTTATATATATATATATATATATATGTTATTTTTTTAAGATACAATCATTTAATTTAATTTTTATATATAATCAATTATTTAATGAAAAGATTAAAGAATAAATATGGATAAAATAATTTTGTCAAAAATAATTTTAAAATATAAATAAAATAATTTTGATAAAATAAATATTGTAAATTATTTGCAAAAAATAGAAATTTATATACAATTTATGTATAAATCAAGTGTTAATGTGACAATATGACATTCAAGCCCTTTAATTTTTTCTATTATTTTTATTGTTAATTTTAAATCATTTATTATTTAAATTTTATTCACTTCAATTTTTAATTGCATTAGTGTTTTTTACTTAATTTAAATTATTTTAAAAATTATTATAATATTTTAAATTATTTACATATAATTATAAAAAAAATAAAAAAAATTAGAATGAAATTTAGTTCGGTTCTGATTTTGAACCAAAATTCTATTCAAAACCAGAATTGAAATTAAAATCGAAACTAATCAGTTTCAAATCAGAGCCTGAACCGTTATATATATATATACATGATTCAAGTTTGGTTCTAAAACCTTTAAACTAGAATCATTTAGTTTCAAATCGAAATCATCCGGTTTCCAATCGAAATCATCCGGTTTCCGTATCACCCCTACTCACAATCGGGAATTTCATGTCAAATGTCACGATTACCAGCTACACTATACTGTTAAGTTACTAGCTCAAAGTTCAATACCAACATGGCCGTGTCAGTATGAATGTGGAAAATTAGACAAATTAATCGTTTCACAGCATGTTTCAACTAGAGTTGATATGTTAATATGTAAACAAAAGACACTTTTAAAGAGGTCATCCATTCAACAATTTTTTTTAAGAACAGAGATTTAATTAAAGGAGAACAAGAAAAAACATAAAATGTGATTAATAATACAATCAAATCTATTGTTAAAAAAAAAAATAATACAATCAAATTTATCTGTTACAAATAAATTCAGATAACAAAATAAGTAGTATGAGAAAACAATTCTAATAAAGTATAGGAGCTCAAAATTCAAACCAAATATAGATAACATCACTAAACTTAATGTGTATTTAGATTCAATCGATAGAGGAATGCACTATTTATAAGGAGAGAGAAATATCTAAAATCGAAGTTAAATAACACATTAGACTTGAAAATTAAATAGATTTAAATCTTTAGAATTTTCTTTCAAGATTAACAAGCAACACTAAAAAAATCAAAATATTGATTAGATGGGATAAAACTCAAACTATTTAGAGTTTAAGACTCAAACTGATTTATTTATACAAGAAAACAAAAAGTTTTTTGACATTTTGATGGCTTTTTGACAAAAATGGCAAAAACAAACCATCCAAAACTAGTAGAAAATGAAGGAAGAAGACGACTGAGTGCTGGTCCTGGTACCATGAACTTAACTAGCTTAAGCATGAATTAATTGAGTCAATCACCCTCCAACCCACAAGCCAATTCAAGATTTTAGGAGATGAGTATAGCCCTAATGCAATTAATGTTGTGCTACTGGTTCATGCTGGTTATCTAGTGGGACCAGTCAAAAGCCGCAATTGGAAAATTTCATCTTGTAGAATTTTATTGAACTTCCAGTCCATAAGACTTGTAGAATTTAATATTAAGACATGTGAAAAATGATTCGATGTTTTTTGTTAAGACATTGTGATTCACTGAACAGTGCATCCATTTGTTGAGGTTACTTTCTAGTAGCGACCATAAATTAAAAAAAAAAAGTCATATTTTACCGCGCTGAATTTAGGACAATAAATGTTGAATAGAATAAAAAAATTATTATTTTTTTTGTTTTGTTTGTTTTTCGTCCAAATAGGCATTTGGATGGACAAGAATTGCATGGTAGAAAGCAGTAGGAAAACAATGTCAAGAGAAAAATTTTGAAATCTCTTTGTGCTTGTAAGAGCTAAATTAATTTTGTTTTGATAAATATGAGAGAGTTTTAAAAGTTTGGAAAATTATTTTTTTTTATAAGGGTGAGTGATAAAATAATGAGGTAATTAGTTTTGAGTGTTTAGAAAATACTTTGAATGTCATTATTTAGATGAAATTTTTTTATTTATTATGTACTTTTAGTGTTAATTTAGAGTAGACTTTCTCTTGTATCTATAATTTTTATAGTGAAAGAAAATTTTAAATTTTATCCCGTTGATGTAACCCAAGAATTAAGGGTGAACCACGTTAAAATATTTGTGTCATTATTATTATTATTTTTATTATTTATACAACAGATTTTATCGTTTATTTTATTCACCCATGACTAGTTTAATCATTTCCATTTATTTATTTATTTGATTATTTTTACAGTAATTTTATTTTATTTTTGTAAAAATTATTTCACTTTACTACCTCTGTTAATTTTTCCAACATTATTGTGATTCACTAAACAATGCATTTGTTTTTGCAAAGAGATAATTAAGAATTATGATTTATATCAAACATTTATTTGATAGAATAAAACTGTTTATGCAATAAGATTATATTTCATCCTATTTTGACCCACAATTAAAAGTATGGTACATCCGAAAATCAATAATTATAAGAATTTAATAGAAGATTATACTATCTAAATATTAGTAAATTATATAATAGAGAACAACTCTTTCATTTTAAATTATATAAAAATTAATTTTAAAAACCAATAAAAGTAAGGTTCAAACTCTGTCTTACAATACCCTTAAAAGAAGGTTTTTATCTCAATGGTATGATATATATCATTTTTAACTACAAGAATTCTATTAGTTTATACCAAACCGTTTGGATTTGTCAATATTTTTACTTTCCATAAATAAAATTTGAATTTAATATTTATTTAAAAATCTAATTTTTTTAGCATTTAAATCTATATATATATATAATGTCAATAGAGAGATTAGCAGACCAACTTTGCAACTATAGGTTAATCTTGGCTTATCCTTGGAATTAATATCATCAATGAAATTGGGTTGTGTCAGGTGTGAGCTAATTTACATAAAAGGATAAATCTCATAACCTTTCACATTGGTCAAATTTCATGCATTTTACTTAAAGATGTTTTATAAGATTACAACAATGTCATATAGAAACCTAACTCTCTTAGAAAGGTGAGACAAATTAAGTGAATGTTTTCATTTATTGTAGCAAAATCAATGAATCTTTTGCCTTTAATTTAATGTAGTGATGGGGACAATTGGAGACCGCTGGTCTAGATGAGCTTTTAGCTTTTACAACATGAAGAAATATAATTTTGGCAATATGTTTTTGTAAAGGGAAAATGGAATAGTTCTATGCAAACCATTTACTACAAGTCCTTCTTGGTAGTTAAGATAAAAAGTCAGCTATTGGGATAATTGTTAATTAAAAATTATTCCAAGTTTTCCCTCTACACATAAAATATTATATTAAATTATTAAACTTTAATATATCTTTTAAATATTTTATATTTAATCGAAATAAATAAATAAAATGAGCTTTCAAATAATAAGGAAGTTATATGATTTAGACATTAGATTGTATAATAAAAGTAGCTCTTATCTTTTAAATCAAGTAAAAATAAATTTTATAAATTGACAACAGTATAATTCAAACTCCATATTTTTAAATGTTTTTTTGAAGAAAAATGATCACTTCACTTATCTTTTATGATGTTAAAATGCATCATAACTATTATTTATCATGCAAATTCTTCCTCATTGATAAGATAAGCTTGAGAGGTTACATTCATGTATTTAGAAGATAAAATATAGTGCAAAGGTCACCTATTACCTTGGATTTATTAGGTGCATGCATGATTAAACTATAAGTAGAGTTCAACTTCCTAAAGTTCTTTACAGTAGACTTTATAAATAGAGTTTTGACATTTGAATAAGCTCAGTCAAATTTGGCTGTGATACATTATCAGAACTGAGCCAAAATTTGTAATCTATCATATTATATTGTAAAAATTAGAAGATTCCTAAACAATATTATCAATTTTTTTTTTTAAATTATAATTAAATTACAAAAAAATGGTCAAATTACCATGTTCCTTTTCTGCATAAATATAAAATCTAGACTTTTATACTTCCATAAATGCAGAGAAAGAATAATGGAGAGCTGAATACTATAATGTGATTAATATTATATAACAATGTTTATATTGCAGATATTATTACTAGAATTTTTGAAGTATAATAGTATTTGTATTGACATATTAATTTACATATACATAATATTATTTCAAATCTTAAAATTATTTAAATGTTAGAAATTATTAAAATTTTTTAAAATAACAAATTATAGTTAGTTAATTTAACTTTTATTGCAAAATTCAATTAGAATTTAAATTTAAATTATTCTAAATTTAATTTTGTTTTTCAGATTTGATTGTAGTATCAAATCTCTCACCTTTAGAAGAAATTCATTCATCTCAGAAATATGATAAGGTTTGGAGGGCGTTTATGGAGAAAATCTTATTATCCTTGACAAGGAACTTTGTTTAATATTTAAGTTTAGTTAGTCAGAGCCAAATGGAGATGAAGATGGTGCAATATGATGGAGCGTGAAGCTCAAGTTTCAATCTGTAGCATTTTTTAGCCATCTACATATTTCTAAATTTCCTTAGCTTAGTTAGTTTCATTTGTTGTCTTTTAATATATATATTGAAAGATTGCGGTATTGTATATAATTGATCTCAAAAAATTAATTCGATAGGTGGAATTTTTTGTAATTTTCATGATTAGGGGTGCACAAAAATCAACCAAACCGATTAAATTGAATTGATTTAAATTAATTCAAATAAATATTTATGGTTTAGATTGGTAAATAATTGGTTATAGCTTGAATTTTTTTTTAAAACTGAATTTTTGATTTGGTTATGGTTTAAAAAAAAAATAAAAATCCAATAATACCAAATTGAACCGATAGTATACTAATACTACTTATATTTTTCATATTTGTAGAATGTTTTGGATTGTTATTTTGAAACTTAACTATTTTCTTAAAAAAGTAGATATTATTATAGTTTTCTTATTATTATTATTATTATTATATAAAATGAACTTTGCATTTTATTGTATTTTTAGTAGATTTAATGAGATGTATTATTAATTCTTTTAATTTTAATTTTTTTCTTTATTATTTTTTTATTAAATCGATCAAACCAATTTCAAATAACAATAGTTTGAATAAATTTTAATAGTATTTGATTTGGTTAAAAATTTTCATATTTAAAAACCAACTTTATTGGTTTATTAGAAATTTAAACTTTAAACCGATCAAACAGAACAATGAACACTCATACTTGTGATATCAATGAGATTAATATTTAAAATTTTATCTTAAAACGTATTGATTTAACTTCATAAGTGGACTACCAGCATATAGCATGTTGCCATCCGAAAGTAAAATCCTAATTTGCATCTAAAAAATCTCCTAATTGTTCCAAAGCAACTAGAAATAAAAATTTTAACAATAAAGAATTTTGTTCAAATATAAAATACCTATCTATAAGTTTTTGCAATTCAATTAGATATGATGAAACCACTACAAATTTGACCTTTTTGAATTATGTACATAACTCACTATAAGCTCTAAATATAAAAAGAAAATGTGTACCAACAAAATATCGAGCAAATATATATGTATATAATTTTCTGACCATAATTTTAAAAAATATGTTGTTTTTGTTAACGTTAACCTTTTGCGATTACATAAGACATGTTTTTTTTTTTCATTTTTACCTTTTTTTATCTCTTCATTTTCTCACCTTCTTTTTTATGTGTTCATTCTCCTCATCTTTTATGGTTGTTTTTATTTCTTCATTCTTTTTGTTCATTTCTTATCCAAAATCCAATGCAAGTTTGTAAAATTTATCTGTTCAATATGAATCTTTTGCACGTTTATATTGAAATTGAAGAAACTCATAAATTTTAAGATCTTATAAAGTTCCAGCTCTCTATTTTTTTTGTCTACTGGAAATCCACCATATCATAAATTAACAAAAATTATAATGAATAAGTGTTAAATTTCTTTCTCTTTAATTCTTAATATTTGAATGATTGTTGAGTTTTTTTTTTATTATTCTTCTTCTTTATTTTGTTGTTATTGTTATTATTATCATTATTATTTTGGTTTATTATTTAGGTTAATGTTGTTACTTATTAAAATAAAGGTAAATAGAGCTATTCAAATTGAATGTTGTTAGGTTTTTGTTGTTATTTTTTTATATTTTTTTAGTTGTTTTAAGGTGTTTTTTAGCTTTATTTTTATTTGTTTGCTTTCTTTAAATATTATAAATTTTTAAGTAATCGAGTAAGTGAAAATATTTTAAAATGAAATATATGATTTTTAACTAAATAAATTCAATGAATATGGTTATTTTTATAAAATTATAGCTGTCTCTTTTGTTGTTGTTGATGATTTTTTAGTAAATAAATAAATTAAACTACAAAAAAGTGACAACAGCCCAACGACAACTAAATAACAACCAAAAAAAAATCAACAATCCAACAACTAAGAAAAAAAAAAAAAGAATCTCACTCAAGAACAATCTGATAACAACATAAAAAATAAAAAATAGTAACAACAATTCAACAACAACCTGAGATCAACTAAAAAAATTAAAAATATTTTTAGTTGTTGTTGATAATTGTATTTGAAGTTGTTTTGTAATGGTTGTTGTTAGATTATTGTTTGTATATGAGAACCACATTTTTGTTAACACCATAGTTTTGAAAGAAAAAAATCAACCATTTTTTTAAAAAATTCCATATTTTATTTATTTTTGAAAAAATCCCCTAAATATAATAAATTCGGAGCAGCTAATAAAGGAAAAAAAAAATCCAACTCTAAGCCTATTGATTCAGGAAAAAAAAAATCTTAAAAGTTTGGGCCTAATTAAACTGTTGAAAAGAAAAGGCCGAAATTTAACGGGTCAACCCGTGTCGAGAAGCAGAAAATTCGAGTTGGCTAGGACGGTTTCTTTTTTTTTTTTTACTTCAGCATTACGGTTTCTAAAATTCGAGCATCGAATTTTTCATATCCAAACAAAGCCTTGTCCTTGGGCTGCAAAAAGCCCTTCGTTTTTTTCTTTTCCAGGAATTTAAAGCCCTTCGCTTTTCCGTTGTGATTCTGACCCTTCCGGCCGGCGACTCTCTGAGTTCAATCTCCGAAGGGGTAAACCCGTTGCCCTAACCCTAGCTCATTCAAGTCTAGTGTAGGCATTTTTATACTAAAAATTAGCTTTTTTTTTTTTAAAAAAACAAATTTTGCTGAACGATTTTCTTTTCTGGTTAATCGAAGTAGTGCAATGATTTTATGCTGATTATGTGGGTTTTGATTTTGTGAAGAATAATTAGTCATTATTGTAGTAGTAGACATGGATCAGCACGAAGATGATGGCCGTGTTGGCGGCGAATCACAGTCTAAACAAGATGACGAGGTGAGGTTTATTTATGAATATTGTTATTATTGTTGTTATTTTTTGGTGGTTGCATGGTTAGTGTAGTTTAGGTTTGTTTGTATTGTGAATTTGGAAGTTTACGTTTAGTGATTTTGGATATTGTTAGACCAGATTAAGTTTATAGAAATTGAAGTTAATGTTCCTATTGGAATTTTAATATGTGTGTGAAAATTTGATGTTTGCTTGTTTAAGGTGAATTTAATAGTTAAGATTTTTGTTTTGGTTAGGAAGCTGTTGCTCGACTTGAAGAGATGAAGAAATCAATAGAGGCTAAAATTGCTCTTCGTCAAATCAATTTGAATCCTGAAAGGCCTGGTTTGTGATGTTTCAGAAATTTTTTAGATATATTACTTTTTTGATTGATTGATGAAATGTTATAATATTTTTGACTGATGGATTGACTGACTTAGTGTATTGAATTTGTTACCTGTCTTTGTGGGGGAAGAGGAGATCCTGGTTGCTTTATGATTTAAGCATGATACTTAAAGGGAAAAAAAATTGGGTTGATATCATGAGACTTCTTCCGATAGCTGTAATATAGGCTGTTAATGAAACAACCACCAAATGAAATTATATTTGCAGGAAGTGAAAAGGGAAGGGGAAATTAGTTTAGGTGAGAAAAAAATCTGAATTCTCTGTTGTGATGCTATTTCTCTGTAGAGATGCTAACTCTTTCTTATTTTAGGTCATTTTTCTAGGGCATCTTTTCTTTTGGATCAAACCATATAATAATAATATTTTTAATTTATTTTTAGGGAAATTTGGATATGGTTTAATTTTAGCAAACTATTTTTTGCTTGAACAGTTTTATGAAAATACTTGGCATCTTTTTTTGACTAGCAGTTTATGTGCTCTAGTGTCTTGTCCGGCCTTAGCATCACTACTCTCTTTTTCAGTGAAGGGGGCATTTCATTTTTTATTAAAACATGGATATGGGAAGAATTTTTCTTAGGGGAAGGGAGGTAGGAGACAGAGTGATTCAAGCTGGTATATGAGTTGGTGATTCAACTATTTTGCTACCTTTGTGGGATGATAGTGCGACATTGTTGTGCCTAAAGATGATGTGGTTCATCATTAGTAAGAAATAGAGGGATCTCATAGTAGCCATAGAATAGAGATTTTTTCTTTTAAATTTTATGAATGATATGTACTTTGGATTTGTAACTTGCTACATTTTTTTGCTGGGGGATGGGTGTTTGGAGGGGAGGGAAAAGGTTTACAGTTTCCTGTTATTAGTTGTTACTAATTTATTATTATTTTTGAATTCTGCATTGGTCTTTGGTGTGTATTGAGATTTTCATGACAATAAGGATAAAGTCATTATAAGCACCTGCATAATTATTCTATCTTCTCTTGTCTCATGATATTGGAATTTAAGTATTTTGCCTTTCTTGGCTATGTTCCTTGTTTGAACTTTCTCTCTCCCATCATTTCTTTCTCTCTTTATGTCCAAAAAGTCCCTTGATTAAGTTATTTATTTTCAGCCATATTTCATTGTCAGATCTCACTTAATTCCTAATTTTTAAAAATTCTATTCACTTTAGCACTAAGTTCACCTCACAATCTGTCTTACAAGAAGCTGTTACCATCTTGTTCTATAAGGGCCTATTTTAGTGAATTTAGAGTGAGCTAATTTGATTTATATTCTTTTTAAGATAGGGATAATGTGCTGAGAAGGAGAAAATTATTTTCTCTTCTTCCGCTATAATTTTGAAGAGGATAAAAATGTATTGGTAATGTGTAATTTTGTCTTGTTCTTCACCTTGTTTTTCCTTTTTATTCTTGAGACAAGTATTTAATATGATAACTTCACCTTTTTTTCTTTTTCCATTGTTGATATTTGTTATTGTCAAGTTTATGGATTTGATGATCACTATTAATGTAACGCTTTTTGATCAATAAAATCGTGAAAAAATGAATGGGTAAATTTAATGGGGTTTATGCTTTGTCATCAACAAGTCTGTCTACCATAATATCCTTTTATATCTAGAAGACAAAATCATTTGTATGGATTATTTTTTTAATTCTCTGGATAAAGAATTTAGTTCACATTTTGAGTTCTACTGTGATCAGATTTTATAATGTGAAATGATCAGATTTTATGGTTCTGCCGTGAAATGATCAGATTTTATATTGGATCTGTTTTGTCAAAATGACTTGATTTCAATAAATGCTGTATTAGAGTCTGGTACTTTGATTGTTACTCCTGTCTTTCAAATAAGGCTGTAAATTAGCTGAGCCATTCATAAGCTACTTGAAGTGCAGCTTGGAAAGAGCTCGTTCAAATCATTTATTTAATCAAATGGGCCGAGTTTGAGCTCCATTTTGGACCTCATTTAATAATGAGATGAGCTCAAGCTCATTGACCCTCAGCTTGTTTTTAACTTGCAAGCTGACTTGTTTATAGGCATGCAAGTTGGCTTGTCAAAAAATTTATCAGTAGGCTCATTAGGATAATTTAATTTTTTATTTCATTTTATTGCTAACTAGTGTTATTTATTTGTTCATTTTTAAATAGGTATGGTGACTAGTGCTGTCTAGGAAGATCGTTAGATGGTTCATAACATATTTTTTGTTTCAATTTAGCAACCTGAGCTTAAGCTCCAAATTTGAAAACTTTTCCATGCTCAAGCCTGCTTAATTAGTAAGGAGCTGAGCCTCAGCTTTCAAAAGCTCAGCTTGTCTACAGCCCTATTTTCAAATACCTGTTCTATTTTGTTATTTTTCTTACCACCATGGCATGATTTAGTAAAATTTCTGGTAGGGTATGTTTCAGGCTTTT
The DNA here is from genome assembly GCA_947683625.1 of Mallotus nudiflorus. Lineage (NCBI taxonomy): Eukaryota > Viridiplantae > Streptophyta > Magnoliopsida > Malpighiales > Euphorbiaceae > Mallotus > Mallotus nudiflorus. The sequence continues at coordinate 2,227,692 of CANTUR010000099.1, forward strand.
GACACAAGTATTTCCACTGAATATTGATACAGTTTATTGTTGGTTCCAGATTCAGGATTCCTTAGGACATTGGATTCAAGCATTAAGCGTAACACAGCAGTTATTAAAAAACTAAAGCAGATAAATGAAGAGCAGAGGGAAGGACTTATGGATGAACTGAAAAATGTAAATCTTAGCAAGTTTGTCAGTGAAGCCGTGACAGCTATTTGTGATGCAAAGCTTAAAACTTCAGACATACAAGCAGCAGTTCAGGTAGCTTTTACAGTTTTCTAAATTGAAATGTTCTTAGATGCTACCCATAAATATGATATGTTTTTTTTTTGGAATCTTGTGTTGGATTTGTGATTGCTTCCCCAGGGGCTGGTTGATATTATTGGTAGTCAATAATCAGTTAAAGTCAAGAATCGTTGCCTGCAACTTCCTTTGCTCTTTTATTCTATTCTTTTATCAGAAATTTTGCACCATGGCATATTACTTATTGACCAGTTGCATACTCTAGACCAAGTTATTTGCACGAAAATAATTTAATTCTTACAGCTCTTGAAGAAGTGTTGCTGTTGAATTATCTGTCATTTCTCACACCAGGATTTTAATATTGCATTGATGATATTTGACTATCCAAATGCACTTATTTGGCTTCTCATTGTTCTATTTTTTATTTATTGCATGAAATTTATTTATTTCGGGTTGGTAGGTTTTTGTTTTTTGATTTTAAAATTTCTCTTTTTATTTTATTTGTTGTTGTAGGGGTGCCTGGGTGGGGTATTTGATGATTTGATGATATTGTTTATTTCTCCTTTCTATCATCCTTGTTATAGTCTGTATCGGCATTCAGCAAGCTCATCAAGCTTATATCTAGTTACAGTTTGTATTGTTGTGATATTTGTTGGAGAGGAAGACAAGTAGGTTGCTTGTTTGGGGGGGTCAAATACATAAAAGTGTAGTGCAGCTATTTATGCATTGAGCATGCAGTTTTTAGCTGATTTTTTGCAGCCTTTTTAATGCATAATGGTGCTTTCTCTGTCTTTGGCACTGTTCTAACATTTGTTTGTCTTGCAAAGATCTGCTCTTTGCTTCATCAAAGGTACAAAGACTTCTCTCCAAGTCTAGTACAAGGCCTGCTGAAGGTATTTTTTCCTGGAAAATCAGGAGAAGACTTGGACGTGGACAGGAATTCAAAAGCTATGAAGAAGCGAAGTACCTTGAAACTGCTTTTGGAACTTTACTTTGTTGGAGTTTTAGAAGACAGCAGTATTTTCATCAATATTATCAAGGATCTTACTAGTGTGGAACACTTGAAGGATCGAGATGCTACTCAGACAAATCTGACTCTCCTTGCTAGTTTTGCTCGTCAAGGGAGAGTTTTCCTAGGACTTCCCCTTTCTGGACAAGAAATTAATGAAGAGGTACAGAAATCTTCATTGTTCTTTCATTCTGATTCTTTTTGTGCCATTCATTCTGGTGGTGGAGTGATGAAGATTTGAAATTATTTTTTGCTTTTTGTTCTTTTATTTGGTAATAAACTCATTAATGTATTCTATTATGTTTTCATTCAATAGGAATTTAATTCTGTTTACGTTGCTGATCTTGATTATTTTGTGGTTTATCTTCTGTCATTTTATTGCAGCTTTTCAAGGGCCTTAGTATCACGGCAGATCAGAAGAAGATATTCAGGAAAGCCTTTAATATGTATTATGATGCTGTATCAGAATTACTTCAGTCTGAGCACACTGTGAGATTTTTTCTTCCTTTATTTGATTTAGATATGTTATCTACCTGTCTTACGGGTCCTGTGAGGTTCTTGTTTGATGTAGACTTACTTTCTTCTAATGCACATTATTTGTATCTCTTTATTGCTTTTGTTTGATTGAAGTATCTATAATTGTCTGATTGTGGTTTATAACAGTCTCTTCGTCAAATGGAGCATGAAAATGCAAAAATTTTGAGTGCTAAAGGAGAGCTCAGTGATGAAAGTGTTGCTTCCTATGAGAAGCTTCGAAAATCTTATGACCATTTGTATCGCAATGTGTCATCGTAAGTTTGCTTGTTGATTTCATTTTCTTATTGCATCTTTTGATGGTGGATATAAATCTACTCCAAACATGGGATTTGTTTTCAAAGACTAAAGCATACCAAATTTCATGACAGCTGAATTCAGCATCATTCTATGAATCCACCTCCTCCTCCTCCCTTTCCCTCTCTCTTCCTTCCCAGTACTCTAATGTTAGTGTTGACATCCACCCATCCACCCACCCACAGATGTGCACACGCATTCACACCCTTTTTCCCACCAGTAGTAGCATGTGACTTTGCAAACCACTTACCTTTGAATCTATTAATTTATAGAACGTGTTATTCTGGCCCTAGTTTTGTGAATAGTGATTTTACATAGAAATTATGCTTGCTAATTTAAGCAAGAAATACTTGTGGAATGAAAGGGTTTAAGCTGTAATAGAATGATACATATACGGGGACTTATTGTATAGCTTATGAGGCTTGAAACTAATGTTCAGTCTGCTTGCATTCTGTAACATTGCCACCATATGATTTTGCATTGAAACATAGATTCTTCATGTGCAGTTTGGCTGAAGCCCTTGATATGCAACCACCAGTGATGCCTGAGGATGGCCACACAACTAGGGTTACTACTGGAGAGGATGCCGCATTACCTGCTTCTGGGAAAGATTCTTCTGTTCTTGAAGCTTTGTGGGATGATGAAGATACTAAAGCATTTTATGAAGGCTTACCAGATCTCAGGTTTGTTGGGACTGTATAATCTCTGAATATGTACATTTGTATTGTATGGTGTTGTTAATTACACCATTGATTAGCTGGTGCTTACCAATTTTATTAAGCATCCTTTATGTTCTTCGTAGAGCATTTGTTCCAGCAGTATTATTGGGAGAAGCAGAGCCCAAAGTGAATGAACAATCTGCAAAGACTCAAGAGCAAGCAATTGTAAGAATTAACTCTGAAGCTATATAATTTGATTTGCTAATTGTGGAGGATTGGTAAAAACAAAAAATTAGCAAAATCTTCTTGTAAGATTTTGTTTTTGTAGTTCATGAAAAGATATAGTGCAATGGTTCTCAGTTTTTATTATGCTTCTATTTTCATCATGTTTTTTCTCCACATAATTGTTTAATTTTTTTTTGAAAGAAAGCTTTCATGGTGTGAGAATTTATTGCCTTCTACCCTCCCTCTTTTTTCATTGCCATTTTCTCCCCTTCTAATTGCTGCCATTGTGGTTGTTCCTGAATTACTGTTTTGAAAATGGCCAATGTAACTCTGAAATTCAAATTATCTTCCTTTAGTGGCACAATTTCATTAAAGGTTGATATTTATAACTGAACTGAACATCACTGTAGACCTTTCCAGCTGGAGGAAAAATATTTATGGAACTTTGCATTTTAATTTGACTCTTATGAATTTTGTTTTTTATTCTATGCTTTGTTGGTCATGTTTATGTGCTCAAAAGAGGGTTATTTGATGTATTCTTTCATTGGTTAATTCAAAGGATCTGGCACCTGAATCAGATCAAGGCCAACCTACTCAGGATTCTGCCGAATCTACTGCAGATGCTGGTACTTCACAGGATGGGAAAAGTGCTGAGAAAGGAAAGGACAAGGATGAGAAGGACAAAGAAAAAGCTAAAGATCCTGAAAAAGAGAAAGGTAAAGAAAAAGATGCTGAGAGAAAAGGAGAACATGAAAAGGATAAACTCAAAGGTCTTGAAGGGACAAACTTGGATGCTTTACTGCAAAGGCTCCCTGGTTGCGTCAGTCGTGATCTTATCGACCAATTGACTGTAATGATAACGATGCTTTCCTGATTCTTACTGTTTTATATAATTTTTTTTCTAGAACTATTGGATCTCTACAATGAAGATCTTATTGTTATTCCTTTATCAATTTCTATCTTTCCAGGTGGAATTTTGCTATTTAAATTCAAAGTCAAATAGGAAAAAGCTGGTGAGGGCATTGTTTAATGTACCTAGGACATCCTTAGAACTGCTACCATACTACTCGCGAATGGTTGCTACACTATCAACTTGTATGAAGGATGTCTCTTCTATGCTCCTGCAAATGCTAGAGGAGGAGTTCAATTTCTTGATAAATAAGAAGGTCTGTCTTCAACAATTCATTGAAAAGAAAAGTGGCTGCTTATCCTTTTATTCTCTCATTCGTTTCTTATATATATATATATTCATTTGCATGATTATTTTACTATGAAATCATTATTTTTTGCAGGATCAAATGAACATTGAAACAAAAATCAGGAACATTAGGTTTATTGGAGAACTCTGCAAGTTCAAAATTGCACCAGCTGGAATTGTCTTCAGTTGTTTGAAGGTATAACTTAATCATGCATTTTATAACGTGGTGAAATTCTTAGAAATTTTGATTTTTTTTTTTAAATTATTGAACTCAATTTCATTTAATACTTGGTTATAACTATGTGTGGCTGGCTGCATGAATCATTTTAAGCCATTCTCTGTTCTCAACTTTTTTCCCTCCCTTATCTTGTTTTCTAATGAATTCTGTCATTATCAATTCTATCATCTACCATTATGTGGTACTAGTGAATTTCTTGTTAAGTTGCTTTGCTACCGGTGCTTTTTTTTTTGTACTTGGCATAATTTGTCAGTTTAACATCTTAACTTACAGTTTTATCATTTCAACATTTAAACTTGCCTAAAATTCACTAATCTACACTAATATGATGATATCATGCATCTACCACCCTTTGTACTTGTCACTTTTTGTCAATTTGACACCTCTACTTGCAGTTTTTTGTCAGTTAAACCCTTAAGATGTGGCACATGTTGATTTGTTATTCTATGCCACGTGTGTTGATAGGGGTTCTTAAATTGTATTTTAGGCGAGTTCAAGTATTAAAATGACAAAACTATAAGTTAAGGTATTAAACTAATAAAAAATGACAAGTACATGGGGCTATGAATGTATTATGCCTTTATAATTTGATGATGATGTTTAGAGAATTTCTAGTCCATTATATTTATTGAGACCTGACATAATTTTCTTTGAGACTGGGACACATTGTTGCCATTACATATTGATGGTTTCTTTGGCAGGCTTGTTTAGATGATTTCACACATCATAACATTGATGTTGCTTGCAATCTTCTTGAGACATGTGGTCGTTTTCTGTATCGTTCTCCTGAAACAACTGTGCGTATGGCTAACATGTTAGAGATATTGATGCGCTTAAAAAATGTAAAAAATTTGGATCCCCGGCATAGCACTCTTGTAGAAAATGCCTACTATCTGTGCAAACCACCTGAAAGATCTGCACGAGTGTCTAAAGTACGCCCCCCATTATATCAGGTATAAAATCTTTTTGGTGTCTTACTGTCTTCTTTTAGCTGTTTTCAATATTGGTATGCTGAGGCTTCTTGAATTGATCTTTGATGCAGTACATCAGAAAATTGCTATTCTCAGATCTAGAGAAGTCTACCATTGAGCATGTGCTGAGGCAACTTCGTAAATTAACATGGAGTGAATGTGATGCATACCTTTTAAAATGCTTTATGAAGGTTCACAAGGGGAAATATGGTCAAATAAACCTAATTGCTTCGCTTACTGCTGGATTGAGCCGTTACCATGATGAATTTGCAGTTGCTGTTGTTGATGAGGTTTGTTATTCAAAATCCTCCTTTGGTACATCTACTGCTTCATTACTTACTCTATCCATGCAATGGGCTTAAGCAATGAGGCCATATCTTCTTATGACTTATTTTCACTTCATTGCATCAAGGTCAATGTTGGGGTAGAGTTAGGTCATTGGCTCCAATGGAGACTTTGGCTCATTAGGCCATCTCCATTGCAGCAGCAAAAAGGCATAATGCTGCTGCATTGGTCTCCAATGCAGCGTGAAATGCTGCTGCATGGGTCTCCAATGCAGCGTGAACTGCTGCTCCATTATGCGTAAAACACTGTTTTGATGCATATATGCAGTCCATTTTTCACTTTATGCATTTGTACTCTTTTTTTTTTTAATTTCAATAACAATCATTTTTTATCATTTGTTTCAATATAGTCCAAATAACTTTCTTCAATTTAGTCCAAATTTATATTATATTTATCATATTATTACCAAATGCATATAAATTTGATTTAATTATTATTATTTTTACCATATTATTGCATTTCGCAATACATTAATTGAACATTTGTAGAAAAAATATTCTAATTCAAATGATTAAATTATTAATATCGTGAATTGTATTTTTGAATTTAATTAGCACTTGTAATAGACTACTTTAATTTTAAAATGTAATTTTATGTTTTTTTCGTGAATTTATTTTAATTTTTTTTGTTTTCTTCATATATTATATTAGTTAATTTTAAAAATATGTGGATGTATTTATATTATTTATTATTAAAATATTTTATTTATTTTTAAAATATATTCAAATAATAAATTTTATTATAAATAAATATATGGGTGTGTATGGTAAATATTGAATAAATTATGGGTGTAATATAAAATGTATAAATAATATAATATTAATATTGGATAGGAATATGTGCAGAATATTCTTTTTGGAGTTGAAAATGAAGTAATGGGATGGAGTAAATTTACTATAGCAGATGCATTTTGAAGTAAAATTTGCTGCATTTTATAGTTTTGGGTTGGAAATGGCCTTAGTCATAGTGTGAGTAGTACCATTTGTGTTGTAGGAAATATGAAGTTTGACTTCTGCAATGCTAGAATTACAATTATACCATAGATTTCATTTTTTATTTTTGGTCTGCAGCACGCATTTATAGTGATACTAGTTAATGTCTCTGTCAGTAGGACCAGGTTTACTAGAAGTCTAAATCATGGATGAGCTGTGTACCTTCACCTTTACCTGACCTCTTTGTTTAAAATCAACCTTAATCTCATTTTGTTTTCTTATTCAGTTATTCTTGGAAGAACAATTGTGTTCTTTTGCTCCTTTACTCCTTGACTTATGTTCTGAAAGTGCACCATAAATTTTGGTTACCTGACTTCATCCTAGAAATGACCAGTTGTGAACACGCTTGCACATCTATCCTCTCTCAACTGCCTGGCAATGATCATTTTGATGCATGAAGTATATTTTTGCTATGGATTTATGAACGTCTATACTCCATCATACTAAATAGACATGCATCTCTTTGGAATTATAGCTGTTCATTTTTTGCTTTCAGGTTTTGGAAGAGATTAGGATTGGGCTGGAATTGAATGACTATGGTTTGCAGCAGAGGCGTATTGCCCATATGCGATTCTTAGGAGAGCTTTACAACTATGAACTTGTGGATTCCTCTGTAATTTTTGAGACACTCTATTTGATCCTTGTTTTTGGCCATGACACACCTGAGGTATGGAGTCAGTTAAATTAATTTACTTTCATCAACAACTGTCATAATGATTTATTTTTAAGAAGAAAATATTAACTTGCTGTGCATTTGGCCTAAAATATGGAGCATGTATGGAACTAACTATTAAACTGTTAATATGTATCAACACCTATGTGAATGCTTTGCGTTTTAGTATTTCGTTTATGGATGATAACAAATTGCTTCATCTTTCTCCATAAATGACAACTTTTGAACTAAAATTACGGTAAACTTTCTGCTAGATGCTTGTTTGTGTATTTCTATGTAGTTTGACTTTTGATAGCATGTGTTATTAGCGGGATGTACTGGATCCACCAGAGGATTGTTTCCGCATCAGGATGGTTATCACTCTTCTTGAGACCTGTGGACACTACTTTGACCGAGGTTCATCCAAGAGGAAACTTGATCGTTTTCTAATACACTTTCAGCGGTACATTCTTAGCAAGGGGGCACTTCCTCTTGATATTGAATTTGATTTGCAGGCAAGACATGAAGATTCATTTATGTCTTTGTATTTTCTTTTTTTTTTTTTTTTCCAAACATTATGCTATTGTGAACGGGATAGAAATAGTAGTGCCTGTTTCATTCCATTTTGTTTGTTATTTTATCAACATTTATGACGTGTTTTCTTTTGTTGAAGTTTATATTCAATTGTTTTTACATGCAAGGTATGCTCATATAGGGGCGTGCAGAAATTGATTAAAACCTTCAAAACCGAACCGACTGGTTAATCGGTTTGGTTACGGTTTTCATGAATATAAAAGGTCGGATAATCGGTTTGGGTTTGAAGAACCGAGATATCTATATATATATATATATTAAGATTATAAGCAAAAAATATTTCTAGATATATTATTAATGAATAAATTTTACAAAAAAGTAGTAAATTAATAAATTAAAATTTTAGAAATTATTTTTAAAAATAAAATCAATAAATCGGTTAACCGACTGAACCAGTTATTTGGTTTGGTTTCGGTTTGAGATTTTGGATATTCTCAGTTAGTCGGGTTGGTCGGTTTTGGTTCGTTTTGAACCGAAACTGACCAATGCTCACCCCTATGCTCATATATTGAAACATTTGCAGGACTTATTTGCGGAGTTACGCCCTAGCATGACTCGGTACTCATCCATTGAAGAAGTTAATGCAGCACTTGTAGAACTTGAGGAGAACGAACGAACAGGTTCCATTGATAAGGTCAATAGTGAGAAGCACTATGACAGTGAAAAACCTTCTAGCAGGAATGCTTCCAATGCCTTTTCTTCCAATGGACAAAATATTGTTAATGGTAATGAGGAAAATGGTGGAATTCATGACGGCATTGGTGACAGTGACACTGATTCAGGCAGCGGCACCATTGATCAAGAGGCAAATGATGAAGAGGACTTAGATGAAGAGAACCATGATGATGGGTGTGATACTGAGGAGGAAGAGGATGATGATGTAGGTGGACCTGATTCTGATGAGGATGATGAAGTCCATGTCAGACAAAAAGTGACTGAGGTGGACCCAGTGGAAGCAGAGAATTTTGAGCAGGAGCTAAGGGCGGTAATGCAGGCAAGTTCAGGATCCTTGCTTTTTATTTCATAATTGCTAGTGCCCTGCTGTGCCACATTGAAATTTTTTTTATCGAATGTGTAGTTTGAAGATATTGTGAGTTTTTGACGAATATACTACAAGAATATTTTACGATCTTCTGCAGATATGAGTTTGGGGTTGCTAAAGTGTCCCAAGTAGATTTGTCGAATCAACATTTTGAAAAAGCTAATTGTCTTATTGTTTTATGCCGATTATTTTTAAAATTTGATACATAGGAATTTTGATGGCTGCAATCACAAATACAGTTTATTGATGTTGGAATTTTATTTCTATTCATGAATTGCTTCAACTGATGTCAAAATGTTTTTCTGCATTGTGAGTGCAGGAGAGCATGGAGCAACGCAGGCAAGAGCTGCGGGGTCGGCCAGTGATAAATATGGCGATGCCTATGACCATGTTTGAGGGATCCACTAAAGATCATTATGGAAGGGGTTTTGGAGGTGAAAGTGGTGATGAGACATTGGAGGACGAAGCAGAGGGAATCAAGGAGGTTCAGGTGAAAGTGCTTGTGAAGCGTGGGAACAAGCAACAGACAAAACAGATGTCTATCCCTAAGGATTGCTCTCTTATCCAGAGTACAAAACAGAAGGAAGCAGCTGAGTTTGAAGAGAAACAAGATATCAAGAGGCTTGTCCTGGAATATAATGATAGAGAAGAGGAGGAGAATAATGGATTGGGAACCCAGACATTGAACTGGATGCCTAGTGGCAGCAACAGAGTTGGCAGCCGGAGCAGTACGTGGGAAGGAAGTACTGGAAGAGGTACTGGATCACGTAATCGGCATCAGTATCAGCATCATTCAGGCAGTGGTGTTTATCATGGCAGAAGACGGTGAGAAGCAACAGCAGAAGAAACTGTTTTTTGTTGATGTGCTGCTGCCCTGGTTACGGATGAAAAGTGACTGAAGGAACTTTGATAGTAGACGTGCTGCCTGTGTCCTGATTTTGGATTAATGGTTCTTTGGCAGCAGACTAAAGAATCTTTTGATTTCACACATACATAGCACCATCCCTAAAAGCTACCTAAGCCATTCCTCCCAGCAGAAGAATTGCCGTGTTATCCTCTTGAGTCTATGATGAACAGGTGTGAAGGGATATAGTGAATATGGTTCCCACTGTATATGCCCGATCAGGCTGTGTGTGCCTTGTGTTCTTTAGCAAAATATAATTTGAGATGATCATATCCAGAATTTCAAGTTTTTTGAGGTAAATAGCGGCTATGCAGCAGGATACCAAATGCCTAATTGTACGAAGGATTATCACCTGTGATTTTGCATGACCAACGGATTGTAATTTAGTCTTACATAGTAGTCCTGGATCTATGGGTTTCTTTTGCTGTATATCTATCAAAAGTGGGATTTTTATGTTGATTATATTTTATGGTTTGTATATGTGTAGACCACCTTATCACTAACCCAAATGATTGGATTGGTATATTAATGTTTTATTCCTTTATAGAGGATAAAATATTGTACTGTTTTGTTGGTTCAGTTGTGGCATACAAGATTTACTCTTGGGACACGCAATTCGTAAAACTAAATATCAACCTGTATTTTGTTTACCAGGTCGTCAATCATTTGGCACACAGATGTCTCATCATAAAGGCAGAAACGAAAGGGGCATTTGGATGGAACTTGAACCTGGTCCTACTACACTAGTACGGTTGCACATGCAGCATGTGAATTCTATTTAAACTGTAGGCCGAATTCTTCCTTTTCTGGTAATGTGTTCCTTTTACCTTGTCAATCGTCTTAAGACTAAATGCAACAAACATGTGGCAATTGATACATACCAGCTAAACCCTGAAGAAAAAGGCAAATTCTTAAGGTTAAAGAAGAAAAAAGAAGTCTCTGTACATTTACAATTTTTAGATTAGTGAGATTAATTTGGTATTGCATTTGTGTGGTAATTAATTAACTTGCAGGTCGGCATTCAAATCTTACCAGTTAAAATCTTCCCTTTTTTTTTTTTTTTTTAATCTTAATAAAACGGAATAGGGGAAAGGGAACTCTGAACCTGAGTTCTTATATGCCTCCAGAAGTTTAGCTTTTAGGCCAAGTCCCGACGGGCATTAATTTTTTTTTTTACTTAAAAATAAATAAGACAAAAATTCAAGTTTTTATATAGTTAATTTTCAACGGGAAGAGTGGAGAGTAGGAGTTCAAACCTTACTCTCATAATTAGACTGTCTATACTTTTTGTCACTTGATTTACTCGTAGAGGATGACTAAAAAATCAAAGTTCAATTTATAATTTGTTTTATATGAATGGTGGAACCATTTTTTGGTTAGACAACATTGATGATATAAAAAAAGTTCAGCTCCTCTATCAAATTAAAGAAAAAAGCAGCATTTGGTTCCCCATACTCCTATGAGCATACATTAAAAAAAAAACTAAAATAATATGATTGGCAGCAAGTGATTCCAATTTTAGGGATAAGAATTGTGTGCCATAAACCCTACATCTGGAAACTAAATCCATTTTCCAATTTTGGGTATAAAATATATGTAGGTTCTAACAAAATTTGTGGACCCCACGATGTAGTTTGCTCATTAATGGCCATTTTCATGTGATCCATACCAGTGCTAAATTCGCATGCTTTTTTTATTATTATTATTGCTATTATTTTACTTTAATTGTTTTAATTATTATTTTTGAAGAACCAAAAGAAACGACATTATTAAAAAATTCCTTGAAAGGAAATAAAAAAAAGAGACAAAAGTTAGCATGACGTGTTGATTGTTCATTGCTAAAGAATAATCTTTGTTCTACTATCTTCTATTTGTTTATTTATTTATTGAATAATACTATCTTCTATTTGTCATTGACTCAATTGGAGCAACATACCTATCTCAAAAAAGAAAAAAAATTGGAGCAACATATCAAAGTTAATTTTATTTTTACAATGTTGTAAATGTGTCAATGCATTCTAGATTGAGTAATCATGGAAATCATTAATCAACTCACTCATGCTTATAGCAGCAATTATGTCTTGGTAATTTTTTTTTTTTGGAACTATATGTGTTGGTAATGATATTCCCTAATCAAGTTTTTTTTTTCCTTTCTTGTATAATTGCTTCCATCACTTTTGTTCTTGATAAACCTCACATCACTTTGCTTCTTAAAGAAAAATGCTGCCATGGTGGAATAAAGGAGTAGTTAGGATTGAAATCACAAATAATAATAATAATAATAATAATAATAATAATAATAATAATAATAATATTATTATTATTATTATTATTATTATTATTATTATTATTATTATTATTAATGTATAAATTTTCTTTTTTTTTTTTGCAATGAATTTCAAAAAAAGTAAAGAAAAATGCTTTTTTTTTTTTACTCAAATTTCATTATCAAAAAAAGTATTTAAGGATATGACAAGTATCTTGGTGGAGAACATTTTTAGAAAACTGAGATTTTAAGTTCTATAGCATCTAATTTGTATTTAACTATTTATAAATAAATATAAGATCCAAGATTTTATTATGTAATTGTCAATTACACAGGCTAAATAAAATAGTTTTAATATTTTGATTTTACCAAAGAAAAATCCCAGTAATTGATGCTGGAATTTAGAAATGAAAAAATAAATCAAACAAATGAAAGTAGTATTTCTAAATGAATAAAAAGAAATTAATATTTATTGTAGATTTATTAATCCAAATAAAAACAAGCTCAATTAATAAACAGAATTTTAAAATTGATTAATGTAAGGTCTTGAACTTGCATTGAAATAGAATAAATATAAAAAATGTTTATATATAAGCGTATTGGCCACACTGCATCAAGGAACATATTCACTTGAAGAATGAATCAATTATTAGAATGATTAGAATTTGACTTAACATCAATAAAAAGGTTAAAACCTAATAAGTCACCTTTTTCACCTTTTAGGAAGGATATATCTGATTTTGATGTCATTTTAATCCTCTATAATTGCATATATATATCCATTATCCAACTCTTTAGAGATTGGAGTATGGAAAATAGAAAGCTCTATTTCTCTCAACTCTCACTATTTGGAATTTTATTGTTTGTCAAACATATTGATGTTGTTGGTGAAGTAAATATTACAACTGGGATAAATTCATGCATCCTTGTTGTAGCCACTTAGAAACTAACATGTTAGTTTAAGCTTTATTTTTTTAATTAAAAAAATCTCATAATAGTTGCATAAAAAAAAATTCTTAACAAGAAAAAAATATAAAATGTCAAGAGTTAAAATTTAAAAAAAAAAAATTTGAATGATAAAAAAAGATGTATTGGGATTATAAACAAAAATCATTGATCATACCAAGAAGTTTTAAGACACGATTTATTCAAAATCAACATTAGGTGATGCTTGAAATTGCTACAATAAACCTAATCTAACTAAAATATTAGTTGTCCGCATTGTTTTGGTCAAATAATAAAATTTTTACGGACATAATAGAAATACTCAGTATCGACACTCTCTCTTTCTAAATTTGTAATGTTAAAAAAAATTAAAAATGTATTTGATATAAATAAATTTTATAAAATTTTGTATAATTCTAAATGATATGTTTTGGTTTAAATGAATATTTTGTATAATTTATTTATAATTCTAAATTTTTTAATTTTTAGATTCGATTAAAATTAGATTAAATTTTAATGAAATAGTTGAAATTTCTAAATGAATTTCATAACTTTTAAGTCTATATTTCTAAAATAATTAAAATACCCCTCAGTATTTTTATTTTAAAAAATATTTTTCTATTTAAAAGGATATTTATTGCCTCAAACTTCCTTGACCTAAAAGTCCATAATCCCTCTAAGAAGCTAGCCGAGAAGGATACCTCCGCATAGCTAGTTAGCAGGCTGAGGTCTCGTTTGTTAACTGAATTAATCATACAAATCACTCCACCAACTAAGAACGGTCATGCACCACCATCCATAAAATAAAAAAATAGTTTTCAGTCTGTCAATCCTTACTATCTCTAGACTAAATATAATATAACAAAATATAATATTTATTTAAAATGAATTTCATAAATAATTTATTTAAACAAAAATACTATATTAATAAAAATTTATTTAAAAATAAATTTTATTTAAAAATGAAATAAATTTTTTGAAAGAATTGAAGCAAATATTAAGATATAAGTTAAAAACAGTAAAGTAAAATTATCCTGTGTTTTTTAATCTTATTTTACATGTGTTAATTTAGAAGCAATCATTACCCACAATAATAACAGTGTGAAATTAAAACCACACGTGGACGGTTAACAATTGAACAGTGTCCACCACGTGGACGGCCAGTGATTGAAGAAACGTGCACTAAATACAACGACGATAATTTCGTAAATAAGAGCCGAAATCTGACTAAAAAGTAAAGAGTAAAAGAGAAGACTTTAGTACGAAAGGAGGAGAAGCGACCACGTCACTCAAGCGACCTTTTAAACCTCGTACCCCTGCCGACAACTACAAAATGTAATTATTTTTTTAAAATAAATAAATTTATTATTATTTTATTTATTTATTTAATTTGTATACTTAACCATTAATAATATTTTACGTATAGATCTTTTAATTATTAGCCCACTTGCATTATTATATTACTATTATTATTTTCCGTTTTATTTTATTGATAAAGATGGCTAGATATGGATTATGCCGTAGCTCAAAAGCAAAGAAGAAGAAAATGATTAAAAATATATATTATAATTAACTTTTTTTTATTTAAATAATATTTCAAATTCAAATTATATTAAACGCAATAATATTAAATTAATTATTTAAAATTTTTTATTATTTTTATAGCTTTATTTGAATAAAATTTAATTAAGTATAATTTAATTAACTCTGATAATTTATACTAAAAAATTCATATTACATGACTATATTATAAAAATATAGAATTGGGGAACCTTTTGTTTGGCTCATTAGCCTTAATTAATTGATTTGACTTTGATAGTTTTTATTTATAGTATGATTGGTTTTACCTTATTTTTCTCCTTAGTTGCCTACCATTATTCATTGTTTCAATGAAACAAAATGTGAAAATTCTTGAAGGTTTCTAACAGTATTGTAAAGGATTTTCCCTCTTTGAACCAAAACGTAAATTCCTAAATTATAATAATATTTTAAATGGTGCAAGATTTTTTATATTCTTATTTACGGTCATACTTATAATATACATTTTAAATAATTTATTCAATAAGAATTAAATATATATTTTCATGTTTCATGTGTTTCAGGTCTATTCATTGTGATCTTTATCTTTAATTCATTTTGATTATTAAATATTTTTATTTAGGTTCAAATCTTTAAGTTTTCAAATATCATCTCATATTACAATTAGTTTTCTTCTTTAAATTTTAATCAAATTCTTGGGTTTTACCAATTAATTTAGTACACCCGTTTAATATGATGTGATTAATTAGTTTAACTTTATACATCTTCAAAGTCTACGCAATTTTATTTAAATGTTCAAAAAACTATTTTTATAATTGATCCACATATTGTATCTATTATGTCTATTAATAGTAGGGTTTGGACCTCATTACTATTTATTAAATTATCCTAATATGGTATTTCCATAGTCAATATCTAGTTTTGGTTGAACATGCCAAAAATACAACAACCCAAAAAAAAAAAAAGTACAATATATATATGTAAGCGGTTGGGTGCTTGGCACATATATAATAAATCCCCACATTCATATTCCACCATTTCTTTCATATTCTTTCAAATTATTGTGTTTTTTGAAGTCAAAATCAACTTTCTTAAGAATTGGTCAATATTTGAAAAAAAAAATTATGCAAACTTTTAATGGATAAATATATAATTTCATTTTTAAAGTTTATACGGTTAACACTTTCTTATTTTATTATTTTTATTTAATTTTAAACTTATTAATTCCTAAAATATATATATAAATAACATTTTTTAAAAAATTACTTTAGTATAAACAAAAAATTAAATGAACTAAAAAATATTTAATTGAAAATAATATAATTAAATATATATATATATATATTGCCTTAATCTAAAATTATTCTTAGTATTTTACATAGTTAAAAACATTTAGATAAAGTATTTATCTATTTTGATATTTGTATAAGTCAGATAAAATTAAAAAAAATACCAATACAAAAATAAAATGTGTATAAATTTTTTTAATTATGTTAAAAAAATCAATAAATGTAAAAAAAATATTAAAAATTAGGCACCTAAAATTTAGAGATCAAGCTAGGAATTTGGCCAACATTTTTAGAAAAAAAAAATTATGGTTGCCCATAATGTTGTTGATATCATACACTAGTTGTACTTTCGCATGTTCTCCGTAAAATTGATAGACATTCACAAATGACCCAATGCCATCCCAAAAAAAAAAAAAAAAGGAAGATTTGTGTGTATTATCCCTAGCCATCACCAAAAGAGACAAGAAAATAATTAAATTTAATAAAATTTGAATTCTAAATTTTATTTCTAAAGCAATTCACATTTATCATTTAGATAAGAATTAAATAAAAATATTTCCACAATTATTTTTCTTAATTTTCCACACCCAACACAATATGTGTTCTTTAACAAAATTCATTTATATGGTGGCAACCACCCAAAATATATATATATATATATTTCAAATTTAAGTGATAATATATATAATTATGTTACATTAATTGTTGAAATTTTTTTATTGTTATTATATATATTTTTTTATGTTACATTAATTGTTTGGACACTTTTATCATCATTAGATCAAACTAAATTAACTTGAGTCTTATAAACTTTAAGCATCGGTAATTAAGAAAAAAATGAATATACTATTAGCTAAATCAGAACCTTAGATTAATGATCTGGTTACTATTGTTATTGTTATTGTTATACTAATCCAATTAAATGAATCTAATAATAAGTTCATTGTGATCTAAGCAATGACATTATGTTTTGTATGTGATTCACGTGTGAGTTGTTTAACAAAATTAATTAACGATTCTTAAATCTTTAAGAAAAGAATTATATATATAAATATAATTAGTGTTAGTATTGACCTGTACTCGCGTTGAAAAGCGCGTGGACAGTAATCTTGTCGT
Source organism: Mallotus nudiflorus (assembly GCA_947683625.1). NCBI lineage: Eukaryota > Viridiplantae > Streptophyta > Magnoliopsida > Malpighiales > Euphorbiaceae > Mallotus > Mallotus nudiflorus. Next base: position 2,244,741 of record CANTUR010000099.1, read on the forward strand.
TGTTATTTTTCATTTATGGGCCAGTGGCTATGAGTGGGCCCCATGTTATCCTCTTCTGGAAAGGTTTTTTGTGTACGTGGAAAGCAATAACTGGGTTACTGCTGATACGAGGATCTTAACTAATTAATACCAATTAAAAAAATGTGCAAAAAAATTTCCGATGTAAAAAAAAATGTGCAAAAAACGAATTATTTCCCAAAATATAATTCTCGCATCACACGCATTAAAAAAAAAAAGTTGTTTTTTATTTTTTTAATATTAATATTAATCACATTTATGTTAAAAAATTTATTGATAAATTAACAATATACAAAAAAATTGTTAAAAATAAATTTAGAATTTTAGTATGAAAAAGTAATATTTTAATAGATATCAATAAATAAAAATTGAGTTCATAATTTTTTAAAAATTATTTAAATTCAAAAGATTTTATCTATATTTTAAAGCTCATAAAGTTGATATAGTAATAATTTAATCCATAACAAAACCCAATTTATAAAACATTTATCTATCAAGTTGTTTTGTGTATTTGTATAAATATATGTATATATACAGATAAATTTTTAAATCAATTTATTGTCAACTTCCGACTAACTTAATAATAGACGGCTTGACATCTTTATTGGAGGGGAGGGCTCAAATCCCCCCTAGTCCCCTCCTTCTTCAATGATAAAAGAAAATGAATCTTATTTAATTATAATTATTGTTGTATATAACTTATAGATATATATCAATAATAATTAAGTAAAAAGTGATTTAATGGTTTTTAATTCCATATAGATATGTATTAGAAATAATAAGACATAATACATTGACTCTCTGAATTTAAGATTTTTTGTAGATTTACTTCGTACAAACACATCATTTAAACATCTTAATTTCCTTCAAATAACCGTTTTCAGCACTATTTAAAATATACAAATAATATTTTTTATAATTTTAAATGAATTATAAATTAAAATTTTTAATAAATAAAAATATTAAAATAATAAAATTATAAATTAAAAAAATAAACTGATAAATCATATCAAATTTAATCAACAAGAAATTTATTAAATATTATAATAATAATAATAATAATAATAATAATAAAGTCTCATTGTCATGGCTTACAACCGAGGGTATGAACATGCCAAAAAACACATAAATAATTGAAAAAATGATAGAAGTCTCTCTCTGTCTCTCTCTCTCTAGGGTAGTCCAATTATTTGTGGGGACAAAAACCTAAAATAATCTATTGTCTTTTTATTTTATTTTATTTTTGGTTATATAGTATTTAATTTTGTTAATGTACTTTACATTAAGATTACCATAAGAGGAAAGGTTCTTATAATGTTGGACTTGCTGGACATCTTAGATTCTTTATGTGTTTCATGTATTTTTTTTCTTTTTTTGTAGCCAATCACTACTTTTCTTTTTTTTTTTTTGGCTTTAATTAGATTGCAGATCAGGAGAAATGGACGGCCCAGATCATTTTATGTTTATGTGCGGGGGTGTTCACCTTTTTTAGGTGATGTTATTGGTCTTCGATTTTATTATTATTAAATTATTAATATTGTTTTCCACTCAAAAAAAAAAAAAAATCTGACAAGACCTGACCTCTCTGTCTGTCTCCATTAAGGTTTCTCTATCTCTCCTTCTCCTTACATTGTTCCTCTTTTCCTCTCCACACACTTGGTGGTTGGATTGTCATTTTTAAATTACCAAAATACCCTTCAATTATGTAATGCACCTTTTAATATTAAAAAAATCAAGAACGACCTAACAAAATAAAAAAAAAGAGTTTGCTCAAAAAAAAAAAAAAAAAAAATCAAGAAAAAAAGCAAATTATTCTCTTTTTTTTTTTTTCTTTCATAGTTTTTACCTCATCAACATTTTGCTTCCTTTTAGAGCGGTAAATGAATTGAATTGCTTGCAAATTACTCAAAATTTTACTCAATAAAAACTCACTTGATTTTATACATTGAAGCACGTTGAATTCAAATTATATAAACTCATAAACAAATTTGGATAAAAATTTATAAGTTAACTTGTAATTTTAATATATTATAATTTAATATAAAATATTTAAAATTTCATTCATAATAAATTAAAAATATTATTAGAATAAAATTATATTTTATTTAAAATTTTTAATAAATAATATTAATTTATAATCTATATTTTTAAATATTTTATTAAACTCATTTAAATTCATAAACAACTTATGATGATCAAGTTGCATATCAAGTTTAGGTCTACAGACAAACTATCCTAGAGCTAGGTAAACCTCAACTTGTTTACACCCTCTTGAACATTTACCCATATTTTCAATTATTTATCAAAAATAAACTTATAATCTATGAAGAATTTTTTATTCATTATATTTATATTTGCAAAAATTTTGAAATAAAATGATAACATTATAATTTGTTAGATATTCAAAATTATAAAAAAAAAAAATTCTCCAATAGTATACTATAATTAATTTTAAAATATAAATCTATAGTCAAAAGTAATTTTGAAGTTTATATTATAAAATGGATAATAAGAAATATAGCATTTATTGAATATAAGTATTATTATTAAAAACTTTTTAGAAATTATTACGTATGAAAATTTTGACTTAGATACAAGTATTATTACCGTCTCGAACTCCTTCAACTTGAATTCGAACCTAAATTTTTATCTTCTTTATAATTTAAATTTACAATAAGGTTATTAATGCCTTGAATTTTTTCTTTCAATAAAACAAAATAGAAAAAATCGAAGAATTGAATTACTTTAATTTCTTAAAAAAAATGATAGATTGCATTATTTTATGTTTTTGAAATAGAGAAATTGAATTGTTTATTCACTACAATAATAGCTAAAAAATAAGAGAAGAATTAAAATATTAACATATTTCAAATTAAAAAAAGAATTCAATTTTCAAATAAAAGAGGTGAAATCGTTAGTTAGGTCAGAATTTAAGATGAAAGATGCAATTTGCTTAAAAAAAAAATCATCTCCTCCTAGCTACCAGCCTCTGAATTATTTATTAAGCAATAATAGAATTTAACTTCCAGTCCCAACTTTTATTGTCTCTTTAATATATAAATTGATAAAAAAAAAATTCCCATGCTTTGATTAATTAATTAATTGTTGAGAAGATTGTTCTGAGGTAAAATTATTATTATTATTGTTATTATTATTATTATTATTATTTGTAGTTTTGTAATGTTAGCATAATATATAAGTTTTGTTTATCACAATCAATAAATTCAAATGAATTTGTGAAAGCAATTTGATGACATCATTATAGTGTATAGCACATTCAACTTATATCATTTATCAATTAATTCTTAATAAATAATATCTCACAAGAAAGTATATTATATAAGTTACCATACATTTATTTAAAAATTATGTTTAGCATAGTAATTTAATAACCTATTTATATGCATTTCTGCATACCTAAGGGACAAGGAATTTATTAACAATATATTCTTCTTTGATTTTTAAATATAAAGATTATATTCAACTATAGCTCTAATAAATTAGAATGTTTGACCAAGTAATGTGGGAAGGAAAAAACAAATCAAATCCATCTTGATGGGTTATAATATATAGATAATATAATTGCCTTTTTTGAATTCAAGAAATTACCCAACAATATGTATATGAAAAATTTGAGAAAAATCAATTGATAGTCCATTTTGTACTAATAATCTCATTATTATATTTAAATGCTGATATGTTATGTAAATTTATTTATTTATTTATTTTATGTTTATATTTGTAAAGTTCTTTTGATGTAGTCCATCAATAACTAATTAGAGAGGTCGCTTAAACATAGCAGGGTGATGCCCCACCAAGACTGAAGAAGCAGTCTTCATTAACCAAGATATTAAATACCTAGGACTTGGAGTTGCTTTTCTTGATCCAAGCTCATAAAAGCTTGACGAACTAGTCATCGAGCACAAACGATTAATTCATATATAAGTCCTAGTGCTTGCACCACCCTATCACCAAGATAGGGATTGAATTATGTAACATTGGCATGGAATATGAACAATGCATTCTGCATATTTTGAAAGATGTTACCCTTAAAAAGAAGAGTGAAATTGAAAAAATATTAATAAAATATTTAAAATTATTTACCTAGACATACAATAATATGTCTGGTATTGATAAAGATATTGCTCACCACTTCATTCCTACTAAAGATAAGTGCAAACCTGTAAAGTAAAAACTAAGAAGACTCAGACCAAAATGGGCCTAACTAGTGAAAGAAGACATCGAGAAGTATATTAAGGTAGAGTTCATATAGGTAGTAGACTATTCGGAATGGTTTGCAAATGTGGTGCCAGTACCAAAGAAAGATGAAAGGGTTAGAATCTAAGTCTACTATAGAGATCTAAACAAAGCGAGCACGAAAGATGATTTCCCACCATCTCACATAGATATATTGGTTAACATCATCACCACATATGCAGTGTACTCCTTTATGGATGGATTCTCTAGGTATGATAAGATCCTAATGGCCATTATCGATAAAGCAAAGATAGTTTTCATAATGGAATGGGGTACTTATTGCTATAGAGTAATTCCTTTCAGACTACAGAATGCAGGGGTGACTTACCAAAGAATGGTAATTGCAATGTTCAATGACATAATATATAAGAAGTAGAGGTATACATTAACAACATGATGGTCAAGTAAAAAACTAGGTAAGAACACCCGTTAGACATCAAAAAATTCCTTAAAAGGGTTAAAAAGTATAGTTTGAGGCTTAATATGAAGAAATGCACTTCAAGAAAGATGCTAGGGTACATTGTTAGTCAGAATGGGATTAAAATGGATCTAGACAAAGAAAAAGTGGTTAAAGAGATGCCAATGCCAAGAACAAAGAAATAAATCAAAGGGTTTTTAAGGAAACTACAATTCATCAGTAGATTCATCACCAAGTTGAAAGTGGTGCATGAACTGATCTTCAAGCCACTAGTTGAATGGAATGAACAGTGTCAGCTAGCATTTGATAAGATGAGGAAATAGCCAACCCATCAGTTCTAAGACCACCTAAACTAGGGATACCTTTAACCCTATAGCTGGCCATTAAAGGAAATGCAATTGGTGCAATGTTAGCCCAAAGGGGAGAAACAAAAGCAAAACACACAATCTACTCTTAAACAAGAAGATGTTGCCATATAAGGAGAAGTACAACCAAATTGAACAAATATTCCTAGCAATAGAATGGGCAATAAAGAAACTCAGACATTACTTTTAGTCCTATAGAATTTAGGTTGTGTCTAAAATGGACCAAATGAAGTACCTTTATAAAGCTCCTTCTCTAGTGGGAAAACATGCCAAGTGGCTCGTACTACTAACAGAGTTCGATGTGTAGTATCTTACTAAGAAGTTAACAAAAGGAAGAGCAGTGGCTGAATTTCTAGCTCTTAACCACATTCTAGGCTTAAAAGAAATCCAACTAAACTTCCTAGATGATCTTAGTTCAGGCATTGAAATCTAAGTATGCGCATGTACTTTGATAGAGTAGTTAATCAATTTGGCGCAGGATTTGGTGTTATATTACAATCCTTAAAAGGTGAAGTAGTACCAAGGCCAAAAAGCTCAAATTTAGAGTGACAAATAATGAAGTAGAATATAAGGCATGCGCACTATGAATAGAAGCACTAATATCCCCGGATGTTATAGAAGTTGAAATCTTCAAAATTCCATGTTATTAATCAACCATGCCATGGAAGAGTGGGAATTGAAAGAGCAACACTTAAGGCCTTACTTGGACCACTTGAGGCTACTTACCATATCCTTTTGAAAATGCAGATTCATTTATCTCCCCAGGAATCATAATCAGATGGCATATACACTTGCTCCCCTAGGATCGGTGTGGGAAGGACCATCCAAAATGCCCATGAAGCCTTTAATCCTACTCATGTTGGGACAACCTTGTTATAATAATTGTAAAATAGTGAAGATAAAAATAGCTGAAAACCTTAGTTCTATGACATTTAAAGATTTTTGAAGGAATGAGCCTATCTTGATCAATCACATGAAAGAGATAAAGCAGTCATTCAATAATTAGCATCAAAATTCACATCACACCAAGGTGTGCTATACAGAAGAACCTCATACAATTTACAATTATGATGTTTAGATGAAACTGAGGTTATAAGAGCAATATAACAAGTACATGAGGGTGTTTATAGTCTGCACATGAATTGAGCAATCCTAGCTAAGAAACTAATTAGACAAGGGTTCTTTTGATGTAGTCCATCAATATCTAAATCATATTTATTTTATGTTTATAAGCAACTCTCTAAAATTTTACAAATAGTATTTAATTTATTAAAATTTAATAAAATTAAATAAAAACTTATTCCATCTTCATATATCTATATATTTAATTTCATTAATATTTTGCTACTATAAATAGTGATTAATATTGATTTTATATTTTATAATTTTAAAAATAAATTAAAAATATTTTTCTCCCAAATGGGGAAGTAGTTGTTTCTATTTTCTTACAGCCTTATCAGTCCTCCCTCTGCCTACAAGATTGCTTATCATTATTACATACTAACGATACTGACAATTTTTCTTCTAATAATACCTTTTTATAGTTTTGTTTTTTAAATAAAAGTTATTGTGAAATTACATTCATCCAGATAATTCAGTACTGAAGAAACATTTATCATAGCTAACTAAATTATTTCATAATATCAATGAAGAAATTAATATGTAATATTTTTTAGATATACAGGAAATTTGATGCGGCAGTTTATATTATTTTCATTTTTTAAAATTTAATTTAAAATAATAAATTATATTTTAATTATGCGAGTTTCTACGGTAATTTTATTTTGCTATCACTTTGATTGTACTTTATTTTGTTTACCGTTTGATGAATATATTTCTGGTAATCCATCTGTGGTTATTGAAAAAATGAAATTTTAATTTTTAAAAACTAAAGTAACCATATAAAATATCTTTAATCATAAATGTATGAAAATAAATAAAAATTAAAATTACAAGGTCGGTAAGTGCTGAAAAATGAAAAATTGTCATTAAATATTGTTTTTCTTTAGAACAAAACTTGGGAGAAACACCTTTTTGTTTGAGAAAACGTTTTTTAGTGTACTTGTTCTAATTTCCTTTTAACATCTTTGAAAGTTGAATTACTTTTGGGTCAATACCAATTGTACGGTCAAGAAGTTACAGTTGTTTCCCATTTTGTTACCCTACAGAATTTGTCAAATGAATCCATTCAAGTTCTTATGGATTCATTTTTATTTAATTACAATTATTAATTATTTTTATATATAAATATTTGTCAATTGTATCAATAATTATAATTAAATTAATAGTAATTTAAAAATTTTAATTTTATTTATATTGATATAAATATTTTTACTGTAGCAAAATTTCTATTCTGTAATTACTAACAAATTAATTTCTCTTTAATAAAAAAATTTTAGTATCAGTGAGTGTTTAAATTTAAATAAAATTAAAGTCTGATAATCACATAAACATTTTATTTTATATTTTTTTAAGCGAGGTAAAGGAGAATGTAGGAAATTTTTTTTCAATCATCACATTATAAAATCTTCTCTGATGGATGAAATTTAAATAGAAATTCAAAAATTAAAAAAAAATTGAAATTGTGATAAAGTTAAAATTTAGGTACCAAGGGCGTATTTAACCCCGAAAAGATAGAAGAAGATCCATTTCCCAGAAAATGTCAAGGGACACGTCAGTCATGAATTTAAAGGAAAGGACAAATCCGTATACAATAATAACCTATCGTCAGTTCCACAGCTCCCCAAAAGTGGAAAATAATAATAATTATTATTATTTTGAAAAATAGCCTTTTTTAGTAGTATTTTGGTTGAAAGTAAATCTAACTTGACTGTGGAGTTACAAAATTCAGCCTTAAGGTTAAAGTAGTTAAAAAAAAATTATTATATTAGTAGTAAAATAATTAAGTCATAAAATTTTTTGTCATAATTATAAGTTTAATTTTTAACAATTTAAGAGTGAAAATTATAAAATTAAAAATTAAAAAAAGAAAAAAATATAAAATTTAAATTCAATGTAAATATTTGTTTTAACTAAGAATATAAATGAGTCTAACCGAATCAAATTTTAATAAGAATCTGACTTTACCATATTTAGAAGAACTCAAGTTTGATATTTTTTATTTGTAACCTAAAGCTCGATATTAGCTACTAGAAACTCAAGTTTAACTCAAATGCAACCTTTTTTTAAATTAATATTATTTATTAAAATATTTATATATTGATATATTTTAATTTATAAATTTATTTTATACATGTAATATTAATTAACATATTCCTATAAGGTTTAAACAACATAATATAATTTAAATCTAATTAATAATGTAAACTATTAATTATTAAGATTATAAATTTTTAATATTAAAATGAATTAAATTCTTCAATCAATTATGAAATAAATAATTTTTTAAGAAATAATAAAAAATATTTATGAAATTAGTTGATAAACGAGTAAGCTCATAAATTTATAAACAAGTTAGCTCATAAATTAACAAGTGAAATATCATTGAATTCGTATTCAAACTTGTAATTAAATTTGAACCCAACTATAGTTTACAATAATAAATGAATTCAAACAAATTTTCATAAAATTAAATCTCAAAATATTTGGAGGTGGCTCAACTCGACTTAATAATTAGTTCAAATCCAAATATTATTTTTAATATATTTATATGAAGCACGAATCGACTAAAAAATTTTAAAAATTAATTAGTCTGATGAATTTGGTCAGCCCCATAGATCAGGTACCACGTAACAACGTTAGGCACAAATAAAATAAATAATATCTTATCCCCATTAATTATAAAATATATTATTATTATTATTATTATTTATAATGGCATGAAATATGGGTTACTCCATTCACATGGTACAAGTTGGCTTTATAGCTGTTTGAATTCAGTTGCATCGTCGAAATTTTCCATCTTTAGATGAAACCTTTTTTTCTTTTTTTTTGTTATTGGACTATCATGAAGTCCCAATCGTCGGATTTATTGACATTCTTAAAAAAAATAAATGATGGGATGGGACCACTAAACTGTATAAATTAGGAAAGCAATATGTATGTTTCAAGCACGACAAAAAAGTTGAGGTCGTCACTAAAAGTAACCACAGTAGAGTTCTATTTTTGGTAATTGGCCAACCTACAACTACAGCTACAACCACTTGGATTTTTTTCAGATGAGGCTACAATTTTAACTATTAGATCAGTTTAATATAAGTAATTTGATTTGATAATTTATTAATAAATCTAATCTATCTTATTTATTTTACCATCTGAAATGTGATGTGGATACGTTCACACTTAATTTTACCTAATTAAAAAAATGTAGGTTTTATTTGCTAATAAATTATCAAACTTGAACATTTATATCAAAATAAAAAAGATTAAGTTAAACTTACAACAAATCAAAAAATTCTGATTTTATAAATTATTATGTCATTTTTAACAGATTTTTCTGTCATTTTTATAGTTGGACTTGTTATATTAATAGATTAAAGATTTTTTATACAATTAAAATTTTATGAACAAAATATATATTTTAACTAAACTTAAAATAATTAAAGAAATAAACATGGAAATAAAAAATTATAAAATTAAATTTCTTAAAAAATAAAAATTTTATTTTGGCACTTTTTTTTTTTTAATTTATATTGGCTGATTATATTATCATTTGGACATATAAAAATTGTTCAAGTGTCCAGTAATTAGGTTAGAATCGATAAGATTCTAATTAGATGTAGATTTAAAGCCATGTGTTAAACTGTACATATGGCTGCATTTTGAGAAGTAACTATCCATATTTCTACTAGATTTGTTGCGATTTGTAAAAATTATTTTTTTATTTCTCTATTTTTATGAAGTGCTAAAAAAATTTTAGAGAATAAAAGTATTAAAATTTGTCACTTTTTAGAACGCTACATATTTGGTCTGCAATATATATATATATATATATTAGTATCCTTCTGCTAGTCATGTTAATTTGTTTGGTTTAACTATTTATGGAAATTGAAAGCTGATGACTATTATAAATAGCTAATAATTCATAATTAACAATTAATAAATATGGGTTACTTGATAAAATTTTATTAGCCATTGATGCTAATATATAAAATATTAACTAAATGTATAATTTATTTTTAATATAATTTTAAATATTTCGTATAATATTTTTTATTTATGTAATTTAAAAATAGAGTATAATAATAAATAATAATTTGTTTTTTTTAATTTATGTACTATTAAAATTATCAAAAAATACTTTAAAATATAAATCTCATTACTATAATTTTTTCAAAAAATTATAAATATAAATATTATAATAATTTAATTGCTAGTTATGATGTAAACTAATATTTATTTCATTACGAATTGTACAGATTATATATATATATATATATATATATATATATATTTGTTGTTAATTATTTTTAATAAGAAAAATATAGATTAAGTAAAATATAATTCAGATCAGCTATTAGTTGGTGGACAAAATCTCTAAAATCGAGTTGAGCAACAAATTTTTGAATTTCACCACATGCTCATAATTTAGATGTTTAATGAAAAACTTCTATGAACTATCTAAATCGGTTGAATTGGATACCCTATAAATTAATGAGTATTTTGTTTTCACACAACAAATTTGAAATAATCACGCTGCTTAAAATTTAAATTTGTAAGATAGTGATTCTAAAAATTAAAACTAACTTAATTAAAGAAATAAACAAATTTTTATAACCACTTAAATTGACTTTTAGACTATTGTCGAAAGGTTAATTTTTTTTTTGTCTAAAAGACCACTTAAATTAACTTTTAGACTATTGTCTAGTTAATATTCATATACAATATTAAGTTTGTATCATTTACTTTATTAAAATTAAACAGTTTTCAATGATTATGTTAAATTAACACTAAAATTTAATGTAATTGATAAGAGGAAGATATTTTATTTCTTTATTAATTAAAGATTTATCATCATAATACCTATTTTAGTATTCAATCCTGAATAAACCACACCGACATGAAGAAATATATGTCGTTAAAATCATCACAACTGCCTAACTATAAGAAACACCATTAATATCACATAATATTCTTTGTGTTAAATCATATGAAGCTATGAATAAACTTTGACAATTAACATATGAAATTTGCAGAAATATTTATAAAAACTCTAAAATTATAATTGCCAATAAATTATTATGAACACTTTTTCACTACACCAACCCAATTAATTATATGCAAAGGTAAAATAAATATTATTTTGATGCAAATTAAACATGCCTGTGTGTCAGGATGTGGCCATGTACGAATAAATTGTTAATAAATTACAAAAACTAGAAAATTAATTGTTGTTTGATGCAATAGCTTTCTGAATGAAAATTATAAGAGATTGTTTTTAATAAACTATTAAAAAGATTTGAAATTGATATTAATTAAGTTTTATCTCATTGATTTTTAATAAATAAAAAACATTATTTTTTATTCACGTAATAATTATGGTTCATAGTTTGACATTTATTGATAATTCATAGTTGATACATAATGATATTTGATGAAATTATTATGAATTATTTGTTGATATATATTTAATGATTAATATAGACAATTTTTTTATTATAGAGTTAATTTTATATTATTTTTAGTATATTATATTATTTATATGTATAAAAAAATATTTTATATATATATATATATATATATATATATATATATATATATATATATATATAAAGATTAATATTAAAAGTTTCATATGTTAAATATATTATTCTAAAATTTAATTAGCGAAAAATAATTTTTCTCACTTTCTACTTCTAGTTGTAATAGGATAAAAATAAAAAAAATATTAAATGACATTTTAGTAATAAAAATTTTAAATTGATTTATAAACATTTTTTCTTTAAATTTTACTGTTATTATTTTACTATACCGTTTCTTATGAAGTTATTATTTTAATAAATGAATATTAGCTATTTAAAATTAAGGAAATAATTATTATTAATTAATATAAAATTTAGTGTAAAATACAATAGACAAATAAAATTCATTTATAAAGAACACAGATAGAAATGTAAGAGGTTGACAAATTTATAAGACAATAATGGGTTGGTCTGAGTGGAGAATGAAATAAGTGGTAAATGTCCATTTCATTTTTATCTTTTGGGTGTATGATTTTCTATGGCACCTAAAAGAGAACTTTTTAAATATGCATACGCAAATATTCGTTTTTAAATTCACTATTAACAAAAAACCCAATGAAATATGTTCATAAATTTATATAAATATGCACATTGAGAAAAGTGACAAAACTGAATTGAAAAAAATAAAAACTGAAATGCATATTTAAAGATTTTATGCTATTATCATGTGGTATTTTAAAATTCTAAGAAATTATGTTTTCAGCATTTTCAATTTCATTTATTGATACGCTGATTATTCATTTTTATTAATAATTGTTAATATCACATTTTTAGACCGAGTAGTAATTACATTAAATATATTTATCAAATTTTATTAGTTAAATTAAAAATAATATAAATATAAATTTGATATTTTTTAATTAATAAAAGTTCATACGATTTAAAATTTGATAGATTACATTTCAAATTATATAGAGTTTGGTTTCACATATCAACAACAAAATAATTCAAACTTCTACTTCACGATAGTGATGATCAGATCTTCACTTTACTGATTATAAATTTGATATTTAATCGTAAAATACAACATTTACGTTTTGAGTAAATAATTTTTTTTACTGAATTTCTATCTATTCCGGTTTTTATACCCAATAAATAAATAAATATAATATATAAATATTTAACTATACTATTTATTATAAATATTATATTTTTATTAATTAAATATAAAATAATCAAAATATATATTACCAAATGTAATAAATAAAGTAGAATGCAGTCCGGAATCAAATATTACACGCACTAGAAATCATCAAATTTTTCTAAAAAAAAATCATCAAAATTGATCTAATTTTATTGTGCTGATGTCTCTATTTATAATTTTCCACTTGTCCATAAAAAACAAAAATACTTTTTGATAAATTATATTTTTACTTCTATGTGCTTTATGATATATAGAAAGTCATATAATAGTTTATAAGTATCAGTTTTAATTAAATAATTAATTAAATTGATAAAAAAAATTAAAATCTAAAAAAAAAAAAGTATAATAGTATAAATATTTAAAAATTTATATTTTATAACTAATTTATTTATTTAATTATTAAAACATTTCAGGAGTATAATAGCAACAACAAAACAAATCATTTTCCTATATATAAATGAATCTAGGGCAGTTTCTTTCACCACCTTAAACCTTAAATGTACTTTCCCTTAGGTTTTTTTTTTTTTTTTTTGTAATAAATAAACCTTAAGAGACAACAAAAGAAAAGAAAAGAAAAGCAAAGCAAAATAAAGAAAAGAAACAAAACTCTCACAATACATATCTATCTATCTATCTTTCTTTCTTGTTCTTGATCCCATCCGTTACACTCAAGAAACTGTCTTCTGATTTTATTTTTCTTTAAAATCTTTTCTTGCAACACATTTTTTTTTCTTTGTAAGAAGATATATACATACATAGCCATATATGTAGATGGGTTGTTCTTGTTTTTGCATATGCGTTTAGTGTGTTTCTTGCTTTTTTGAAGGTCAATAAATACTGGAAGAAACCAAAGCATAAGCCAAAACAAGAAAGCAAGAAAACAAAGAAAAAACAAGGAATCATCATGTTGTTGGATCTCAATCTTGATATTATCTCTAGTGATTCTTCTTATGACAGCCACAGAAACAGCAACAAGAACAAGGGTAAGAATCAGAATTGTTATATGTTTGTAGTACCTGCTCCTGCAGAGGTTCATGGAGGAGTTCAAATGGAGGAAGATTCAGGCACATCTAATTCCTCCATTATTATCAACACAGAGGAAGTTTTAACCAATCCAGGAGATGAAAACTCGTCAAACAACAACAATAATTATGCATTCATTTTTGATATCTTGAAGAAAGAGAAACCTGCAGATGATGATGATGATAATAACCATAATGCTTTAAGAGAAAGTAATCAATATTTCATTACTCAACAATTTTTTCCAGAGAGAAGTGATGATCACTTAGACTTGGATTTGAAGTCTGGATTAGCCATGATTAATAAGCCACAACAACAACAGCAGCAGCAGCAGTGGTTGAAATTATCACAGATGGAGCCTAGTGGTGCTGGTGGAGAAGCAGAGCTGAAAATTGTGCAGCAAAAACAGCAGCAAATGAGGAAGAGTAGGAGAGGACCCAGGTCAAGAAGTTCTCAATATAGAGGAGTAACCTTTTACAGAAGAACAGGAAGATGGGAGTCTCATATATGGTGAGTTCAATTTATTTCTTTTCATGAATGCAGATTATAGATAAATACAAGACATGATACACACATATAGACAAAAAAAATTTCTGGGTTTTTGTAGTTTATGATCTTGATTTTTTTTTGTTAATTTTTTGATGTCCAGGGATTGTGGGAAGCAAGTATATTTAGGTAAGTTGAAAAAATAATCTCTTGAAATGGCTAAAACTTTTTTTTTTTTAAATTTTAATATTGATTCTGTAATTAATTATAAAAGCTTTTCTTGATTATGTATGTATATATTTTTCTCTGTCTCCTTACCAGGTGGATTTGATACTGCCCTTTGTGCAGCAAGGTAAGAATTCTGTGATTCTTTTTGGCACTTTTTTAGATTAATATATTTTGTTAATTTTGCTAACTGTGGATCTTATTAATTTCAGAGCATATGATCGAGCCGCGATTAAGTTCAGGGGAGTTGATGCTGATATCAACTTTACTTTAAGTGATTATGAAGAGGATATGAAGCAGGTGAACATAATTAGTCTGTTTAATATTACTAATGATGACATAGTTGAATAAATTTATTTTTTTTAAAAAAAAATTGATTGATTTGCAGATGAAGAACCTTAATAAAGAAGAATTTGTTCATATTCTTCGTCGACAAAGCAATGGATTCGGTCGTGGGAGCTCGAAATACAGAGGTGTAACTCTGCATAAATGTGGCAGATGGGAGGCTAGAATGGGACAATTTCATGGAAAGAAGTAAGAACTCATCTCACAAAGTTGTCTGATGTTAGTGTGTATTAGTAATAGTAGCTAATATTGAATAATATTTCAATTTTGATTCCTGAGAAATTAATGGAAATCGTATACGGGTATTGATTCAAAATTTAAGATACAGAAAAGGGCTCAGTCCACCCTTTTTTCTGATTATCAGGTATATATATCTTGGATTATTTGACAGCGAAGTAGAAGCTGCAAGGTCCTTATGATCTTAAATTTGATTTTTGTTTGTGTTTATGGCAATATGCAGTCCAAAGTGTTTGTTCTAATCTAACTTTACGCTGTAATCCAGGGCTTATGATAGTGCAGCCATTAAATGTAATGGAAAAGAAGCTGTAACCAATTTTGAGCCTACTGCTTATCAAGGCGGCATGAATTTTGAACAAAGTACTGGAGGTAGTAACAGGTTCTATAGCTTTCAAGAAAATCTGATCTTTTTCTTGATTGATATTCATTTTGAACTTTCCTGATGAAATATGCAGATGGGAATGGTCACAATCTTGATTTAAGCCTTGCAATTTCTGTTCCGGAAAATGATATCAAAGTACCCATCAGTGATGGACTAATGGTATAATCCTGTCTTAGATTCCTGGAATTCACCGCTACCTTTTATTCACTGTTTGATATATTCTTGCTTTGGTTTCTTCCAATCTTTAAGCATATAACAACATGACTAGTATCAGTTCTTTATGCTTCTTCCAATGCTGGTGATTGATTCTTTAATTCCTCTTTATGTTTGAAGGTTGAGAGTGCTGCTTCTTCGGCACCTAAATGTGCGGAGTCCTTAAACCATCTGCAATTGGCATCAAAGAACCATCCGACATTGTCTGGCATATTTCCTGGATTACTGCCAAGCAATCAGGTAAATTGGCTCGCTGTCTCGCTTCTCTTAAACTACAGTTGCTAGTTTAAAAAGGGCATCTGTCCAATGCGCAACGCGCCCTTTACTTCTTTTTTTGCAGATCAACGAGTATTCGGACTATGATCTCCAGTCATAAAAAAGTACTAGTGACATCACAAATGGGGCAAAAGGCTCGTCCTGAACATGTTTACATAGAAAAAGACATGTTTCTGAGATTAATGTTTTTAACTAACAATGTTTCTTTAACCCTGTCCTGACAGGATAGGGTCATGGAGATGAGGGTGGAAGCAGATTCTTCGCCGAAAAACTCAAACTGGCTATCGCAAATCAACAGCAACAACAACAATGTTGTTGCTACAAATTCAAAGATCCCAGTTGCAGCATCATCAGGATTCGCTTCATTATCAACAAAGCCTGCATCTTCAACAACCTCTCCATTAAAACAGAACAGCCATTCTGTGAACAACAATGTATGCATTATGGCACCCACTTCATCCACCACCAACACCCTCCATTACTACTCTAACAATAGCTGAAAAGACTCAAAAAAAAAAAAAAAAAGAAACTGTGTACTTTGTCACTTTGCTCTTTAGATGTTAGGTGAGCAGCAGGAAATGCTGAATCCAGAATTAATTAGTTTCTATGTAGTGGCCCTCCCTCCCTCTTTATTATTATTAGTAATTATTATTATTATTTTTGCCCTCCACAGTGTTGTATCCTATAAAAATATCCGAAGCAAAGATTTGTCCTCACATCTGCCATGTACAAGCTTTTTTGTCCTTTATAGCTTTTTTTTTTTTTTACCAAACTGTTAGTGGTTAAGTGTTATGGGAAATGTGGAGTGTGTCCACTTAGGGCCCTAACACCTTCACCACCACGCCATAGGATGGGGCGTGTCCTTCTTAGCTTTAAGCAAGGGGAAAGTATGATTTAACCTTTGCTTAATTTGGCAAAGAATTTTATATCCTTGTACTGTTTATGGGATAATGAAACATATATCTGTAAGTTATTCAAAATTTTAATTAAGTCTTAATTTTTTTTAATTGAGTTCTAAAATTATTTAAAGTGTTTTATATTAGTCTATTTTTATTTTTTCAAATAGAATGAACTGACGTGTCAATAGATCTCGCCTAATGAACTGACATGTACAGTTAACTCATTAGTGATATTGAACCTATAAGTCCTATAAATTTTCCAAAATTTCAATCAAATTCTAAATTTTTTCTCCCCTAATAAGCATGAAACAAAACCATTGAACAATATCTCTGTTTCAAACTTCATAGATTATCATCAACATATATTGAAAAATCTTCCAAAAAATTACAGAATCTCTATTTCAAAAATTTCATTGCTCAATGTCCAAGAACTGCAAAGAAGAGTTCACATTTAAAAAAATAATAAGAACAATAAAAGTGAAAAGAAAAAATCACTCTACAATTTCATATTTAAAAAAATAAAAAGAACAACAAAAGTGAAATAGAAGAAGCCAAATTAAGAATCGATAATACTTTTCTACAATTTTCAAGAATTAAAACTGCACTAGCAAGATCAACCTTGTTTAGCTACAGTTTTTGCGTGTGACATTGACTTAATTTTTTGAAGTTTTATGTTGTCTTCTCCAATGCAGCTATACTATTCACGCTACTGTCCAAATTGACCTTCTTAACTATAACTCTATCATCCCTGCAGTTGATGGCTATGCCAACATTTTTTTAGAATTTGATTGAAAATTTGAATAACTTATAAAACTTATGAATTCAGTATTATTGATGAATTGACTGCACATGTTGATTCATTGGGTGAAGTATAATTGTGACGTTAGTTCATTCCGTTTGACATAATAGAAATGAATTAATGTAAAATACTTTAAATGCTTTTAAAACTCAATTAAAAAAATTTAGAACTTAATTATAATTTTGACAATTTGTAGAACTTATTGATTCATTATCCCTAACCAAAATTATCTATGTTCTTCATTTGGAATGATTCTATGTTTCCATCATTCCCTTCCACCAAGTACTTGCTCCCATCATAATAATAACAATAATAATTCATTTTTACTAAGAATTTTACTTTTTAAAACATGTTGATTCGAATCACAAGCATATCGAGAGAGATTTTACGGGAATTTTATCCCTGTTGCAGAATCTTGTTCAACTTCATTTAGATTAGTTGCATACCTTATAACACTATTAGATATTGACTAATAAATTTATAAAATAATTAATTTTGCTTATATTTTTATTAAATCATATTTTAAATATATTCAAAATGGTATTTCATTTTCAAATTTTGTATAGAAATTCAACATTAAAATAAAAAATTAAGAACCCTCTTAAGAAAATAATAATAACAACAATAAATGGAAAGCACTTATCATACCATTGATTGAATTACTTTATCATATTAGCATGTACTATATGACCAAATCCCATAATGGCTAGAAACAACTTCCAATGAAGCTTTTGGTCATAGGCAGCCGGACATGCAAACTATTGGTTTAACATCTTTGAATTCAGACCTTGGACTTTGAAAATTTCCAACTAGTTTTCTTGTTGGCTTGGTTGGTTGGTTGGTTGGTTAGTTGACTTTAACTTACTCAAGTTGTAGCCACATGCATAAACTTACCCAATTGGGTAATTTTTGCTTAGAAAATTGAGATTCTCAAATCTTTGCATAAATTATAAGGATGGCACCTCCTTGATAATGGGGACATGATCTTTTCATTGTTTAAGTTTTTTTAATTTTGATAATTTAGTAATTTTATAATAATTAAGCGCAATAATTTGTAAAATAATGACAATAAATTTTATAATTTATAATTTATAGTAAATTTGATAAAATTAAAATTTTGATTGTAACATTTAATTGTTATAAAAAATAATTAGAACATTAAACTATCAATTTAAAAAAAAAATTCAAACATCTTAGTGTAATTATCCCTTATAATTCATAGTATTTGGTATATTTTTCTCTTCTGCTTCTTAATCTTGGATTTTTATGAGGTTGAGTTCTTGGTAGCCTGTCCTCTAGCTCATCTTGGATATCAACCACGCAAGATGTTTTGCTGTTCGATATGGGCAACTGACTTTACATGCTACAACACCATGATAACCATAAAATCTTAGTCTCCACCATGTGATGTATCTAATATTATATATTACATTGTCTCGTTGCAATCTGTACATTTATTTATCCACTTTGGACTTTGGAAGAGACGTATACTAGATGCTACGGCAACCACTTGACCACCCAACTGGCCAATTCAATATAAGGGCAACACCTGTGATTTCACAGCCAATTTACTACATAAAAGCTCATTTTGGCCTAGTTGGTATGTTATTAAGCATTCACTTACTTTAAAAATTAGTATTCAATCTAACACTTATCACAAGTGTGTACATGACTTGAAGCTTGAAGAAGGTAAGTCGATAAGAGAGATAATAATTTTTTAAAAGAGTAATGGAATTCATTTCAACGTTCTTGAGAATTTGATCGAATAATTTATGTCTCTAAAAAGTTTATAGTGAAAGATTCAATCTCGAGTCTCCATTCTTTTATTTTCCAATTTTCATGTACCAGTATACCGAGCTCATTTAAACTGAAAAAAAATTGATAGTAATAATTTATTTAATTTCAGCTACAATTTTATAATATCACAATTTTAAGCATGCTAGCACTTAAAAGAAATCAATAATAGTTCCAATCATATTCAATTTTTTTTCAGTATCAATCAAATTCTCCATTATTTGCAAATAAATAAGTATCTATCTCAAATATTTGAACGTTTACACTCCTATTTATTGTAAAGTTGTTGTGAGATTGTTTGTTATTTTTTGGTTGCTGAAAGGCTGTTTGTAGTTGTTTTGTGATTGTTGTTGTGAACGTTTGTTGTGAGGTTAGTTGTTGTTTTTGGTTTTTGAAGATTATTTTGTGGTTGTTATGTGATTGTTTTATGGGCGGTTGTCTTTTGATTGTTGTGCATGTTGTTTATTGTTTAACTTTGTTTTTTCCAGATTGTTATTTTTGGGTTGTTTTATGGGTGTTGTCCATGCTTTTTTATTGATATTGTTGTACTTTCTATTGATTTCATCCAAACAAATGATTTACATTAGTTGATTTTGTTATAAAAATATGATCAATGGTAGCTATGTGAAGTTTTGGTTGAATTGCAGAGTTTTGGTTGCTTATGGAAGTAAAGAAAATTTAATTTAAAAGAAAATTAACTATAAAATTGAAATTTTTTTCCTTTTTTCAAATAATTTTAAAAAAATTCCAAAAAAAAAAATTAAAGTATGAATTCACCTATTAATATTTTTAAATGAGTTACAACATTAAATTACTCAATTTTTAGTAAAATGATGGTTTTGATTTCCGTCTTGATGCTGTGATATATTATATATATAATGCTTTTTATGATGTTTTATATCATTTGGAGAGAGGAGACCGTAGATTTGATTTTGTAATTTTCAGAATAATTCTTACCGAATTAAAATTAAATAAATTTTTTATGGTTCTTTACAAAATTTTATGAAGAAAAACTAATAATAAAATTTAGCAAATACAATCCATTTTATTTATTTTTTTATTGAAACCATCGATACTTATAATTTACTAAATTCTAATTAATTTGATTCAACTACGAACAACAAAAGTATATTTTAATGATAATTTAATGTGATGAAATATATTATGGTATAAATTTAAAAATATATTTTATTTTTCAAAAGCTAGAAAATGCTAAATGAAGTTTCAGACAGTTCTTCTAAGTTCCGATGTCCAAAGTTTATTGTTTAACCAAAAAAGCAAAGATCAACAGTTTCTAAAATAAAATCCAATTAGAAGAAGAGTAGGCTGGCCAAATTATCAGTAGATCTTTAGTGCACAGTTCGGTTATCTTCTTCTGTTTGGAGTTTGATGCTATTTTTTTGGGCCCAAAAGAAATGTTTCCAATCCAAAATAAACAATGTTATTTTCTAAAGGGGTTTTTGTTTTTTGTTTTTCTTTTTTTTCATAAATATCCTAAAATAGAGGTAAAATAATAAAACTACTTTAAATTTTTAAAAATTACATGCATGTCCCATAGCGTGACAATATTTACGCGATTGCACACTTTCTTCATCCACGACCAAAACCACCTTTCTCCTTCTTCTTTGATCATGTCTTTTCCTCTATTTTTCTTTTTCTTTTTCTTTTTCTTCTTCTTATTTTTCATCTTAAATCTCAATCTCTTTCCCTTCATATCCTACCCTTTAATTTGATTTTGTTGCCTTTTAGAGTTGGGTTGTTGTTTTTTTCTAGAAACATCAATCTCTCTCTTATAATCTCAGAAATCCACCACAAAATAACAACAATTCAATCCTACCCTTTTGTTTTTTTAATCAAAAAATAATTACCCATAACAATTCAACATTTCGTTAATGGGCATTGTAGGTACCAAAAATAGGCTTTTTTCATCTTCTACAAAGATAAGCATGAGCTTGAAGGCGGAAATCGTTGGACTCCTAACATAAAAAAATCCACTATGTTTAACGTTATTGTAAGCAATTGTATTGATTGAATTATGATTCAATTCAAATTTTTAATTTTTTTTATAATTATAATGGAATTAATTGATTATGTTTGTGCAGGTGGAGAATGGTAAAACTCAAGTAGCTAATTTCCCTTTATGTACAATAGAGCCAACTGTAGGAACTATAGCTATTCCAGATCCTTGATTAAATGTGCTTTCTGATCTTAGCAAATCTCAATGTGTAATTCCTACTTTTATTGAATTTGTTGATATTGCTGGACTCGTGAAAGGCGCTAGTTAGGAAGAGGTTAGTTCAAATTTTATCCATTTATTTTCAATTAGCATTTGATTAATGCAATTTATATATAATCTATGTTTTTTTTTGGTAGGGGTTAGGCAATAAATTTTTATCTCATATTTGCGAGGTTGACTCCATTCTTCAGGTTTTTATCAGAAATCTTTGCAATTGTTGGTGATGTTGTTAGTTAATTATTTATATTGTGTAATATAAAGGCTTGTTGGTTTAGGTTATGTGATGTTTTGAAGATAATGACATTGTTCATGTCAGTAGCAAGGTTGATCCTTAGTCTGATGTTGATGTAATCAATTTAGAGCTTATTTTCTAAGATTTAGACAAGGCATGCTTAATAAAGCATATTCTTGCTTACTTGTTGAAAGCCTTGAAGGTTTTATGTTTGCAAGATAAGCTGATAGAACTGAATTATACCATTTACAAGAAATACATATTAAAAAAAGATTAAGAGAAACTTGAAAAGGGAAAGGCCAAGGATTCACAATCTAAACTTAAGGTAAAGAAGTAATCTTTTACTGTGAAATACTGTACTAGTAACTTTGCTTGTAGACAGGTAGAGATAGATTGATAATTGAAGATAATGACATTGTTTATGTCAGTGGCATTATTTATCAATTTATGAAAAAATAAAAAAATAAAAAGGTATTATGTGATAAGCTTGAATTGTAGATCATCATTTCTTAATCAGCATTTAGTTTTGGAAGCAGTAAGTGATAAACTTTTTTTTCTTATGCTATTTAAGGAATGGAGTTTGATTATTACTCAATTATTTATCTGTGTGATTTTTGCTTTAATGGGTTAATCTCATTGAAAGTAAAGAATATTTATTTTGTTTTGATTTGGGTGCATGCATGGCTTGTTTCTAATAGCATTTATGCCCCAAGTGTTTCATTCAAGAAAGTGTAAAAAGAGAAAAAAATTATTGTATTCTAGTGAGACTTGAATGTTAATCACTTGTTTAATGGATGATGGTTGATGGTTATTAATATTTTTTAATTGTAGTTGGCTTGATACTTACTTATCAACATCAAACAAAATCCATTTTTCTTCCCAATTCAGTTTGCATGCTTTGTTAAAAATTTCTTTGTAAATTTATGCATTGAGAAATGTTAATGTTTTTTAATTCCTCGAAACATATTAGGTTCATTCATTTTTTTTTACACTGTTTTGTTCTTTGGAGTTGTTTTATCATCATTTAAAAACTATCTACATTTTAAATGAAGGTAGTAATATTTTGGAGGAGGAGGAGTAGTAGTAGTAGTAGTTGTTGTTGTTGTTATTATTATTACTATTATTTTTTGCATATATAAAATAGTATCGGAAACCCAACATAAATAAAAAAGTAACATAAATAAAAAAAAATTCACATCAACATGCTTAACGCTCTGTATTTGGTTATTTTGTTTTTATTTTTACCTTAGTCAATTGTTCTTGTCACTTAATGAGTGAGTAAAGAGTGATTTTGTTGATTTTAGTGTCCATCACCTTCTAATTTTATTGATTTTTTCTTTTGCTTTTAATTTCATAAAATATAATTCTTTGGTTGCTTTGCTTTGAATTATCTACCTCTGTGATTGTAATTGATTGATTCATTGAGGCTTGCCATTTCAATTACGCACATCGAAAAAAGGTTTCTTCTAATGATTGTAATTGATTAATTCATTGGGTTAAACTTCCACCCGTAACTAATTTATGATTTTTATCTATTTAATTTAACTTGATAAGTTCATGTGTGGATTTGACCAAATCAGCTCTTAGATGTTATTTATTGAATACATAATATTGTAGGATAGAGCCAAAAATCTCATATACATTCTTCAAAACCAAAAAGGAACCAAAATTAGAAAAAATTAACCAAAAGGATAAAAAAAAAAAAAGAATTAGAAACCAAAAATAAACTAAAAGGATACAAAAAATGAATCGAAAGCCAAAAATAAAAAATAAAACCAACATAAATTAATATAATAAAAAAAGCCAAATTAGAATTTTTCAATACTTCATCATAATCAATATCATCTTTAATAGAACTATCTTTAATATTGGAATTCAAACCAACATCCTCAATTAATTTCTTATCACCCTTAAAATAAAAACACAAAACAAAGTATTAGAAACCAAATAGAAACCAAAACGATACAAAAATAATAAAACAAAACATATCCCAATAAAATATTTTAACTCATCACTACCACTAACAGTTTTAACAAGCTCTAAATCATAAACATCCTCTTCACAATCAGCAACATCTCTTAAATCATAGCTAGAAGTACCAAAAGTACATCTATATTTCGTTGCACTTTTAAAACAAGATAAAAAATTAAAAGTAAACCAAAGAGTAACAAATTAAATACATGCTACCTAATAAAACAATGGAGATGTGGGGTATCGATTTTTGTACCTCTTGCATGCTAAACAAGTGCTTTATCATCTGAGTTGCACTCATTTTCATTTTTCATTTACTGACACATTATTAAATTATGTTTGATTTGTTTCGGGATTGTTTATTCAAATTGAAGTTATAAGGTATTATTTTGTATTTTACAAACACATTAAACTACTTGAAATCTTAAAAATATTAAAATTATATTTTTCGTACTTGAAATATATTGATAAAATTTATTCAATTTTAGAATCATTAGAAATTTTAATTATAACTTTATTTTCTTTACCCAAAGTTCTATTATCACTTTTTAGAAATAATCATGTTAGTTTAATTATAATGAATGTTACATCTTTTACACATTAAGAACTTGAATAATCAATTATGTACAGAAAATTTATTGCATGTAAGTTGCTTGTATTTTGGCTATCACATTATGTGTATTCTTATAACCCAATTGAGCAATTTATGAAATAAAATCCCAAAAAATATATTGGCTAATGTTTCACTAATAAAAAAAAAGGAAAAATTAAGGAAAATAATTTTTTTAAAAAATAAAAATAGAGAGAAATAAAAAATAAAGGAAGTACAAAAATAAAAAAAATAAAAAAAAGATAAAAAGATAAAAATTTATAAAAAAAATGAAAAGGAAAAAGGAAAGTAAAAATAAAAAGAAAAAAAAGGGAAGCAGAAAAATATAAGAAAAAGATATAAATAAAAATTTATAAAAAGGTAAAAAAAGAGAAAATAAAAAAACAGTTAAGAAATTAATAAAAAATAAAATAAAAAGGTAGAGAAATAAAAAAGAAATCGAAAAGAAATATATGAGTGCATTTTTAAAAATGTAAAAAATATCCTTGTAATTATAATAGGATAAATTTAAAAAAAATAAAAATTTAAAGTATTTTTATTGATAATATTTAAAAATGAGGTATTTTTATAAATATTCCTTTTCTAAATACTGCCCTATTATTATAACAACATCCAAACTCTTGACAAAAATTTCACTCATTAAATTTTTATTTCTTATAATTTTACTTATTTTATTTTAAATATAATATATTTAATGAATATATATATATATATATATATATATATATATATATATATTATTGATTAAAATAATTTAAAAATATTTAAAAAGTATATTATAAATCTAATTAGTAAATATAATATATCGAAATAAAAAAAAAACTTTCCTAATCTTTTCAAATGGTGTACAATTATTAGTTGCTAGCTATTAGTTAGGAAAAAGCGAATATGTTGGATATGAAACAAAAAAAAGTTTTTGATTGTTTGCTTGCATGTCATTTGCTTATATTAGAAGTTTAGTTGTTTTGAAAGTCGAGTTGTCTATTGATCAAGCGACGCCTCTGTGAAAGGGCGTCGTCTTTTTGCCATGAGGCGATCGCCACTCAAATAGAGCAATCCACGCCTTTATCTTGAATTTTTTGTGATATTTATGCACCATTTTTTTTATTTCCAAGCATGTTAAGGTTCTTATACTTCTTTTATTTGCATATGACTGCCTATACCATGTCTTCTAAGTATATTTATTAAGTTTTTAACTTACATTTGCATGAACTTGTTTTGTAAATTGATTTGAATACTTTCTTTTGAGAGATTTTACGTATTTCAGAACTAATATTTTGACGTTTGCAGGATCTTTGAGATTGTTCTCCTTGAATCGTTAAGGGTTTATCCCTTAGTTAATTCTTGAGAGGTTTATATGAGTCTAAGAATTAGTTTATTCCTGGTTTATTCTTGGTATATTTTTAGTATATTTTTGGTTTATTATAATTTTATTTGTGTAATTATAATCCTTAATCCCTTCCCCCTTTTAATTCCAATGTATTGTTTTGATTTATTATTTTAATGAATTTAAGGACTTTAAGGCATGAAATTGAGTTAATGTGCAAACTCGGACTTAAGTGTAAAATTGAACAATTGATTGAAGGTAATTCTAATTTGTATGTAAATAAAGGAATAATCGGATAATTAAAGGTAATAAAATACAAAACATAAATGGAGGCCGATCACAAGGTTAGGTGGGCATTCAAAAGTCCATACCTAGTTTTCGAACTCGTTCTTTGATGACGGCTTCTAGGAACCTCCGTGGGATCCGATTGTTGTACAGTGTATCTCGACTTTTATCTGAGTGGTGACTCTATCACTATTTAGGCTTCAAAGACTTAACACATATTTCCTAGTGGGCCTTAAGCCGACACAGTGCCGTGGTCACCAACACTTGGGTGCGTGCTAAACCCTGCCGCCTATAGTGGCGACTCCACTAAGGATCGAGAAACTGATTCTCGTATTTTATAATTTATCATCTTTAATTATTCCTTTTGCATTCCTATTGCATTCATTGCACTTTTTGCACACAACGAGCACTTTAAGTCCCTAATTAACCAGATGATAGTCATTATAATGCTACGTACGTTTCACTCAAACTTGAAGGTAGAGTATTTGATTATTATCACTCATGACACGTACTAATCTGCGTTATTTGACCCTTGAGTAGGGAGATGTATATGGATGTATATTATTATGGGAGCCAAAGCCTGAATACTTAAGACTAAAGCCTATGTAATGGCCTAGCAATTTCCCTTAGGAATCCTCCCAAATGTGTGTGTATTTTGCCATATAATGGATCCTTGAAATTAATCCTAAGCCCATAATAAATGACCCAAGGAAAAATGGACCCTTATGCCTAATCCAGGCCCGTTATAAACAAACTATGTTAAGATGGGCCTTTATGCCTATTCATAACCCATTTTAAATGGGCCTTCACAAAGTAAGCTTATGATGCTAATGATTTTGGCCCATTAAAGATGGACTTGGTATTTATTTAAAGGACCCATTACTTGTTTGAATCATTTTAAGAGTTATTTTACATACGTCAATTTTGTTATCTCCCATTGATAATTAAAACCCAGATCGAAAATTCTAGGATAAGAAACTCACAAATGAAATGCATGTAGAAGAAATAAGGGCAGAGGTTATTATTTTTTTGAGTTTTCATATGTTTTATTTCAATGATGTATGTAAATTACGTGTGTTTATGGTTTTTCCTTGAACACTTATTTTCCTTCTTCCTTGCTTTAAATAATAAAATGCACCTGCATTTCATGCATACACGTCATGCATATTTCTAACCTAGAGTCTTGTAGTTATAGATCCTCTGAGCTCGTATGCTTGGATTTGCTCCACCTCCGGTCGACTAATCAAACATCCAAAAATAAAAATGGTAGGGAACTTTGATCCTGAGGCATTCAAGACATAGTTGAAGGAGGAGGTGTTCACTAAAACTCGATCTATATTGCGGGAAATGATAGGGGAGATAACCAAGCTCATTAGAGAAAATCAGCTGACACCACCGCCACCCAATGCACAACTAGCCAATCCCATCGATCTTGATGAGGAAATCTCGGTAAGAGAAAAGGAAGAAGATGATGTGATAGTATTAGCTAACTAGCTAAACTGAAGGGGAGTGAACCTGATTAAGGACGTGGAACAAACTGAGTGGGCTAAGAACATAACTAAGGCAATGAGCCAAATGCAGATGATGATGAAGGAGAAAGACTTGGATGCCCCTTTAGACTACACTAATTTAAGTCTGGAAAGGGAATATGATCCACTACCACAGAAGTTCAAATTCCTCGATATAAAGAAGTATTCTAAAACTGAGGATCCTCATCTGTATTTAAAATAGTATATGACCCATATGAAAGCCACCAAGCTGACTATGGCTCAGATAGTCAAGCAGTTCCCTATGTCGTTGAAGGGTGCACCAATCTGTTGGTACTACACTTTAGAACCACATATTCAGTCTAATTAGAAGGAGCTGTGTGCAACTTTGTAAAGTAATATGACCTCAATATGCAATTGAAGGTGTCTTAGAAAGATCTGTAGAATACTAGATAAAGGTTCAATGAGTCTTTCACTGAGCACCTAACCTGGTGGAAAGGGAAATTAGTTTAAATGAAGCAGAGACCTGCCGAATCGGACCAATTGGTAATAGCATTAGAATAATATGTTCAGAACTATTTAAAAAGTTGAAAGACCTTGGGATTCAAAATTTAAAGAGCTACAAAGGTTTAGAGTCCAAAAAGAGTTAGATTTGGCCTAAGAAAAGAGATTCATTGGTGGAAGGTCTGGGGGCAGAAATGAAGCTAGTTCAAGCAGCAATGTATAGATAAATGTTGTCATACAACCAAGTGGCAATGTGCAAACTAGTGCTTTTCGATGACCTTGGTGATTTTCTAACCTTGGGAGGCCTATGTCGAAGGTCCTTAAGAAATTAATTAAAAAGAACCTTCTGCGACCCCTACCCCAGAGATCACTCATACCAAATGCCGACTATAAACTTTATTAAAAATTCCACCAAAACATTGGCCATTACACTTACGAGTGCACATGATTGAGAAATGAGATCCAATACCTAATTGATGCAGGAAAAATCACCAATCCTGATAACCGAAAACTAAACACTTAAAACAACCCTCTGCCTAATTACCACAATGTACCACCATAAAACTTGATTATCCTTATGATTGACACAGGATTGACGGAAGAGCAAGTCCTAAACTCTTTTGTCAATGCCACCCCCAGCTCAACAAAATATGAACCCGATGACTTGGACCAAAATGCACAACCAGCAGAACTTTCTATGAATATAGTGGAAATCTGGAGCACTAATGACAAAGATGGGGGTCCAATTGATTTATGGAACAATAAAGGGAATAAAGAGAGCCAATCAGTTGGGAAAGTTAAGGGAAAAAGGAAAGAGATAGAGACTATGGAACCTGGACCAATAAAGGAAGGGGATCTAGAAAAAGAAGAGAGAGTGGAAGAAGTAAAGAAAGAAGAGGCTGTTGCTAGTGTCTGGGAATTATTAATGCACTCAAAAGATCATCGAGAAACATTGGTCTTAGCTTTGGATCAAAAAAGGATTTCCACTAGCTGTACTCTTGAACAAATGGTGAGCTCACTTATGAAAACCCCTTGAGGAGCCATTGTATTCTTTGATGATGATCTGCCCTTGGAAGGAAGGGATCATCACAGGGCTTTATTCATTAAGGCTGAGGTAAAAGGTAAAATGACTTTTTGTGTGATGGTAGACAATGGTTCCACTATTAATGTGTGCCTACTGAAGATTATGCCGAAGTTAGGATTGAGTATAATAGACTTGAAGCCCTTTGAGGTAATCATTAAGGCCTATGATGACATAAAAAGGCCAGTCGAAGGGGCATTTAGAGCGTTAGTCAAAATCGGGCCTATTGAGACTTAGGTTAATCTGCATGTGATTGACATCCCTATGAATTTTGTAATCCTGTTAGGAAGGCCATGGTTCCATCCACTAGGTGGTGTACCATCCATAGTCCATCAGAAAATCAAGTTCTTACACAAGGGTAAGTTTGTTACCATTTCGGCAGAAATTGAAGCTACTGTTGCTGCATTGAAACTAGCCTCCAAAGAAATCCTTATCAGCCTCAGTTTTGAGGTCTGTATAATCTACGAAGATGAGATGAATGAGAAGGTCCTATGCATGATGCGAAACATGAAATTCATGTCTGGAATGGAACTAAGGAAGGACCATAGTGGACCATCAAGCTTTATAGAGCGCAAAGTGCTAGTTTTGAAGTATAGAGTAGGGTATGAAGGAGATGATGATTCTGAGGGAGGATTGGAAAATTAGGAACAACTTGACAACTCAGTAAAGAAAGTTACAATGGAGAAGAAAGATTTGTAGGAAAGTTTAGTAAGAGAGGGCACCATCATTTATATGCTGGAACTCCTGAACCTTTGCTAATGGCTTGAGAAGTAATTTTGAGTTTTGAAATCTTCTCTAAATTTATGAACGTGGTAGAGAAAGCTATCGCTGATGAAACCTCTGTGGAAGAGCTTGTGCCGACCAAGGAAGAGGGACTTGAAGAGAACACTCTTACTCCGGAGACGAAAGATACTGTTGATCAAAATAAGGCACTAGATCTCAAAACCTACATCCTTAACTCCATCATGGATTTATTTTATGATGATGATTTTGATGTTTCGCTTTCTTCTTTGTTTGAGACTGATGATCTTTTCTTTACCAAAGTAAATGCAATGAAGTTTGACTTTATTTATTTATGTGATGTGTTTCCTAATGGTTATTCTATTTGTGATGATCATTTTATGCATATGTTTGACATTAATTCCATGCAAACTAAATCATTTAATTTAGGTGCAAATGACAATTCTAAGAATATACTGCTTCCTTTTAATTTAACTCATAATGAGAGAGAAAAAATGAAAGAGATATTGATAAAAAGATAGAAAGTATTCGCTTGGAGTTACCAGGATATGCCTAGTATTGACAGGGAGATTACAGAATATAGAATCCCCACATATCCTTGCATATCACTAATTAAGCAGAAATAAAGAAGGCTGAGGTCAGAATAGGCTCTTTTAATCAATGAAGAAGTCGAGAAGCAGCTAAAGGTAAAGTTTATGGAAGTGGTAGAGGATACCCAATAGTTAGCTAACATAGTACCTATACTGAAGAAGGATGAAAGGGTCAAAATGTGTGTGGATTATAGAGACTTGAATGAAGCTTGCCTAAAGGATAACTTTCCACTACCACATATTGACACCCTGGTCGATAGTGCAACTTTTAGTGCAATGTATTCTTTTATGGATGGATTCTCAGGATATAATCAAATTATGATGGCGATAATTGATAATTTGAAAATGTCCTTCACCACAGAATGGGGTATCTACTATTACACGATCATAACATTTGGGCTTAAGAATGTAGGAGCTACTTTCTAGAGGATGACCACCACTATATTGCATGACATGATTCACAAGGAGATATAAGTGTATATTAATGACATGATGGTAAAGTTTATGACCAAACAGGGACATTTCGAGGTGTTGGACAAGTTCCTGGTAAGGATAGAGAAGTATAATCTAAGGCTGAACCCGAAGAAGTGTGTTTTCAGGGTGACGTCTAGTAAATTGCTAGGACATATTGTCAGCAAAAAAGGAATAGAAGTGGATTCAAATAAAGTCAAAGCGAATAGGGAAATGCCTGCACCAAAGAATGAAAAAGAAGTTAGAGGGTTTATCGAATAATTACAATACATCAGTAGATTCATAGCTAAGTTGACTACAATTTGCTAACCAATTTTCAAACTGTTGAGAAAGAATCAGCCAGTGATATGGGATGATAAATGTCAATGGGCTTTTGAAGCTATCAAGAACTATTTGATGAATCCTTTAGTTTTACAACTGCCAAAGTCAGGAAAGCCCTTGATCCTTTATTTGGCCATCAAGAAAGATGCAACAGGTGTGATGTTAGCTCAGGAAAGTGAAGGGAAGATAGAGCACGTTGTGTACTACTTGAGTAAGAAGCTTCTGCAGTATGAAATAAGTTACAGTCTTATAGAGAAGACATGTCTGACTGTGATTTAGGTGACGAAGAAGCTCCGACATTACTTCCAATCTTATAAAGTACAAGCAGTCTCTAAACATGATCCCCTCAAATACCTTTAGCAGACCCTGTCTCTTATAGAAAAATTGGCTAGATGGCTAGTTTTGTTCACAGAATTTGATATAGACTATGTAGCAAAGAAAGCGATAAAAAGAAGAGTAGTAGCATAATTTCTGGCTCAGAATCCAATAAATGATGAACAATAGTAGGAATTGGAGTTTCTAGATGAACATTTAGGGGCTATAGAGGTTCAAGGATGGAGAATGTACTTCGATGGAGCTATTAATAGCAAAAGGGCTGGCATTAGTGTAATCTTGATCATGCCAAAAGGAGAAATGATCCCAATGGTAAAAAGGCTTGAATTTGAAGTGACAAATAACCAAGCTGAGTATGAAGCGTGCATTTTTGGATTAGAGGTATTGAGCAGTAGGAGCAGAGCATGTCATTGTTTATGGAGATTTTATGTTAATGGTGGGACAGACTTCTAAAGAATAGAAAATGAAAAAAGACAGACTATGACTGTACTGGGATTATTTAACTATTGTCTTGTTATCCTTTATTTAATACAAATTCATCCACTTACCAAAAGAAAAGAATCAGATGACAGATACTCTAGCTACATTAGTTTCTATGTGGGTGAGTGAGAAGCAAACAATAGTTAAGCCTCTGATTCTAGTCAAATCTCTAACTCCTTGCTATAAAGAGATAAGGGTAATTCTAGTCGATACTATCATTGAGAAACCTTGGTTTTATGATTTGCAAAATTATTTAGAAACTGGACATTTTCAAGAGGATGCTGAAAAGAAAGAGAGGATGTCTCTACGAATGCTATCTCGACAATTTATTAGTTATAATGGCCTGCTATATAAGAGGATGTCAGCCGGGGTTCATTTGAGATGTGTTGACAAAGATGAAGCTCTGAGATTGATGGACGTAGTTTATGAAGGAGTCTGTGGGCCACATATAAATAGGATAGTCTTGGCAAAAAAGATAGCTCGTTAGGGTTACTTTTGGCTAAGTATGGAGACAGATTGTGTTAAGTTTGTGAAAAAGTGCCATAATTGTTAGACTTACAAAGACATTAGTCATCTACCTTCTATGAAACTTTAAGGAATGACTTCTCTATGACCTTTCACCATTTGGGGAATCAATATTATAAGAGAGATAAGGTGGAGAGCATCAAATAGTCATTGATACTTTAATAACCCTGGTTTTTAAATTATTTTAATATAAAATGAGATTTGTAGTGTTAATACATTTTAAAAGTCAACTTTAATTATTTTATTATTTTGTGGTTAATATTCATTATTTTATGTTTAATTATAATTTTCTATGTAAATATTTTATTTTGAAATTTATTGTTTTGGACATTTAATTTGCATTACTAATAATTATTATTTTGGATAGTATTATTTTAATAATATTTAGTTATGTGCATTATTACTTTAATATTATATTTTTAAATAAATTACATTAATTGTTTTATTAGTATTATTATTATATATTGTTATTTTATGTATATATGTTAATGTATGTGTGTTTATATATATGTGTATATATATATATATATATATATATATATGTATGTATGTATGTATATTGAGTGGTTGAGATTGATTTATGGTAAAGTATTATTATTATATTATAATGTTTTATTAATATAATATATATATATATATACATACACATGTATGCAATAATAAGCGCATACATGCATGCATACTCATATACTAAACACTAAACTTACACAAAAACATTCAACAAATATATACATTCATGCAAGAACAAGAAATAAACACAGAGACTTTATCTCCTTCTCCTGCGCAACTTGTTCCCTAACCTTCACTGTGCCTCCATCACATCCGTCCACCTTTCTTCACGATTCCGGTCTTGTTTTCTTCCTCTCATGCTGGTGAGTACTAATTTAGCTTCGGTTTGAGCTCAAAACATCTATTTCTTGAGTTTTGTTAGATTTTTAGTTTATGGTTCATTAGGGTTTTTAATTTTTTTTGAGTTGTTAATGGTTGATTCATGAAAAATCCCTTCAAAAATGTTGATTCTAGGAGCTTGATCTCCATGAAAATATTTTTGTTTGATTTTTTAGAATTTATTTTAATTTTTGTGAATTTTTGAATATTTTAATATTATTTTATGAATTTTCGTAAATTAATTATATAAATTATGAAATTATGATTTTTGGTGTTATTAGTGGTTATTATTAATTTTGGAGTTGAGTTTATAATTTTTGTGAATTTTGTGTAATTTATATAATTATTTTTAGTTTATGTCAATTTTGAAAATATAGGTTAAATATATATTTTGTTAGAAGTAGTTGGTTAGATAAATATTTTTGTTGATATTATGGAGATATATGTTGAGAAAATAATTTTTGTGTATTTATATAATTTTTATTGAATTTTTGAGTAATATTAGTATTTTATGTGTATTTTTAAATATTAGGGTTAAGTTGGTAATTTGGTGGTAATTTTAGTTGAATATTATGTTTAATTGATTTTTATAATATGTGAAGTATAAAAATGATTTTTTACAAATTAATTACTATTTTTAATAAATTAAAACTAATTTTTGAAAATTATTTTCAAATAAAATATTATATATTATTTTGATAATAAAATGAGTTTTTATAACTTTTGTTATATATATTTGGGTTAATTAAACTATTTTGATTTATAAAATGATTTTTTTTATTATTATTTGTGTAATTATTGGAAAAATGGATTTTTAATAATATTATAATATTATTTGGGATTTTTAATTAATTATTGAGAAAATAATTATTTTTGGTGTTTTAATATTAAATATGTTGTATTTTGAGATTTTGAGGGTATTTATGATATTTATTGATTTTTAATATATTTTATTATATTATTTGAATTTTGGTAAATTGTGGACCTCGGTTGGGGGAATTTTGTAGTTCGGGATCCCAATCAAGGATTTGTGTAAATTTTGGTTTAGAAGTGTATTTTTCCTTGCAGGACCGGCTCTACTTTTTAGTAGAGAGATATCTATTTTACAGAGGAGGTTCTTCTGAATTTTTGATAGAGTTCTCGTAAAATGTGACACCAGGTCAAATCTCAATTCTGTGTCAGTCTTTATTTTGTAATCCTAGATCAAGTCTCTAGACATTTAAGTTAAAAATTTATTCTGATTTTTCATAATTATTTTTATTGTTTAGTTGCGCCGAGACCGAGACCTAACGGACCGGGCCCGTCGGACCAGTCTCGAGGAGCGTACACCAATGAGTTATTATACTATATATATGTATTGCATTTAGGATGCATGACTTAGGATTTTTCATTTTTATTATATATTTTAAATAGTAATCTAATTTATAATATGACTTGGTATATTTTTAGTCTATTTTTAGCACATCTTGATGTATATGTCTGCATATTTTCTATATACAATTACTATATCATGGGCATATTAGGGTTTATTTTTGATATATGCATGTTAGATAATTAGGTTTATTTTTAGTATATTTTTGGGTATAAGTCAAATTAAATACATGTTACAAATGTATATTTATTCATAATTGTTTTATTAAACAATTAGTATACTTTAGGCATATTTTTAATATATTTTAGGTATATTCCTAAGTAAATGCATGTTATATTATTAATTTATACTTAAATTGTTTTTAACTATATTCATGGATTATTTTGGTATATTTCATGTTTCATTTGACATATATATATCCGAAATATACATGGTTTATTTTAGGTATATTTATGGTATATATATGGTTTATTTTACTATTATGAATGTCATTCTACACTATTTACTTTTCTAATGGATGATTTATTTTAAATGAAGGATATCAACAGAACGTGCTACACTAGGACCGTGTAACCTAGTGGGTAGCACTAGGACCGTGTACGTACCGGTGCGATAGATTTAGGCTTGAGTAAGGAATTACTTGTGGTAATTATGATATGATTGATTTATGATTTGAGATGTGCTATGATTGATAGTGTGATTACAGGAGCTCGGTTGACTAAATTTCTCGGGGCTAATCACACTGACAGTCAAACTGCTGGAGCTTGATCGACTTAGTGTATCGGGGTTAGTCTACTGTCCATATGGATTCAGTGAATTTATTTGGAATTAAGTAAGCTTGTATGGCTAGAGTGATGATATGGTTGATTGAGATTGCGAATAATATGGTTCTATTTGATCCTTAATGTATTAAAATAAATGTTTTATGCATTCATTATATTTATAAAAGTAGAATTTGACATTTGTGTGAAATGCGTGTATATATATGTATATATATAAGAATGCCTGACTGGATATGGTTTAGGTTGCATGTATATATAGTATAATAATTCACTCAGTGAGGTCTGACCCCCCTCAATTATTTTTTTTCAGGAGATCCTATATCGTCAAACCTTAGTAGTAGAGTTCTTCGTCGGTGTTCTTTTGTCCCAGCTATTTTATGTAAATGTATATTTTGAACTCTGATTTGTATTCTAGAAACTACAGTTGTAGTGTTATTGTATCATAAGAGTATTATTTTGTTTTGATATTTTGTACTCCGAGAGTTGTATTTGAATATTGTATGAATATATTTATTTATGAAAGGATTTGAAGTATCTATTTTATATATTGATTCAAAAAAATTTAATTTTGTCGTACTTTTTATTTATTTATTGCATGATTTTATTTTCTTAGGCTTGCTACGGGTTCCGGATTGGAAAGGATTCTCGTTCCCTAGCGCCGGTCATGACTCCTAGTTTGGGTCGTGACAGATACATTATGGTGGTATCAATTATTTCTCCTGATGGGTTAAAGCTGAATCTTATGCCACTTTTGGCTCAAAACAAATGGAAAGATTCATCGAGAAAAATATAATTTACAAATATGGGTTGCCCCACCACATCATCACTGATAATGGTGTTCAATTTTGGGCATAAACGACTATCCTGTTAAAGCAATATAAGATCAAACATCACTTATCATCTCCATATGGGCCACAAACAAATGGGATTGTAGAGGTCACAAATAAAAACATGAAGAGAATCTTAGCCAAGATGATGGAGAATTATCGAGACTGGACTGATTATCTACAATTCGCATTGTGGGGGTACAGGACTACTACAAGGACGTCAACTGATGTCACTACATACTCTTTAGTTTATGGGTGTAAGGAAGTATTGCTGGTAGAAGTAGGGATTTGATCATTAAGGGTCCTTTTGGAATCCAAAATCCCTGAATTATTAGTGGGTGGAAAGCTGATTGGCACAGTTGACACTATTGGATGAGAAAAGACTGAAAGCGATGTATCACTCCTAGTTGTATAAAAAAAGATGGCTCGGGCTTATAACAAGAAAATCAAGCCCAAAAAGATCAAGGAAGGGGATTTGGTACTAAAACTCATGAAGCTAACCATGATTGATCCATGAGGCAAGTTTAAGCCGAATTGGGAAGGGCTGTATCTGGTGAAGAAACTGTTCTCCAAGGGTATCGCTATCCTAGCAGACTTGGAAGGAAATGAATTCAAAGGGTCGATCAACCTAGACAAGCTTAAGAAATACTTTCTATAAAAGTCTTGCTAGGGAGAGAACCTCACAAAGAGGCTATCTAGGCAACAATTAGAGATAAAAATAAAAAAAATTAAAGTCCCACTAGGTTAAAAACCTCATAAAGAGGCGGTCCAGGCAAAAATTAGGGATGTGTGAAAGGAAAGAGAGGGCAAGAAAATAGTTGGTTAGAAAACTTGCAAGGGCAAGCTAACAAAAAATATAAGTTATGTCAAAAGTAAAATGTATATGCATCTTGTGATTAAGCTAAAAGAAATAAGAGTATTGAAATTACTGTTAAATATTGCATTAAAGTGTCTGTTGTAAACTGTCTAAATGCTATAAAAGGAAACTTTATATAATAAAAGTGAAAAAATGACTTAATTCATAAGATAATTTTGTTTCATTTTCTTTCACTGAGCACCCTTGATACTGAATGCTTGTAACTCTATCAATCTTTTATTTCTGATAAACTCATCTTTTTTTATTTGTTGCAATTATATTAATGCCTTATATTGATCATTGGTAGATAAATCTTTATTGTAGTTTATGTTTATCTGAATGCTTCTCCGTGGCCAAGTACTAGCTAAGTTATCCATAAAGTTTTGAGAAATAGGTCCTGGTTCAAATGCATAGACTAGTCCTACAATCAGCTATTTTTTACCATACTGACGGCAGAGATGAGCAAGGTTATAACATGTGGCAAAATGAAGGCTAGCTATTGGAATACATTGAGTATATAATCTAATAGTCATGAATTGTAATCTCTACCATGGACACATCCAACGAATTAGAGTATCAGGGAATGTTGATAGCTAGCTTTGGACATCTTCGGGGATAAGGTATAGTTTCCTAGTTCAACAATGTTTAGCCCTATAGTGTACAATATTCCAAGGAGGCTCAAATAGCCCTAGCTTCTCGTGAAGCCACATTTGTGAAAATAATGAAAAAATGCTAAGAAAATAAAGGGTGACAATAAGAAAGAGAGCATTACCTCTAGCAAGAATGGGCTTCCTAAAAATTGCCTATTTGATGAAAGGTTATCTAGGCCAATGATAGTTTTTACCAAAATGAAGGGGAAACGGTTGAGCCCATTTTTCACTTGGTCTAAGATATAGAGGATTTTGGCATCACAATTGACAGAAGTATAGATGAACAAGAATTGAGCATACAAGCAGAGAGCCATCATTTGAGGCTAATAGACCTTACCTCTATCTACACTCACAGTGATGTTGAGAAATGACTCCAATTCAACCTTTAAACTAAGGATATACTATGATGAAAGTTGAGGTGAAAGGTTAAACATTTGAGCCATCTGATACCGAATGGAATGAGGATCCAAAACTTCAAAGACAAGAATTACAAGTTGATAAGAGGAGTTTAAGCTATAGCTAAGGATAACTTTGAATTCTTCGGGCAAATGGCAGATTTCTACTGTGATAAACTAGAAGACGTATTTGTAGGGATCCCAGAACTGAGATACAACATGAAGAAATGAGAAGTTGATTTTCCTTGCATGAAGAGATTTGAAAGAGGATAAGTGAAAGGGCTCCAATCTTGCCCAAGAGTTTCCATCCAAGCTCTTCAGGACAGTTTGCAAGTGTTTGAGGCATTTTTCAATCATGGTTCAGGTTTTGGGTGATATTCAAATATTCAAAATGTGTTTTGGGCTGTTTAAGAAGGAGATGGAATTTTTAAATCGGATTTGAAAAGTTAAATCGATCAAAGATTGTCACTAAGGTGACACCTCTTCAGCAGGTGGTATAGTGGCGATTGCCACTTCAACAGAGGAGCAAACATGCATTCAATCCAAAGTTACATGATTTTAATTGAAAATGTGAGGCTAAATCACTCAAATGTACTTATATTAATACGAATGAATGAATTAAATAGCAAAGGAAATGTAATTATCTGAACATTTAGCCAAAATAGAGAAGCGAAATGCCAAAAGTTTTAAAATCCCAGAGTAATAAAACTGTCAACTATATCTAAGGCCTGTCTCAGCTATCCCTAGTCTAAGCATCAGATTTGTTGCCCTCGGGGTCACCTCTAGAGCCGTCACCTCCTCCGGTCTCTTAATCATTGCTCTCCTCATCGATCTGAAGCACCTCAATCTGCTACTCGAGAGTAGTAATCCTGGCTTGACTAGCTTTATCACAATCTTATTCAAAATAAACTTCAAGTCAACAAATCATATAGGCATGCATACATATAAATGTAAGAGAGATTTTTACCCTCCATTGTTGGGTGATAACCATCATATGATCCCTTTGAGCCTTGATCATGCAATACATGTACAACCTTTGGCTCAAGGAAATATGTGTCATTAGTAGGATGTTGTAGACTAACAAACACATTAAGAATGATCTAAGATGTAGGTTAAAAGTGAACTTACGTGGGTAGAATCCCCTGGGATGCAAGCAGGTATGAGCTCGTCATCCAAAGTCAAAAATTGATGGGATAGCTCTCCTTGAGGAATCCAACAATGAACAAGAGGATTAGGAGTGTGAGTAAAGCTGCCAACAATGATCTTAGAGGTAAAAATGGTGGAAGGTCTCATATGCTCAGTTGTAGCTGAGGTCCCCTCTCTGTGTGGATCTCTACAGGATCTCTAGGTCTTTCTCACACACATAGGAGGCCTAACATAAACTATTGGTCTACGGGTGCAACCTAAAAATAAGGAATTATGTTAGAACAACACTATTGCAAGACATGAGTCGAGCATTGAACTCTTACCTGAGAAGTAGAGGCATCAGACAGAAGTACCGTCTATAAGACATGGGTCTGAATAAAATCTATATACTAGCTTTTGATCTGCATGGTATGATCCACAACTAGTGAACTAGCGACAACCTGGGCAAGATCGTCAACTTCTAACTTATGCATCCAGAGCATACTATTGGGAGGAGACTTGGGTATGCGCCTAGCCCTGGCGCCCCCACTCTAATTGAGGACCCACTGGCTGAGATATTAAACTCAATAACCTGGTTCGCATAAAAGAACCCTCCTCTAGGACAATAGCTTAGAATGGGTCATCTCCACATTCCACTTATCTTTACGACCCTATAAGTCATTTCGGATCTACAAAAATACCAAAAGATAAGCAATTTAAATTTATGAAAATTACTAACACAGTTTATCGATTGTTTCAGGTATCGCATCCTGCATTAATGAGTTTAGGTGCAGTTGATGGATATGAACTCGAGTTAAGTTCTTCTTCATGATATAACTAGCACCCCACCTCTGAATAACCAAAAGCTCATTCGCTACATGAGTCACCCCAATGAGCAACTCTAGCTCCATCACTTAGACCTACAAAAGAAGCAGCATTAATAAGATGTTTAGTAAACGATAATAGAAATGAATCAATCAAGGAGGAAGATGAAGCTTACCAAAATGGCATGCCAAAAGCCATAAAATCTCTTAGCTCCATGCACCATATCGTCCATGCTCTTGTAAAAATAAGCCAAGGCATAATTGCCCTAATCATAGGACACCACCATATCCAAATCCTGTAAGGGTCGTAAGAATATTAGATCAACGGAGCTTGTGGTGTTAGCAAAGAGAGTGGTGCCGAGCATATAGACTAAGAAAGCCCGCACAACTTGATCCACCTGGTGTGGGGTGATAATCTCTGTGATCCTCTCCTAGGTGTAGAAGCTCCAGATCAAATCAAAATTAATGGTGTGCGATCCTTTCATGTACGGGACCATGCCCAAAAAATGCTCGATGAAAGCGGCCTTCTTAGGAGTCAACTGATGTAAACTAGCATTAAAAGGGATGGGATCCCCAATAC
This sequence comes from Mallotus nudiflorus, assembly GCA_947683625.1. NCBI lineage: Eukaryota > Viridiplantae > Streptophyta > Magnoliopsida > Malpighiales > Euphorbiaceae > Mallotus > Mallotus nudiflorus. Next base: position 2,285,813 of record CANTUR010000099.1, read on the forward strand.
ATGCTATCCCAATAATGGCTGTAAAAGGAAATAAGATCCAAGGTGAGCTTTCTGAAGGGGAGGTGAAAGATATGAGTCATTTTGAACCACTATTCCATTAGTGCATAGAGGGGCTGATAGTCGGTCCAACCCTGCTTTGCAAAAAGTACGATCATAAAATTATCAAACCCGATCTCCTAGAGTCAGTCCTTTTGACCTTTCATTAGGCCATTGAAAAAGACATAGGCCCTATGGAAGTTCCCTGTGCCCTTAAACATCTGAGCATCAGCCTGTAAGAAATCAGGGAAGTTAAAATAAATTACAGTCGAATTTTTGTTATTTCTCTGAAGAAAAAATAATAATTTGAAAAGAAAAGTGGCTAATCACCTTGTTATAGAGGCATAGTGCCTCAGCCATGAGGCAATCACCTCATGGCTGTGGCAATCGTCTTTATGAAAGAGGCGATAACCATTTCCTACTCAAAGGTGAATGCCTCTATGATATGAAGAATAGTGGGACAATTTTTAATTTTTGATTAATTTCATAAAGTTTGAATTATAATTCATTCTATTTTTAATCCTAGATGATAAAATATTATAAATAAGTGCTAACCTAGTATAAATTACAGAGAAAAATAAGAGGATTCAGACACTAACCTCTTCAGTCGTAAGGGAGAAAATGTGGGTTCTTAAATCCACTAAGAGAGGATTTGATTTCCCTGAATCAATCTAAAGTTGTGAGGCATGCTAGGGGAGGCAAAATACAATCCCGTTTGGGTATAGGAGGAGTCCTCTTATCATCCACTTTCAAATAAGTGTAAGCACGAGAAAGAGAAGAAAAAGAAAAATAAAAGAGAAGGACGAAGGAAAAGAAAGAAAGAAAGAAATAAGGGAGAGGAGATCCTTTTTATAAGTTAAAAAAAATGATGGATGGATGATGGAAATGATAATGACGAGTAAAGATGATGAAAATGATAGATAATGATAACAGATAAATCTTTTCATTTCGGATAAACCCAAAGTGCTTAACAGATTAAGACTTTTGATTCGGGTCAAAGGTCCAATCAGCGATACCTAGTTTGGTCGGCTTGTGCATCGGGGAAAAATCACATATTTGGTTTAATCAGTCTATATCCAGGGACAAGCTATGGAATCAGTAACACCTAGTTTGGCTGGCCCATGCATCTGGGATAAATCATGCATTCGGTTTGATCGGCTTGCATTCGGGGATAAGTTATGGAATCAATAATACCTAGTTTGGTCGACTTGTGAATCAGGGATAAATTGCGAGTTTGATTTAATCAGTCCACATTCGGGGACAAGCCATGGACTTTCTCTGATTAAAGCATTAGTAACAAAGGTGACTGACCAGGCAATGAATTCCTAGAGACTGCAATTGAAAATAGACTAATTAGGCAATGAATTCTCGAAGTCTGTGGTTTACTAAGTGATTGATCAGGCCAGAAAAACCTGTGAATCATATTTCAGATGAAAGATTGACTATGCAATGAATCCTTAGGGTCTGAAACATAAAATTAACTAATCAGGTAAGGAAAACTTGTGAATCACATTTCCTGAGTGGTAGGAGGGCCAGGAAAACCTAAGTTTCATGTCGAAGCTATAATGAGTGGCTAATTAGGCCGGGAAAACCCAAGGAACATGATCACATTTTGAGTCGAAGTACTCACCTCTCAAGTGAAGCTCAGGATTCAGGTACGTCACCTATCTTTTGCCTTTATTTGCATTGTGCATGTGATTTTCTCAAAAAATTGCTTTGTATGTGTTTGGTTTTTTGTAAAATCAGGGGGCAAGCTGTAGACACTCGATCCGATCGGCCCATGATTTGGGAATGGACTGCAGGTGCTTGGTTTAATTAACCTGCATAAAAGTCCAATGATGAGAATACGAAGCTTAAATACATGTATGAAGCCCGAATCTTTGATTAGAAACGGACTCAAGAGCCTGAAATCATCCAAACTTAGCCCAAAACCATCTAAACCTAGCCTAAATTGTCTAAACCAGCCTAAATTTACCTTGGCCCAATGCAAGGTAAGGCCAAGAGGCATCGCCTTTGTGAGAAGAGGCAATTGCCTCTATGGCAGCAGCTGCAGAGGTGATCGCCTCATTGTAGTAGTACCGCCTCTATAGTAGACCACCTGTAGTTGCAACCATTGTGGTTAAATGGAGTGGGCCCTACACCCTCCATACATGGTTTTTGCTTGAGGAAGAGATTTTTTGGGGGAAGAAAAAGGCTATTGAGGCTCATTATGGTTTAGGGACCTAGGAGGCATGGGTGAGGGTGGAGATAAAATAAAAAAAAACTAGAAAAAGAAAAAGAGAGGAGAGGTTACTAGCATTAACAAGTTTCAGCAAATAGAGGAACTAAGAACAAAGGAGAGGCTTTGAAACCCAAAGGGGGGGAGAAGAAAACGAGAAACTTAAGCTTAAGAGTCCATTTCCTTGAGAATAAGAAAGTGAAGGAAGGTTGTCCTCAAGTATAGCTCACATTCAAGTAGATTTCAATATCCAAAGCAATCTCTGAGGGCTAACTACTTTGTAAAAGGCTCACACTTAAGTAAATTCCATTTATCTTCTTAGCATTTTAATGTTAGGCTTGCATATTACTTAGTTCTTTTGTTTATTTAATGTATATTTTGAATTTATGCCACTTGTTATGCCATGTTATTAATATGATCTACTAGGGTGTTGAATGTAGTTATAAAATAGCAAGTTTTTTATTGTTTGCTTGCATGTCATTTTGTAATATCCCGAGTTTTTAAAATATTTTAAACTGCATCGGGATATGCAGTGTTAATAATTTTGTATATAATTATGATATTTTTACGAGTTGATATTTATTTAAAGCTTATTTTAATTATTTTATGTTATTTTAAGTGCTTTACGTAAAATTTTTCAGAGAATTTTATTTTCGGAAAAATTAACACGTAAATAATTTAATATTAATTATTTTAAACAATTTCACGAATTTGCATGAACTCATATATATTTTTGAAGTGCTAAAATAAAGTGTATATATGTGTATTTATTTAAATTAAACTAGGGTTTAATTAATTACCCTAATTTTTATTATTTATTATTTAGTTTTAATATTATTTAATTATTTTTAAGTGTATAAATTATTAAATATATTAAAATATGTATGTGGTGTATATTTAATATGTGTGAAAATTTATATTATTATAATATATAGTGTGAGTATATATATATATGCATATATACATTAAATATTGTCAAAAAAATCAAAGTTTGCCAAATTATCGTTTTGCCCCTGGCTTCCTCTCCTTCTTCCCGATCACCTCCCATCGCCGTTCCACCGTCTGTCATGCCGTTTTCTTCCAGTTGGTGTGCCTCCCGGCGTGCCACCTTCTTCCTCAGCCATTCTCGCCACATGTAGCAGCCGTTTCCAGCGTCGGAGGAGCTCATTTTGGCCGGAAGATCGAAACTTGAAGCTAACGTTGATCAACGTGATTCCGGCCACCGTTTTCGACACCGTCGGTCTTTATCTTATCCTTGAGCTCCGGTGAGTGTGATTCCAAGCTTTGTTTCACTTAAAATGGTATAGATTTGCCTAGGTTTCAATTTTGCAATTTTGGCCTATTAGGGTTCTTGATTTTTTTGAGCTTCAATTTGATTGATTCATGAAAAATTCCTTCACAAACTTTGATCCTAGTAGCTTAATATTCATGATGGAATTTTTTTGGAATTTTTTTAATTTATTTTGATTTTTGGGTATTTTGATTATTTTATTATTATTTTCTAATTTTCGAAAATTAATTAATTAAATTATGAAATTGTGTTTTATGGTAAATATAGGTATTGAAATGAATTTTAGAAATTTATTTGGAATTTTTGTGAATTTTTATGTATTTATTTTGAATTTATTTAGTTTATGTAATTTTGAGAAAATAGGGTTAATTATGTGTTTAATTGAAATTTATTGGTTAATTTATTGATATTATTGAAATATATGTTGAGAAAATTAATTTTGAGTAATTATATTATTTTTAGTGAATTTTGGATAAATTTTAGTATATTTATATATATAGGGGTATTTTGGTAATTTTACACTAAATTGGCTAAAAATGTAATTAAATTGGTTTTAATAGTTATTTAGGGTATAAAAATGATTTCTACAAATTATTTAGTATTTTTAACTAATTAAAACTATTTTTCATAAATTATTTTCAATTATGTATATAATATACGATTTTTCTAATAAAATGAGTTTTTATCGGTTTTTACTGTGTTTTAGGGTTAATTACGTAATTTCTACTTATAAAATGTATTTTTATTATATAAGGGTATTTTTGGTATTTTGTAAATATTCCGTGAATTGTGGATCTCGATCGGTGAATTGTAGTTTGGAGTCCGACCGAGGGATTGTGGTTGTGTTCTGTGTTTATTTTTGAAGTGTATTTCTTTGCAGGGCTGGCTCTATTCTTTGAGTAGAGAGATGTCCATTTTACAGGGAGGTTCTGCTAGATTTTCAGTAGAATTCTTGTAAAACGTGATGTCCGGTCGAGCTCTAATCCTAATTCTGTCTTTAGTATTCTAGATCGAGTCTTTAGAACTTCTGTTAGATTTATTTTGATTCCTATCATTTTGTTTGTTTAGTTGCGCCGAGACCGAGGCCTAGTGGACCAGGCCCATCAGACTCATCTCATAGAGCGCAATAATTTGTGAGTTGTTATTTTATATATATATGCTCTAGGGTGCATGATTTTAGAAATATATGTTTTATTTTTATTAAATATGCATAATTGTTTAATTAGTACTTAAGTTTATTTTAGTTTGCTTTTGGTTTATTTTTGGTATATTTTAAACTATATGCATGTTTTATTAATGAATTATGTTTAAAATGTTTTTGAATAAATTTCTAGTTTATTTTGTAATTTAGTTGGATTTATTTGACGTATATATGCTCGAAATATACGTGGTTTACTTTTGGTATATTTCTAGTATATATATGATTTATGTTGCTATTTTATTCAATTTCATGCATCATTTATTTATGAATGTATGTTTTATATAATAAATGAAGGATATCAATAGAACATGCTACCTAGTGGGCAGCACTAGGACCGAGTACGTACCGGTACGCTGATAGCATTTAGGCTATATTACTAACCATCTGTGGGTATTGATTGGATTTGATTATTTGATGAGTGAGATATGATTTGGGAGTGTGATTGCTGGAGCTCGGTTGACCAAGTGTCTCGGGGCCAATCACACTGACAGTCAGACTGCTGGAGCTTGGTTGACTTAGTGTCTCGGGGCCAGTCTACTATCTAAATGGAATAAGTGAGCCTGTGTGGCTAGAGTGTTGTCTAACACTATTTTGAGATTGCGATTTTCTAGGGTTCTATTCGATCCTTCATAAACTTTGATTTTCAATAAAAATATATAAAATAATTTTATTGCATCTGCGTGTATTTGCTTGTATATATACTTATTATATATATACTATTGACCGTATGCATTGTCATTTAGTATGTATGTATATATATTATAGTAATTCACTCAGTGAGGTCTAACTCCCCTCCGTTGACTATTTTTCAGGAGAGTCATCTTCATCAGACCTCAGTAGCAGACCTGTAAGCCGGATTTCTTCCGCTCCGGCTTCTTTATGTAAACTGCTTATCTGAGTTTTATTTTATAATCTAGACACTGCAGTAGTTATGGTCGATTGTGAGATTGTTGTATTATATTTATATGAGATATGTACTTTAAATATTTGAACTGAAACTTGTATTAAAAGTTTATTTATATATGAGATGAGGATTTGATTTAATTTCATTTGGTGGAAATATTATTTTGATATTTATGATTTTATTCCGCTGTATAATATTTTACTTAATTGTGTTGTTATTATTACTATTGCATATTTTTTTTAAGGCTTGCTACGGGTTCCGGATTTGAAAGAATTCCCGTTCTCTAGCGCCGGTCATGGCCTCTGTTTTGGATTGTGACGCATTTGCTTAGATTAGAAGTTTAGTCGTTTTGAGAGTCGAGTTGCCTACTGATCAGGCGATGCCTCTATAAAAGGGCATCTCTTTGCCATGAGGCAATCGTCTCTTGACAGAGGTGATCACCACTCTAGACAGGGCGACCTATGCCTTTGTCTTGAGATTTTTGTGATATTTATGCATGAAGCATGTTCAGGTTCTTATACTCTGTTTATTTACATAAGACTGCCTGTACCATGTCTTCTAAGTTAATTTATTAAGTTCTTAACCTCCATTTGCATGAACTTGTTTTGTAAATTGACTTGAATGCTTTCTTTTGAGAGATTTTACATATTTTGGGGCTAATTTTTTGGCATTTGCAGTATCCTTGAGATTGATCTCTTTGAATCGTTAAGGTTTTATCCCTTAATTAGTTTTGAGAGGTTTTTATAGGTCTAAAAATTAGTTTAGTCATGGTTTATTCTTGGTATATTTTTAGTATATTTTTGGTTTATTATACTTTTATTTGTGTAAAATATTGTAATTCTTAATCTCTTTCCCCTTTTAATTCCATGTATTGTTTTGATTTATTATTTTGATGAATTTTGGGACTTTAAGGCACAAAATTGAGTTAATTTATGTAAACTCGGACTTAAATATAAAATTGAACAATTGATTCAAGGCAATTTCAAATAACATGTACATAAAGGAATAACCGGATAATTAAATGTAATAAAATACAAAATATAAACGGAGGCCGATCGTAAAGTTGGGTGAACATTTAAAAGCCCATATCTAGTTTCCGAACTCGTTCTTTGATGATGACTTTTGAAAATCTCCGTGGGATCCAGTTGGTGTACAGTGTATCCTGACTTTTATTCAAGTGACGACTCTATCTCCATTTAAGCTTCAAAGGCCTAACATGTATTTTCTAGTGGATCTTGAATCCATACAGTGCTGTGGTTGCCAACACTTAGACATACACTAAACTTTACCGTCTACAAATATATAAATTTTTTAACTTGTAAAATCTGTTAAGGACACAATTAAATTTTTTTTTTTTATAAATTTAGACACTTAATTATAAAAAAAAATTGTTTGAATACCAAAATAGTAAAGTGAAAAAATTTGGATACCATATATATATTTACCTATAGTTAAATTATATATAAAATAATTCTTTTTGAAAATAATAAATATAATAACTTAAAAATATACTTTTTAATGCTTAAAAATAATAAATTTCAGAAATATAAAAATAAATAAATAAATACCTAAAAAAGTGTGAATGAGTTGATTTTGAATTCTTTCAGCTTAATCAGAGTTTTCGAATTCGAGCCATGCAACTATTTCAAAACTCTTAAGTATATCTTTTCCATCTTTCGGGATCTTTTTCGGATCGAATTTAAATTAATCAGATTCTATGAGATATTGGCAAAAAAAAAAAAAAAAAAAAAAGAAAATAATTAAAACACAATTAATTTCTATCTTAAGGATCAATTTAAATTTAAGATAATGTTAATTTTATAAAATTAAATTTTAAAAACCAAAAAACATTGAACCCGAGACTTCGACCCAAAAACCATCACAACACTGCAAAAATTCTCAAAACCCTCCATGAGTACACAGAGCAAAAGCTAAAACCCTTTTCTATTTTGCTTCATTCTCTCAGAAAACCGATAGAAATGTGGCGTACGATCGACAGTCACCTGAAATCAATACGATTGCCTGTCCGTACAATCCTATATGCCCAATCACCAAACCCTACTTACCACTCTCTGCCCTTTCCTCTTCTTAAACCCTACCCTCGCCGTCTTTATTCCCTGAAAACCCTAACCCTATCTTCCATTTCCACTTTTAGCGGACGTTCGCATTACGATTCCACCACCACCGCTACTAGTTTTGGGATTTTGAGGTGCGTCTCTTCAATTTCCTCTGCCCCTGCGCCTCAGCCGCCGCCGCCGCCGCCGCCGCAGCACACGGCGGATGTTGACTGGATTGAGCCGGCTTCTGCTACTGAAGTTGGCGAAGTCGCTGGAAATCGTTCTGTTGTAGAGGATTCTAAACCCTCAATTCCTGTTCGAGCTTACTTCTTCTCCACTAGGTTCGCTTGCTTGCTTGCTATTAATATTAATTGCTTTATTTGCATATGAGAGTTTCAACATAGGATTCAATTGAATTGAATTGAATTTGATTTTTTCGACTTAAAGAACAATTTTTTTTTGATGAATTGCATTGTTTGGTGTATAGTGTGGATTTGAAGAGCTTAGTGGAACAAAACAAACCCAATTTCATCCCACCAACTTCGCGTTTGACTAACTATGTTGTACTTAGGTTTGGGAATTTCTCCGAACTCAGTGTAAGTTCTTTTTTGAATTTAAGGTATTTTGCTTATAGGTGGATGCATAGTTGTTTGTAATTTAAGGTATGTTGTACTTAGATTTGCTTGTAGCATAGTTGTTTGTTGATATGGATCGTGTTGAATTGAACGTATTATTGAAAGCAGTGACTAATTTTTTTGTTTTCTTTTCAGCCATTGGGCACTTGCATAAATGGAAGTAAATGCTGTTACATGGTTGTGTTTCAATATGGATCTATTGTGTTGTTTAATATCCGTGAACATGAGGTTGATGATTATTTGAAAATTGTACGAAACCATGCTTCAGGATTGCTTCCTGAAATGAGAAAGGATGGTGAGTTTCTTCTTCTTCTTATTTTCAGTATATGTGTTTTCTCTCTATACATTGGTCAAAAGCACAAGAGAAATTCTAGCCTTGGTCGGTGAACATGTAATGAAATGGTATGGACATGAAAGTAATTTCGTATATAGTTTGTGTTTAAAAAACTTGTAAACCTTGACTTTTAAATTATTCAACTGGTAGAATACGAGGTGAGAGAGAAGTCGACTTTGAATACATGGATGCAAGGTGGATTGGATTACATAATGTTGCAGTTCTTGAATATTGATGGAATACGTATAATTGGCAGTGTTCTTGGTCAAAGTATTGCTCTTGATCATTATGGTCGCCAGGTATTTGTATTGTGTAAGGTTATTTCAGAAGTGTCTAAATTGGTGTAACTTTCATACTTAATTGTGTCTATAACCTTGCTTGCTTATTTTAGGTTGATGGGATGGTTGCTGAATTTACTGACATAAATCGAGAGATGGAAAAAACTGGAACATTTTCCATGGACAGCAAAAAGCTTTTTCAAATAGTGGGGAAGGCAAATTCTAATCTTGCTGATGTAATTCTTAAGCTGGGACTTTTTGAGAGGTAAAATAGTTTGGGTTTTACTGCATGCATGAATAAATATCTACTGATCCTTTTGTTTAGTTTATCTTATGAAGATGGCTCCTTAAATAAAAGGAAAGCATTCTTACGGTTGGTTAAAATTAAATATTATCACAATAGTAATTCCATAAGCTAATGGTGTGTTTGGCTGCTTGAAAAAGATAGAAGAATAGAAAGAAAAACTAAAGGTACTCAAAATTGTCAGGGATTTTTGTTATTCTTTTGAATATATAGGGGAAGACATTCTTTTAATACATTTTTCTTTTTTCTTTTTTGCAGTATTTTTCTTAATAGCTGTATGTTCAAATAAAATTGCTTTTTTGTTTACATTTTTCTTGTTTTAATTTTTATTAAAGCTTGCTTTTGTTTTAAATCTCTCTCTTTCCTGCATCATCTTTTCTTTTTTTTTCCCTAGTGTGTAATAAATGTGATTTTCTAGAAAAGAATGACTTAGGGTCATACTCAGAATGGTTTATCCTGCAGTGGATAATGAAGAAAAAGAAACTAGTAACTTTTTTCTACTCTATAGTCTTACTTGCTCCCTGCTGCTGTTGCCTCCATAGTACCTGCTCATAGGTTTGCTTGAAAGACCAAATGTGTAGATGCCCCTTTAGCAGCAGCAAACAACTTCAAATATTAAAATTTAGAGTTAGTTTCCTCTCCTTCTCAAATCCCCTCGTTTAGCATGTCATTCCCTTTGTGAATAACTAACTCCAAAATTTTTGTTGGTTTCAACAGATCAGATATTGCCTGGAAAGATGCTAAATTTGCTCAGATATGGGAATATCTAAGAGATGAATTTGAATTGACTCCAAGATTTGCAAGTCTTGATTTTAAATTGAAGTTTGTAGAGGTAATCTTGTCCTACATACAGGAGCTTGTGATTTTATTATTGCAAACATATATTGTATATGTTAATGGTGACACTTTGTCTTCTCTTTGCAGCACAATATACGCTTTCTTCAGGAAATCCTGCAAAATAGGAAATCAGACTTCTTGGAGTGGCTGATCATTGTGTTGATTAGTGTGGAAATCATTATATCTGTATTTGACCTTGCCTTGAGATCAGGATTCAAATTCTTCAAATTATTTTGACAATAATTTTTATACATGTAGTCGATCCGATTCAAATTGGCAGCAGCTGTATAGTTCTCTTCCAATTGCCAAAATATTTTGTTCATTGTAGGTAATCATATATAATACATGTGATTTTGGTGCCTGAATATAATATAAAGGTTTCACGAATTTTTAGATTCCTTTCCTTGTCATGATTCTGGTGCCTAGTTATGATATAGAGCCATTATGAAGCTTTTGCTTTGCCTTATCAAGTGCAATCTTATGTGCTTTTCTAAAGCAAAATCCACTTACGTAGAAGTCTGGAAGTTGGTTTGTCCATGACTATTCTATTCTACTTAAGGGATTTATGTGATTAATTGTTTTCATTATGTCTAATAAATATTCTTTTCTTTGCAAATGTATCAATCTTTCTTACAAGATTATGTTTTATTTAAATTCTTATTGTTCTTTGCATAATGCTAGCTGCATCCAAGCCGGTGTGCAATTGAATCGAGGTTGGGTTGAAATTGCATATTTAATTATTTCATGTCTTTGTTTGTAATGAATTTGTTACGAACAAGTCTTTTGATTTTAAGCACATGGGTTGGTTTGGTTTGGTGATGACAAATGCATATAAACGTATATAAATGAACCAAATTTGATTCTCTTCAGAGGCACTCCGAGAAGTTATTTCTGAATGTGCAAGGAGAAGGGCGTTCTTAAAATTGGGCAACAGAAGACATGGTTTCGATTGATGCGGAAGTTGGTCTGAAGGTGCACTTGCCAAATAAACTAAAAATAACATGCATAAAAGAAAATTATAAATTGACAGGATCTAAATTATATATATATATATATATATATATATGACTAGGTGGTGTACATTGGTTGGTTAGTTTAAAATTATATAGAATTGAATTAAACTGAAAATAGTAGTAATGCAATCGAATTGAATAAAAAACCAAATAGAATTGTAAATCAAACTGAACTGGAATTTTTTGATTTGGTTCTATTTGCTTTTATTGATTTGGACCTTTTGAAATTTTACAATTTTGAGCTTATGAAATTTTTGTTATTTTGCATTATTTTAATAATAGTTATGATATTTATTGTTGTTAATATTTTATAATTAATTTATATATTATTTTTTTAAAAAACCAATCAAATAAATTATTTAAACTGAATTTAAGTAACTTTGGTTTGAATATTTTTTAGTATTATATAATTTGGTCGAGAGCCTAAGTATTTAAAAATTGAAATTATTTATCTAACTAGAAATATGAGTATAAATTACTAATTTTGGAAATCCAGTTTGGTTCAGGTTAATAATATTTTTTAACCTTTTAAATCAAACTGAACTAAAAATATTTCAATTTTATAAAATTAAAATTGAATTTTATTCAACCAAACAGAATTTTGGCTTGATTTTTCTATTTTCAATTATTTCTACTCACTCCTATATATGATCAAGATACTTTCAAACATAATCCAAGCAAAGAGATAGAAATTATTATTTGAAACAAATAATGGCAAGTATATATTATTCCTTTACATGAGAAGTTGTAAAATTCATTTATGTCTAATGTCATAAGGTTGATAAAATTAAAAGTTTTTTTTTTCATGATATTAATAATTTATTGGCTTAATTTCTGATTAATCAAATTCACCTCCAAAGTTCAGGCAAAAAAAAAAGACAACTCAAAAAGGGATAATGTGAGCTGATAGATCCAATCAAAATGGCATATATAAATGGTAAGCCCCAAATTCATTAACCTAAAAATTTGAGAAATGTCTAACTTTCTATTTCAGTATTTATCATAAAATTTAATATGTTAAATTCTTAAAAATTCTTATTTTTATTAAAAATAAATTTTTTATTATAATTTTTAATTAAAACACTGTTAAACATATTTTAATACTATTCAAATTCTAAAATTTTTTATATAATACATATTTTTTAATTTCAAATTACTAAATCATTTTTTCTAAACCATTAGAAATTCTATTTTAAAAAATTTCTTAACTATTATATATACCCATAGTATTTTAATGGGATTTTTATTAAAATGTCTTAACAACTAAAATACTCCAACTTTTTTTAAATTACTAATGTGTCCTAAAACCAAAAAATAATTACGTGAATGCACATAAATCTAACGAATCGTTTCTTCAGCTCCAAATCGCGCCTTCAGTTCACAAGCCTCCTTCCTTTTTTCTTTGAAGCCTCCTTCTTCCTTTCTTCTTCAAAAAATCCGTAGCCAACATTCTAACAAAACCAAAAATCTTCCCAAAAAAAACTTCTTGATTTCTTCAAAAACCAACAGACTCAAGATATAGAAGACAAATCTTAGCAATGATTCAACAATAAATCAAAGAAATTTCATCTAGATCTCAAAAAGCTTCAAAATTTCAAAAGAAGAAAACTACTAAGCTGATTTTCATCAACAAATCTCAGATGCAAGGTACTACATTCCCATAAAAATTTCTCTAAATCTTCCAAGAATACTAGAAAATCATAACCATGCATGAAACCCAACCATTATCATCAATAAATCTATATAAAAAAAAATGCTTCTCCAAAAATTGATAGTTGATTATTGTAAAATAATTCTTCGTTAAACTAATCAATAAACCAAAAAATTTATTATATATTTTTTTTCAATTTCGATTAAACAGAGTATAATTTGTGTTTCTGAAACATATTTACATTTTGTGTATCAAAAATTCGCAACCAGAAAATTATTTATACGTTTTTCAATTTTTTGAATAATTTTAGTATCCTTTTAGTTTATGAAACATGGGACAAAATTATAGTACCAATGTGCAATATATCCTTAAATTAATTGTTGAGATACTTTTGTTATTCTTATAATTCTGATTAGTACAAATTGGATTAGTTAAATTGCAGCGGAATAGTTTAGACAAAAAAAAATGATTTTTTTTTTCAAATTAAGAAAACAATTTCACATTGGAAATGGTATCATCCTATAACAGTAGAATTTTGGTAGAGAACCATATACAAAGCTGGTGAGGTTAGAATCTTGATTTTAGGCTAGGTTGCTGACTCTTTGGTGTTTGTTGACCTGAAACAGCTGTTCATCATGTTCCCTAGTTGAACAAAGCACCACAGAGGCAAAACGTCCACCATGTCTTAGTTTTGACACATTATTCCATTAAACTTTGTCGGCCATATTTTTGTCATCAAAATCTGATATAAAATAAGTTGTCCCTTTTTTTTTAACAACAACGATTCATTAGAGAGAGCAAATAGAAAATACATCCAGTAGAAATAGTCACTAAATTTACTCCTACATGATTATACCATATGGTAGAAGTAAAGTGATCGACTATCTTAAAATATCCAAAAAGAACAAAGCCAGGCATCAACATAAACAGAGCTAGATGAAGCGGTTTTGGAAGCAAAAGCGTTATCACAAGCAAGATGATAAGAACAAGTGGACCTTGCAATGTTTTTTGTCGTAGCATAAGGCTTGATAAGCTTTGCTTTGGGAGAAAGGACGATCTGGGCTATGGCTATATTGCAATGGCCTACCATTTCTTTTCTTTTAATATTCAGCTCCTCAGATTTGTCTAGAACCATTCCCCATACCCACCGACTTGAATGAGGCTGCCAGACATCATTACCTATTCCTTGTTTAGTACGCCAAAGTTGCTGACCACTCTCAGGGCACGCAATGGAAGGAAATTGAAAGGCACGTGCTACTGGATTAGAGATTGTTGGAGCAGAGACATTGCTCAAAGAGGGCTTTTCAGTGAAAGTGAACAACAATGATAGAGTAGAGTCCTCTACCATTGACAGCGGAGAGCGAAGGACAGCCTTCCTCTGTGGTTCCACATGAAGCCGAAAACCATAAGTACTATTGCTATACACCATATTGGTGATTTCTGCCTCAGTGATAAACTTTGGACAATTCTGTGTGTTGTAGGTAAACAAATCATAAAGAGGACAAAAGCTAGGAGCCGGTTGAAAGGGAGCTTCCTTGTGAAGTTGGATAAGTGAACTGATGTCAAACCTTCCACCATGGACAAAGGCAAGAAGTGAATAGCCTTGCACAGAGGAGGAAACAGAGCTCCATTTTTAGGTTCATTAGTAAACAGAGCTAGGTTGACAAACTTTGTGTTAGCAACATAGTCATAGATGAAGAGGTTACCATAACCATAGAGAATATGTCTGAGTTGTTGGGTGTTGGGATCAAGAGCAGTTGTCGGAATGGATGGATTATGAACAAGGAGGTAATGGTGAAGTTGGTGAAGTGGGTGAAATTGTGCAAAGGCAAGGTAGAGTACTATAAAATAGAGCAGTGGATGCCGCTCCGCCGTAAACAATATAACCATGGAGGGCCATCAGAGTTATCGAGAAGTTTTGGAATAGTAAGTTGTCTTTTTGTGTTGTATTATTGAATATTGTCCAATGAACCACGGCCAAGATAAGATTTTTTTTATATTACACTCTATATATATATATATATATATATATATATTATCTATCAATTGTCTAATTCTATTTATCTAATATCTAGGTATATATTGTGTTAACTAATATATTATCTATTATTATTAATATTGTATATATATTTATAGAGTGTTTGTCTTTTTACCAATGGTGAATTAAGGACTAAGCCTTGATTTTGAGCACCCTAAAACTTGAACAGAGATGAGATTTGGTGCACCCTTTTTACCCTCTCCAATGCAAATAATTTACATGCTGACTAGAGGATTTGCAAGTGGTCTAGTCCCAATATTACATAATTTTTTACGTAACAAACAGTAATGAGCCTTGAATGCATGATTGATCTTGAAAAACTCAAGGTCAGAGGAAAGAGAAAAGGTAGGGACAAAGATTATAAGAATGATGGCAATATTGCAAAGGGGGGCAGTGGTTCCATTGGGAAAGCAATAGTGGTGGTGTGTGTCACGTGAGTTTTGTTACACTCATAAACTTTGTTCATGTGCGGTTTAGCACATTTGATTCATCTAATGTCAAGAATGCTAATAAACCTTCCAACGAATGCCAATCTCAGAAAGATGGCAAAAATTACACCAACAAAAGTATGCTTAAGTAAAAGGCATATAAAAAGTACAAGAGCTTGAAAATGTATGCTTGTATTACTATGTTCATAACCATGTATAATATGAGAAATGAGGAGTATTTATAGACATGGGTAGCTATTATTCCTACCTCTTTAAGGGAATGTTCTAAACTATTTCTACCTCCTCAAGGAAATGTTCTAAAAAGCCTTTTACAAACATATATATGTGGAAGATTTTAGACTAGCCTATACACTACTAGATATGTCTAGTACATGCAAGAGATTTCTATAATGTTCAAGAGTGTTCTAAAGAATTCTACACAACTCTAGCATTCTCGATCAAAGTTTTGGACTTGAGCTCCATAGTGTGATGTTCTCCCCTACCTAATCAAACAACACCCCTGTTACCTTCTTCTCGTAAGCCTTGATTTGCTCCTCGAATTGCCATAAGTTGCGAATAGGCTCCCAACTTGCTTCACTCTTGGGTTGTCCCTTCCATTTGATAAGAAACTCGGTCATTGGGCGTTGGTTGGATTATGGCACCTTATGATGGGTTATGATGTACTCCACCTCTTTGTCATATTAAGCTTTCACATTCAATGGAGCTCTTTTAGATTTCCCTTGGCTTTAATCATCAAGATACTCCCTATAAGGCTTTAACATGCTCACATGGAAAATGGGATGGATCTTGATGCCTTGTGGAAGCTCTACCTTGTATGCTTCCTTCCCCACACGCTTGATGATGGGAAAGGGTCCATCGTACCTTCTCTTGAGGCCCCAATAAATTTCGTCAACTTTGCCATGCAAGTATAGCTTGACAAGCACTTTGTCGCCTTTTTTGAACTCCATATGCCTCCTCTTTTTGTCTGCTTACTTCTTCATTCTGTTGGATGCCTTCTCTAAGTATGCTCGAGCAACATCGGTTTGCTCCCTCCATTCCTTCATAAGCTTGAAGGCGGGTGGACTTTGGCTTGACAAATCCATGACAAGAGAGCTTGGAGGTGCAAACTCATAAAGAACTTGAGGTTGGTGCCCAACAACTTGAAAATTTCATCCAAAAATGACTTGTGAAGTGAGCATCTTTATCATTTACTATCGATCTTGACACACCCCAATACTTCACTACATGCTTCATGAAAAGATTGGTGGCTTCTTTGGCCGTGACGGACTTTAGCATGGGAATAAAGATGCCATACTTTGAAAAATGATCCACCACTATAAAGATCCATACACATCCTTTAGACAAAGGAAGCCCCACTATAAAATCCATAGAAACACTTTCCCATGGTCTCTTTGGGAATGAAAAGTGGTTCCAGTAAACCATTTGGGACTTGTTGCTCCATCTTATTTTATTGGCACACAAGACAAGTTCTCACGTAGGCCTCCACACTGTCCCTTATACAAGGTGAATAATAGGGATTCTCCATAAGTGCCATAGTGTGTTGCATGCCCGGATGACCCACCCACTTGCTATTATGACACTCTTTGATAATCTCCTTTTTAAGGTTATCATGGATCGACACATATAGTCTCCTCCTCTTTGTGTAAAACAAGTCCCCTTCAAGCCAAAATCTTTGAGTCTTACCTTCTCAACTAAGAGCCATGAAGTTCTAGGCTATGGAATCATGCTTTAGCCCTTCCTTAATGCGTTCCACCAAGTTGCACATGGGGCAACTTATATCGGCAAGCTCCCCCCTTATACTAAGTGTGTTAGCAACAAGGTTTTCTTTGCCCGACTTATACTCTATAATATAGTCAAATTTTGCAAGGAAGTCTTGCCATTTAGCTTGCTTTGGTATAAACTTCTTTTGCATTTGGAAGTAGCCAGTGGCAGTGTTGTCGGTCTTGACAACAAACTTGCTTCCAAATAAGTAGTGCCTCCACATATGCAAGTAAAGCACCACGATGGTCATCTCTTTTTCTTGCACCATGTACATCCTTTTGACATCATTGAGCTTCCTACTTTGAAAGGCTATTAGATGCTTTTCTTGCATAAGTATTCCACCAATAGCAAAGTTGGAAGCATCTGTGTGGATCTCGAATGTCTTGGTGTGGTCAGGAAGTGCTAACACCAGCTCCTCTATTATAGCCTTCTTTAACTCATCAAAGGCTTATTGGCAATTCGTAGACCAATCCCACACACGCCCCTTCTTTAGCAAGTCCATCAAAGGAGCGGGAATAGATAAATAGCCCTTTGTGAACCTTCGATAATAATTCACCAATCCAAGGAAAGATCTCAATTCAGTCACCTTGGTTGGTGGCTCCCAAACTTGGATGGCCTTCACCTTTGACCCATCCATCTTTAGCTTCCTATCGCCAACGATATGCCCAAGAAATGCCACCTCTTATTGGGCAAAGGAGCACTTCTCCTTCTTGACGTAGAGCTTATTATCTCATAAGGCCTTGAACACTTGCCTTAGATGCTCCACATGCTCCTCCAAGGTATTGCTATACACAATAATATCGTCAAGATAAACAATAATAAAATGATCAAGATAAGGAGCAAGTACCTTATTCATAAGAGTGTAAAACGTGGCCAGTGCATTTATGAGGCTAAAAGGAATGATAAGGAACTCGTAGGATCCATATCTCGTCACATATGCCATTTTTGGCTCATGTCCCTTGGAGATGCACACTTGATAGTACTCGGACCTCAAATCCAACTTGGTAAACCACTTAGCACCACCAAGTTGATCAAAGATGTCGGCAATGTGAGGGATGAGGTACTTGTTCTTGACGGTGATCTTGTTTAGCGCATAGTAGTCAATGCACAATCGAAGGGAACCATCATGTTTCTTTTAGAACAAAATCGGCGCACCATATGGAGCTTTGGATGGTCTAATATAGCCCGTGTCAAAAAGCTCTTTAAGTTTCCTTCTTAATTCTTCCAACTCCAGAGGTGCTATACGGTAGGGTGCAAAGGCGGGGTGGCTTGGCTCCTTGCTTTAATTCAATCTTGTGGTCCACTTCTCGTTGAGGAGGAAGCTTCTTTGGCAATTGGGGTGGCATAAGATCCTTGAACTCTTTAAGCAAGCCTTGGATGGGGCTTAGGAGCTTAGCACCATCGTCGTTGGGATCTTCCTCCACTTTAAGGGTTGTGAGGAAGGTTGGCTCCTTCCTTTTTACACCCTTGGAGATTTGTATGCCTGATACTATCATGTCTTAGCTTAACTCCCTCTTTATCGACACCATGCAAGGTTAGCCACTCTCTATAATGCATATGGTGTTGGTATAAGGAAGCAAGAAATCCTTCACCATATCGAGGAATTCTATGCCAAGATAGAAACATTGATCGTTAATAGGAGCAATGGTGATATCGACCTTACCTTGCCATTGGCCTATACGAATGTTGGTCCCTCTCGCCATGCCAACAATGGGTAGCCTTTTGGTGTTCACACCCTTAATTTAGCCTTTCTCCTTTTCATAAGGTAGCCTTATAAAATTGGCCACCTCTTTTGCCATGTATGCCGTATCGGCAACGGTATCCACCATGGCTTGCACAGTTGTGCCACCGATTTAAGTCTCCACGTACATTTAACCATGAGGCTTTTGCTCCACTTTGGCTTGGGTGACATTAAGGAGTTGAAGGAATGCAATTCTTCATTCCTCTTCTTGCTTCTCCTTTTTAGTGCTTGCCATGATGGTATTAACTAATATAAAAATATTAGATATAACAAAATTATACATTTATGATAAAATCACATTATTTTTTTATATTATGATAAAATCACATCATTTTTTTATGTAGATTATGATTAATATTAAGAATAATTTTAATTAATAAGTTAAATTATACATTGCTAATTAAATATGTAGTGAAAAAATAATTAAGTGAAATAAAAATTATGTAGTTATAAGTTAGTATTAATATTAATATTAGGAAAATATAATTTAAATTAGTTACTGAAAATAATATAATATTAACTATATATTATTTAAAGCAATGAAACTGTAATTTATAATTTCCTAATTGCAATTTAAGCTATGTATTTTTGTAATACCCTATATATTTAAATAAAGGGATATTTTTTTCAAATAGTATTATTAAAAAAAAAATTACTTATGCATTATATTATATGTATGTTAATATTATTTAGGGTTATTAATATGTGTGAGTATCATTTACCTAATGTCTAGAAATTTCCATTTGTCTATTATTATCATTATTATCATTATTATTGCTATTTTAAATTATGTTAAATTTTATAACTATGTATGTGTTTCCATGTACATGCACATATACATATTTATAAATATATATATATGTGTATGTATATGTTCCTATTTATATATATGTACACATATATAAATAATTTAGGTTAAATATTATTTATGTGGATGTGTGCTTTAAAATAATTTGTGTATATATACATATGTGTGCATGTAGTATATGTGTGTATATATATATATATATATATATATATATATATATATATATATATATATATATATATATATACATACATATATATATATATAAAAGCATGGGCCCGAGAAAACCCCCCACTAACACCCTTCTTCTCCGTTTGCCACCCACGCCCTCTTCCCCCCCTCACTATGCCGCCTTCCCCTTCGCCTGAGAACTCCATAACCGCCGTGCATTGAGCTTGCTGGAGTGTTGTAGTAGCTGCCTTCCTTCTTCCTTGCGAGGCAGCACCTTCTTCTCCTCGCACAGCAGCCCTGCATCCTCCCGTCCTGCCCAGCTGTGGTCCTCTGTCCGTGCCATCTCCTTGTGGTGTCAAGCTGCCTTCGTCGTCCCCATTTCCGGTGGTGGTGGCATGTCCTCTTCTTCCTCTTCCAGCTGCCTTGCCGGACAGTGAGTGTTCCTCACCCATTCTCTTCTTTCCCTCTCAAATTCCTTTGGTGTTTCGATAGGTTTTAGGAATTGAGTTGTGGTTAATGGGTTGTTAAGGTTAGTTTTGATTTTTCTTTCTTCTTCCTTGACAGTTTTGGTGGATTATTGAATCTATACATAAATTGTATTGAAATTATTTGATAATTAGTTAGTTTAATTGGTTGTTATTTGAGCTCAATTAATAATTAGAATAATTAAGGTTAATTTTTTATGTATTGATTTTTTTTTTAGGGTTTAGGAATCTTGCTGTTAATTATAAGTTTGTTAATTTGGGTATTAATTAATATTTTTTATTAATTTCAAAAATTATTTGTAAAAATTATAAAATTTTAATAATTGAGATTGTTAGTGAATGTTATTAATTTTAGAACTCAAATTATAATTTTTGTGATTTTTATACTATTTTTATAAATATTTTTGAGTTTATGCCAAATTTTATTTTTTAGGTTAAATAATATTTTTGGGAGAAAATTGTTGGTTGATTAAATGTTTTAATTATATTAGGAAGGTTTATTTTGAGAAAATAAATTTTTGGCATGATTAAATAATTTTAAGGAATTATTTTAGTATTAAAAGCACATTATTTAATTTATGTATTTTAGGGGAATAAAAATGTAATTTTACGCTAAATATAGTTAAATATATATTAATTAGTTTTATTAATATTCAAGGGGTTTAGAGAATTTTTTTTTATAAATTAATTGGTATTTTTACCTAAGTAGTGTAAATTTTAAATATTAAATTCCAAATATTATATATATATATATATATATATATATATATACACACACACACATACACGTATAATACATTATAATGGTTTTAAATTAGGTTATAATTATATTTTGATGAAGGAATACAAATTTAGTTGTTAATTTTGAATAATTGAGATTTTATATATATTTTTGTCTATTGTTAGTATATGTGTATGTGAAATATGTGTTTGAGAAATAAATATTATTAATTCTCGATATTCTGTTGAGTTGTGATCTCGATCGAGGCTAAGTGTAATTTTGGGAGCCCGACTCGAGTGTGGATGTTGTGGATATTAGAAGTGTATTTTCTATGCTGGTCTGGCTCTACCTTTGGTAGGGAGATGTCCGTTTTACAGAGGAGATTCTGTCGAAATTCGATAGATTTTCTCGTAAAATGTGATATCTGTAAAATTTCTAACGTTAGTTAGGTTATATCCTGTCTAGCGAGTCTTGCCCGATTTTCCTCGAGTCAGCCCAAAATTTCATTGTTTTGTTGACTGTTGATTTCGATTCCATGGTCATGTTTTAAAAGTCGATTGTTATTTTCTTTTAGAGCATTTCGGAGCAGAAGCTGTGAGACCGAGGCAGACGCGTGGTCGTCAGCCTTCACATTCATCCTGTAAGTCAATAGAACGATATGTGCGTGTGTTTATTTAAAGAATGCATGCACTTATATTTGTATTATATTGATTATATGATTTATTTACCTTAATGTTGTTATTTAAGATTTAAACGCATTTCATTTATTTAAAAATCGATTTTGAGAAATTTTGGTAGAACGGGCTACCTGGTGGGCTTCACCAAGACTATGTGCACATGGTAGAGATTGAGAGATGGATTCGTAATTTATATGATTGATGAATGTTAAACTAGGACGGGTGCCTCGGTGGAAGCCTTTGCTCCCCGGGACCGCCAGTGATTGTAAGGTTGATAATAGACTGGGATGGGTGCCTCAGTCGATGCCTTTGCTCTGAGGGACCGCCAGTGCCATGTATTTGGATTAAGTGAATGTCTATGACCTGGTGCCTCGGTTGATGCCTTTGCTCTCGGGGATCGATAGTCTAATTGGAATAAGTGGGCCCGGTTGGCCATTTAGATTTTGGATTTAGGGTTCTACCGAGATTTTTCAAAAGCTATATCAATACATTATAAATTATTTTCACTACAAATATATATATATATATATAGTTTTTAAAAAGGTTTTCAAACCGTACAACTCTTTTTATTGACTTACTGAGTGAGGTCTGATTCCCCTCAATTTTTTTTTTAGGAGCTTGGGAGTTCGACCTCAGACTACCTCCACGCCGGGTTTCTTCTTCACCGGCTATTTTATGTAGGTCATTGTAAGTTGTACTGTGTGTTAATCTAGGTTGCTGCAGTAGTATATGTACTAAGGATTTGTATGGTTTAAACATAATTGTGTAAATTATTTGTGTAAACCATGCTTATGTATAAGATTTAAATTCAATTTATAATATGAGATGTTAAAATACATTTTAATTAAGCAGTTGAATTTGTGTATTTTGAGAAAAATCAGTTTGATAATATGTTCTGTTAGTAATTAAAGTTTAAAATATGAATGGTTTCATTTTCTTTTCCTTTAGGCTTACTACGGGTTTCGGGGGCCTTATGCCTATTTATTCCCTAGTGCCGGTCACGTGCTCTCGGGTTCGGGTCGTGACAATGTTAAAGACTATAAAATAATTAAATATCTAATGTAACTTCTAAACTATATAGTTTTGTATTTAACTCTAAATAAAATAACATAATATATGACTAACAACTAATAAATATCTTAGATAAATATGAAATTTGTGGTATTCACATTTAAAACTTCAAATTGATAATAATAGTAATTAAATAGATATACAATAATATAATCTAAACTAATTTAACTATAATCTCAAGACTACGTAGTTTTGAATCTTTTGATGTCAAAATCTAAAAACACAAATAACCTTCAAACCTAATATCACAACTTAATAATAGTATTAATATTAAGTATATTTTAAATTTATATTATTATTAGATAGCTACAATTGAAATGTTTATTATATTTAGATAATCACAATATAAACTACGTATATTTAAAGTTATAAAATAATTAAATATCTATCTACAAAATCATGTAGTTTCTAATTATCTAATCCCACTATAAATTATATAATCATATTTGTTTATTAAATTAACATCAACATCAATATTAAATAATTAAATTTAAATTAACAATTAATTAAATAAATATAATATTATAATCTAAAGTAATTTAACTATAACCTTAAAACTACGTAGTTTTGAATCTTTTGATGTCAAAACCTAAAACACAATTAACCTTCAAACCTAATATCACAACTTAATATTAGTATTAATATTAAGATTATTTTAAATTTATATTATTATTAGATAGATGTAATTGAAATGTATATCATATTTGTATAATTGCAATATAAACTACGCATATTTAAAGTTATAAAATAATTAAATATCTAATTATACAATCACGTAGTTTCCAATTATCTAACCACACTATAAATTATATAATCATATTTGTAAATATTTTTATATTAAATTATCAATATTAATATTAAATTATTAAATTTAAATTAACATTTAATTAAATAAATATCATATTTAAATAATTAAATAAATATAATATTGTAATATAAAGTAATTTAACTATAACTTCAAAGCTACATAATTTCATATCAAAACTATATAGTTTTGAATCTTTTGATGTCAAAACCTAAAAACATAATTAACCTTCAAACCTTATATCACAATCTAATATTAGGTATGGGCCAAATTGAAAGGAGTCGCCACCCGGACAAAATTCTGAACACGCTATGTAGTAACCGGATTTCACAAAGGTTCCCAGCAGCCATCCTCAGAGAATGAGTTCGAAAATTAGGTATGGGCTTTTGATTGCCCATTCAACCTTGCGATTGGCCTCCCTGTGTTTTGTATTTTATTACCTTTAATTATTCAATTATTTCTTCATTATCATGCAAATTGCAATTGCCTCCAATCAATTTTAAAATTTTACATTTAAGCTCAAATTTGCACATTAGTTAAAGTTCATCCTTATCAAGGGTGATTCATTACATTAATTACAAATATACAAAATGCTCATAAAAATGAAAGTAAATAATTAAGTACACATGTAAAAAAAAGGGGGAGGAGAAAATATTAAATGCAAGAAATAGTAAAATAAACAGAGAATAAACTAAAAGTAAACAAAAATTAAACCAAACATAAATAGAAAATAAATGGAAAAAAAGGACATGAATTACAATTGGATGATTAAATTAATCCCGAATTCCTATAATAAACAAAATATTAGCCCTTATATATATATAAAATCCTATAAAAGGAAAACCACAGAGTTAATTCATAGATTGAATCAATACAAATAAGGACAATAAACACATGACTATTGAAAAGAGTCATAAGGGGGGGGGGGGGGGTGAATAGGACTACCAAATAAAAATGAGAAATTAAAAGGATTCTTTACAAGAATTGAATAGAAATTGAGAAAGAAGAATGAAAAATACAAAAATTTAAAGAGTTCGGATTCAACAACAATCCTACGTCTCTACCTAAATTATCCCCAAGTTAGGATTTTCAATCACCCACAATCTTATTCATAAGATTGAGATTACACAAGAGTTTTATGGCTTACTCTTACAACCTTACAACTTGAATTTTAAAGGCTCACTCAAAAATCAAATCCCAAGTGTTTCAATTGACAACATTTAAACCAATTCCTTTAGAAATAAATCTTACTTCCCTTCTAATCTATCCCAAGATTTAAGATGAAGAGAAATTTTATTTTTAACACAACCAACTCTCACAAGAGTTATACAAACAAAAAATTATTTAAAAGAATTTGAGAGCTCAATTGAATGCTTAAGAAAGAATGAATGATAAACAAATTTCTTAACTTCCATTAAGCTCTAGAGGTGTTTATATAGACAAACACTAAAAAATATAGCTATTGGACGTGCAAATAATGTGTCTAACGTCTATATTTTAAATCTAATGTTTACAATTTTGAATTATTGAAAGTGATGCTGTCAGACTACTGTGCATGGATTGAAATGGTGATTGGCTACTAAAGACATTCAAATTTGCCCACATTTTCTTTATAAAAGTTGCAGATATTGAATCACCTCAATTGGACTTTTGTAGCTCAAGATATGTCCAAAATACTAAGAGCTATGCAATCTAAAATTACAGTTGCATATGTTAATTTCAACTTAATATTTGCATACCCAAATGAACTCAGATTTTGACAAGCAAGCCCAATTTAGAAAGCCTAAGATGTCTACCTCAAATGTGAAAAAGATAACTTTCTCATTATAAAGCTCTAAGGATGTCAAAAGTCTCCTTGAATCTCAGAGGTTGAATCAGTCCAAGATAATCATACTTCATTTTAACTTCCAATAGAGTCCTAACTTATGCACGCTTAAATAAATAAATTAAATGCTTAAAATTAAGTTTGTTAAGATCAACATTAAGATTGATTATTGCTATGATAAAAAAATATTAATTAAATAAGATAATAAATTAATCATATAAAAAAGACTGAAATATGAAAATATGAAAACACATGGAAATACAAATCATATGATATGTACATGGGATATCAAAATAAAAATAACACATTGCTCTGGTGAAATGATGGTGCCTCATCAATGAGGCGTCGCCTTTAGACATAGAGGCGACATAATGTCAGCTCAGTCCAAAGGGGGAATGCCTCTTTGAAGAGGTGTCTCCTAACTAACAGACGAAGCATCAACTTATAAATTTCTTAAATCTCAAGTAAAGCAAGATCACATGCAAATAACTAAAGACTTAGTAATTTAAATGATCACACTATAAACATAACATGAAATGAATAATAAAACTTCGGATGAACAAACAAACAAACAAAAGGAAAATTATTCAAGACAAAGACTTAACACTTAAAAATAGAGATTCTCATTGATTTATGAGTTTACTTTTCAAAGTGATTTGCCCTCAGAGATAAGTTTTTGGTTTTCAATCCTCATTTGAATACAAGAGTTCTCCTTCCTCTGCTTAGGAATGCACCTCCAAGCTAAAACGCCTTCTCTTTTTCTTTTCTCGTAAGTTTTTTTTTCTTAGTTTTTCAGCTGCAAACTAGCCAACCTCCTCTCCAAAAACATTCTCCTCCCTTTAAAGTCTTTCTTTTTACCTTTTTAGGCTACCTATGCCTTTGATAAGATATCTCACCTCCTCCCTTATATCTCTTCCCCATTGTGTGCACCTTTCTAGCCATTTATTTTGACCCCAAGGCTACATTTTCACATCCAAGGATCAGTGCCAGTAGAGTGTGGGACTACCCACTTATCCACCATTTTTGTTTCTACATTTAATATTCGTTCAAGTGGCTGGCAAAGAGGCGGCGCCTCTTCTTACTAAAGTGACAACCAAAGAGGCAGCATGTCTTTGGTCACGCATCGCCTCTTCGACCTTAACCTAGGGTTAGGCCTTTGGGCATTTTGGGCTTAGGTCTTGAGTTCTAGGCTTGGGCTTAAGCTTTTAAGTCCATTTTGGAAAAGATTTCGGACTCTCTTACATTCAAGATTCATATTTTCTTATTATCGGGCTTTTCTTATAGGCTGATCAAACCGAGCATACAGTTTACCCCTTGTTATAGGCCACCTAAACTGGGTGTCTACAGTTTACCCCTTTGATTTTTTAAAAAAATTAAACTCATGCAATCAAAATTTTTAAGAAATTAATATGCACAATAAAAAAATCAATGGTAACAGGATACACTTGATCTTTAAGATTCACTCAGGGAATGAATTCTTTGAAACTCATATCATTAGCCTCGAGCATACAAACCTTAGAGGTCAAATTTCTCTCTTTAAAGACCATAAAACTCATGTCGTCAACTTTAGGTATATAGACCCAAGAGGCAATTCCTCTAAAAAATTTACGTTGTTAGCCTTGGGTGTATAACTCAAGAGGTAGTCCTTTAAAAAATCCACGCCATCATCCTTGGGTATACAACCTTAGAGGTTAAATTTTTCTTTAATAATTGGAAAACTCATGCAATTAACCTCAAGTGTATAAACTCGAGAGGCAGTCCCTTTAAAAATTTATATTGTCGGCCTCGGGTATACAAACTTGAGAGGTCAAATTTTTCTTATTCATGAACCATCAACCTTGGGACTCAAGCTTAAGAGGTCGCTCTTCATCTTACTCAAAATTTCTTTTTTTATCCTTAAACTATATCCTTTCAATTTCTTATATAATTTTTTTTCCTTTTTTTTAAAAAGGCTTTTCTCTTCTCTTTTTTTTTCTTTTTTCAAAAAGATTTCTCTTCTTTTTTTCTTCCTCCCCACATCTTCTTTTTTCAATAATGGACGCTGCCTAAGCTCTTGATCTGCCATAGTGGGACCCAATGATGCCTCCCATAGAGCCACTACAAACCCTTGGTTTCTCCATCGGGGATGAGATTCCACTCATAGCAAACTTGGGCACCTATATCTGTGCCTTGGCTTCTGGAGAGGTTAGTACTTGATTCCTATGATTTTTCCTGTCAAACAGTATCAGGTTATGATTAGTACATATGTATTTACTACTATAAATAGGAATGTAGTATATTAAGTTAAGAAAATTAAAAAAATGGAAAAGTGATATGTGTTCTTTGACATGAAGAGGCATCGCCTCTTCGATGAGGCGATTGCCTCATCAAAGAGAGGCGTCACCTTTTCATCAGAAAGGTGGTCATTTTCATGTAATTTATTGAGGCGTCACCTCTTCATATTAAGGCATTTCCTCTTTAATAGGATTCATCATTTTTTATTTTTCAATTTTAAGCAAATTACATAAATTTGACTTCCTTATTTGTTTTTAGCATGATGCCCACACATTCAAAGGTGTTGGTAACTTTAGTGGTGCTTGGGTCTAATACAATGAGCTCATTGATGACATCAAAGAATGTATTCAGAATATGGGTTTTAAGGACTTCATTCTATCGCTTTCGGATGCTCAAGGTCATACCGATTATCAGTCGCTACATACACTGATGGAGAGATGGTTCGAGACCACATATACATTTCACCTTCCTTTTAGTGAGCTCACTTTGGATCCCATCTCATTTACTGCTATTATCTGGGTTGCATGTGCAGGTGACTCTGTTTCCTTTAATATGAGCATCCACCATATGACATCGGACTAGAGAGCTTACATCGAGTAGCTTCTCAATATGGTCCCAGACATGAATGGGACTTATACAATCAAGATTGACTCTATCTGGAGTCACTATACTCATGCTAGGGTTGAGGCTGCCACTACTGACTAAGAGATTGAGCAAGTGGTAAGAGAATTTTTGGTCTACTTATTAGGGGCTAGTCTCTTTACTGACACTGCCAGCTCCATCGATTTGATATTTTTGATGCCCTTTCAAGACTTAGATTGGGTGTCCTTATATGACTAGGGTAGTTGCACACTAGCCTATACGTATAGGAGCATGGATGATGTAGTCTGAGGAGCCAAATGATTCTGTGGCTTTTAGCACTCTGTTATAGTAAATTTCTCTTATCCTTTAAATTCGATATGTTAGTTACCATGAATATTTACTAATGATGCTTTCTTTTTATAGGTTTGGGCTTTGGAGCTTAAGTTGATTTGAGGGATAGTTCATGTTAGTGATGTTCGCTTCTTCGCCTTGGCCCGATGGCGTGCCAGTCGTTCATGGAGGAGACATCTAGCCCATGTGCACATGCATCGGGAGTGACTGAACTCCCTAACCTATGATGAGGTACTTAAGAAAAAGCAAAAAACTATTATTAGCATCGTATAGTCATAGAATTTTATATTACTTACCTGCCTTTCTCCTTTGTAGTTGCACTATGATTTGTGGGGATCTCAAGACAATTGGCTTCTAGAGATGACTCACTCCCAACCACTATCTTTATGGAGGGCACTCCTTTGTGGACCTAACTACTGAGTGTGTTGTCTCAGCAAGAGGATCCTCAACTGGATCATAGTGCCCGTGATAGGAACATCTCCGCATCACCTCTTGTTGGAATGTTTTGGACGTACTTACTAGAGGGTGACAAGCTAGCTAGAGTGGTTATAGGAGACCCTGTCAAGACCCATATTGTAAGGAGTAAGAGCCGTTATTTGAACTTTATTTATGCTAATCTACTTCAGTGGGTGCCTCTTTCAGTTGCTACTACTACTCAGGTACTCACTTAATTTTATCTTTTCTCTTCTTCTCTTCCAAATCATATATTGACTTAATTTTTTTATTCAGAGGTGGCAACAATAAGTGACTGCTTTAATATCCTAATATTAATGGCAGAGAGGAATACTTCTACTGGAGTATAGCCTTGTAGAGCTCCTCTAAGTTCTAGCTTATGGATAGTTGCTAGTCATCTGATGAACACACCTGATTTGTTGACCCATTGTTGAGTGCCCCCAGGGGACTTATCCAGTAAGTTTTTATTGTTAAATGAGAGTTTTACGCTTTCATAGGCTCCTAATGCTACACATATAAGCTCTTTCCTTTTCTAGCTTTCAAAATTAATCTCAATAAAACATTAGCAATAACGAATCATTATTCATGTAAATCCCTCTAGAGCAAGGGGTATATATGTATCACTTGATTGAGGCTCATCGAGACTATCTGATGACTGTCACTCAGCAGTAGAAGGTAATGACTTCTCCTATTTCTACATGTATGCATGCTCATACAAATACTTACCTTTAGTTGTGTATGAACAAGATCATAATGCAATTAGTCAAGCTAGGATCACAACCCTTCAGCATTAAGTTGTTGCTCTACAATTGATGATGATAAGGATGAGGAAGAAGAAGACAAGGATGGCACTGGTGATAATGCTGATGATGGGACAGTTAATGGTGACGATGGGGATAATGTAAAGGCCACTTAATCAGAGGCTTCTTAAATCAAGATTTAGACTATCTTAACTTTATTCTCTAATTCTAATGTTGCCCGATTATTTTAACCCTATTTTGGATGTCTGTGTTAAAATTTAATTGGATGTTCAAACATCCTAACTTATTTCAATAGGAAATTTTAATCATTCTAATATGATCTTACTTGAATTCATCACTCAATCATATGAACTTTCCATTAATAAATCAAAACATCAATAGTTAATTTGAATAATGCAAACAAAATATGCCCCATGACTATCACAGAGGTGATCGCCTCTTTGTGAAGAGGCGATATTTAAATGCCTCTTCATAATGAGGTGTCGCCTAATTGAAGAGGCAAACACCTCAACGACTCATCTACAGACTCCCCTTTTCAATTCCTATCTTTTCTTATAAAATCAACCTCTTCTTCTCACATCTATTCCCTAACTCTCCATTTCCTTTCTCCAAATAGCTCTAAAATCCTAAAACATGACTAAAAGAAGTCTCAAACAATTACTCCATTTTGAAAAGCTTAGATGGTGAATCATGGGCAAAACTAGAGCCTTTTCACTTATTAGATTTTAGGTCTTTGCATACTAAGAAGATTAATTTTCCTTTCCTCCATATTGTAGCTCAAGTTTAGGATCCAGGTAAGCATGTCTTTCAATTCAACACTCTAGAAAGATGCCCCTTATCGGAGGAATTCAAAGCTATTTTAGGTTGTCACATAGATTCTACTATTCAGATCATAATCCCTTAGGTTAGAACTCTAAATTTATGCTTTATCCACTATTAAATGGCCAGGCTATTCAATCTTTCCTTTTAATCCTCTTTTCACCGTATCTTTGGTTTTGAGGTTCTGATAAGATCGGTTCTTGAGATTATCATTGCTGTTAACAAGAAGGAGGTTCATTGGCCATGGATGATCACTGTTTGCCTATATGCTCAGTTCTTACTTATTTCTACTTCTGGCAACTATAATTCAAAAGTTCTCTATATCCTGGATAAGGTGGAAGTTGGACTTAATCCTTTTTCCCATATTCTAGCAGAAACCATTATTAGATTAGATAACTTTATAGAAATTAAGTGATTCTCTAGGAGCCCACTAATGTTAGAGGTTAAGTTTCTCTTTTTTTTTTGTTTATTTTATGCTCTTCTATTATTATCTAATTCATTTTTTTCAAGCATGGCTTCATGAAAAGTTAAGATTACTTAAGCCTCTAAAAAACATAACACATTACAAAATAAAGCATTGCCACACTAAAAGACTTTATCCCATATCGAAGGACGTTTAAAGCTGGTTGTCCATATTTCATGACACTTTAATTCAATGGATGTGCCCGCGGTGGAAATTATAGCTCGTGACCATTTGATCTTACACTTACTATGTCCCTACAACTGCATTCACTCTGCCACTTTCTACAATCCTATCTGCCTTTGTCGATAATATGGACAAAAATAGCTAATTGTAGGCTTAGTGCACAAGTTCAAACTAGGGACCTTTTCTCAAAACTTTCTTAACAATTTGGTTACAACCTGGCCTTATAGAATTGTTTAAAGGCACATTGACTAAAGTGAAGATTAATCTGCTGATGATTAATACAAGGCCTGGATTCAGTTACAATAGACAGAAAAGATGAGTTCGTGAAAAATAAAAGGATACGAGAATTACAAACATTAAGTACTTGGGATGTTCAATAAAAGAAAATAAAGCAAAATTAGTTTATTGAATTTAATAATCATTTTGCCTTTTATAGAATGAGATTTCCCTCTTTAGTTAAATAGTTTATAATAAAATTTAATGTAATGTTCAACAGTAACAAAGGCAATCCATTTCCATTTAATTTAAGCACAATATGACCATACATTTTGCTTTTGACACATCTAATGTAGTTAATTGGCTTGCCCTTGTAAGTTTTCTAACTAATAATTTTTTTCCTCTCTCTCCTTTTAGATGTCCTTAATTTTTTCTTAAATTGCCTCTTAAGGTTTTGAATCTAGTAAGACCCTTTTTTATTTTTTCATCTTTGTCTCTAACTTTTGCTTAGACAACCTCTTTTTGAGGTTTTCTCCTTAGTGAGATTTTTACATAAAGTATTTCTTGAGCTTATATTGGTTTATGGGCTCCTTAAACTCATTTTCTTTCAAATCAGACAAAATGGTAGTACCTTTGAAAAATACCTTCTTCACTAGATATGGACCCTCCCAATTTGGCTTGAACTTTTCTCGTGGGTTAATCATGAATAGCGTAGTGAGTTTTAGCACCAAATCACCCTCCTTAATCTTTCCTAGCTTAATCTTTTTATTATAAGCCCGGGCTATCCTCTTTTGATATAGCTGAGAGTGATACATAACTTTCATCTTCTTTTCATCCAACAATGTCAATTGTGCCAGTCGGCTCTATATCCATTGATATTTAGGGATTTTGGATTCTAAGAGGACCCTTAATGATTAAATCTCGACCTCCACCGGTAATACAGCTTCGCACCCATACACTAACAAATACGAAGTAGCTCAAGCGATGATCTGGCAATGGTCCTATGTCCTTATAATGCAAATTGCAGATAGCTTGCCCAATCTTTATAATTCTCTAACATTTTGAATAAAATCTTCTTTACGTGCTTATTTACTGCCTTTACTGTTCCATTGGCCTACGGGCTATATAGAGACGATTTATAATGCTGAATTCTATATTCCTTCAATAACATAGTCATTTTCACTCTAAACTAAACACC
The DNA here is from genome assembly GCA_947683625.1 of Mallotus nudiflorus. Taxonomy (NCBI): domain Eukaryota; kingdom Viridiplantae; phylum Streptophyta; class Magnoliopsida; order Malpighiales; family Euphorbiaceae; genus Mallotus; species Mallotus nudiflorus. The sequence goes on from CANTUR010000099.1 coordinate 2,318,424, forward strand.
ATTATCAGTGATAACATGATAGGGCAATCCATATATGCAGATTATGTTCTTCTCTATAAACCTTACCATTTGTTTTGCTCCGACAATTATGAATGATTCCGCTTTAACCCACTTAGAGAAATAATCAATCGTTATCATAATGTAATGATGCTCGTTAGATGCCTTCAATGTTATTTCTTTAATAATGTCAATTCCTTATACTACAAATGGCCATAGAGAAGTTAATCCTTAAAGTTCCATAGAAGGCAAATGGCTCATGTCCCTATATAACTGATAGTTATGATACTTCTTCACGAATTTCACATAGTTAGCTTCCACGATCAACTAGAAATACCCCTATTGAGCTATTTTCTTAGCTAAAACCATTCTATTCCTATGCAGCCCATATACACCTTTATGAATCGCTTCCATGACTTTTCAGGCCTCATCTTTATTAACACATCTTAGATGCACCCCAACCGGTGTTCTTTTGTTTAACATCCCATTATAACTGATAAATTGTTAGGATAGCATCCATAGAGACATTCTTTCCTTCTTATATGCATCTTTAGGAAACTGTCCCATTTCTAAATATCAATATAAATCATAAAACTAGGGGTTTTTCTATAGAGTCAACTGGCATTACTCTTATCTCCTCATAATAAAGGGTTCAAGACTTCATAAGAATAAGTGGTTTGACTTCTATATGTTTTCCTCTTTTCAACATTGAAGCTAAAGTGGCTAAAGCATCTATAATCTAATTCTCCTCTCGTGGTAAATGTGCAAATTTGCATTATGTGAAAGCCAACAAAACAGTAGATGAGTAATCCCAGTACACTTTTAGTTTTTCTTCCCCTACTTTCTATTTACAAAAAATCTATTTTATTACCAATATAGAGTCCCCATATACTGTGACTTCCTTTGCCCTCACATTCTAAAGTACTTTTTATCTAAAAATGCAGGCTTTATATTCTGCTTTATTGTTAGTTACTTCAAACTCCAACCTTTTTACCATCGAAATTATTTCTCCTTATAGCGTGATTAGAATTACACCAATGTCTGCTCCTTTATTACTTAATAACCCCATCAAAATACATTTTCCATCCTTAGACCTCTATTACCCCCAGATGCTCATATGGAAATTCCAGTTTCTATTCCTGTTCATCCTCCATCGGACTCTGAGCCAAAAAATCTGCTACCGTTCTTCCTTTTACTACTTTCTTTGCCATGTAGTCTATGTCAAACTCGGTGAGCAGGACTAGCCATCTGGCCAAGTTTCCCATTAGTGATGGAGTCTGTTAAAGGTATTTAAGGGGTTAATGTTTAGAAACTGCATTTACTTTATAAGATTGAAAATAATGTCAAAGCTTTTTAGTTTCCTAAAACACAACTAAACACATCTTCTCTACCAGACTGTAATTGGTTCCAAATTGCATGAGTTTCTTACTCAGGTAATACACTGCATACTCAACTTTTCCTTCACCTTCTTGAGCTAATATTGCACCTATCACATCCTTTTTAATAGCCAGATAAAAAATTAAATGTTTACTTAGCTTTGGTAGTTGTAAGACTGGAGGATTCATTAAATAATTTTTAATAGCTTCAAAAGCCTATGACACTTATCATCCCATATTACTGGTTGATTCTTCCTTAGGAGCTTAAAGATTAGCTTACAAATGGTAGTCAGCTTGGCTATGAATCTACCGATGTACTATAACCGCCCAATGAACCCTCTAACTTCTTTTTCATTTTTGGTACATGCATCTCTCTGATGCTTTAACCCTATTTGGATCCACCTTTATTCCCTCTTAGTTGATAATATGTCCTAAGAACTTCCTAGAATTTACTCTGAAAATGCACTTCTTCAGATTTAATATGAGGTTGTACTTTTTAGCTTTGCTAGGAACTTATCTAGAGCCTCGAAATGTCCCTCTCTAGTTGGAGACTTCACCATCATATCGTCCACATATACCTCTATCTTTTTGTGAATCATGTCATGCAGCAATGTGGTAGCCATCCTCTAATAAGTAGCCCCCGTATTTTTTAACCCAAACCACATGACCAAGTAATAGTAAATACCTCATTCAATAGTGAAGGATGTTTTCAGCTTATCGATTATTGCCATCATGATCTGATTATATCTTGAGTAACCATCTATGAAAAAGTACATTACACTGGTAGCTGCATTATCAACTAGTATATTAATATGTGGCAAAGGAAAATCATATTTCGGGTAGGCTTTATTTAGATCCCTATAGTCCATGCACATCTTGATTCTCCTATCTTTCTTAAGAACTGGTACTATATTTGCTAGCTATTGGGTGTCTTCCGTTACTTCTAAAAATTTCGCTTTCAGCTACTTTTCAACATTTTATTTAATTAAAAAAGCCCATTTTGGCCTTAATTGGTGTGATGTGAGAATTTTTAGGGATCCTGTGTTCTACAATCTCTCTATCAATCCCAAGTATATCCTCATAGCCTAAAATAAATACTTTCTATCTTATTTTTAGAGTTTCTTTCATTATTTCTCTATTATCATAACTTAAATCAAAAGCAATTAGTATACTTTTTGGGTTATCATTTGTGCCTAAATTAAATGATTCAGTTTGCACAGAATTGATGTCAAATATATGCATGAAATGATCATCACAAATAGAATAACCATTTGAAAACACATCACATAAATAATCAAAGTCAGATTTTATTACATCAACTTTAGAGAAAAATAAGTCATCAATTTCAAACAAAGTAGTAAGGGAAGCATTAAAATCATTATAGAAAACATCCATGATAAAGTTCAGAATGTAGGTCTCGAAATCCAACTCGTTTTCCTGATCAGTAGTGTCCTTCGGCTCCATAGTAGGAATGTTCTCTCCTGATTATGGAGTTAGTACTAACTCTTCTACTATATCCTCCTTAACAACATCTTCCTTAACCCTATTCACATAATTAGTAAAAATCTCAAACCCGAGGACCAACTTCCCAGTCAGTATTAAAGGTTTAGAGCTCCTTTGTATGGATAAACCCATTGCCATTTTTAGGGATGATGAGTTATGGATGCGACAAAAGACTCCAATGATGAAAATGTCATGAATAGGTCTTCAATATTTGAAACTTTGAAACTTTAAGGGTCTAATTGCATTTTTTTAAAGAAAGGATTTAATGTTTTTGTGGATTAAATTGTAATGCTTTTTAAGGATCTAATTACAAAACTTAAATTCTTTCAAGGATCTTTCTATAATTAAAAGTTAAAAAAAATAGGTGATAGGAATTGCCTTAATTCCGATCAGAATTAGATTCCTTTTGCAAATTCTTGAATTTTCTAGATAAATCTCGAATTTTCTAGATAAATTGAGTTCTAATTGGTTTGAAATTTTTCTAAAATTATTTTGATAATGTTTTTAAGGAAATAGAAGTCTTTTAGAAATCAATTTATAACTAAGGTTTCAAGATGTATCCTTATATAAGAGGGCTTTTGCTCTGAAGGAAAAAAGGGAAAGGGCAGAGGAAATAAAAAAAACGAAGAGAAGGAGGAGAAAAGAAGAAAGGAGAGAAGAGGAAAGAAAAAAATGGAAAAAAAATATGGGAGGAAGGCAACAACATATTTTTATAAGCTTTTAATTTTTCATTTGTTTTTTACACATAATTATATTTTTTTTATCATTCATTGATTGTTCTTGAAAAAACCTTCTTAATTCTATTCTTTTATGAATTGTCTTTCTCTACAAAAATTCCCTTTGGTTTTATTAGTTAATTGAATATCTTTGGAGAATTTTTAAAGAACAAGATTAGAAGACCTATTAAGAAGTGGTGATTTTACAAATCTAAGGAGCATCCTATCACTTATAAGCAACATCATCTTCTTCTTATTCTATTTTATTTATTTATTTCTTTTTGATTTATTAATTATTTCTATTATTTGAGTTATTATTATTATTGATTCACTAATCATAATTTTTATTCTTTTTATGGTGATGATGGAGGAAAATACATGATGATTATATTTGGAGAATCAAATCCATAAGAGGTCCATGAGATGCCATGGATAAGACCTTGTAGAGATATAGTTTTTAGGATTTTTTTTATTATTTTATTTTATTGCTTCATTTTATTTATTTATATTTTTTGGGGTTGTGTTAATTATTTTTATTATTATTTTCAATAAATTATTGCAATAGCCCTAATAGTGGGAATAATGGAATTATGTGTGATTGCATGTTTATATTAATTAATTGGTTAGTAAAATTAGGGTTTTAATTGGGTAATTAATTAAAATCAATGGAGGAAGTAGATTAATTTAGGTTGTATGTTAATGAAAGTTAGGATTTTTTTAGAAGGAATTAATTTAATTAGTTGTTTGATCTTTAATTTAATTGTTTTAATATGTTTTATTTGTTTTTGGACTTGTCTACTTTATTTGTTTTTGGGCTTGTTTATTTATTTTTATGTGTTTTGTGCTTGTTTGTTTATTCTTATGTATTTTGGGCCTTAAACCCATATTAGATTATAATCCACTTAAATAAATTTAGTTTTTTTTTCAGGTTTAATTAATTAAAATGCATTTTAGGCCCATAATTAATTAAATTTTAAGGTAGATTTAATTTAGGCCCATCTAGTAAATTAGCTAACCATCACTCTTAGCCTTAACTCGGTTCAAAAGAGATTACCAGGGTCATTTGACTAGAGTCTGTAACCCAAGTCCTTAAGGGGGGTAGTATTCTCTTGAGTTTGCAAAGGATGTTGAGCCCCTCTGACCTTGGCCTGTGACTCAAGTCTTAAAGGAGGACATCTTGCTAAGGGAACCTTGACCTTCTTATCTGACCCTAACCACATATAATGGCTTAGTTACTTCCCCTTGGATCTACCCAAATTGCTTGTGAATGTTGCCATGAGGTATTTCTATCTATAAAGGCCGAAGCCCATACTTTAAAAGCCCGTTTGGACTAATAATGATTGGGCTAATCTTTTATACTTAGAAATATTATTTTTATGTTTTACTACTTTAAGAGAGATTTGACGTATGTGTCGGTCCCTAATATCCCCTGTTGATATTAAGACCAAGACTGAAAATCCTAGGAAAACAGACTTGCCATTGAATACGTGTGTGGGAGGAATAAGGTTGGAAGGATGTATGTATACCTAACTTGTTATTTACTACCTATTTCATAGCACGTGCATTATGCATACATGCATCTCATGCATCATACTAATATTTGTCTTTTAGCCATCATAGATTCATCTGGGTCTTCCTATGTTTGGAGTCGAAAGGGTGGTAGACTAGTGAGAACTGATTCAAGTTCGCAATCAATTAGGAAAGAGATCCGTAGCAGATTGGAAAAAAGTCCTATCAATCCACTCTACCTAGAAACTGCACAATCGGAATAAACTGAAGGAATGGAACAATAAGAAGGAGGAAATTGGACCTTAGAGGATGTCAAAGGAGCATTAATGGATGACATGAGAGCGATGATGCAAGATGAGTTAAGACAGGCTTTAATCGGAGTGATGCCACCACCTGCTGTTGCACCTCCTGTTGAGGCCAATCCACCTTGTAGACGGTGGGATTTAGCGTGCATCCAAGATTTTAGCAATCGTGACACTGTTTAGACTCAGGGCCTTAGAGAACACACTACTATGTCACAAAGTCATAGTGTAGAGAAGAGGAGTCACCACCCAAGGTAATAACTGGGACAGTTTGATTGGTGGTACTCGATTCTCTAAAAGAAAGTTAGCACCACAACCAGGAAATTCTGGATACGGAATACTAACTTCTCTTAGTCTCGTGTTCATTTAGAATAATTTTATAAATGATTATTTCATCCTCTAATTACATGTAATTTTATTAAACCCTATTTGACATCCATCTAACCCTAGGCATCTAGTCAATAAAATTACACATAAAAAATGCACTCAAGATCACGTTGTCCCTAAGTCTAAACTATGTTAATTTTATTAAAAAGTTAGTTAGATTTACATTTTTTATTTACAAGTAAGAAATGAACTAAAGGTGGGCCCATATTTTTATTAATTAGTGAGCCTAGATCTATTTCTTTTACTTTGTCTAAAAAATGGGCTTAAGTCTACTCAATTTTACAGGAAAGTTAAATTAATGGGCCTAAGTCTAATTTAGTTTTATTTTAAATGAAATGTGGGCCTATGTCTATTTATTTTAAAAGAAATGAATTTAAGTGAGTTGAGCTAAGTCTAAATAATTTTTAATTAACTAAGTGGGCCTAAAATCTAATTAACCTAATGGGCCTAAATTAACTTTAATTATTTAAAACCCTAAATCATTTTTAAGCCTATTTATTAAGTGGGTTAAACCTAAACGTGGGCTTAGGGCCCAAAATAATATAAAAAGCCCAAAAACATAAAAAAACATAACAAAATCAAATCAAAACATATTCACATATGATTTCTAAAAAAACCTAATTTAATTACATACAAACCCTAATTAACCACTGCCACCATTGATTTTTACCCAATTGAACCTAATTACTAATTGATTTTAAATGCAGAAAATTAAATCTTTTACTATTCCCACTATTGGGGCTATTGCAAACTATGTACAAAATTAAAATTAAACAATTATACACCCATAAATTAAAATAACTACATAGAACACCAAAATATAAAATAAAGATAAAAATCTGGTTCCACTGGAAAACAATATATGTTCTTCCATAGCATTCTATAGACATTTTGTTCATCTAAACTCAGGCAGTATCCTCCTCAATTCTCATGCGGACATCAAAATAAAAAAACACAAAAATAATTAGATTAGTAGTGAAATTAAATAATTAAAATAATAATAGAAATAAAAGGAAAAAATCATAAAAAGAAAAAAATAGAAAAGAAATAAAATAAAAAAAGAACATTGATGCTATGCAAATGCCTTTTTTTAGCCCCTCAGATTGGATTATCACCGTTGAAATTGAATAGGTATTGATTCTGGACTGAAAAGAAGTTCTCAGTAGCATTTTGGATTTTAGTTCTCACTGCAGCCATCTCAAGGTCATGTGTGGGATAATTCTGCTCATGCTTTTTCAACTGCCTCGAAGCATAGGCTATCACCCTTCCATTCTGCATCAACACATAACTAAGGCCAATTCTAGAGGCATCACAGTAAACTGTGAACTTGTCCACACTATTAGGCAAAGCTAATACTGGCGCTGTGGTTAACTTCTCCTTCAACAATTGAAAACTATTCTCACAAGCTTCTAACCACTCGAATCTAACATTCTTCTGAGTCAAACGAGTCATAGGGGCTGTTATCCTGGAAAAATCCTGCACAAACCGCCTATAATACCCGGCTAAACCTAGAAAACTTCGAATCTCTGTAACAGAAGTAGGTCTAGGCCACTCAGACACTGCCTCAATCTTCTGTGGATCAACCTGAATACCTTCTTTAGACACTACGTGTCCAAGAAAAGAAACACTCTCCATTCAGAAATCACACTTCGAGAATTTAGCATAAAGCTGATGATCTCTCAATGTCTGCAGTACAATCCTCAAGTGATATACATGCTCTTCCATACTCCTAGAATATACCAGTATATCATCAATGAAGACTACCACAAACTGATCCACATACGGTTTGAATACCCTATTCATCAAGTCCATAAAAGTTGCTGGTGCATTAGTCAAACCAAAAGACATTACCAGAAACTCATAATGGCCATATCGAGTGCGGAATGCTGTCTTAGGAATATCAGCCTCACTAATCCGCAACTGATGATAACCCGACCTCAAGTCAATATTAGAAAAGAACTGTGCACCCTGTAGCTGATCAAACAAATCATCTATCCTCGGGAGAGGATACTTGTTCTTCACTGTCACCTTATTCAGCTCTCTGTAGTCAATGCACAGTCTTAGGGTACCATCCTTTTTCTTCACAAACAGGACTGGTGCACCCCAAGGAGAAACAGTAGGTCTAATGAAACCTTTATCCAACAACTCTTGCAACTGCTCCTTCAACTCTCTCAACTCTGCAGGAGCCATTCGATAGGGTGGCATAGATATAGGAGTAGTACCTGGGACCACATCTATACAGAACTCAATCTCTCTATGAGGTGGTAAACCTGGCAACTCCTCGGGAAAAACATCAGGAAACTCATAAGCAACAGGAACATCTGTGAGTGATAACTTCTCCACTGAAGTATCCCTAACCAATGCCAAATATCTCTGACATCCTTTCTTCAACAACTTCCTAGTCGTAATAGCAGAAATAAGATTCTGAGGTGCTGAACTCCTATCACCAACAAATTTAAAATCTTCTTCATTAGGAATTCTGAAGGTCACCTCTTTATTCCTGCAATCTACCACGGCATAGTACTGAGATAACTAATCCATTCCCAGAATAACATCAAACTCCATCACATCCAATAAAATCAAGTCAACGGGTAATTCTCTATCTCCCACGAGAACTGGACAATCAGAAAGAATAATATCGATGTCCAAGAAATCGCTCAGAGGAGTGGCAATAGACAAAGGAAAAGCCATCCTCAAAGCTTGCCAACAAGATTTAGAAGCAAAAATGGGAGAAACAAACGAATGTGTGGCACCCGGATCAAACAAAACCCATGCATCTAGGTAACAAACAGAAACAATACCTGCCACGACTGCATTAGATGCCTGAGCATCCTGCTGAGTAAGATGGAAAACTCTGGCCTGGCCTCGACCTCCCTGTTGACTGGTAGAAGCCTGGCCAACACCTCTGGCACCTCCTCTAGTACCTCTACCATGACTCTGCTGTGGAACAAACTGAGTGGAACTCTGATGCTGAGCTGGTGGTAACTGAAATGGCACGGGTGCTGCACTAGCAATCGACTGCTGTGAGAATCGCGGAATCTACTGCTGCTAATACCCGGGATAAGGACACAATCTAGCAAAATGTCCTGTCTGCCCGCATCTGAAGCATGTTAGCGGTGTCAGATAACACGGTCCCTGATGGACTCTACCACAAGTCTGACAAACGCTGGCCACTGATCCAGAACTACGACCACTGCTGCTGCTCAAAGCACCTGACCCAAATCTGAATGATCTACGCTGACCTCCACGGCCATGTCTACTGCTCCGATGCACTCGCTGCTGCTGTCTCTAACTCTGCTGAGTCAGACCTCGCTGCTGACTACTCGAACCAACATGAAAACTCGAATATGGAGTAGCCTGCAATCCACTTGACTGAACTCCTAGCTGGTAATAATCAGGCATCGCTCCCTGCCTAACTAGTCTCAGCTCAATCTCCTTGGCCATCTCAATCACAGACTCCAGAGTAAGACCTGCTGTAGGCATACCAGCAAAAGCAGAACCTAAACCAGTAACGTATGTAGTGACAGTGAAGTACTGATCTCGCATCAGATCCTCAGCATATCTACCCAGACGAAGAAACTCTCGGGTATACTCCTCTACAGATCGATCTCCATGAGAAATACTGGTCAAACGAAGATGATAGCTCAAATGCAGAGGCTCTGGACAGAATCTCCTCATAAATCGCTCTCGAAACTGAGCCCACATCATCGTCATTATATAGGGCTGGATCATCTGAATGAACCAATCTAGAGCTGGTCCCTCAACAGACAACTCAACGATCATGATCCGTTGGTACTTGGTATGAGCAGTCTGAGTCCTAGTCTCAATCGCATGCAAAAAATCTAATGGATCAGAAGTACCATTGAAAGCAATCCTGCTAACTCGGGCATAGAACAAAGCTGCCTCAGGGTCAGACATACCCTGCTGATAGGCAGGCTGAACAACTGGAGGAACAAGAACATCAAATTCAGGCTCAACAGGCTCCTCGTCCTGTAACTCTCTCTGCCTACGGCGACCTGCCGCTCCTCGAGGTCTACCTCTGCCACGACCTCTACGTCCAACTGGCTGCTCAGGAGGTAAAACCTCATCCTGAAAAGACTCATCATCCTCGGCCTCAACGACCGGTGGAGCGACACGCGCTCGCCTCCTCATTCTGAAAAGACAAACGGAAAGATTCAGACAAAACAGACAATGGAGGAATAACATAGAAAACTACAGCAAGGAATACTCATCAAGACATACTCGAACCTAATACACTGCAGTAGTTCAATAGAAAACACAATTCAAAAACTAGGGCCACAACTCACATAACTAAGCCCTGACACAGAACTCCGCTCTGATACCAACTTTGTCACGACCCAAAACAGGGGCCATGACCGGCGCTAGGGAACGGGAATTCTTTCGAATCTGGAACCCGTAGCAAGCCTAAAAATAAAATAAATCATGCAATAATAACAATAACCATATAATATGCAGCGAAAATAAAAATCATAAATATAATAATAACATTTTCATCACTGGATTTAAATCAAATCTCAACTCATCACATATATAAAATCTTTCAATACAAATCCAGTTTTAATATAATACATCTCTTTAAATAAAATACATGAAATCCCACACTTTAATTCATAACTACTGCAGTGTCTAGATTATATAAAAATAAGACTCAAGTAAATAGTTTACATAAAGAAGCCGGGGCAGAAGAAATCCGGCGTATCGACCTGCTACTGAGGTCTGAAGATGTTGACTCTCCTGAAAAATAGTCAACGGAGGGGAGTCAGACCTCACTGAGTGAATTACTATAATATATATACATGCATACTAAATGATAATGCATACAGTCAACAGTATATATATATCTAATATATATACAGGCAAATTCACACAGATGCAGAAAAAAATCATTTTATATGTTTTAATGAAAATCATTGTTTATGAAGGATCACATAGAACCCTAGAATATCGCAACCTCAAAAACAGTGTTAGACAACACTCTAGCCACACAGGCTCACTTAATCCAAAGATATCCACTTAATCCATTTACACAGTAGACTGGCCCCGAGACACTAAGTCAACCGAGCTCCAGCAGTCTGACTGCCAGTGTGATTGGCCCCGAGACACTTGGTCAACCGAGCTCCAGCAATCATACCTCCAAAGCATATCTCACACATCAATAATCACATTCAATCAATATCCACAAATAAGTTAGTAATATAGCCTAAATATTATAGGCGTACCGATACGTACTCGGTCCTAGTGCTGCCCACTAGGTAGCACGTTCTATCGATATCCTTCATTAATAATATAAATCATTCATTCACAAAAAAATAAATGATGCATGAAGTTCAATAAAATAACAACATAAACCATATATATACTAGAAATATACTAAAAGTAAACCAGGTATATTTCGAGTATATATATGTCAAATGAATTCAATCAAATTATAAATTAAGTTGGAAATATATTTAAAAATATTTTAAATATATTTTATTTACAAAACATGCATATAATTTAATATATACCAAAAATAAACCAAAAATATACTTAAATACAAATCATATTATTTATGCATTTTAATCGAAATAGAATATATATTTCTAAATCATGCATCCTAAGCATATATATATAGTATAGTAACTCACCTAGTGCGCTCCACGAGACGGGTCCGACGGGCCTGGTCCACTAGCCCTCGGTCTCGGTGCAACTAAACAAACGAATAACGACAGACATTAGAATAAATCAAACAAAAATCCTAGAATTTGATCTAGAGTATAAAACACAGAATCGATATCAGGGTTTAACTGGATATCACGTTTTACGAGAATTTTATCAAAAATCCAGCAGAACCTCCCCTGTAAAACGGACATCTCTCTACTCAAAAGAGTAGAGCCGACCCTGCAAGGAAATACACTTCGAAAAACAAACACCACACTCAACCACAACCCCTCGGTCGGACTCCAAACTACAGTCTACCGACTGGGGTCCACAATCACAAAATAATTCTGATAATACCAAAAATACCCTTATAACATAGAAATACATTTTATAGGTAGAAATTACATGATTAGCCTTAAAACAATGTAAAAACCGATAAAAACTCATTTTATTAGTAAAACTGTATATTATATATATAATTGAAAATAATTCACGAAAAATAGTTTTAATTAGTTAAAAATACTAAAAAATTTGTAGAAATCATTTTTATACCTTAGATAACTATTAAAACCAATTAAATCACATTTTTAGCCAATTTAGGGTAAAATTACCAAAATACCCTTATATATATAAATATACTAAAACTACTTCAAAAATTCACCAAAAATTATACAATTATCTAAAATTTATTTTCTCAACATATTTATCAATAATACTAATAATTAAACTCAATTAACCAATTAATTTCAAATAAAAACACATTTAACCTAATTTTCCCAAAATTACATAAACTTCAATAATTCAAAATAAATACATAAAAATTCATAAAAATTCCAAATAAATTCCTATAATTCATTTAAATACCTAATTTAACCATAAAACACAATTTCATAATTTATTTAATTAATTTCCAAAAATTAGAAAATAATATTAAAATATTCAAAAATACCCAAAAATCCAAACAATCTCCAAAAATTCCAAAAAAATTCATACATGTAGATAAGCTACTAGGAACAACATTTGTGAAGGGAGTTTCCATGAATCAATCAATTCGAAGCTCAAAAAAATCAAAAACCCTAATGTGACCGAAATTGAAAATTCGAAACCTAAGCAATTCTAGACCATTTCAGCTCAAACCAAAACTAGAATCACACTCACCGGAGCTCAAGGAGAAGAAAGAGACCGACGGTGTTGAAAATGGTGGCCGAAATCGACGTGAACGACGGTGGCCCAAGTTTCGGCTTCTCCGGCCAAAACCAACTTCTAGGCGCCGGAAACGACTACCACAGGCGGCGGAAGAGGCTGGGGAAGGTGGTGTCACACCGGACGGCACCCTCACGGCAAGGCAACGACACGGCAGGCGTCCGGACGACGAAGGGAAGCAAATCGGGGAAGAAGGAGACTCGGGGGCAGTTTTGTAATTTTCCAAAATTTGATTTTTTTGGATATATAATGTGTATATATATATACTTTATACTATATAATAAAATAATATTAAATTACACAGACTAAATATACACCACACACATATAATTTAATATTTTAATAATTTATACTAAATAAAAGTAATTAAATAATAATAAAATAAATAAATAATTAATAAAATATTAGGGTAATACTAAACCCTAATTAAATAAATAATTATATGTATACACGGTGTTTAATATTTTAAAAATATGTATGAGTTCATGCAAGTCCGAAAATATATTTAAAATAATTAATACTAAATTATTTACGTGAAAATTTTTCCGAAAATGCAAGTCCCGGGAAAATTTTACGTAAAGTACTGTAAATAAGACACAGTAATTAAAATAGGTTTTAAATACATATCAACTCGTGAAAATATCGTAATATATATTCAAAAATTATTAAAACTGTATATCCCGGTACAGTGTAAAAATATTTTAAAAACACGGGATATTACAGAAACTAACTTCAACAAGTTTGCAGGAATTGCAAATCTAGAAGAAAGAGCACCCAATTAGTAGAGATGGTTAACACAATGAAATTGAAATCAATCAGCATAATAAAATTCAAAGTCAGTCAGCACAAAGAATTCAAAGGATTCAACTCAAACAACCAAATTCGCAAGCAGTTAGGGACAGTAGCATTATCATTGGTGAGTAATGAAAGGGTTGTAGTCAATTTGTGAGCAATTATGGATTATAGCATAATCATATAAGACAATTCAGACTATATGATCGAGTGTAATTAGCATTTTACGACCGAGTGCAATGTATTTCCAACCAAGATTTTATGATTGAGTATAATCGACTTCATATGACCGAGTGTAGTGTTTCTTTTTAATACAAACTATACGACCGAGTGTAGTCGGCATTGTACAACCGAGTGCAATGTATCTTTAATCATGATTATATGACCGAGTATAATCAGTATCATATGACTGAGTATGATGTTTCTTTTCAAAAATAGACTATACGACCGAGTGTAGTCGGCATTGTATAACCAAGTGTAATGTATCTTCAATTAAGATTATACGACTGAGTATAATCAACATCATATGACTAAGTGTGATATTTCTTTTCAAAACAGATTATACGACCGAGTGTAGTCAACATTGTATGACCGAGTATAATATATTTTCAATTAAGATTATATGATCGAGTATAATCGGCATCATACGACCGAGTGTGATGTTTCTTTTCAAAATAGACTATACGACTAAGTGTAGTCGGCATTGTACGATCGAGTACAATGTATTTTTCATCAAGATTAAATGACCGAGTATAATTGGCATCGTGCGACCGAGTGTGATGCTCCTTTTCCATTCAGACTATACGTTTAAGTATAGTAGATATTGTGCAACCGAATGCAATAAGTTCCTTTCACCTAAGATTATACGACCAAGTATAGTCAATATCATACAATCGAGTATGATATGTCATTTTAAATTAATGTTGTACGTTCAAGTATAGCAAGTTTATAAGCAAAAGCTTCATCAAGCACAATTAAGTATTTTAACTTTTAATTAAAAAAATTAGGTGCTAGTTTACTTTACTACAATTTGTTAAGCAAACAATGATAAAGGGGGGCAATTGTATACACCCAATTTCAGGATGATGAGTTATGGATACGACAAAAGACTCCAATGATGAAAATGTCATAAATAGGTCTTCAATATTTAAAACTTTAAGGTCTAATTGCATTTTTTTCAAAAAAAGGATTTAATGTTTTTGTAGATTAAATTGTAATGCTTTTTAGGGATCTAATTGCAAAACTTAAAATCTCTCAAGGACGTTTATATAATTAAATGTTAAAAAAAAAGGTGATCGGAATTGCACTAATTACAATCGGAATTACCCTAATTTCGATCGGAATTACACAATTCTGATCAGAATTAGACTCCTTCAACAAATTTTTGAATTTTCTAGATAAATCTCGAATTTTCTAGATAAATTGAGTCCTAATTGGTATGAAATTCTCCTAAAATTATTTTGATAATATTTTTAAGGAAATAGAAGTCTTTTAGGAATTAATTTATAACTAAGGTTTTAAGATGTATCCCTATATAAGAGGGCTTTTGCTCTAAAGGAAAAAAGGGAGAGGGCATTGGAAATAAAAAAAACGAAGAGAAGAAGGAGAAGAGAAGAAAGGAGAGAAGAGGAAAGAAGAAAATGGAAAAAAAATATGGGAGGAAGGCAACAAAATATTTTTATAAGCTTTTAATTTTTCATTTGTTTTTTACACATAATTATTTTTTTTATCATTCATTAATTGTTCTTGAAAAAGCCTTCTTAATTCTATTCTTTTGTGAATTGTCTTTCTCTACAAAAATCCCCTTTGGTTTTATTGGTTAATTGAATATCTTTGGAAAATTTTTGAAGAACAAGATTAAAAAACCTATTAAGAAGCGGTGATTTTACAAATCTAAGGAGCATACCATCACTCATAAGCATCATCATCTTCTTCGTATTCTATTTTATTTATTTCTTTCTTTCTTTTTGATTTATTAATTATTTCTATTATTTGAGTTATTATTATTATTGATTCACTAATCATAATTTTTATTCTTTTTATGGTGATTATAAAGGAAAACATATGATGATCATACTTGAAGAATCAAATTCATAAGAGATCCATGAGATGTCATGGATAAGATCTTATAGAGATATAGTTTCTAGGATTTTTTTATTATTTTATTTTATTACTTCATTTTATTTATTTATATTTTTTGGGGTTGTATTAATTATTTTTATTATTATTTTTAATAGATTATTGTAATATCCCCAATAGTGGGAATAATGGAATTATGTGTGATTGCATGTTTATGTTAATTAATTGGTTAGTCAAATTAAGGTTTTAATTGGGTAATTAATTAAAATCAATGGAGGAAGTAGATTAATTTAGGTTGTATGTTAATGAAAATTAGGGTTTTTTTAGAAGGAATTAATTTAATTAGTTGTTTGATCTTTAATTTAATTGTTTTAATGTGTTTTATTTGTTTTTGGGCTTGTCTACTTTATTTGTTTTTGGGCTTGTTTATTTATTTTATGTGTTTTGTGCTTGTTTGTTTATTCTTATGTATTTTGGGCCTTAAGCCCATATTAAATTATAATTCACTTAAAATAAATTTAGGTTTTTTTTTTAGGTTTAATTAATTAAAATGCATTTTAGGCCCATAATTAATTAGATTTTAGGGTAGAGATAACTTAGACCCATCTAGTAAATTAGACATAGACCCACCTAATTTAATTTAATTAATTAGACTTAGCTCATTTAATTAAAGTCTTTTCATAATTTGTAGATTTAAGATCACCTTAGCATTAAAACATGTAGAACTAGGCCCACTAATTTAAATACTTCGTAATTTGTAAATTTAGGCCTATTTTTTTAGAATTAAAATAAATAGACATTTAATTAAAATTAAAAGAAAATAAACCCATTAGTCTTTATCTCACTTGTAAATCAAAACATGTAGATTTAACTCATTTAATTAAAATCCATGTATATTAGACTAACTTAGGGATTATATGTTTGAATGAATGCATTATTTACTTGTATTTTCATGACTAGTTTGCCTTAGAGTTATTTGCTAGAATAAGGGTTTATATGAAATTGCATGTAAATAGAGGATAATTTAGTAATTCATAAAGTAATTCTAAATGTACATGAGACTGAAAGAAATTGGTATTCCGTACCTAAAATCTCCTGGTTGTGGTGCTAACTTTCTTTTAGGGAATCAAGTACCACCTTTTTGATTTGTCCTAGTTATTATCCTAGGTGCCGACTCCTCATCTGCACGTCATGTCTTTGTGAATGTGGTTAGTGTGTTCTTTAGAGCCTTGAGCTAAAACAGTGTTGCGGTTGCTAAAATCTTGGATGTACGCTAAACCCCACCATCTACAAATATCCTCTTCAAAATCTTCATCTCCATGATACCCAACCTCGTACTTGAGAATCGACATTTTCTACCCCACAAACTCTAGCAATCCATTTTAATTCTTCCCAAGTCCTAAGCGAGGCATGAAACTCATATTCCTCATCATGTTCACAACCTTTTTATCAAGCTCATCTTTATATAGCACATAGATCTCAAAGCTTGGGTTGATAAGGATTTCCTTTGGAGTCAATTTTAAAGTAGTAACAACAACTTTAATTTTTGCTGAAATCGTAACCACCTTCCCTTCATATGGAAATTTTGATCTTTTAGTTCACGATAGATGGCACACCTCTTAAAGGATGAAACTAAGGTCTTCCCAATAAGATAGCAAAAGTGATTGGGATATTCATTACATGCATATTGACCTAAGCTTTAATGGGTCTAGTCTTGACCAGAGCTCAAAACATTTCCTCGACAGGTCACTTCGTATCATCATAGGCTTTAATAATCACATCAGATGGCTTAAGGTTAGCCATAGTGAGTCCGAGTTTAGGTAGAATCTTGAGGGGGCACACATTAATAGCAGAGCCATTGTCCATCATTACACAACATGTTAGTTTTCCTTTTACCTCAGCCTTAATGAATAAGGCTTTATAATGTTCCCTATCTTCCAATGGCAAGTCATTATTAGTAAACACAATAGCTCCTTCAGGACTTTCCATCAAAGAATTCACTATCTATTCGGGGGGTGTAAGTTCTAGGATCCTTTTTTGGTCTAAAGCTTGGACTAATGCCTTCCAATAGTCTTGGAATTCATGAGCAATTCCCAAACACTAGCCACATAATTCTCTTCTTTCTTTACCTTATTTTGGCTTTTCTTTCTCTACCTCCTTACTTTTAGTTTCAGCTTCAACCTCAAATACTAGTTGGTCCTTACTTTTCCTTTTTCCTTTTTCAGTAGCCTTTTTGATTGATTGGATGTCTCTCTCTTAATCATTATCCCACATGTCAATCCGCCCTCCTTTTTCATCAAAACTCTAGATGTCTACCACACTAACAGATAATTCAATGGGTTATGGGCTTTATGGTTTAAGGTAAGGTTTTGGTGAGTTGGGTGCAATATTAATGAAAGAGTTTAGGACTTGCTCTTCCATTAAATCGGTGTTAATTATGAGGATGGGTGCATTTAATGATGGGACATTTCTATAGTTGGGTAAAGGATTATTTTGAGTGTTTGGTTTTCTAGATTCTAAGTAGGTGATTTTGCCCAAATCGATTAAGTCTTAGACTTCATATTTTGGTTGGGTACAATTGTCAATGTCATGTCCAATGGCTTGATGAAACTTTCAGTAGAGGTTTGGGTTGGCATTTATTAGAGGTTGTTTTGGAGGTAAAGGTTATAAAAGATTCTTCTCCATTAGCTTCTCCAAAACTTTCGAAAAAGGCTTACCCAAATTGGAGAATCTCTAGGGTTACCTAATAGCATTGATTTGTACACTGCTGCTTAATCCGCTTGCTTCCTTACCCTTGGACCTTCCACTAAAGAACTTCTTTTCTTGTGCTAAATGGGACTCTTTCTATACCCCAAACCTATATAGTTCCTTAAATTCTAAATCTTGAGGTCTTTGAACTTCTTGGAGAGTAATGGAACACAACCCTTCATCGCTATCATCAATTGATCAAACTTAGTAGGTTTATGCCTCATTTGTCCTAGCTTCCTCTATTTGGTCTGGTAGTTAGTAAAGGACTTATTAAACTTTTGTCTAGTGTTCTATAAGTCCCTTAGAGACACCTCCACCTAAGCATTCAGACCATACTATTTTATAAACACAACATTTAATTCTTTTTAATCATTCTGCACATGTGATTCTAGAGCATAGTACCATTAGATTGGAGCACCTTCCAATGACATAAGAAATTGCTTGACTATTTGAGCGTTAGTCAATTCAGTGCCCTTCATGTAGGTCACATATTATTTTAAATGCAGGTGTGAGTCATCAGTCTTATAATACTTTTTTTTATTAGGGAACTTGAATTTCCTAGGAAAAGGATCATCATCCTCATATAGGTTAATGTTGGTGTAGTCCATTGCAGCATAAATTCCCTTCTCTTTTATCTTTTTTTGGACTTATGACACAACCTTGGAAATGTTTTTAGCTCAATCAGTTTATTCCACAGTTTTAGATAGGTTCACATTTTATCGATTTACTAGATTAGCCAACATTGTCATATCATCATCTTCTTTCTCTTTCATAGGAATCTTAATATTAAGATCAATTGGGTTAGTCAACTATTTTTCCCGGAGTAATTTGGTTATTTCCCCATCATTTCCTTTATCATTGATCGAGTTTCAGTAAATAACTCTTCTTTCAACTGTGCTTTGAAAGCTTTGTCATTAAAAACACTTGTCATTGCTGCTTTTGAATTTTTGATTAAACGGTCGGAATTAGATCGAATCCACATGAAAGAGCTTGAAGGATTTATAGTTATAAGACCACATGTTAGAATCATGCATGGTGTGTATGTATGATATAAAGATTTATTTTATTATTCAAAGAAATAAACACCAAACTTTAAAATGATAACCTCCACCCTTATGTCTCTTACACGTGTGTTTAATGGTGAGTTTCTTATCCTAGGATTTTTGGCTTGGATTTTAATTATCAACAGGGGATAATAAACTAACATATGCAAGGTAACTCTTAGGATGGAACAAACAAGTAGTAATTCCTTTAAATAAATCCAAAATCCATCTTAATAGGCCATAATGGGCATGAAAGGCCCATTTTGACATGGTCTATTTACAACGAGCTTGGGCCTTGTTTTAATGATTACTATATATCATAAAGCACATGTATTTAGGAAAAATCTTAGGGAAATTACTAAGTCATTACATGAGTTGAGTCTCAGGTGATAAGTTTTAGCTCCTACAATGATATACCTCATCATGTCTCCCCACTCAAGGGTCTATATGACATGGATAAGTTCGTGCTATGAGTGACAATAATCAAATACTCAATTACCAGGTTTGAATGAAACATAGGCAGCAAAACAATGACTATCATTGGGTTATTTAGGATTGAGTGCTTATTGTGTGAAAATATATAGTGAATGTAAAAGAAATAAAAGTATAATTAAAAATGATACAATACAAAACACTGAAATTGGTTTCTCTATCCCCAATGGAGTCACCACTGTAAACGATGGGGTTAAATGTGCACCCAAATGTTTAATGATCATGAAATTATGTGAACTCGAGGCCCACTAAGAAATACAAAATAGGCTCAAAGCCCAAATTGGAGAAGGAGTCGCCACTTAAATAAAACCAAAGACACACTATATAATAATTGGATTTCATGGAGGTTCTCAACAACTGTCCTCAGAGAATGGGTTCAAAAACTGGGTATGGGCTTTTGATTGCCCACCTAACTTTGCGGTTGGCCTCTGTGTGTGTTTTGTATTTTATCACCTTTAATTATTTGATTATTTCTTCATTATCTTGCAAATTGCAATTGCCTTTAATTAATTGTCAAATTTTACATTTAAGCTTAAATTTGCACATTAGTCCGATTTCATGCCTATCAAGGGCGATTTATTACATTTATTACAAATATAAAAAATGCTCATAAAAATAAAAGTAAATAATTAAGTACACATGTAAAGAAATGGGGCAAAAGAAAAGATTACAACCTTTTGACATGTAAGAAAGAGTAAATAAATAGAGAATAAACAAAAAGTAAATAGAAATTAAACCAAACATAAACAAAAAATAAATGAAAAAAAAGACATGAATTAAAGTTGGATGATTAAATTCATCTCAAATTCTTATAATAAACAAAATATTTGCCCTCATAAATATGAAATCCTACAAAGGAAAACCACAAAGTTAATTCATGGATTGAATTAATATGAATAGGGACGATAAACACATGAATATTAATTAAATAAAATAATAAAATAATCATATAAAGAAGACTGAAATATGAAAATACATGGAAGTGCAAATCATATGATATGTACATAGGATGTCAAAATAAAAATTGTGCATTGCTTTAGTGAAATGACAATGCCTCATCAATGAGGCATTGCCTTTAGACATAGAGGCAACATAACATCACCTCAATCCAAAGGGGCGATGCCTCTTTGAAGAGGCGTCTCTTAACTAACAAATGAAGTAGCAACTTGTAAACTTTTTAAATCTTAAGTAAAGCAAGATCACATGCAAATAACTAAGACTTGTAACATTACTTAGTAATTTAAATGATCACATCATAAACATAGCATGAAATGAATAATAATTCTTTGGACAAATAAGCAAACAAATAAAAAGAAAATTATTCAAGACGAAGACTTAATACTTAAAAATAAAGATTCTCATTGATTTCTGTGTTTACTTTTTAAAATGATTGGCCCTTAGAGATAAGTTTGTGGTTTTCAATCCCCATTTGAATGCAAGAGTTCTCCTTCTTCTTATTGGGAATGCACCTCCAAGCTAAAACTCATTCTCTTTCTCTTTTCTCTTAAGTTTTTTTTCTTAGTTTTTCAGCTGCAAACTAGCCAACCTCCTCTCCAAAAACATTCTCCTCCTTTTAAAGTCCCTCATTTTCACATTTTTAGGCTACCAATGCCTTTAATAAGACATCTCACCTCCTCCATTACATCTTTTCCCTATTGTGTGCACTTTTCTAGCCATTTATTTTGACCCCAAGACTGCATTTTCATGTCTAGAGATCAGTACCAACAGAGTGTGGGCCTACCCACTTGTCCACCATTGTCATTTTTGTATTTAATATTCATGCAAGTGGTTGGAAAAAAGTCGATGCCTCTTCGAAGAAGCGTCACCTCACTAAAATGACAATCAAAGAGGTGGCGCCTCTTTAGTCAGGCATCGGCTCTTCGACCTTGACCCAGAGTTGGGCCTTCATGCATTTTGGGCTTAAGTCTTAAGTTCTAGGCCCAGGCTTAAGCTTTTAAGTCCATTCTTAAAAAGATTTCAGGCTCTCTTACATTTAAGATTCGTATTTTCTCATCATCGTACTTTCATTGTGGGCCAATCAAATCAAACACACAGTTTCCCCCTATTATAGGTTAATCAAACCGGTTGTCTACAATATATATAAAGTTGAAACATAAATTTTACTGTTCATTTATAATGATCCTTGTGCCATTGGATCTCATGCAATTAAAAAAATTACCATAGTTTCTTGCTTTATTCTGCCGACCTTCCATTTAAGAGAAATTATAGAAATGCCACCGCCTCTTGCTTTTATCAATGACAATATATGAAGTGCTTATGGAAAATGACACCATTGTAATAACCCAAGTTTTAAATTATTTTATTTTAAAATAGGATATGCAGTGTTAATAATTTTAAAATTTATTTGATTATTTTATCATTTTGTGAATAATTATTATTATTTTACGTTTAATTATAATTTTCTACGTAAATGTGTATTTTGAAGTTTATTATTTTGGATAATAATATTTTAATAATATTTAATTTAGTGCATAATATTTTAATATTATTATTTTAATAAATTACATTATGTGTTAATATATATATACATATGCACATATATATTAGGGTTTAATATTAATATTACACATGTATTAATTATCATTGTGTGTTATATACATATATATATGTGTGTGTATATATATATGTGAATAAAATATATGTGTGGTGTGTGAATTTAATGTAATATTAAAATACATTATAATATAAAGTTATTAAATTATAGTATATAGTATTATGTATATAATATTCATAAAAAAAAAATCAAAAGAAGCTTCCTCTCGTTCTTCTTCCATCCACGACCCCTACCTTCACTACGCCTCTCGGAGTAGCTCGTCGGACTGCCTTCGTTGCCACCAGTCATCGCCAACCTCCTCCCCCTTCCTCCCTCTCTTTCCTCGATGTGCTCCGATCGTGTGAAGCTCGCTGGAACACCGAAAAACACAGTGGCAACGTGTGGAGGTTTTTGGTCGTTGATCATGTTTCTGACCACCATTCTTCTCACCGCTGGTCTCTTTCTTTTCCTTGGACACTGGTGAGTGTGAATCCAAGCTCCTTTTAGCTTGAAAACATGATTTGGTGAGGTGTTTTGCTTGTTTTTGAATTCGGCCATTTTAGGGTTTTGATTTTTTTTTTTGGGAATTTTTGAATGATTCATGGAAAATCCCTTTACAAAAGTTGTTCCCCTTAGCTCAACCTACATCCCTAAATTTTTGTGTAATTTTTTAGGAATTATTTTGATTTTTGTAAATTTTTTATTATTTTATTATTTTTGTAAATTAATTATATAAATTATGAAATTATGATTTTTGGTGTTATTGATGGTTATTGGTAATTTTAGAATTTAATTTATAATTTTTATGAATTTTGTGTAATTTTTATAATTATTTTTAGTTTATGTTAGTTTTAGAAATATAGATTAAATATATATTTTGTTAGTAATTATTGGTTAATTAAATGTATTTGTTGATTTTCTTGATAAATATGTTGAGAAAATAATTTTTGTGTATTTATATAATTTTTATTAAATTTTTGAGTATTATTAGTATTTTATGTGTATTTTTAAATGTTAGGGGGTAATTTGGTGGTAATTTTAGTTAAATATTAAGTTTAATTGGTTTTAATATTATTTGAGGTATAAAAATAATTTTTACAAATTATTTACTAATTTTAACTAATTAATGCTAATTTTTTAAAATTATTTTCAAATAATATGTAATATACTATTTTTGTAATAAAATGGATTTTTAGTAATTTTTAATATATGTTTGGACTAATTAAGTAATTTGGATTTATAAAATGAATTTTTATAAATATTTATGGAATTATCAAGAAATATATTATTAATTAGGGTTTTTGAGTAATTATTAGGAAAATAATTATTTTTGGTGTTTTAATGCTTAATATGCTATATTTTGATATTTGGAGGGTATTTATGGTATTTATTGAATTTTAATATATTATATTGTATTATTGTATTTTTGGTGAATTATGGACCTCGGTTGAGAAATTTTGGTAGTTCGTTTGGGATCCCAACCAAGGGTTATGAGAATTTTTATATTTGAAGTGTATTTTTCTTGCAGGACCGACTCTACTTTTTAGTAGAGAGATGTCCATTTTACATAGGAGGTTCTGTTGAATATTTAGTAGAATTCTCGTAAAACATGACATCATGTCTAATTCTAATTTTATGTCTGTTCGTGTTTAGTAATTCTAGATCGAGTCTCTAGAAGTCTAAGTTAGATTTATTCTAATGTCGTGATCGCTTTTATTATTTAGTTGTGCCGACACTGAGGCCTAGTGGACCAAACCCGTCGGACTAGTCTTGAAGAGCGCATCCCTGTAAGTTATTATTATATATATACATTGCTTTAGGTTGCATGTTTTAGAACTATATATTTTAAATGTAAATTTTGCATAATTGTTTATATAAATGCTTAAGTATATTTTAGGTATATTTTTTTGTATATTATTGGTATATTTTAAAATAAATGGATGTTGTCCTTTTGATTTATATTCAAATTATGTTTAAATATATTATTGGTTGATTTTGATTATATTTCATGATTTAATTGAATTTATTTTACGTATATATACTTGAAATATATTTAGTTTATTTTAGGTATATTTCTGGTATATATATGGTTTACTTGATAATTTTGAATGCCATTTTATATTGTTTATTCTTAAATGTATGCTTTATTTTTAAATGAAGGATATCAATAGAGCGTGCTTCCTAGTGGGCAGCACTAGGACCGAGTATGTACTGGTGTGATAGATTGTAGGTTGAACTACTAACTTATTTATGAAAATTATGACTTGATTGATTTGATTGATGTGAGATGTGATTGATGGTGTGATTACTGGAGCTTGGTTGACCAAGTGTCTCGGGGCTAATCACACTGACAGTCAGACTACTGGAGCTCGGTTGACTTGGTGTCTCGGGGTCAATCTACTGTCCAATTGGATTAAGTGAATTTACTTAGAATTAAGTGAGCCTATATGACTAGAGCGTTTCCTATTGATATTTGAGATT
Organism: Mallotus nudiflorus; assembly: GCA_947683625.1. Lineage (NCBI taxonomy): Eukaryota > Viridiplantae > Streptophyta > Magnoliopsida > Malpighiales > Euphorbiaceae > Mallotus > Mallotus nudiflorus. Next base: position 2,343,267 of record CANTUR010000099.1, read on the forward strand.
GTGATAACTTAGGGTTCTATTTGATCATTCATGAACAGATATTTTACATAATTAATTATAAAGTGATTTTTAGCATCTGTGTGTACCTGCTTGTATATATATTTATTATATATACTTGAGTGTTGCATTTGTCATTTAGTAATGCGTGTATATATATATATTATAATAATTCATTCAGTGAAGTTTGACTCCCCTCAGTTGATATTTTTACAGGAAAGTCATCTTCTTTAGACCTTAACAATAGACCTATCCGCCGGATTTCTTCCGTCTTGACTTTATTATGTAAATTACTTATATAATTATTTATTATTGTACTCTAGAAAATTACAGTAGTTGTATTTGTAACAGTAGTGGGTTTTAATTATTTTGTTGTATGAAATTTTAATTCAGATGTTTAATCTGAATATTGTATTAAATTATTTTATGATATGAAGGAATTTATTTTATTATGTTAACTTGAAATTTTAATTATGATATATTTATTGTATGTTTTATTATTTTAAGACTTACTATGAGTTCCGGATTTGAAAAAATTTTTATTCCCTAACACCGATTATGACCCTTAATTTGGATCGTGACAACCATTTTCAATTGCTCACACTTTTACCCCAATGCAAGACTGATAAACATTGCCGTGTAAAATTTGTAACCATTGGATCAAATATTTATTGGCACATAAATTTGTATTTTAAGCAAATTTTTATTCTTAATTTAAGTATAAGTTCATTTTTAAGTGAAATGCTGTAAATCTTTCTCTTAAAAAGCAAAAGATTAAAAATTTATATGATAAGAAAAGTAAGAGAAAAATTACAAACTACTTTAAAATTGAAGATATGTGTATGTGTGCGTGTGATCTTTGTGCCATCGGATTTCATACAATCAACAAAATTGCCATAGTTTCTTACTTTATTTCGCTGCCCTTCCATTTAAGAGAAATTACAGAAATGCCACCGCCTCTTGCTTTTGTCAATAACAGTAAACAATGTTTTCTGTTGCTCACACTTTTACCTCAATGCAAGACCAATAAACATTACCGTGTAAAATTTTTAACCATTGGATCAAATATTTATTGGCACATAAATTTATATTTAAAGCAATTTTTTATTCTTAATTTAAGTATAAGTTCATTTTTAAGTGACATGGTGCAGATCTTTCTTTTAAAAAGCAAAAGATTAAAAATTTATATAACAAGAAAAGTAAGAGAAAAATAAATAACTACTTTAAAATTGAAGATATGTGTATGTGTGAGTGTGATTTTTGTGCCATCAAATTTCATGCAATTAACAAAATTGCCACGGTTTCTTGCTTTATTTTGCTGTCCTCCCATTTAAGAGAAATGATAGAAATGCCACTGCCTCTTGTTTTTGTCGGGTAATTTGAACATACGGTGATAGAACTTTATTCACGATTTTAATTTGGTTATAAATTTTATGAATTTTTTGTCACTAAATTTTGATTTTTATTTGGAATGCAGTTTATATTTAAAATTTTAAACTTTAAAGTTATATAATATTATCATTTTAATTTAAACGATTATTTCCTTATAATAAGTCCATAAATTTTAAAAATAATAAATAAAATAAAAATATATATTTATTTTCTTCATACCTTCTATTGTAGAAAGTTTTATCTATTATTTGTGTTTATTTAACTGGTTTAATATTAAAAATTTGAAAATTTTAAGATAAGAATTATTCGACGTATGATAAGCAGAAGTTAATATTCACTAAGAATATCATAATCAATTTGTTGACTTTGTTGAATACAGTAAATTAAAATATTTGATACGAATTATACAATAAATTAAAATTTAATAAGTTTTTTTTTTGTGTGAAATATAGTATTTTAAGAAATTCTTTTGAACATTGAGAACGAATATAAGAATTAAATAGATTATTATGATTAGAATATTTAACATTTATCACCGTATTTTATAAAAAAATAAAGATTTATAATTTGTTATAAGCTTAGTTTATAATTTAAATTTTAAATGACTATTTAGTAATAAAAAAATTATTGTACATTTTATATTAATTTTTTTAAAAACATGCTCAATGGATTATTGAAATATGAAATTTCTCTTTGATTTTTCATTTATCTAACAATTATTTTAATCTAAACTAAACAAATGATCTTAAAAATATAATAATAATATTAATAATACATAATTTTTTATTGTATTCAATATAGTCACAGTATTAATTATGATATTTCTTGTTGAATACTAATCTCTTTCTATCATGCGTCAAATAATAATTATTATTTTAAAATTCTCAAACTATTAATATTAGATCAGTCAAATAAACACAAGTAATGAATAAGACTCTCAATAATGAAAGATATATAGAACATAAAAATATATATTTTTATTTTATTTATTATCTTTAGAATTTATAGACTTATTTATAAGAAAATAACTTTTTAAACTAACATAATAATATTATATAATTTTAAGGCTTAAAATCTTAATAAAAGACTATATTTAGAACAAAAATTAAAATTCATTGACAAAAAGTTACAAATTAAAATTTTATAATCAAATTAAAAACGTGAATAAAATTTAATATCCATTCGAATAATTTATCTGCTTTTGTCAATAACATAACAGTATGTTTAGTGCTTACAGAAACCGACACCTTTTTCAGTTGCTCACACTCTATCAGACCATATTTATTAAAAATTGTACGGACGAGATGATTTTTTTTTTAACCTCTGTTTTCAAAAAAAGTGTAAATTTAATAATTAGTACATGAATTATGATATTTTTATGAAATTTAATTTTACATGTATCCGCTGCAACCTTCGAATCCTAAAAGCACAAATAACCTTCATTTCACACAGCCCTCTCCTTCGGCCGCCGCTGCTCGCCGCCCCTCTTCGTTTTCATCCCGCTGCCGCTCACTAACTTCGCCCTAGCTGCCAGCCTCCGCCGCCCGCTCCCTCTAGTCTTCTTCATTTTACATCCCTCACCGCACCGGCACCACCATCTTCGTCGCCTAAACCCTAAACCGTACTCCTCTTCTCGTCGTCTGAGAGATTCAGCACCGCATCGGACTCGTCTTCTCATCTTCTCGCAAGCTTACAAAATCCCGCTAACTTGCACTAAGCAAGTCCTGCTGGTGGACAGGCCGAGCATTTGACTCAAACTTTAGAGATTCATTCAGGTTATTGGTTTAGAGATTCAGCACCTCCAAGCTCTCAATCTTGCTCAGATCCTCAGGTATTTCACCTCTTCTCTTTACACTTTATGTTTGAATCTGTTTATTGTGATATAAAAAGATGGAAATGAAGCACCTGAGCTCATTTCTTTGGCTGTAATTTTCTTTCAGTTTATGTCATATTGTTCACTTAAAATGTTCTCCTTTCTTACAGTTTCTCGACCAATTTACAGCACCCGAGCTCTGCAGTAGCCTGCTCTTTGTCACATCCCTTTTAAAAACCCTTCTTGTTCAGGTACCTTCATAACTATGCACTTTAGGATAGTATGAATTTATGGGGTATTTCCATATTGGTCTAATTGATTGCAATTCTCCGTGGTTCAGTTTGATAAATCCTGGTGCTATGTGAATATCGTGAACTGTTACTACTTTAGAGTGTTACTTATGCTGGTGTAGATTATTTCTCTCAAAACTTATTTAACTATTGAGATTGAACTAAGCTGACACTGGGCCACACCATGACTATCTTGAACTATCTAAATTTTGTATGTATAATTTGATGATTTTGCCTTTTCAATGTTGGAGAAAACTTCCTTGCATGTTAAGGTGTTGTTGGCCACTTCTTTTCATTAAGAAATTAGACCAAGAGTTAACAAACTTTATGCCAAATCCAATTGGAATTTATTCCATAATGATGGCCATGATTACTCACAAAAAAAAAAAAAAAATTTGACATCACCTAACATTAAATCACAAAAAAATTTCAGAATGTTTTATGTAATTAATGTTCAATTAAATTATTTTTGTTCTTTTCTTCATATAGATTTAATATATGTTGGTTCAATTAATAAAATTTATGCAAAAAACATATTTTGCTTTATTTGTAGGATCACCTGACTTGATTTCAAAATAGTTAGAACTCATATAAATATACCAAAAAAATTACAAACAAAAAAATAAAATACTGTACTATTTTTTTTAATTGAGATAACATTAATATTTTAGCATTGTTAGTTTTTATAAAAAATGATCAAACTTTTGGAATGCACCCTCAAGGTGTAACAATAATATGTAACAGATGAACTAACTGATTAATCCCACTAGAGGGTAAAGAGATATATATATATTTACCTTGATTCCCACATTGGCACCTAATATTTTTGAGATCCATTTATGACCATTGTGTCACCAAATTTAGTACATTTATACACGATTTTTCACACTGTTAATTTTTCCGTTAAAATTAGCTTACGTAGCATAATTGAACCAAAAATTTCAAAAAGAAAAAAAAAAAAAACAATTGCATGAAAAAAAAAAGGCTTCTTTTTCTTCTCCTCATCTTCATCTTCATATCTAACCCTAAACTCCCAAATTGAAAAATCTAAATTGTTACATTGAAGAAAAGGATGCAAGTAATCAATTAGAAAACCTAAATTAACCTTCTCTTTTGTATCGCTTGCTCGCAATCTTTGCTGCTATGGCTTTTGATTCATTCAACAACAGTATCGGTAACAGTCCTTCATTGCTGGATGAATTGAAATAGTTCTTGAGTCCAATCGCGACACATTCTCGTCTCCGGCTATGCATTGGAACACTCGCAAAGGCAGATCTTCCTTATACATGGTGGCAATGCTACCTCCTCTACAGTCTCGCTTTGCTGCTTCTTATCCATCCCTTCTCCTCGCAGAACCATTGACAGATCCAGTGGTCACCTTCTCCTGAGGCAGGCAATGACATGGAAGATATAACCTCTCCATTAGTGTAGGGGACACTAATATTAGTGTGCAAGATGAGAAGGGACAAATCCAAATATTTTTGAAGCATTCTAGGGATGTTAATAACAGTAGTCAAAGCCACAGGACTGAGATTTTTGAAGAAGGGAAGTATATGAAAGGAATAAATAGAGTGAAAAAGATTGAATGGGAGTGGCTTGATGTTGATGGGCATACTGTGATTGATTATGATTGCAATTTGTATAATCAAATGGTTAGGCATCCTGCATTTTCTTTGTTTCCTCTCGAATTTTCCTGAGAAAATTGAGAAGAAAAATTTTAAATTGCAAATACGAAAGAGGCAATCCTGTTGAGTCCAATCCTCTACATGACTGCTACTCTTGTTGATTAGTTAATTTTTTTTTTTGTTATTATTATTATTATTATTATTATTTATTTTGATAATACTTGGTTTGTGCTTCAATATATATGGAATTAATGTTAGACATGTAGCACTATATAGAAGTTTAAGTAGAAGACAATTAAATGTGTATGCCCAAATTATTGATGAAACAGAGTATAGAGTTTTCAATTTTGCAATTTAAAATTTTCAAATGGGGAATTTGTTTAAGGACTAGGATTTGTTCATATAGTTTATATATGATGGTGGTGTATTTAATTAGCTGTGTTGTATCCATTCCATACTTTCTCTTCTATTTGTTCTTTTTTTTTCTTCTTGTTTATAGTATCTGATTTGGTGGTTATAGGGATATGTATCTAATTATGTGGATTTTATTAACTAAGATAGACAGATATATGCATTTCTGCAGCAAGAAGTGCATGTATCCATCATTTCCTATTACATGTCATGACCACAATTTTGTAATTTTTGTTCTTAGCATAGAACAGAATGTGAAATCTATGTTTCACTTCAAGGGATTGAAACTGACTGCGATTTTTTTCCTTGTCAAAAAAACAAAAATTATTTACATGTCAATGTGATTTTCTACTTAAGGTTTTTTATAATCTAAAGTTATCAAATTTACAATTTTATTTCTTTAGTTAATATATTTGAAGTTTTACTACTTTTGTATCTATTAAATGAAGATAAAAAAGGAAGATGATGAAGGAGGAGGAGAAGTCGCACTTGTTTTTTTCCTCTCATGATGCTTTTTAATTTTAGTTAAATGGGCTCCTCATGAGTCACATAAGCCTTTGTAACTGTAAATCTATCAAAGTTAAAAGTATTGTGTTTAAATGTACTAAATTTGGTGACATAAGGGTCATAGAAGGACCTCGAAAGACATTAAGTGCAAATGTGAGAATCGAGGTAAACATTAGGGTCATATTTGGACCTTTTCCTTTCAGTTCAAAACAAACAAAGGGTTGATCAATAATCTCCCTTAATCTGAATGAGTGAGGAAATATCATACATATGATATGATGCACTTTATGAAAAGGCTAGATACATGACGATTATTTGTATTCTCCATCTGTGTTGGGTGGTAAAATATGTGAAGGATCTACATTTCTGTAAACTTTTTCTCTGTCTTATATTTTAACTAGTGGCAACACGTATATATATTTACACACATAAAACATTAATTAGTAGAAACAAAATTATACAAGTTTAAATTCATGAATTAGGATAACATCTTTTAATTTTTTTTTCTTTTAAGATAATTGTTCAAGTAAATAAAAAATCCAAGGTGAGGACTTTTCAAAAAAATTAAACAATATTTATTTTTTGTCATCAGGATCCTTAAACCGTCTTTTTATTTTCAAAAGTCACTCACGTTTGATTTTATTTACTATTTTTCCTGTATTTAGTTAGCGGAATGGTGAAATTAGTTAATAAATCAAACTCTAACAGACATTTAATTGACTTTTGAAAATGTAAAAATTAACTAGTGAATTAGAACAAATTTCATGGGTGATTGTAATTTCCTTATTTTGTGCGTGTAATGGTTTGCTGCTTTTTTAATTTATATGCTGATACAGGTGTTGCATAACCCTGATTGAAAAATAGCAAGTGGCAAATTGGTGGTTACTGTGGCGCTGGCAAGCAACTACAGTATTTGTAAATAGTTTTAGAAATAGGAAAGTCATTCAATTTTAGGTGCTGGAAAAGAAGGGAATGAAAGGAGGAAGGAAGAATTTGAAAAGGGCAACAAAGGAGAAGGAACACAACTTAGTGCTTGAAGATGGCCAATCCATCATGCAAGTCGTTTCCCTTAAAGGTTCCAATCTCATCGAGGTTTGCCTTTTCTTTTGTGATTAACATCTTTGTTAATTTGGGTTTTAATTGAATTATTTTATAACAAATTAGTGCAAATTCTAAGCTTATGTTGCAGAAGTTATTACAAATAATGAAATTAAGTGGGTTAAGTTTTTCTATTAGTTTGGGCATGTGTGTATGTGAAAGGACAGAAATCATTGGCATTTCTTTTGTTAATAAATAAGCTCATTGGATGCCACTAGGTAATGGATGTGAAAGGACAGAAATCTTTGGCATTGTTTCCAGCTAAGTTCCAAAAGAGCATTTGGATCAAACGAGGTCAATGTTTGACATTGTTAATTGATTATTAATCAAGTTGTTGGAAACACATCATACTTAATTTATGTATTATGCAGGGAGTTGTGTTGTTATTGATGAAAGTGGAAAGGAAAAAGCACTACAATCAGGTAGCAAGGTGACTTGTATTGTTTCTCAGGTGCTTTATTATGACCAAGTTCGTGCTCTTCGGAAATCTCCTCAATGGTTCGTTTTCTTTGACACTTTCAATCAAATTTTATGCTATACTATAATTATAAAATGCTTAGAATAGCTAACCATTAAAGTTAGAAAACTTTAGCAGTATGTCATCATACTGTTTTACTTGGAAAATACATATTGCCAGTTTCTATCACTCAGCTTCTTTTCTGTAAAATACTGATGTTTTCCTTTCTTCTCGTCTTCTTGCTGATTGATTCTTCTATTTCCTTATTTCCCTTGTATCAACGAATGCAGGACAGAATCTTTCAAGTCTTTGGATGATTGTAATAGAAGTGTGCATAAGAATACCTGGCGAGAAGGAGATAATGAGCCTAATTCTAATGATGCTAATGAACTTGCTCTTTCATTAGAAGCCAATAACAATAAGATTAAGACATTGGAGTTCCAGGAAGAAGATGTTGAGCTTGATTCAAGCGATGATGATGGTCTGCCCCCATTAGAAGCCAATACCAATAGAATCAAGCTGCCAGAGTTCCATGTAGATGCAGAGTCAAATTCAGGATCAGAATCAGATTCTTGACGCATCATGCATCTATTATTTGTTCCTTATCAGATGCTGAGTCAAATCCAAGCTCAGATACTGATTCTTTAAACTATCATACATTTAGCATTTAAGTTCCTTTTTGCAGCTGGTTTTGCATTTGAAAGGACAAGGAATGTGAGAGGAAAGAAATGAATGCTTCAAATTTTCAAAAATTCCATTTTATTTTTAGAATTTATATGCTGTTAGAATTGATTACTTGTAAGGATATTGAGAACTGACGCTTGCCTTGGTTAAGTTCAAAATAGTGTAGAGTTCTTTTATCTTTTGCCACTCATTATTTTGTTTGTTATTGCCTTCCAAAAGATTCAATGCTTCAACATGGTGTAGAGCTTGGACTTAAACTTATCATTTTCCAATTGGATTTTTTTTTTCTGGGTTTGTGACTTTTTTCAAGTACTTGAAGGTTTGGTTGTTGAATAGAGACTGTGAAGCAATTCTAGAATTTCCATTACTTATAAATTACTTATGGTTTATGCATATATTTTATCATTTAATATACGTTAGTGGCAAATGGAGGAAAAGTAAAATGGATGAGCAATGATTTATACATAAAACTAACGTCTACTGATGTTCATAACATGTTATAGCCATGAAAATACATTGTTGGCAGCAATGTGATTGTATGAGGAGGTTCTGCAAGAGGTTCTTCCAGCATCGTTCAATTTGCACCTGTGTTGTTAGAGCTGCACTATCAAAATGCAGATAACTTGCTTTGGTCTCTGGTTATTAGTTCTGCAAGAAGCTGCCTTAGTGTATCTCAGCCAGGTATGCTAATTTGCTTGCTGAATTAAATTTACATTTAAAGTTCATGGTTTCAGTGCATGCCTTATTTTTGTGGAAACTGAAAAAGAATTGAGGGAGAAATAACAATTGATGATAAGAAAATATGTGCTGGCAGCGAAGAATGATATCTGTCTAACTGTAAGCATAAATAATGCATTTGTTATTTTTTTTTTCACCTTTAATGCATCTTCTTCATCTAATGAGAAGTTCAAATGTTTCTACTTTTTATTCTAAGCTTTGAACAGTTAACATTGGACATGTCCTGTAGAATTTCCTCCCTGGAATTTAATTTGCAATTTCATCAAGATTTCAACCTGTCTTTTATCTTCTATTTGATATAATTTCTTCTTGAAACATATCGAACAAATATTTCCATGGATAGTGCCTATAACCCTCATGTACGGCTTATATAGTTACATAAATGACTCCCAGTCTCCCTTTTCAACTCTCTTTCATATCTGTTTTTATATTGTTGTAAACTGAGTTTTGAGGTTTATTTTAAATGTGCAATGGAGAACAATGTAGCGTTTTGGAGATTGCAACTTTGACTAGAATTGCATAAGTGATTGTTATATTGTTATCATTCTTGTATTGTACACTGCAACTGATCCAATGACAACCCATGAGCTCAATTAAATGAGGCCCTGCCCTATGTTAAATTTGGTTCTTTTACTTTACTCTGAACCTTCTTTCTTGTCTTTTAAATGAGGCCCTGCGCTATGTTAAATTTGGTTCTTTTACTCTACTCTGAACCTTCTTTCTTCTCCTTTAAACTTTCTTTCTTCTCTTAAGAACGGCCGTCTATCTATGGTATTGTTTGTGATAATGACAATTTAGCCCTTCAGGAACTGATTGGTGCTCTTCCTGCATGTGTGTTTTTTTTGTCGACAGTAATTGATAGATATGTAAAACATCTTCCAACTCATCTGTTTTAGTAGGTATTCGGTGTTCCAATAGTGATCTGTTTGAGCAGGTGTCATCACTTTAACTTCCTCAACTATCTCAATCAAGAATTGAATAATTGGTATTGGATTGAGTAATAAAGAAAGAGAAAGAATCCAGTATATTAAATACCATTATTAAATTATCTGCATTTCTGTATATCTAATGATGAATGGAAACTGTTTAGTAAAGAGTTATTTAATGTTCCTATTTTGTTAATTGTAAGAAAATGTGACCATTGCCTATCAAAGGTGCTGTTTGGAGATCAGATGACTATTCTTGCTACTACGCATGGTGTGAAATGCATTTAGGCAGGCAACTTGGACAATCTGGTCTAAGAAAGCTTTTTAGGAGATAATTCAAAACATGAAAGAGGGTTGGGCACTCTGCAAATTTATGGATTTTTGCTCTACAAGGCATACTTAAAGAAGACTGTGTTCTTGGAGATTCAATCTGCAATGGATTTTTTTTCCATGTATCCTAGTAAGGAAATTAAATCCGTAGAAAGAAATGGGTAGATATTGCAACAGGAGGATAGGTAATCTTTTGGACTTTTATGCCCATACGAAGGATGTTGTAACAGTTAGACATTAATGTGCTTTCTTCACAGAACTCTTTTCTTTTGGAACAATTTCCCGAGCGTGTTTCTTATCCTCCAGTGGCTTTTTGGAATCAATCTTCTGCATAATTCTGCCCTTTGAGGTTAAGTTAAAACAAATTGATTTATTAATTAGTTACCTTAATTTCAATTCATGGAAAGTGATTCGTCAAATTTGTCTAATTTCCTTTGTTAGTTGTGAACAATTAATTCAGGTTTTATAGAAGATTACTTTAGTGAAGCTCTTAAAGTGGATTTTGATAACTCTATCATGGTTGATGTGAGTGATTCGACACTCTCTTCCTTTAAGTGAGGTCAGGTGTTCAAATTCCGCTCATGTATGGAGTACCATAATGATCAGCATTTTACCCCTTCATGAGCCGATCCGATGTGAGTGGAGATTAGTTTGGGTATGGTACGGGTTTAAAGATACTTCTCATAGTTAAGGTCCACACAGGAAAGTGGATTTTGGTAACAAAGTGGAAATTACTAGGAAAAGCTTAATTATCAGACAATAAAGATGAGTTCAGTTTCAAGTTAAGTTATTTCAAAAAAAAAAAAAAAACTTAAGTTATATCAATTAAGTGTTTTTCTATTTGAATTCCAAAGTGATGTTGTGATAATAGAATTGAGCTCAATTTTAAGTTAAGTTAAATGCGATATTGAATTTAAACTCAGTTTCAAGTTAAGTTATAAGTTTGAATTCTGACTTATATTAAATGATAGTTCTTGCTAATATTTGACAGGAATAATTTACTACTTACGCTAGATTGGCTGAATTGTATGCAAACACATTAAAGGAGGGAGGTTTTCGTTTACCGTTTGTGTTGTTGGGTTGTAGTTTAATCTAATCAAGTTGATTCAATATCAAGCTAGAGACTTTTGAATTCAAAATTCCAAACTTGATCAATTTTTTTAAAAATTTGAGTTCAACTCAATTAAATTTGACTTAATTAATTATATAAAATTTTAAAATATATGTACTTTAAGATATTAAAATTAGATTTGAGTTCGAAATCAAATCTATTCAGTAAGATATTTTTATATTATATTAAAATAATGATAAAATTGTAAATATATATAAATTCAATTAGATTTAATTACGCTTGTAAATTTATTTAATTAAATATTTAAGAAGTTCAAATTTGATTCTACAGACTACTCGAATAGCTTGAATGAATTATTGATAACAATCAAATCGATTTTAAATTTTTTTAAGTCCATCTTGATAAGCGGAGTTGACTCGAGTAAACTTGTCACGACCCAAAACATGGGCCATGACCGGCGCTAGGGAACGGGAATTCTTTCGAATCCGGAACCCGTAGCAAGCCTAAAAATAAAATAAATCATGCCATAACAACAATAATCATATAATATGCAGCGGAAATAAAAAAAATCATAATATCATAATATTATCCACATCAACTGGATTTAAATCAAATTTTATCCCATAGATATATAATCTTTTTAATACAAATCCAGTTTTAATATAATACATCTCTTTAAAATAAAATACATGAAATCCAATACTTTAATTTACAACTACTGCAGTGTCTAGATAGAATAAGTAAGACTCAAGTAGACAATTTACATAAAGAAGCCGGGGCGAAAGAAATCCGGCGTATCGACCTGCTACTGAGGTCTGAGGATGTTGACTCTCCTGAAAAATAGTCAACGGAGGGGAGTCAGACCTCACTGAGTGAATTACTATAATATATATACATACACACTAAGTGATAATGCATACAGTCAACAGTATATATAATATGTATATATACAGGCAATTACACACAGATGCAATAAAAATCATTTTATATATTTTATCTGAAAATCATCTTTTATGAAGGATCACATAGAACCCTAGAATATCGCAACCTCAGAAATAGTGTTAAACAACACTCTGGCCATACAGGCTCACTTATTCCAAATATATCCACTTAATCCATTTGGACAGTAGACTGGCCCCGAGACACTAAGTCAACCGAGCTCCAGCAGTCTGACTGCCAGTGTGATTGGCCCCGAGACACTTGGTCAACCGAGCTCCAGCAATCACACCCACAAACCACATCTCACATATCGATTAATCATATCAAATCAATATCCACAAATAGTTAGTAATATAGCCTAAAGCTATAGGCGTACCGGTACGTACTCGGTCCTAGTGCTGCCCACTAGGTAGCACGTTCTATCGATATCCTTCATTAATAAATAATATAAAACATTTATTCACAAAAATAAATGATGCATGAATGTAAATGAAATAACAATATAATCCATATATATACCAGAAATATACCAAAAGTAAACCAGGTATATTTCGAGTATATATACGTCAAATGCATTCAATCAAATTATAAATTAAGCTGGAAATATATTTAAAAACATTTTAAGTATATTTTATTTACAAAACATGTATATAATTTAATATATACCAAAAATAAACCAAAAATATACTTAATGTAAACTTAAGAAATAATCAAATTATTTATGCATATTTAATCAACATAAAACATGCATTTCTAAATCATGCATCCTAAGCATATATATATAAAATAGTAACTCACCTAATGCGCTCCACGAGACGGGTCCGACGGGCTTGGTCCACTAGCCCTCGGTCTCGGCGCAACTAAACAAGCAATAAATAATCGACATCAGAATAAACCCTAACAGAAATCCTAGAATTCAATCTAGAGTATTTAACACAGAATCGGAAATTAGGGTTTGACTGGATATCACGTTTTACGAGAATTCTACCAAAAATCCGGCAGAACCTCCCCTGTAAAACGGACATCTCTCTACTCAAAAGAGTAGAGCCGACCCTGCAAAGAAATACACTTCGAAAAATAGGCTCAACACAATCAAAATCCCACGGTCGGACTCCAAACTACAGTCCATCGACTGGGGTCCACAAACACAGAACATATTCCAGATATATCAAAAATATCCTCACAACATAGTAATACATCTCATAGGTAGAAATTACATAATTAACCTTGAAACATTGTAAAAACCGATTAGAACTCATTTTATTAGAAAAAACGTATATTATATATATAATTGAAAATAATTCACGAAAAATAGTTTTAATTAGTTAAAAATACCAAATATTTTGTAGAAATCATTTTTATACCTTAAATAACTAATAAAACCAATTAAATTACATTTTTAGACAATTTAGGGTAAAATTACCAAAATACCCCTATATATATAAATATACTTAAATTACTTCAAAAATTCACCAAAAATCATACAATTATCCAAAATTAATTTTCTCAACATATTTATCAATAATATTAATAATTAAACTCAATTAACCAATTAAATTCAAATAAAAACACATTTAACCCTAATTTCTCAAAATCACATAAACTTCAATAATTCAAAATAAATACTTAGAAATTCATAAAAATTCCTATAATTCATTTAAACACCTAATTTAACCATAAAATCCAATTTCATAATTTAAATAATTAATTTCCGAAAATTACAAAATAATATTAAAATATTCAAAAATACCCAAAAATCCAAACAATCTCCAAAAATTCTACAAAAATTCATACATGTATATTGAGCTACTAGGAACAACATTTGTGAAGAAATTTTTCATGAATCAATCAATTCGAGGCTCAAAAAAATCAAAAACCCTAATAGGCCGAAATTGACAAAATCGAAACCTAAGCAATTCTAGACCATTTTAGCTCAAACCAAAGCTAGAATCACACTCACCAGAGCTCAAGGAGAAGAAAGAGACCGGCGGTGTCAAAAACGGTGGCCGGAATCGACGTGATCGACGGTGGATCGATTTTCGGCTTCTTCGGCTAAAATCGACTTCCAGGCGCCGGAAACGGCTACCTTAGGCGGCGAAAATGGTTGGGGAAGATGGTGGCACACCGGACGGCACACCCATGGTGAAGAAACGGCGTGACAGACGCCCGGACGGCAAGGAGAAGGATCGGGAGGAAGAAGGAGACTCGGGGGCAAATGTGTAATTTTCCAATTCTTTTGTAATTTGACAAATTTTAATGTATATATGTATATATGTATATACTTTATACTATATATTAAAATAATATTAAATTACACACATCAAATATACACCACACACATAAAATTTAATATTTTAATAATTTATACTAAATAAAATTAATTAAATAACAATAAAACTAATAAATAATTAATAAAATATTAGGAAAATAATAAACCCTAATTAAATAATTATACACACACGTAGGCTTTATTTAGTATTTAAAAATACGCATGAGTTCATGCAAGTCCGTAAATACATTTAAAATAATTAATAATACATTGTTTACGTGAAAATTTCCCCGAAAATGCAAGTCCCGGGAAAATTTTACGTAAGACACTGAAAATAATACACAGTAATAAAATAGGTTTTAAATACATATTAACTCGTAAAAATATCATATAAAATACAAAAATTATTAACACTGTATATTCCGGTACATTGTAAAAATATTTTAAAAACACGGGATATTACAAAACTGCTACTGCAGCCTTAGCAAAATCGTCCAAGTAGATGATGTTCGCCAAATGCTTGAGGGAAGAGGCGTTACAGTAAAAAGCAAAGCAAAATAAAATAAAGGAAAAATTACAAATTTGGTGTCTCAATTTTTTAGTTTTTTCACATTTGAGTGTCTATATATATATATATATATATATATTTCAATTAAGTGTCTGAACTTTAGAAAAACATATTAATATAGTGTTTCCGCCTAATTTGATGTTGAGTCAAATCAAATTAGGCCCACTTTTTTTTTAGTTATTAGTCATGTTATGTACCATATGTATTGCATTATTTAAAAGAAAAAATTACCTTTATTAAAGATTATGAATTGACAAAAAAATGCTCAACATTAACTTTCATCGCAAACATGGAGGGTGACTGAATAATGATAATTTTATCCTTCAAATAATGCAATGCATATGGTAATAATATAGTTAATAATTGGGATAAAAGTATGTTCCATTTGTTCTAATTAAACACCCAATAAACATCAAATCGGTCGAAAACACTACATTGGTATGTTTTTCTAAAGTTTAGACACTTAATTGTAAAAAAAAAAAAATTAGACACTTAAATAGAAAAACTGAAAAGTTAAAAATAAACTATGTGGTATAAAATCTTTTCAAGCAGCCCTACAACTACAACCCCACATAATCCTAACAAAAAGTTTATCATTGAGAGAGAACAAGAAAATAATAGGATAGGGATAGGCGTTGTAGGTTGTGATGGCAACAATGCCATCGTAACCCTTGCCCCTTAATTTAGAGGGCCATCTACTATTGGTAGGGGGCATAATGGTCTTTTCATGGGTTGTGACGACACTATAACCGTCATAACCCGCGACAAGAAACATTGTCCAAAATAATAATAGTAATAATAAAAATGGTGGCTGCTAGTAACTGCATTTCCCTCTCTTCAGTGCTCACATACCCTGATGAAATAAAGAAATCAACTTGCAAATTCATGGTTTCAAAGGGCTGCTGCAAAATAGGTAGGATCAAATTGTAAGCTAACAGATAGTTGAGTTGAAGGCAATCCCATGAAAAAAGACGTATCTTTGAGCTTAAAGAACAGGATGGAATATTACAACATAGCCATGACAAGAATAATGAGGAACCCACACGAGTATCATCATGATCTTGGTCAGTTTATTATTCTACCATTTACTTCTTCTTTGTGTTTCTTGATGTTTATTTCATTTGCTGTATGTGGTTTTTATTCCAATTTGCATTGCTGGATTCAATATTAAGCAACTTGTATAGACTGTGTATGATTTTTTTGGGTTCTTGTTTTCTTTGATATATTGGCAATGTTTTATGATTGATTACTGATTATGGTGCTTATCTGCAACTATGGCAATCCAACCTTGTTCACTTATTTTTTTAAGAATATATGTTCTTTGTTATAACTGGCATTCGAGTTGATGGAGGAGCGTTGAATTTTTATTTATTTAAATTGGTAAAAAGAAAAGAAGGAATCTTTATTGATTTTAGGATGGATTTGGATCTAGATGGCTTGCTTTTGGATATAGCTTATTTTATATTATTTGATAAAGCTTAAACAATACTATGGTTAAAATATGTGAAGGATCTACCTTTCTGTGAACTTTTTCTATGTCTTTATATTTTAATAGGGTTGACCGATTTATGGATAAAGTTGAATCGTAAACCTTAAGTTTCTAGTAAACTCTTAGAGATTCACTAATTAGTGGTAGTATAGGTGCTTTAGGGAAAACTGTATCTAAATTGTTGGAAGTAACAGTTCTCCATTTGAAACTGTGTTTGTTTACCATTAACTATTTCTAAACAATTGAAACGATTTAACCATAATTAATAAGGTTTTGGTGTGATTGAAACCTCTTTAGCTTCTAATGTTTGTGTTAGTATAGATGTGCCATAGTTCCATTCTTGGAATGTATAATGACATTGTAAATTATCCTTATGACAAATAAATATTCGTTTAAATAAAGTGTTTGTTTATTTCAGTATTTAGCCCTTAGCACTATGTTAAATAAATTAATTATCAAGAGTTGATAATATGAATTACAAATTTATTTAGTATATATGCTATAAATTGTTCATAGTTGTATAATTAATATTTGGGTAATATTGATTAAACTATCACCTCTGTCTATTTTTCTTGATTAGTATGTGATACTAATAGTGGGAGGTAGTAAGTCTCATGCTACTTAATATGAGATAACAGAATAGACATGTGGATACTCATGTGATGGGTGGATCAAACGTGATGCTAGATTTATGATTGTGTGGATATTCACTTATAGTTAACAATCACAATCTAGGTTATAATGTTGCATTATAGTCCTTTGACCTGTGCTGACATAATCATCCACATTTGAGTGGTTAGGGTTTGTTACCACTTACATACTTGTGTTTATCATACATGTGTATATGGCTTATAGTGGCTCTAGTCGATTAAGTGTAAGGATGAGTGTTCAGCCAATATGGGATTCATTGCCTGGAGTGAACCAAGATAAGATCTTATGCTATCTAAGTTCTTTCTTGATCAATAAGTTTATGGCTAGGACAAATATGAACATGAACTGAAAGAGTTTTAGTGTTGGTTGTATTTTATCAAGAATAGAACTTGAGATGAGGTCATATGATATAACTATTAGAGTTTGACTAAACCTTGACTCTAGGCTATATCGGGATCTTTTAATGAAAGGATTTTAGTGCATGGTAATTATGACCATAAGGGTTCGTGTGAATCAATACATGCATTCATTTCTAATTGGGTAGTTGTGATATCGATGCTAGGGTTCACTCACAACTTATGAGAACTAAATGTGTATAATTGAGATTTTCATATTTAGACTTGAAAGGAGTTTCAAATAATATCAAGTGTTGGTATTATCTTTTCATTGCCAATTAGACATGAACCTAGTAAGTCACACTTAATAGAGCTTTGCTAAATCACCATTTATATTAATCTAATTATTGATTAAAGAGTTTAATCAATTAATTACGATTAATATAATTGGATGTATGCTTTAAGTAATATTTCTAGCATATCATGAAATCTAATTCAAGTAAGGGTTTAATAATTAATTTATACTTAATTAATATAAAATATTAATTAATGTATTAAATTAATTATATATATGTTGTTACTTAAATTAATGGCGCCTAAGTTATTTTGGCTTAAGACCAAAAGAGTTTTAGACCAAAGATTAATCTAAGATGTAGAGAAAGTTGTATGGCAAGTGATATGATGTCATGGATGATATCAAGAGTTCTTTACTTGCATGACAAGTAATATGATGTCATAGATGATGTCAAGAGTTCTATACTTTCATAGCAAGTAATATGATGTCATGGATGATGCTAAGAGTTCTATACTTGCATGGCAAGTTGTATGTCATGAATGATGTTATACATATGATGTAAGCAATGACATCATCAAGGTTTCTTTTCTTTACATATAAATAGATAACTTAAGAAATGTTCTTAAGGTTAGAAAAATTGAGAATTTTATGTAGAGACACAAAACCAAAGCAAACAACATTTACTTAAAAACTCCAGTATTCTTGCAAGGAGATTAAGTTAGCGCAAGTCTATAAAAGGTCATTGAGAGAGGCTACTTGTATCTGATCAAATCAAAGCAATAAGGTGACTAATGAATCTATGGTGTTTCAAGCTAGAGGTCTCGCATTTGGGAGACTTGAAGAGTTGAATCAAAGAGCTAACCATTTATTAGATTAATTGTGGTCTACATCAAACACTTGAGAAATTGTAAGTATTATGTAATTTAGATTTCCTAAGTTTTGTATTTATACATGTTGATGTATATTAGCTCTGTGTTAAATTGCAAATTGGATCATAAAGATTGGAGTTCTTGATGAGATCAAGGATTATGTTGAGCAAAATTTTAAAATTTGCCCTATTCAGCATTTGATGTCTTAGTAGCATAATCGATTCCTTCAAATGGTATCAGAGCATCTTTTTGCATTTTACACATGCTAAATTAATAATAATATATTTTATTAATTTATTTATTAAATTTAATATGAGATATTAAATTATTAATAATAATATATGTTATTATTAATTTATAATTAATTGATAATTACAAGTGTTGTGATTATAATTAATTGATCCATGTTTTGTATAATTTTGCAAATTGACCATTACATGCAAGAAATGATCATGGACTTAGATTACATCCTTATATTTGATGTGTAATTAAATGTTAATTACATAGAACTAGGATGTAATATTCATCTTGGTATGCCAAGGATTGAATATATATCACAAGAGTTGTGATAAGAAGCTTGAAGTGTTCAATATGGAGGTCCATAATGATGATGATGTTCAAGGCTATTCTAAAGCCCATGGTGTCAAAGCTCAAGCAGACAAGGCCCATTTTGTTCTAAAAGTTGGAATAGGCTTAAGAAAGGCCCATGATCACTCTTTATTTGTGCATCCATTTTGCATGTTCTATATATATATGTGTGATATATATATTGAAACATGCTAGATACATACGTGATATGTATATGTGTAAAAATGCAATATAATGTATATATGTGATATATGCAATGAAAAATGGTTAATGTGCAAAGTGAGACCTGAAATTAAAGACCCAAAAATCTTCTAAGCAAATTTAGGTCTAGGCTTTCCATTGGAGCAATAACTTATATGGTTTTAGGATTATGTACATCAGCTATGGATACAGAGGAGTGTGTTTAAGGCTTAAGAGATTCATGTAGTGTTATTGTTAAACATGAGATGTTGTGGGTGTATAAACACACTCTATGCCAAGAATGGCAAATAAGTGTACTTAAGGTATATAGTGTCACGACCCAAAACAGGGGCCATGACCGGCGCTAGGGAACGGGAATTCTTTCGAATCCGGAACCCGTAGCAAGCCTAAAAATAAAATAAAAATGCAATAATAACCATAAAAATATATAATATGCAGCGGAAAATAAAAATCATAAATATTACAATATCATCCATATCAACTGGATTTAATTCAAAACTCATCACATCGCATATATAATCTCATAAATGTATAATCTTTATACAAATCCAGTTTTACTATAATACATCTCTTTAAAACACATACTTTAATATACAACTACTGAAAATCACAACTACTGAAAATCACAACTACTGCAGTATCTAGATGAAATAAATAAGACTCAAGTATACAATTTACATAAAGAAGCCGGGGCGGAAGAAATCCGGCGTATCGACCTGCTACTGAGGTCTGAGGAAGTTGACTCTCCTGAAAAATAGTCAACGGAGGGGAGTCAGACCTCACTGAGTGAATTACTATAGTATATATACATACACTCTAAGTGATAATGCATACAGTCAACAGTATATGAATAATATGTATATATACAGGCAAGTTCATACAGATGCAGAAAAATCATTTTATATATTTTGTCTGAAAATCAACTTTTATGAAGGATCACATAGAACCCTAGAATATCGCAACCTCAGAAAAATAGTGTTAAACAACACTCTAGCCATACAGGCTCACTAATTCCAAATATATCCACTTAATCCATATGGACAGTAGACTGGCCCCGAGACACTAAGTCAACCGAGCTCCAGCAGTCTGACTGCCAGTGTGATTGGCCCCGAGACATTTGGTCAACCGAGCTCCAGCAATCACACCCCAAACCACATCTCACACATCCAATAATCATAATCAAATCGATATCCACAAATAGTCAGTAATAAAGCCTAAATACTATAGGCGTACCGGTACGTACTCGGTCCTAGTGCTGCCCACTAGGTAGCACGTTCTATTGATATCCTTCAGTAATAAATAATAAAACATTCATTCATAAATACATGATGCATGAATTTAAATAAATCAACAATATAAACCATATATATACCGAAAATATACCAAACATAAACCATGTATATTTTGAGTATATATACGTCAAATAAATTCAATCAAATCATGAATTAAACTAAAAATATATTTAAAAACATTTTAAATATATTTTATTATTAAAACATGTATATAATTTATTATATACCAAAAATATACTTGAATATAAATCATGTTATTTATGCATATTTAGTCAAAATAAAACATGCATTTTCTAAATCATGCATCCTAAGCATATATATATAATATAGTAACTCACCTAATGCGCTCCACGAGACGGGTCCGACGGGCCTGGTCCACTAACCCTCGGTCTCGGCGCAACTAAACAAGAAATAATTACTCGACATCAGAATAACCCTAACAGAAATCCTAGAATTCAATCTAGAGTATTAAATACAGAATCGAAAATTAGGGTTCGACTGGATATCATGTTTTACGAGAATTCTACCGGAAATCCGGCAGAACCTCCCCTGTAAAACAGACATCTCTCTACTCAAAAGAGTAGAGCCGACCCTGCAAAGAAAATACACTTCAAAAATAACACCATAACAATCACAACCCCTCGGTCGGACTCCAGACTACAATCTGTCGACCGGGGTCCACAAACACAGAAAATATATTCAAATATACCAAAAATATCCTTAAATCATAAAAATACATTTTATAAATAAAAATTACATAATTGACCTTGAAACACTATAAAAATCGATTAAAACTCATTTTATTTGAAAAACCGTATATTATATATATAATTGAAAATAATTCACGGAAAATAGTTTTAATTAGTTAAAAATACCAAATATTTTGTAGAAATCACTTTTATACCTTAAATAAATATTAAAACCAATTAAATTACATTTTTAGACAATTTAGGGTAAAATTACCAAAATACCCCTATATATATATATATACCTAATTTACTTCAAAAATTCACCAAAAATCATACACTTATCCAAAATTAATTTTCTCAACATATTTATCAATAATATCAATAATTAAACTCAATTAACCAATTAAATTCAAATAAAAACACAATTAACTTAATTTTCCAAAATCACCTAAACTTCAATAATTAAAAATAAATACTTAGAAATTCATAAAAATTCCAAATAAATTTCTATAATTCATTTCAACACCTAATTCAACCATAAACTCCAATTTCATAATTTAAATAATTAATTTCCGAAAATTAGAAAATAATATTAAAATATTCAAAAATACCCAAAAATCCAAACAACCTCCAAAATTTCTGTAAAAATTCATACATGAAGATTAAACTACCAGGAACAACATTTGTGAAGGAAGTTTCCATGAATCATCCAAATCGAAGCTCAAAAAAATCGAAAACCAAAAGTGGCCGAAATATTCAACTCAAAACCTAAGCAATTCTAGACCATTTTAGCTCAAACAAAAGCTAGAATAACACTCACCGGAGCTCAAGGAGAAGATAGAGACCGGCGGTGTCGAAAACGGTGGCCGGAGGAGGGAGAAACCACGTGAGGAAGATTGGGTGGTCCGGCGGGTATCTACGGGAGAAGAAGAAGAAGAAGAAGAAAAAGAAAAAGAAAGAAAAGGAAAGAGAAAAGAAAAGAAAAAGAAAGAAAAAGGAAAAGAAAAAGAAAAAAAAAAGAAAAAAGAAAAAAAAAATAAATTTTAATAATTTAATAATAAATAAAATAATCAAATAATAATAAATAAATAATAAAATATTAGGGTAATAATAAACCCTAATTACATAAATATACACACACAAGCTTTATTTAATAATTTAAAAATACGTATGAGTTCATGCAAACCCGTAAATACATTTAACATAATTAATAATACATTGTTTACGTGAAAATTTCCCCGAAAATGAAAGTCCCGGGAAAATTTTACGTAAAATACTGAAAATAATAGACAGTAATTAAAATAGGTTTAAAATACATATTAACTCATAAAAATATCATATAAAATACAAAAATCACTGACACTGCATATCCCGGTACAGTGTAAAAATATTTTTAAAATTACGGGATATTACATATAGTGTTCAAGTTTATACATTTCACTGATCTAATGGTATGGACCTAACTAATGCCAAAGGCCAAGAATGACAATATGTACTTAAGGCCTTTAACATTAGGAGCTAGATTGATGGAACCTCGCATAAGATGTGATGACAAGAGTTGCCACTTAATGAGAACTAATATTTTAAGAATGACAATGTGTACTTGAGGAATATTAGTAACTCATTAAGAACTTCATCACCCACTAGAAATCCATCCAACAAGGGATTTTTGTTTTCTACTTCGGAAGTGTAGAATTTGCTAAGCTAGTGGATGACCATTACGATTAAAAACCAAATCTAATGGTAATATTATAATGTTATAGAACTAATTGATCTTATTATTTTTATAGAAATTTAATAATATAAGATCCTTAAACCCGTTAAGCATCATTCTTGATAACAATAGACTTATTGGGCCTAATCTTGTTAATTGGCTATATAATCTAAAAGTTATTTTGGCCTCCGAACGTATTTGTTATGTTTTGGAACAAAGTCCTCCCGAACCCCTTCCACCTAATGTTTCCTAAGAGGAACATGACACTCTTATAAAATGGAAAGATGATGATATGCAAGCATGTTGCATTATGTTGGTTTTTATGAGCAATAAAATTCATAGGCAACATGATAAGTACACTAATGTAAGGGACATCCTACTTCACCTATAAAAGTTGTTTGGTGAACAAAGTAGGACTGCTAGATATGCGATATCTAAGCAGCTTTTTAGTGCTAAAATAAAGGAAGGTGATGATGTTGGAGCACATATGAATTCTATGATTCATTCCATTGAAGAACTTAAGAGTTTAGATTTTATAATAAATGCTCAACTTCAAATAGATTTGATCTTATAATCCCTTTCAGACTCATTTGGGAAATCTATTGCAAATTTCCATATAAATAAGATTGAGTGTACCCTTCCAGAACTGTTAAACATGCTTATGATGGCCCAAAAGGCTATTCATAATGAGAAAGGGAAGGATGTGGCTTTGGTAGCCTCTTCTAGTAGGACTAAGAAGAGTAAGGGCAACAAAAGCAATAAAGCTAAAGGAAAAGTTCCTAAAGCTTTAGGAGGTGTGAGAAAGAGCAAAGGCAAATAGAAGGTTGAGAACACCAATAAGGGAAAATGTTTCTTTTATGATGGTGAGGGGACATTAGAAAAGAAATTGTCCAAAGTTCCCTAAGTCTCTTCAGACTAAAATAAGGGACAAGATTGGAGAGGGTGTGACTTTCTTTAATTTATCTATTTCTAAATGGTCTAAAAGCTTATCTAATGCATGGGTATTGGATACCGGTGCTAGTTCTTACATATGTTCTTCCTTGCAAGATCTAGCAAGTGAAAAAAGGTTAGGGTCAAATGAGGTGACTCTTAAGGTTGGAGATGGAGCAAGTGTTGTTGCTAAAGCTATGGGAACCACCTCTATTAACTTGTATAACCATGTTTTATTATTGGAAAATATTTTATATGTACCTAATTCTTATAAGCACATCATTTGTATTTCTAGTATGACTAGAAAAGGTTATAACTTTTTATTTCAAAAAGATGGATGTACTATCTACTTTGATAATAAGATAGTTGGCATGGGTTATGTATTACATGGTCTTTATTATGTTGATAATAAATCCAATAACAATCATTATCCAACCAATATGAATGTTGTGAATACAATGCTAATTGATAATGCCTCTAATTCAAAATATCTATGGCACTTACGTTTAGGTCATATTGCGGATGACAAAATCATAAATTTGGAAAGGATGGGAATCTTGAGAAATCTTGAATCTACATCCAATCTGACTTGTGAGGCTTGTATCCAATGCAAGATGACTCGATCATTATTTGTTGGACAAATGGAAAGAGCTAAAGAAATTTTAAAAATTATACATAGTGATGTATGTGGGCTATTCAACTAAATGGCAAAAGACGAGTTCTACTACTTCATTACCTTTATAGATGATCTATCAAGGTTTGGAAGCTTGTATTTGATGAAACATAAAAGTGAATCCTTTTAAAAGTTTAAGGAATTCAAAGTTCAAGTAGAGAACCAAATGAGGAAAAGTATTAAAATCCTTTAATCGGATCGAGGAGATGAATATTTAAGTACCCAGTTCGTGGAGTTCTTTAAGGAATATGACATTATATGATAACTAACTCCACCTAGAACACCTCAACTTAATGGTGTGTTCAAAATGAGGAATCAAACTCTATTAGATATGGTTCGATTAATGATGAGTTATACGAATTTGCCTACTTTCCTTTAGTGTTTTGCATTGTATATTGCCATTTACATATTAAACTGTGTTCCATCTAAGTCTGTTTCTACCACACCATATGAGATATAGCATGGTAATGCACCAAGTCTCAAGCATGTTAAGATTTGGGGTGCCTAGCCTAAATTAAAAGGTTAAAAATAGACAAATTAGATGCAAGGTCAATTCAAAGTAGATTTATTGGATATTTTAAAGACAATTTAGGATATTATTTCTATCTTCCTACTAAGCAAGTTGTTGTTGTAAGCAGAGATGTCATATTTCTTGAGAAAGAGTTTCTTCAAGAAGGTGGTAAAGGAAGGAAGATAGCATTAGAAGAAAAGTCTTCTAATGATGACAATTAAGTTCATCAAATGGAAATAAATCAATCCCACGAGTCTAATTCCACTGAAAATATCATCACACCAGGTCCTAGAAAGTTAGGTAGGGTATCTTATCCATCGGAGAGATATGGTTTTCTACATGATATGTAAAAGTTACATATGCATAAAGAAGACAATCATGATGATGATCCTACAACATTTGAAGAGGCTTTACAAGATAAATATTCTTCTAAATGGCTTGAAGCAATAAAAACCTAAATGGATTCCATGTATGCAAACCAAGTTTGGACACTTGTTGGTCCACTTGAAGGTATCATACCTATAGGTTGTAAATGGATCTTTAAGAGAAAGATTGGTGCAGATGGAAAGGTTGATACCTACAAAGTAAGGTTTATAGTGAAAGGGTTTGCCAAAGGCAAGGGGTCAACTATGAGGAGACCTTCTTATCGATAGCCATGCTTAAATCCATTCAGATACTTCTTGCCATTTTTGCACACTATGACTATAAGATTTGGTAAATGGATGTCAAAACTACTTTTCTCAATGGTTATTTTGAGGAAGAGATTTATATGGAACAACCTAAAGGTTATAAATCTAAGGAAAGTTCCAAAGTGTGCAAGCTTAATAGCTTTATTTATAGTCTAATGGAAAGCTTTAAGGAATTGGAATCATCATTTTGATGAAGCCATACGATCATTTGGTTTTATAAAAAATGAAGATGAGCCTTGTGTGAATAAAAAGGTTAGTAGGAGCTAATTTGCTTTCCTAGCATTATATGTGGATGATATTTTATTAATTGGGAATGATGTTGGCATGCTTACAAACGTGAAACTATGACTATGTAAATCTTTCTCTATGAAAGACTTGGGGGAAGCTACTTATATTCTTAGCATTCGAGTCTATAGAGATAGATCAAAAAGAATGATAGGTTTATCCCAAAGTCTTTACTTGGAAAAAGGTGTTGAAGAAGTTCAACATGTTTAATTCCAATAGAGGATTGTTACCATTTAGATATGGTATCCATTTATCCAAGGGTATGTCACGTAATACACCTAAGGCAATGGAGCAAATGGCTAAAGTTTCTTATGCCTCGACTATAGGAAGCTTAATGTATGCTATATTATGTACAAGGCTTAATACTGCCTATGCTGTTAGTGTGACTAGTAGGTTTTAATCCAATTTAGGTTTAGAACACTGGATAGTTGTTAAGGCAATCTTTAAGTACTTAAGAAGGATTAAAGATTTGATATTAACTTATGGAGGAGATCATATATAGATAGATGGTTTCACAGATTCTAATTTTCAATCAGATATCGATGATAGAAGGTCTATCTTTAGGTTTATTTTTATCTATAATGGTGGTGCAGTAAGCTAAAAGAGTTCGAAGCAAGGTGTCACTAATGATTCCACTATAGAAGCTGAGTATATAGCTACATTAGATGCCACTAAAGAAGCTCTTTGGATTAAGAAGTTCATTACTGAACTAGAAGTTGTTCCTTCTATTGAGTCCCCAATTCCTCTCTGTTATGACAACAATGGAGCCATTATTTTGGCAAAGGAATTGAGGTCTCATAAAAAATTTAAACACATAGAAAGACGTTTCCATATTATCAGAGAACTTATTGGAAAAGGCGATATCATTGTGCAAAAAGTAGCTTCAACTGATATTGTGGCTGATCCACTAAGTAAGGCACTCACTCAGTTATAATTACACTGTTATCTTGAGAAGATGGGTCTTAAATATTATAGTAAATGACACTAGTACTAGTGGGAGATTGTTAGTATAGATGTGCCTTAGTGCCATTCTTGAAATGTATAATGACATTGTAAATTATCCTTACGATAATAAAATATTCGTTTAAATAAAGTTTTTGTTTATTTCAGTATTTACCCCTTAGTATTATGTTAAATAAATTTATTATCAAGAGTTGATAATATGAGTTACAAATTTATTTAGTACATATGCTATAAATTGTTCATAGTCATATAATTAATATTTGGGTAATATTGATTAGACTATCACCTCTATCTATTTTCCTTGATTAGTATATGATAGTAATAGTGGGAGGTAATAAATCTCATGCTACTTGATATGAGATAACATAATAGACATGTGGATATTCATATGATGGGTGGATTGAACGTGATGCTAGATTTATGATTGCATGGATATTCATTTATAGTCAACAATCACAATCTAGGTCATAATGTTACATATAGTCCTTTAACCTGCGGTGACATGGTCATCCACATTTGAGTGGTTAGGGTTTGCTATCGCTTACATACTTGTGTTCATCATACATAGGTATATGGCGTGTGGTGGCTCTAATCAGTTAAGTGTAGGGATGAGTGTTCAGCTAAGATGGGATTCATTGCCTGGAGTGAATCGGGATAAGATTTTATGATATCTAAGTTCTTTCTTGATCAATAAGTTCATGGCCAGGACAAATATAACACGAATTGAAAGAGTTTTAATGTTGGTTATATTTTATCAAGAATAGAACTTGAGATGAGTTCATATGATATAACTATTAGAGTTTGACTAAACCTTGACTCTAGGCTATATCGGGATCTTTTAATAAAAAAATTTTAGTACATTCATTTCTAATTGGATAGTTGTGATATCGATGCTAGGGGTCACTTACAACTTTTGAGAACTAAATGTGTATAATTGAGATTTTCACATTTAGACTTGAAAGGAGTTTCAAATAATATCAAGTGTTGGTATTTGATGGTCTTCTGCAAGTATACGGATTCGTACAAGTAGTAATTAAATATCGATCCCACAGAGATTGCAAATTGATTACAGTGATACTAGTTGTGTTTATTTATTTAAACAACGAAAAAGGGTATTTTTAATTAAACTAAAAATTAAACAAAAACAAATCACAAAAATCACAATGAGATAACAATCACTTTAGAGAGCTAGGGTTCTTATTACAAATTCAACCTTTATTTAAGATAAATTAACTACTAAGCCATACTTAACCTTAATCCAATTTGAGGGTTTCTCAAGAATCATAGGCTTTCCTCCTAAGACAAACCTATGATTAACCAAGTACATTGACGTTCTTAGATTTAAAGCTCTCGTCTACTAAGTGTTCGGTTGACTCAGTTTAAGCATCATCCCTTAATTAATATTAGTTGCTTAAGTGTTTCTCAACTAAGAAAGCATCTAATAGGTTATTGTTTAAATCCAGTACAACCTATCTCTCGATCAAGTTTTATTGTGTATATTTAATCAAAGGGTGATCAATCCTAAGAAGACATTAAGTTCAACAATAACTATAGGATTTAGATTAATGGCTTAGGTTTAATTGTGATTAGCCCATGGTTGATTTGCAATAAGAACCCTAACCAATAATTTAGCTACTCATGTCAATGGTAAGAGATAAAGAAAAAGAATAAAAGAAACTAAAGATCATCATTAAATTGAAATTAAGAATGAATAAACACAATTGAATAGAAGAAATCCCCTGTTCAATAGGAAATTTGATGTTCTTGTTCTTATTCTCAAATCTTCAAACTAACATAAGCAAGAAAAAAAATCCTTGTTCTTCCCAACTGCTCTCTCAAAAATTCTCTAAAAAAAAAAATAATGTATCTCCAAAAAAAAAATCCTCCTCCAAGTGATGAATAATAATCTATTTATATCCCTTTGTTTCTGATGGCTACCCTCTTATAAAACCCTAATTACAAACCCTAGGGTTACAACCATGCGAAAATCTCCATCTTGTCCCTCATGAGTCAGCAATTAAAGTCACCTCTGAATTTTTTCAATCACCAGGTCGCACGGCCGTGTGCATTTTGCGCATGGCCGTGCACATCCCTATTTGAGCATTATCACATATTGACCTCCATTGCCTTTCGAGCCTACTTCAAGTGCCCATGGCTCCCATGTAGCCTTCCTCTACTGTTCTTTGACTTCCCTAATTACATAAAAATCAACCAAAAATAAACCAACTAATACGTAAAAATAATTAAACACACAAGACATGCAGTAAGTACTCAACTAAATAAAATCTGAATAAAAGAAACATAAACTTAACTGAAATTGAATTTTTTTCTTAAACGAAAACTACTTAATAACATGCATTTTTCACACTCATCAATATTATCTTTTCATTGCCAATTAGACATGAACCTAGTAGGTCACACCTAATAGAGCTTTGCTAAATCATCATTTATATTAATCTAATTATTGATTAAAAAGTTCAATCAATTAATTAAGATTAATATAATTGGATTTATGCTTTAAACAATGATTCTAGCATATAATGAAATCTAATTCAAGTAAGGGTTTAATAATTAATTTATACTTAATTAATATGAGATATTAATTAAAGTATTAAATTAATTATATATATGTTGTTACTTAGATTAATGACTTAAGTTATTTAGGCCTAGGACCAAAAGAGTTTTTAACCAAAAATTAATCTAAGATGTAAAGAAAGTTGCATGGCAAGTAATATAATGTCATGAATGATGTCAATAGTTCTTTACTTTCATGACAAGTAATATGATGTCATGAATGATGTGAAGAGTTTTATACTAGCATGACAAGTAATATGATGTCATGGATGATGCTAAGAGTTCTATACTATATGCATATCGCTGCTTGTAAAAGTGACAGATAAGGGAGATGGGAGGGTGAGGGTAATGGAACAGAAGTAGAAGAAGAGACTTATAGGAACAACTCATAAAAAATGGTGATGGATAATGTGTTGTGGGCTTAATGTAGGTTGTTGTTGTGATCAAAGAATGTCCAAGATATTGAAATTGACAGAGGGTGAAAGGATTAGATGAAACCGACAACATCCATAGAAGATGTTGTCTGCATATCGCTGCTTGCAAAAGCGATAGATAAGAAAGACGAGAGGGCGAAAGCAATGGGACAAAAGTAAAAGAAGAAGATTTCACAGTGAGGGTGGTGATGATGATGACAATGGTAGCAAGACGAGGGAGACTATGGTAGGCGAGGCTGCTTAGCTTGAAGTTTTTTACAAGTGAATGAAAAGAAAAATTAGGTTTGGTTAAAAGAATTTGTTAGGGTTAACAAAACTATGTTACCAAAATTATGTAGTTTTGATCAAAACTACATAGTTTGGTTGTTAGAGATTAATTGATTAATTATAATATTTTAATCAATTATAAACTTAATATTTTGTTGTTTTGATTTTATCCACAAATTATGTACTATTATATCAAAATAATGCAAGTTATATGTATGGTTTTTTATTGTAATCAAATTAATCTATTAATTATTTGGTAGTAATAAATATTAATAAATATTGTATGATATTTAATTATTAATTAATAATATAAATAATATGTATTGTTGCATATGTAATGTTTCATAAAGGATAATACATATACAATTAGTATTAAATAATGATGTTAAATCATTATATAACGATAAATTAAATTGCTTTTATATAGTATCAAAACTACGTAGTTTTGATTCAAAACTAGCTTTGGAGATTTGTTGTTATAGATATATAAATTGTATTTTAATTGAAATTTAAATATTAATTTAAATTTACATTGCTTAATATTAATGGTTATTTAATTATTGCTTTAAAATATAAATATTAACACAATTTTATATTATCCTAGAGGTTTATTATTTGTTAGTTATAGATATTATATATGCTATTTAATTAGGGTTAAATGCAAATTAATAAATATTTAATGAATATTGTATAATATTTAATTATTAATTACAAATATACTTAATATGTAATGTTTCATATTAATTACTTAATACATATATAATGTATTATTATATAATAATGCTAAATCATATAACATTAAAATAGCTTATATTATCAAAATGATGTAGATTTGGAGTTTTGTTATTATAGATATAGAAATTGTGCTTTAATTAGTTAATATTAATATTAATATTTATTTTTTGTTAGTTAGAGATGTGTGCTATTTATATATTAATTTAAATTTAAATTACATAATATTAATATTTATTAATTCTTCCTTTAAAATATAAATATTAACACAATTTTGTATTATTCTAGAGATTTATTATTTGTTAGTTACATATATTATGCTATTTAAATTATAGAGTTAATTGCAAATTATTAAATATTTAATGAAAGTTGTATAATATTTAAATATTTAATTACAACTATACTTTATATGTAATGTTTCATATTACTTAATATATATATAATTATTATTATATATAATAATGCTAAATTATTATATAATTACATTAAAATAGCTTATGGTATCAAAACTATACGTATGTAATTATGAATTAAAACTAAGTACCTTTAATTGAAGTTTTGTTATTATAGATATAGAAATTGTGTTTTAATTAGTTAATATTAATATTAATATTTATTTATTGCTTTAAACATAAATATTAACACAATTTTGTATTATCCTAGAGATTTATTATTTGTTAGTAATAGATATTATGCTATTTAAATTAATTAGGATAAAATGAAAATTAATAAATAAATAATTATTAATTATAACTAAACTTAATTAATATGTAATGTTTCATATTACTTAATATATACATATATAAATTAGCTAGTATTATATTACAATGTTAAATCAATTAGATAACATTTAATTAAATTGCTTAATTATAGTATCAAAACACGATACATATGAAATTTTCATAATTTTAAAATAATATTTTTAAAAATAATACATATATTTTATAAATAAAATAAACATTAATTAATATTTTTAAACATGATAATTATTTTCAATCAAATAAAAATAAAAGCATTTAGCAACGGATTTAAAATTCCGTTGCTAAAATGGCAATAGAAAAGTATATCCGTGTCACAACCCAAAACAGGGGCCATGATCGGCGCTAGGGAATGAGAATTCTTTCGAATCGGGAACCCGTAGAAAGTCTAAAAATAAAATAAACATGCAATAATAATAACAACAACTCTTAATGTAGCGGAAATAAAATCATAAGTATCAAAATAATAATCCACCACGGGATTTAAATCAAATCCATATCTCATATTTATAAATAAATCCGTTAATACAAGTTTCAGTTCAAATATTTAAAGTACATATCTCACGACTTTATACAACTACTGCAGTATCTAGATTATAAAAATAAAACTTAAGACTCAGATAAGCAGTTTACATAAAGAAGCCGGGGCGGAAGAAATCCGGCATACATGCCTGCTACTGAGGTCTGAGGAAGAAGACTCTCTTGAAAAATGGTCAACAGAAGGGAGTTAGACCTCACTGAGTGAATTACTATAATATATATACATGCATACTAAATGTCAATGCACACAATCAAAAGTATATATATAATATGTATATATATACAAGCAATTACACACAGATGCAATAAAATCATTTTATATATTTTTATTGAAAATCACTGTTTATGAAGGATTGAATAGAACCCTAGAATATCGCAACCTCAAAATAGTGTTAGATAACACTCTAGCCACACAGGCTCACTTATTCCATTTAGACAGTAGACTGGCCCCGAGACACTAAGTCAACCGAGCTCCAGCAGTTTGACTGTCAGTTTGATTGGCCCCGAGATACTTGGTTAACCGAGCTCCAGCAATCACACTCCCAAATCATATCACACATCAAATAATCATATCTAATCAATATCCATAAATGGTTAGTAATATAGCCTAAATGCTATAAGCGTACCGGTACGTACTCGGTCCTAGTGCTGCCCACCAGGTAGCACGTTCTATTGATATCCTTTATTATTAAATATAAAACATACATTCATAAATAAATGATGTATGTAATTGAAATGAACAGCAACATAAACCATATATATATTAAAAATATACCAAAAGTAAACCAGGTATATTTCGAGTATATATACATCAAATAAATCCAATTAGATTACGATATAAACTAGAAATATATTCAAAAACATTTTAAACCTAATTCATTAACAAAACATATATATAGTTTAAAATAAACCAAAAGTAAACTAAAATAAACTCAAGTACTAATTAAACTATTATGCATATTTAATCAAAATAAAACATATATTTCTAAAATCATGCACCCTAGAGCATATATATATATATAAAATAGTAACTCACACTTGGTGCGCTCCTCGAGATAGGTCCGACGGGCCTGGTCCACTAGGCCTTGGTCTCGGCGCAACTAAACAAACAATAAATAACAGACATCAGAATAAACCTAACAGTAAATCCTAGAAACTCGATCTAGAATATTGGACACATAATCAAAATTAGGGTTTGACGGGACATCATGTTTTACGAGAATTCTACCGAAAATCCGGCAGAACCTCCCCAGTAAAATGGACATCTCTCTACTCAAAGAGTAGAGCCGGCCCTGCAAAGAAACACACTTCAAAAATAAACACAAAACATAATCAAAATCCCTCGGTCGGACTCCAAACTACAGTTTACCGACTGGGGTCCACAATTCACAAAACAATATAGAAATACCAAAAATACCCTTATATCATAGAAATATATTTTATAAGTAGAAATTACATAATTAACCCTAAAACACATTAAAAATCAATAAAAACTCATTTATTTAGAAAAATCGTATATTATATATATAATTTGAAAATAATTCACAAAAAATTGTTTTAATTAGTTAAAAATACTAAATAATTTGTAGAAATCATTTGTACACCTTAAATAACTATCAAAACCAATTTAATTATATTTTTAGTCAATTTATGGTAAAATTACCAAAATACCCCTATATATATAAATATACTAAAATTAATCCAAAAATTCACCAAAAATAGTATAATTATCCAAAATTAATTTTCTCAACATATTTATCAATAATATCAATAATTAAACTCAATTAACTAATTAATTTCAATTAAAAACACAATTAACCTAATTTTCCAAAATTACATAAACATAAACAAATTCAAAATAAATACATATAAATTCATAAAAATTCCAAATAAATTTCTATAATTTATTTCAACACCTATAATTCATAATTTAATTAATTAATTTTCGAAAATTAGAAAATAATACTAAAATATTCAAAAATAGCTAAAAATCAAAATAATTCCCAAAAATTCTAAAAAAATTCACACATGTAGATTAAGCTAAGGGTAACAACATTTTTGAAGGAATTTTTCATGAATCAATCAATTCAAAGTTTAAAAAAATCAAGAACCCTAAAATGGCCGAATTACCAAAATCAAAACTTAAGCAAATTAAGACCATTTTAAGTGAAACAAAGATTGAAATCACACTCACCGGAGCTCAAGGAGAAGAAAGAGACCGGCGGTGTCGAAAATGGTGGCCGAAAACGCAGTGATCGGTGGTGAGAATGAATTCGGCTTCTCGAGTTTATTCCGGCCAAACCTCGACGGAATAGGGCGCTGTTG
The DNA here is from genome assembly GCA_947683625.1 of Mallotus nudiflorus. Taxonomy (NCBI): domain Eukaryota; kingdom Viridiplantae; phylum Streptophyta; class Magnoliopsida; order Malpighiales; family Euphorbiaceae; genus Mallotus; species Mallotus nudiflorus. The sequence continues at coordinate 2,378,187 of CANTUR010000099.1, forward strand.
GCGGTAGGGAAGGTTGGGGAAGGAGGTGGCACACCGGGAGGCACACCGACGGTGAGAAAATAGGATGGCAGCGATCGGAACGGTGATGGGAGCGATCGGGAGTGAGGGAGGAGGATGGATGGCACAACCGTAAATAAGTCAAACTTTATTTTTTTTGTTTAATATTAAATGTATATGTATATATATATATACTTTACACTATATATCAAAATAATATAAAATCACACACATTAAATATACACCACGCACATATAATTTAATATTTTAAAATTTAATACACCTAAAAATAATTAAATAATATTAAACTAATTAATAAATAATAAAATATTAGGGTAATTAATTAAACCCTAATTAAATAAATAAATACACATATATACGTTATTTAGTACTTTAAAAATATATATGAGTTCATGCAAATTTGGAAATTTATTTAAAATAATTAATAATAAATAATTTACGTGTCAATTTTCCCAAAAATGCAAGTCTCGGGAAAATTTTACGTAAAATGCTTAAAATAATATAAAATAATTAAAAATCAATTTAATTAAAGAGCAACTCATAAAATATCATAAATATATACAAAAATTATTAACACTGCATATCCCAATACAGTATTAAAATATTTAAAAACACGGGATATTACAATCCGTCTATAAAAACTATGGAAAGACAATTCGTTGCTAATTTAGCGATAAAATTTTAAATCCATCGCAAATTTTACAATGGACAGAAATTCTGTCACTAATTTAGTAATGAAAATGTTTAGCAACTAATTTAGCAATGGATTTTCATTCCATCGCTAAATTAGCGACAAAATTATTAATCCGTTAAAAATTTAGTGATGGAAATATCATTACGTCACTAATTTAGCGATAGATTCATAATTCAGTGACTAAAATAAATCAATTTAGTTTCTGAAACATATTCCATCGCTAAGGTTATATTTCCGTTGCTAATCCGTCACTATTTTGCGAAAGTTATTTTCGTCGCTCAATTGGCAGATTCTTGTAATGTGTATTTTAAATCAATAAATTAATAAATATTAATATTAAGTAATGTAAAATTGTTATTAATATATAGATTAATAATATCTCTAACTAACAAAAAGAACATTATAAATTTTAATATTAATTAATTAAAACATGAGTTGTATATCGATCTATAACAAAAAACTCCAAAGCAACGTAGTTTTGATTGAAAACTACATAGTTTTCAAACTATAAGTTATTTTATATATATATATATAGATAAAGTAATTAATATAAAACTGTACTTATTAAGTATATTTGTAATTAATAATGAAATATTATATAATATTCATTAAATGTTTATTAATTTATTACTTAACTGGGAAAGGTAAGTAAAGTGAATGTTAAGGATGGAAAAAGTAAGGGAAGGGAAGATGCATGTATTACTTAACTGTTGTTTGGGAAGAAGTAAGGTGAGGTAAGGTTAGAGAATAGGGGTTATGTATTTAAAAAACATAAATACCCCCATTTATGTAAAATAATATTTATTTTAATTAACTACTACTACTACTACTACTACTAATAATAATAACAGTCAGACATCGTAATGAGAGATTATGTATCTATTAGTTATAATTTTTCTTTGAATTAGTATTAACACATATACCTGATTTTAGATTAAATATAATTGCTAGCAATTATATGCCTTAATCTGAGTTCAGTAATATAATTGCTATCAATTTGGGTTCAATAATATAATTGCTAGCAATTATATGTTTTAATCTAACTTAAATAATATTAATTACGAGCAAGCCAAAAATTATTTAAGATATTTACATAATATTTGTATAGATTAAAATAAAATTATTGGAAGTATAAATTATTTTTAAAATTATAAATTATATTTTATATTTGAGAATGAACCAAAAGTAGATGTTGTACAGCTTTCTAATCTTGGATAGGTAATTTATAGTTGTTAAATGCATGTTAACCCCAATTCTACAAAATAATATTAATCTTTTCTTTTGAACTGTTTAATGTTAATCTTAAAATAATATTTATTTTAATTAACTTTAAAAAATAATAATAGTAGTAGTAGCCTAGACATCGTAATGAAAGATTATGTATATATTGGTTATAATTTTTCTCTGAATTAGTAACACATATACCCGATTTCAAAAATATAAGTGCTAGTAATTATATGTCTTAATCTGAGTTCAATAATATAATTGCTAGCAATTACATGCCTTAATTTGGGTTTACTAATATAATTGCTAGCAATTATATATCTTATCTAACTTAAATAATATAATTGCTCTAGTGCAAGGAATTAATTATTTAAGATATTTAAATACTATTTGTATAGATTAAAAGAAAATTATTGGAAGTATATTAGTTTTAAAATTTACAAATTAATTATATATATAAAGTTGGGTGCAAATTTCAGATGAACAGTGATTAAAGAGCCTACAATTTCCTCAAAATCATAATTTTGCAGCACTTTAAGCCCCTATACAAGACAACACTGTTTGAATTAAATGACAATAATGCCCTTAAAATAACCAGAAACTAGGGTTGTGCATGGGTCCTAAAGAACCTGAATTGTGTCGAAAAATCGAACTGCAAATATCCAGAACCGAATATACCTGTTAACCGTCCCGAAGAACCCGAACAGAACCGAAAATATCTAGAACTGAAAAGTAGTTTTAAGTTTTAACATTAACCTAAAATACATTTAAACAAAACTAGGTAGTTTTGAATTTTGATATTCAAATATGCCCCAAAATTATATGCAAAAATACTTTAAATTTTTTTATAATATAACTTTAATATTATAATATAACGATAATAAATTAACTATATAATAAATTTACTCTAAATTGAGGAAGTACTTACTCTAAATAATCTTAACACCTCAAAGAAATTTAATAATTATTAGATAATACTAATAAATGCATATTTAATTAGTATTGAATACAAAACTACGCAGTTTTGATATACAACAAATAAATATAAGAATTATACTTATTAAGTTTAGTTTAAATCAAATTTAATGTCAATATCAAAAAAAATATATATTTATATTAATAAATAACTACAATATTAAACTACATATATTACTAAGTTAATTTAATTTTAAGAAAATATAAATAAATATAGAATACTATTAACTAAATATAAATATAATTAAAATTATTATATAATATTAAATTATTATTAAATAAATATAATATTAATTAAAAATATTATTAAATTAATATAACTAAACTATTAAGTATTAAAAATTGAAAAATATAATTGTAATTATAATTCACAAATTATAGTAATTCATTTAATTTTAAATATGTATAATTGAGATTATTAAATATACTAAAAAACTCTTACTTTCTTGAAAAAAAAATAAAAACCTCATACTAACACAAAAATACATCGTTTTATAAGAAAACGACGTAGTTTTAATCTAAAACCAAACAACCCTACAACTAAAAATCTAAAACACATGTCATTTTCATCATTTCCCTAAAAACCTAAACGCTGTTGATTCCATTGCTCTACCCCTGCCTTCCCTCGATTCACGCTGCCCTCCCCTCAATTCTGATCTCGACCGCATGTGACATCATTGTTTATCTTTGCCATTAGTTTTTTTTTTTGTTGAATCTAACCTATTGAATCAATTTAGTTCTCCATCTGCATGTAACCTCAGTCCGTTCTCTCTCGCCAATCGCAATGCTCGTTAATACGAGTAAATCGCAAATTGCAACCACTATTCATTATCTTCTTCTTCTTCAACCTTTGTCACCCTTACCCTTACCAAGGTATAACAAGAACTCTGCTTCTCAAATCACAGCTCTTGTCTGTTCATCAACAAGGTAATTTGGTTTTCTGTTTTTTTTTTTGTATTCTTTTTAGCTTAATTTCCTGGGATTTTTGGAAATTTTGTTTGGTTGGTAAGAAAATTTGGTAAAGTGAAGGAAAATGAAGTGAAATTGTATATAAATTTTAGGCTTTTTTTCCTTTTTATTTTATTTTATTTTAGAAGATATCCAAATGCATTTTATGTGAATATATGATTTTTGTGGTAGGGAAAACGAATCAGGATCCGTTGATTAAGGATATATATACTCATATATATTAAGGATGCATAAGTATATTGTTAGATGAATTATGAATTTTTTGCACAAAATTATATATTCTTTTAAATAAAATAAAAAAATTACCTGAATTATAAGTAACGTGTATATATATATATATATATATATATATATATATATATATATATATATATATATATATATATATATATATATATATATATATATATATATATATATATATATATATATATATATATATATATATATTTCATTTCGCTTTAATAGTAATTAAATTCAAAATCTCACAGTTTTGAAAATAGTTTCAGTACGGACAGGGTCAGGGTTAGAGATATTAGAGCAAATTGAGGCTGTAAGGTTTGGGACACAAATGGCATGAAGCTACCATAGCATGAACTAAAGGTGCATAAAGCTACCACAACCTGAACTAAAGGTGTATGATATAATTCTTAAATAAAAATAGCAAAACTTAGAATAAGGCATGTAATGCTATTCCTATCTTGTTTATGTTGTTTTCGTACTGCAAGCTTTAACATTATTTTTTTGTGTTTTGGAACTGCAACTTTAGATTTTTTTTTTGCGAAATGAATTCTATTTGTTTCTATTGTACAATGTAATTAATTATGGTACAATTTGAACCATATAACTACAAGTTATGATTTGCAAAAAAAAAAAAAAAACTGGAATATATGAGAGTTATCAGCTCACTAATTGTTTGGCTTGCATGTCTTAGTTAATTCTATTTGCTTGATTCACTCATTAATTATATAGTAATGGGATGAGGTTTTGTCAGTTCTTATTTTGGATGAATGATTTGCTTACAAAATTATGCTAGTACAATACAACCATCTAAGGATAATTTATTAACTATCAATTGAATGAATGTTTAAGTGATTGAAGGTGGTTATTTGAGGTTATACATACATCTTTAACCTTAGTCTGGAGGCGAAAAACATTATCAAAATGATTTTTTTACACCCCTAATAATAAAAATTTATTTCTTTGAAACTTTGTTAGAGCTTTGCTATCAGGTTCATTTGGTAATATATATATAAATTTGGTTGTGTTTGATGTTGGTCTTGGTTCTCTCATGTTCTTTTCATTGGGTTAAGTGGTGAACTTTGAATAAAATAATGAAGACACTACTAAGGAAATGAAAAGATACTACACACACACACACACATTTATACAACAATGATAAATAGAGGCTGCAAGGTTTGGGACACAAATGGTTGAACTATAAATTGAATTACAATAATATTAAAAATCTACAAAAACTCTTAAATTAGTGCAAATTTAATTGCCTGTCTTGAACAGACGATCAAGTCTCTTAATGTATGATATGACACTCTAGATGAACAAATCACATGTAGACACGGGGTAATGCTTGTGCACATATAGGTCATCGCTTATGAATTTGTTTGATTATCTCTTGGGTCTATAGCCTTGTTATAAAACTTGATTGACACCAATTCTAAAAGGAAAATTCAAACCATGTTATGAATGACACACCTATAACCTGAAACTTAGCAACATATATGCTATGTGTGGATGTATTTATGCATCAATATATGTATATATACATTGTGAATTTATTTATTTACACCCTCAACCAAAGGACAACATTCAATTTATACCTTCTGGAAGGCAATAAAAGTGGGTTTTGACACCTTTAGCATTCCTTCAGGATCAAATGGATTCATAGACTCTAGAATATCAAAAACTAATTGCCCAAATGTCTTTAAGATTAAAGTAGAAAAATAAATGTCTATTTTTACCTTTCCTTTTAAATTGGAAGCAGCTAATTTGTGTTGTTTTAAAGCATTTATGAAGTGTCATTATTGTAGTTATACTTTATCTTTTTTTATAAATTTAATTATGTACTTATGTATTCTTTTAATTGGTTGACTTGTTTCATTTCATTGTCAAATTATAGGTCGTACAACCTCCCCTTCATATTTAACATTAGTTGCCCAAGGGGTTATGTTTTCCACTCTCTTCTCTCTTCCTTTGCTCTACATTTAATTCAAACTTGAAAATTATTAAGGTATTTATTTATCTTTTTATTGGCTTGATTGATTATTTGATTTTTTTGTGATGCTATTGTAACTCATTTATGTGTTTATCTTTTGATAAATAGGTGTATGCATGAATTCTTGTCAAAATTTTTGCTACATGGACTGGAAATTAAACTTTAACATTGTATTAATGGAAAATTTGTTGGTTATAATTTGAGGTTATGAAATCAGTTTATGAAAGCTCTTGACTTGATTTCAACATCCTGTTACATTATATAACTTGATTTCAAAATTAGGTTATAATTGGTTAAAGTCAAGGAAAATTAAAATTTTCATGATTTGTTCTTTTCAAGCTTATAAGATGATGTTTTGTGAAGTAAGTTATAATTTTTATGGTCATCTATGTTTTATTTTATTTATTCAATTAGGTTTCAACGAAAACTTTTCTTCCATTTATTTTTTATATAGTTGAGAAATTTATGAGTTAGATTATTACTTTAGTGTAGGCATAAAGCTAGGAATACTTATAGATATTATAGAAAATGAGACCGTATCGAAAGTGGATTGATTATCGGATGAAAGATGGATGTTTGACCATAGAGTTCAAAGTTGGAATTAAAGGATTTATTAATTTTGTAATGAGTAATCTAGAATTGATGGACTAGAATAGGATTTAATGTCCAAGGGATCATCAAAAGTGTCAGAATTGAAATTTTCAAGATGTGGATACTGTGAGATATCATCTAGCAAAGTATGGATTTGTCCGAAGTTATTATACTTGGTATCTACATGGTGAACCTATCGTGGAAGATAATGGGGAACGTGATGTCAATTTTAATGATGTCATAAATATAGGATTGGTCAATCCTCAACCATAAAATGCTTATCATACAATGGTAATGGATGTTGTGGACCCTTCCTTTAATCCTAATGACATTGAAGAGGAACCGAACCCAACAGCTTCATAATTATATGAAATACTGCAAGCACCCAATCAAGAGATCTAGCCTGGCAATAGATATCATTCAAAGTTATCTGCTATTACTAGATTGTTAAACATTAAATCTGAACACCATTTATTTGAACATGCTTATGATGATATTTGTCAATTAATGTCTGAGTTACTACCTTCAGATAATGTGATGATTAATAGCTTCTATAGCATAAAAAAAATTAGTTACTACTAGTAGAAAAGATTCATTATTGCAATAATGGTTGCATGATATATTTAGGTGAAGATAGTGAACTAGAAAGTTTCAAGTTTTGTGACCATCCAAGATTTAGGAGACCAAGATGTGGATCTCATAAGCAGAAAATAAATGTTCCTTTTAAGAAAATGTACTATTTTCCATTGACTTCTTGATTACAGAGGTTGTATGCATCTACTACCACAACTAATGATATAAGGTGGCATGTAAAGCATATGTCTGAAGATGATGTTATGTGTCATTGTTCAGACTTTGAAGCTTGGAAACATTTGAATCAAACTCATCCTGATTTTACAGTTGAAAGTCAAAATGTTCGACTAGGTCTTTGCATTGATAGGTTTAATCCATTTGGTCAATCTGGAAAACAATATTCTTTAGGGCCGATTATTGTGACATTATACAAATTTCCCCTATGGATGTGCATGAAAAATGAATATATGTTTTTATCTATAATTGTGCCAGGGCCAAGAAATCCAAAGGGGAAGTTGGATGTGTTCTTACAACCTTTAATTACAAAGTTGAAAACATTATGGGAGGTGGGTATATATATATATATATGACATCTCTGGGAAGTAGAATTTTTAAATGAAGGTTGTTCTAATGTGGATGATTAGTGATTTTCCCACACACTCAATATTGTTAGGATGGAGTACTGTAGGGAAGCTAACTTATCCTTATTGCATGGAAGATTCTGATGCATTTTCATTGACTAAAGGGTGCAAGACATTGTGGTTTGATAATTATTGCAAGTTCTTACCATGACATCATCAATTTTGAAGGAATAAAAATTCTTTCTTAAAGTGTAAAGCAGTGGGAAAAGTTGCACCATAAAAATGATCAAGGTCAAAAATATTAGAGCAAATTGAGCAAGTAGGGGTGAAGAAAGTGACAGAAACTGATGCTGAGTCAACTAATGCTTATATATTCAAGAGTTATAAATGTGGATTAAAGAAAAGAAGTATCTTTTGGGATTTGCCTTATTGGAGCATAAATCTCATTTGACATAATCTAGATGTCATGTATATTAAAAAATGTCTTTGATAATGTATTCAACATTGTTATGAAAACTATTGTGCTTTGACATGTATTGGTTGAATATTTTGTTCTTTCCCCTTAATTGACTGGGACATATATTTTTCTAGTTAGGATTAGGACTTTATGGAATGGGAGGTGCAGGTGTTTTCCATAATCCCAGCTTCATTAACATTATGAATAAATAAACTACAAAAATAAAATAAATCAAACAGAAAAATTTTTAAAATACAAAAAGCAATCATGAAAAGGGGGCTAGAAAATAGAGTAAATAAATAAAAGAGAAGTAACTTCAATGTAGATCGATAGATTTGCGATTGAAATCATGCTTTCACTTTTAACTAACAGTGTCATTCATGTTTTGATGAAAGGTAAGAAATAATTGTCTTTTGTATTCAGGTTTAAAAAAGGGACTTGAGCGAAGGTGACATAAAAATTGAAAACACGAATCCTGTACTTATATTTATATTAAATCAACCAGAGAGGATTTTGAAGAAAGAAACTAAAAATTGGAAATGGATTCATTTGTGTGTTGTTAAGGCAACAAAACGAAGACAACAATGAAGCTTTATAGTGATTGAGTTTTAAATTAAGCAGACAGAGTTTAGCATAAGAAAACTAAAAATTAAGAATGGATTAATTTCTGTGGTGTTCTCACATTTTTTTGTATTTATTTTTTTATCATATGCTTATGCAGGTTGTTTTGTTATCAGATAGAATGGATACTCGACCATATAGGCTTAATTGGCCAACTTCATCTATAATATTTGGTATATCTCCAAAAAGGATATTTAAGCAATCAGTTGAGAAGCTTAAAGGAGTTTGATCTTTTTAACCAATTTTAAATGGTTCATGGGCATTCAAAATTTGCTCAATGCAGTAAAATCGTGGTGCGTTCATTTGAATAAAACTCATTCATTGTTCAAGATATTAGCAAAATTTTAAAATGTTATCGATATTGGCATTATCTTGACTCCATATGCAATGTTGTATTGTGAAAAATGGGATGCATAGTTCTATGTGAATTATGGAATTCACATTCATTTCACAAAAAAAAAGTGCATATTATGATTGTATCTTCTTGAAGTTATAAGGTGTTGGGGCTAAAATTCCAAGAAGTTGCATGTTTCTACATGTTCCATTGGAGTCATCTAACATACAACCAAATCTGCAAAGTAAAGGCTTTAACGGTAACCGACCAAGCGCATGGGCCATGCAGGTGAATCAGGCTTCTACTTAATTACAATAATAATTTTGAACTTTGTTTCTTTGGCAAGGGAAAGTTGCCTATTGGGTTGATCTTGCAGGGACTATTGGATTTCTTGTTTTCAATATCTAGTACAGTTGTTTCAGTTACAAAATGGAGGAATAGTAGAAAATTAATGGTTGTGGAAGAGGTTACACTTTTACAGTAGCGAACATAGTAGCCGAAATGTCATTTATTGTTGTGTGTGCTATTTAAACTGCTCTCCACACATTTAAAATTTTGGGATTGTATAAAGGTTATATTGTGTTTATTTTAGGTTGAAATGGAGGGAAGAGAATAGAGGAGGGAATTGAGAATTTATTGAGAGATAGTGGTTCAAGAAACCATAGTAGTTGTTTTATTTCAGTAGTTATAAAAATACACCATCTATGCTTTAGCCACAATACTGGAGAAATGAAGCATCAAAGGTTATTTATGGTACAGATGTAATGGAGAGTTCAAAATTTAAAAAATATAAAAGTGATTGTTTAAGGAATTTTTTTTTATGATTTGAATATATGTGATTTAATAATATGTTTCCATATCAAGACAGGAGGGCACTGAACCCATATTCCTTATTGTCTATTGACCTAAAAGCTGATGTTGTGGGTTGTATTGACAGCGCTGTGGTGGTCTCTTTTTTTTTTTTTGGCAACAGTGTTGCAATGCTACTAAGGGAGAGATGTAGTGCTACTCATAGCGCTACAATGCTTATATCTGAATACTTCAAAACATTAACTCTTAGACTAACATCATCCAAATGAACACCATTTTATTCGAAGGATTTTCGACTGCCTGTTCATTCTTGTCTACATAACCATTAAGATTGAAAAATTAATTATCCAATCAAATTGCGTCAAGGAAAAATGGAATCACTACATTTCCAAAATTACAACATGTCGCATTAACGTCGACTTCATACAAATTTCACTCCCACTATTAATGATCATGCCACATCACATTTATATGCTTCTATGTTCAAATAACAAGACAAAAGAAATGGAAAAACATAACCAAATTCATGCCTCAATCAAACTAAAAGGAATAACAATAGAGAATAAACTTCTAGAGGAATAGCAACAGACAATAAATTGAAAGGAAATGAAGAGTTTTGCCAAAACTGAAAATCCGAATGCTAAAAGGAAAATTATGTAAACAAAATAAATAGAAACAAAAAACAGAGTCATCAGTACAAAACTTGCAGCTCAAGCACGCCTCACTCATGATAGTGCCCTTTTAGACTCCAAAATCTAAAAATGCTTCACTATATGTGCCCCTGAAAAAATAACTACAACCTACAAGTAATATAAACATGGACCAAATCACCTCTCAAAAAATGCCTTTCACATCGACCACACAAAGAATACTCAAAGACAAACACAAATAAAGATGTCATACAAATCTAAGAGAACATTTACAAAAATACCATGTGAAATTAAAGTCACAATCCTACTCAATCTTGCACAAAATGTTTTCATATCCTATCTATCAATGTATTTGAGGTACATATTTTGTAGCACTACTAAACAACTTACTGCATAGTTCATTATCTTCCTAACTTACTTATAAAAATACTGTGAATTTCACGTATTTATATTTCTTCCTTCATTTTACAGCTCCACACTCTACTACAAGCTTGCAAATCAACTAGAAGTCCTCAAACACGTCAATCTATAGCCGTTGTTTACAAATTTCCACACTTTCAATGAAAGCACTAAAAGGTTCCTTAACATTTTGATTAATGTAGGGAATCAATCAGCAATGTTTTACTTAGGCTCTTATTAATTCTTTTGTTATAATGAAACAAAAAAAGGTTTGCATTTACTCAAAATAGTAGTAAAATCAACAACACCACAAGCATTATACAACTACATGATAGCTTTTTCCATTTCAGATTCACACAAAGTAATAGATATATTTTGTGAACTTACTACTACAAACAATGCAACATCAATATCAAATTTCAAAAATTCAATGGCTACCCTCATGGAAAAACCAACAAATAGAAGACAACCATTCTACAACAAATGTTAGAGAATCACATAAGGCCACTGAGAAAAAGATTGGATGGTAGTTCACAACGAAGAAAACAATTCAATTATATGTATCTACTATAAAGTAGACTTACAAGTAATGAAAATCAGAAAAGTTTGTTATTTCAAACTAACTCATTTCACATTTATTAAAATTTGTTATTTCATTTTTAAAATTTTTATTGAATCAATGAATTATTACTATTGAATAGTTATAATTGACATTTACATCATTAATATTTATATTGTATAAACTATTTATTAATTCTTTAATTTAATTTCAATAATTTCAAATTATAAGTGATGTTCTAAACTAAATATAGAAGAAATTTCTTCTATAATGACAAATTGAAATTACAAAAAAGTTGAATTCCATGGTCAAATATAACCGGAACACTATAAATATAGAAGAAAATTAAGGGTGGAACAAATATGTCGATCCAAACTCAATTTCAACTCTACCATGATCTCTCTGTAGTGTTTCTACTAACTCATTTTCAGACCTCGATTTCCTTCTCTATATCCTCAAATTTTTCTTCATATCCTTCTCTAAAACTTACCTACAATCTATTAAGCACCGATCATGCAATTTTCCTGCTCCTAACCCGACTTCCATTCAAGATTCAAAAAAGAAGATCACTAGTACAAGGTTTATACTATTAAAGGTAAAGCGAAGACTTCTTTAAAAAACTATTTGCATTGGATCAAGAACAAGTGCTACTAGATCATCCATGTTTTAAAACAATATCACCCTTGAAGAGTAGTGATTTTATTTGACTAAACAACAAAACACCTCAACAGTTGATACATTATAAATCCTAAATTATAAAAATAAAAATAAAAATATAATTAAAAAATTAATTTTTTAGCGCCATTTTTTTTTTGCCAGACAGCTGTGAGAGAGCTGCAGCACTTTCTGAGGACACCGCGGCACCCTATTTTTTTTGACTCTGCCAACATAAATTTATTTTTTGGCATTATAAATTAGAAATATGAAAAATTATAAAATATAAAAATTTTAATGCTCATTAATATTTTATGAATGAAAATAAAATAAAATACAAAAATTAGAAAAAAATAGTTAAGAGGAAAATTACTACATGACAAAATTTTTATTAGGTGCAATTTTTCTTTGCATTCTTTCTTTTTTGGAAGCTAAATTTTTATATATTCTTAACTGATGATGTTCAAAGTTTAAATAATTGTAATTGTGCATTTTATTTTTGTTATCAACATTAATTTCACCATAACTAATCACATATAATATAAATGCATTAAAAAATTTTAACATGCCGCATTTTATTCTAAATTAGAATAATTCAAAATTCAAATAGATAGAAATATAAAATATTTTAAATCTTTTGTAAAGAAAAATTATAATACCTTTTAATAACATTAAATTCAATTTTATACAAAAAAATCAAATATACAAATTAAAAAAATTGTATTTTATATAGAAAAAATTATATTATGTTTTATATATAATAATATAAAGAAATAAAAAATTTATAATTTTTATTTTTTTTATAAATTCTAATTTAATTTTATAACTAAAAGTATTTCTTGATAATGTAATAAAAATTATGTAAATAATTGATGAACATAGAAAATAGTTCATTGTAAAAATTTAGAATTTTTATAATTTTTATAATTATAATTAGAAATAAAAGAAGATAAAAATATTAAAAAATAATGCCCATTAATATGTTAAAAAGTGAAAATGAAAAGTAAATAAATTATAAAAATAAAATAAATATAGTTAGAAATATGAGAAGTGAAAAAAATATAAAAAGAAGTAATATGAGAAGTCAAATATATATATATATATATATATATATATATAAAGAAGCAATTACATCATTGTAGACACCCGATTCGGTCGGTCCGTGTTAGGAGACGAATTAGGATTGCTCAGTTTGACCGGCCCGTTGTTAAGTCCAATGATGAGAATGTGAACTTGGACATGAGGATGAAGCCTGAATCTCTAAGTGGAAAGTGGACTTGAAAACCTAGAAGTCTGCAAAACCCAAAACCGAGCACAACTACCCAAGTTTGGCCTAAACCTGCTCGGCCTAGCGCAGACCCGGGCCAAAGGGGCACCACCTCAGTGTAATGAGGCGATCGCCTCACCGATGAGGTGCCACCCCTCTGGCGGTCCACGTGCAGCTGTATTTAATGCAGCTGCAATCAAGTGGCGCGGGCCCCACTCTCCAGACTTTCTCCTTGTATAAGGAAAAGACTTTTGGGAAAAGGAAAAAGGCTAGGAGAGCTCATGATGGACTAGGAGGCTTAGGGGGATGGAAAAGCTAAGGGATAAAAGGGAAAAGAGAGAGAAGAAGAAGTAAAGGGGGAAGGAGAGGGGGAGCTCTGAGAAAAAAAAAATACAGAAGGAGAAAGGAGGAGAAGAAGGAAAACATCCTGAAGAAAGAAAGGAGGTCCACTTTCCCATAAGAGAAGAAGGAAGAAACTTGTGTCAGGGAGAGATACTACATCCTAGCAAAGATCTCAACCAAACTAGCTCTGAGGGCTTCTTATTTTGTTATAAAACCTGCACTTAAACTTGATGTGTTTATCATTTTGTGTATTCTTGCTTATGTGTAACTGAGCTATTAGTACATTTTAGGTTTATCTCTAGTGTGTCATGTTTGATATCTCATTTCATTGATGGATCTTTGAATATTTTTGCATGTAGTCGCAGTATGATGAGTGTAGGGTGTGTATATGCATATTTTGGTTACTTAGAGTAGAAGTCTGCACGCCTTGGGAGTCAGAGTTGGCCTGATGGTCATAGAGGCGTCGCCTCATCTCAATGAGATGATCGCCTCATCAATGAGGTGATCGCCTCATTGACAGGCCCTCAGGGAGCTTACCTTTTGTGTGCATGTTGTCAGTTTTGCCTCGAGATTGCAAGAGCTCTGTTGATTAGGCGATTGCCTCATTGGTAGGGCTAACTTGTTTCCTTCTTTGTTTCATTGTTCATTTGCTGTGATGCCTACTTTAACATGTCCCCTTTTGACCTTAAACATGTTTGTATGATTGTATGGTGGTGATTATCTTGATTGTTTGATATTTTCTTTAACTTATAATGTGATAACCTCTTTGTAGGATCTCTTTGTAAATGTCGTTATATGTGATTCCATTTTTTATAAAGAGAAAGGCTAATCGTGTGATATTTGCAGGAATTACTTGATAATTTTTGTCATCAAGCAATCACTTTTGCTTTTTATCTTTTGTATATTGTCGTCTTTATGTTATTTTAATAGTTTATTTTCGGTATATGTTTGGTTTATTTTCTGTATATTATTTCGTTTATTTGGTTAAAAAGCGTTGTAATCCTTAATCCCTTCCCCCTATTTAATTTTGAATGTATGGTTGTAAATTATTATTTATTTTATTTACTGTATTTTTTGGATGTTGGGACATAAAAGCATGAAATTGGACTAATGTGCAAACTCGGACTTAATTATAAAATTCGGCAATTATCCGAAGGCAATTTTATTACGTGTGGTAAATGAGGAAATAATTAAATAATTAAATGGTAATAAAATGCAAAACACAAACGGAGGCCAATCGCAAGGTTGGGTGAGTGTTCAAACGCTCATACCCAGTTTCCGAACCCGATCTCTAATGACGGCTTCTGGGAACCTCCGTGGGATCCAGTTGCTGTAAAGTGTGTCCCAGCTTTTATCTGGGTGGCGACTCCATCTCTGAATAGGCCCATGACCTATATTGTATTTCCTAGTGGGCCTCGAGCCCACACAGTATCGTGGTCACCAAACACTGGGGCGCACGCCAAACCCCACCACCTACAGTGGTGACTCCACTGGGGATAGAGAAACTGATTCCAGTGTTTTGTGTTTTATCATCTTTAATTGTTTTCTTATTTCTTCATGCATTTATGCATTCACTACACATTTTGCACACAATGAGCACTTCAGTCCCGAATAAACCTGACAATAGTCAGTACTTCGCTACCTACATTTCACTTAAACCTGGTGGTGGAATATTTGATTATTGTCACTCATGACACGTACTAATCCACGTTGTTTGACCCTTGAGTGGGGAGACATATATGGATGTATATCGTTGTGAGAGTCGAAGCCTTTTTACCCAAGACTCAAGCCCATGTAATGACTTAGCAACTATCCTTAGGAATTTTCCACATGCATGTGTATTATGCCATATAATGGACCCTTAAAATAAATCTCGAGCCCATCAATAAGTAGTCCAAAATAAAATGAGCCCTCGTATCTGACCAAAGCCTATTATAAATAAGCTAGTCAACAAAGGCCTCTCATGCCTACTCATAACCCATTTCAAATGGGCCTTGACAAGTAAGTTTATGTTGCTAAGGATCTTGGCTCATAGAAAGTGGACTCGAGCTTTATTTAAAGGGACCATTACTTGTTTGAATCATTTTGAGAGTTTTCTTGCATACGTCGGTTTTATTATCCCCCGCTGATAATTAAAACCCAGGCCAAAAATCCTAGGACAAGGTACTCGCCATTGAATATGTGTGTGGGAGAAATAAGGGCAGAAGTTTGCATGTTTAAGTTCCATGTTTTGATCTTGTATATTTTTTCGTGTGTGACCTTTTTATTTTTAAATATAATAGACTTGCATATCATGCATACACGTCATGCATCATTCTAACCAGCTGTTTTGTAGCGCCATAGATCCTTCAAGCTCAACAGGGTGGGTCCAAACTAGTTCAAGTCATTTGATCAGAAATTGAAAATTAGGAATGGTAAGAGGGTTTGATCCAGAAGCATTTGGGGCACGGTGGAAAGAAGAAGTAATAGCGAAAACCTGGGCTATGATGAGGGAAATGATGGGGGAGATTACTAAGCTCATTAGAGAAGGTCAGCCAACACAGCCATCCAATGCACCGCCAATCGATCCGGTCGACCTTGACGAGGAAATACCGATTAAGGGAAGGGAAGAAGATGATGTAAAGGTGTTAGCCAATATGGGGAATCAAAGAAATGTCATCCAAGCTGAGGATGTGGGTCAGACCAAGTGGGCTAAGAATATGACCAGAGTGATGAACCAAATGCAGGTGATGATAAAGGAGAAGGGTATAGTCGCCCCCCTAGATTACGATCTAAATTTGGAAAAGGGTGATGAACCGCTGCCCCATAAGTTTAAATTCCCAGACATGAAGAAGTACACTGGTGTTGAGGATCCCCATTTGCATTTGAAGCAATATGTAACATACATGAAGGCTAATGAGCTAACTGAGAGCCAAATTGTTAAGCAATTCCCTATTTCATTGGAAGGAGCACCGATTCATTGGTATTACACCTTAGAACTGCATGTTCAGTCGGATTAGAAAGAATTGTGCACTGCTTTTGTTAAGAAATATGGTCTCAACGTCCAACTAGAAATGTCCTTGAGAGATTTACAGAATACCAAGTAGAACTTTAGCGAGCCTTTTGCTGATTACCTGACTCGTTGGAGGAAAAAATTATCCTTGATGAGGCATAGGCTAGCTGAGTTTGACCAGTTGGTCTTGGCAATAGAAGGGTGTGTTCCCACATTATCTAGGAAATTGAGGGATCTGGGGATCAAAAAATTTTGAAAAGTTATACAGATTTAGGGTCCAGAAAGAATCAGATTTGGCCCAAGAGAAGAAATTCTTCGGAAGAGGTTCTTGGGGCAAAGAGGGAGCTAGCTCAAACAGTAATGTTCAGATTCATGCTATTCGACCACCGAGCAGTAATGTACAAGTCAGTGCGGTTAGACAACCCCAGAGATTTTCTAATCTGGGACGTCCTATGTCCAAAGTCCTCGATAAGCTCATTGAGAAGAACCTGTTACGACCTTTGCTTTTGCAACAACCCTTGCCTGGAGCCAACCCAAAGCTTTTCTGTAAATTTCATCAAACCATCGGGCCTGACATGGATGGCTGCGCCCAGTTAAAGCATGAAATCCAAGATTTGATAGACTCAGGTAAAATCACCGACCCAGAAAACAGAAAACCAAACACTCAAACCAACCCATTACCCAATTATCGAAATGTACCACCTCCTAACCCATCCATTCTGATGGTCAACTCTGGCCTAACAGAAGAACAAGTCCTAAACTCCTTTATTGATGTCTCTCATAATTCTCGACAACTCAGGCCCAAAAATTCGAGAACAATCGAACAACCCACAGAGTTACAGGTGCAAGTCTTGGACATATGGAGTTCCGATGATGAAAGAAAAGAACAAGTTGACCTATGGGACAACGAAGGGTGTAAGAAAAATTAGTTCGTGGGGAAGGTCAAAGAGAAGGGAAAAGGAACTGAGGCTACCAAGACCGGGCCCGAAAAGGTAGGAAATGCAGAGAAGGGAAAGGGGGTAGAACCAAGCAGAGGGACCATTGCTAGTGTTTGGGAGTTACTCATGCATTCTAGGGATCACAAGGAAGCCTTGGTCCTAGCACTAGACCAAAGGAAAATTTCCACTCATTCCACTCTAGAACATATGGTTCAGTCACTAACGAAAACTCCTCAAGGAATGATAACTTTTTCCAATGATGATCTGCCTCTAGAAGGGAGAGATCACCACAAGGCCCTGTTTATCAAAGCCGAGGTAAAAGGGAAGATGACCTATTGCGTGATGGTTGATAATGGTTCTGCCATCAATGTGTGTCCATTGAAGATTCTGCCAAAGTTAGGGTTGACGGTAGTTGACTTAAAGCCTTCTGAAGTAGTTATCAAGGCTTACGATAACACCAAAAGATCTGTGGAGGGAACTTTCAGGGCGTTAGTCAGAACAGGGCCTATAGAAGTTTGGGTTGACCTGCATGTGCTTGATATCCCGGTAACCTTTGCTATTTTATTGGGAAGGCCAGGGTTTCACCCCCTAGGTGGCATTCCATCCACTGTTCATTAAAAGGTTAAGTTTCCACACAAGGGGAGGGTTGTCACCATCTCAGCCGAAACTGAAGTCGCCATAGCCGCACTGAAGTTGATCCCCAAAGAGATTTCCCTTAGCCCAAGTTTTGAAGTCTGTGTGATTTATGAAGATGAGATGGATGAAAGGGTTCTGAGAATGATACGCAATATGAAGTTTCTGCTTGGTATGGGATTAAGGAAAGAACAGAGCGGACCTTCAAGGTTTATGGGGAACAAAGTACCTATTTTGAAGCAAGGGTTAGGGTTCAAAAAGGTTGACAAAGCTGGGAAAGAGATGGGTATGTCGAACCGGTCTGAAGAAAAGGAGGAGGAAACCGAGGCTAGAAAGAAGACTCTGTGGGAAATCTTTGTAAAGGAAGGCACCGGGCATTCATATAGCGGGACTTCGAAACCTCTTCTGGTGGCTGGAGAAGTCATCCCAGGGTTCGAGATATTTGCCAAATTTATGAACAAAGCCGGGGAAGCTGCTATTGAAAAGGCCCCTACTAAGGAGCTGGTACTGGCTGAAGAGGAGTCTAAAGAGAATGAAGCTACTTTGGGCCAGAAGGGCGTTGATGATCAGAACAAAGACCTAGACTTTGAGACCTACATCCTCGATTCTATTATAGATACCGTTTATGATGACTGTGATATTTCTATTGCTTCTCTATTTGAGACTGACGATCTTTTCTTTTCGAAAGTGAATGCAATGAAATCTGAATTTGCTTATTTATGTGATGTATTCCCTAATGGTTATTCTATTTGTGATGATCATTTCATGCATATGTTTGACATTAATTCTATGAAAATCAAATCATTTAATTTAGGCACAGACGATAATCCTAAAAATATATTGCTTGCTTCTGGTTTAACTCATGGTGAGGGAGAAAAAATAGAAGAAATCTTAAAAAAGAGACAGAAAGTATTTGCTTGGGGTTATGAAGACATGCCCAGGATTGACAGGGAGATCTCAGAACAAAGAATCCCCATATACCTTCACATAGCGCCAATAAAGTAGAAGCAAAGAAGGTTAAGGCCAGAATGGGCTCTTCTGGTTAAGGAAGAAGTCAAAAAGTACCTGAAGGAAAAGTTTTTAGAAGTGGTAGAGGACACTCAGTGGTTAGAAAATATAGTTCCAGTTCCTAAGAAGGATGGAAGGGTCAGAGTGTGTGTGGACTACCGATATTTGAATAAAGCCTGCCCTAAGGATGACTTTCCCCTATCGCATATTGACATATTAATTGATAGTACGGCTTCCAATGCAATGTACTCTTTTATAGATGGATTTTCAGGATACAATCAAATCATAATGGCAGTAATGGATAGGTTGAAGACATCATTCATCACTGAATGGGGCGTGTATTGTTACCAAGTGATGCCTTTTGGGTTGAAGAATACGGGGGCCACTTATTAGAGGATGGCGAATGCCCTACTGCATGACATGATCCATAAAGAGGTTGAAGTGTATGTAGATGATATGATGGTGAAATCTACAACTAGGGAAGGGCATTTTGAAGCACTAGACAAGTTTCTGGCCAGGGTAGAAAAGTATAATCTCAGGTTGAACCCGAACAAGTGTGTTTTTGGGGTCACATCTGGGAAGCTGTTAGGACACATTGTCAGTCAAAAAGGAATAGAGATGGATCCAGATAAAATTAGAGCAATCAGGGATATGCCTGGGCCAAAAAATGAAAAAGAGGTCCGAGGGTTTTTGGGGCGCTTACAGTATATCAGTAGATTCATAGCCAAACTAACAGTTATCTACGACCCTATCTTTAAGCTTCTAAAGAAAGACCAACCCGTTGTGTGGAATGAGAAGTGTCAACAGGCTTTTGAAACTATCAAGGATTACCTGATGAATCCCCCTGTCTTACAACCACCGAAACCAGGTAAAGTCTTAATCCTGTATCTGGCGATTGAAAAGGATGCAATGGGGGCGATGCTAGCACAGGAAGGCGAAGGGAAAACGGAGCACGCTGTATATTACCTAAGTAAGAAGCTCTTACCTTATGAAGCTACTTACAGTTTAGTAGAGAAGACTTATCTAACAGTGATCTGGGCAATGAGGAAACTCCGACACTACTTCCAGTCGTATAAGGTGCAAGCAGTTTCCAAACATTATCCTCTCTGGTACCTCCAACAGACCCCGTCTCTTATGGGAAAATTGGCTAGGTGGCTCGTTTTGCTCACAGAATTTGATATAGAGTATATGGCCAAAAAGACAGTAAAAGGAAGGGCAATAGCAAACTTTTTGGCACAAAGCCCGATCGGGGACACCCAAGAGTGGAAGCTGGAGTTACTTGATGAGCACTTAGGAGCGATAAAGATACAAGATTGGGAAATGTATTTTGACGGAGTTGTCAACAACAAAGGAGTTGGGATAGGAGTAATTTTGGTTACGCCAGAAGGAGAAATGATCCCGATGGCAAAAAGATTCGAATTTGAAGCAACCAATAACCAAGCAGAATATGAAGCCTACATCTTTAGCTTAGAAGCATTATGTAGTGCAGGGGCGGAAAATGTCACTATCTACGGGGATTCCATGCTGGTTATAAAATAAGCCACCAAAGAATGGGAGATAAAAGAAGATAGATTACGGCTGTACTGGGAACACTTGACCACCATTTTATGCTCCTTCACACAATGTAAATTCATCTATTTGCCGAGGGAAGGAAACGAGGTAGCTGATGCCTTAGCTATACTGGCCTCCATGTGGGAAAGTGGGAAGCAACCAGAGGCCAGACCCTTAATCCTCACAAAGTCTCGATCCCCCTGTTATGAAGAGGTAAGAGTAACGCCAGTTGATGTTACTAAGAAACCTTAGTTCTATGATTTACAAAAGTATTTGGAAACTGGGCAATTCCCGGATAACACTGATAAGAAGGAAAGGATATCCCTACAAATGTTATCTCGACAGTTCATAAGCCATGGGGGGATGTTATACAAAAGAATGCCAGTCAGGGTACACCTCAGATGTGTTGACAAGGGTGAAGGTCAGAAGCT
The DNA here is from genome assembly GCA_947683625.1 of Mallotus nudiflorus. NCBI lineage: Eukaryota > Viridiplantae > Streptophyta > Magnoliopsida > Malpighiales > Euphorbiaceae > Mallotus > Mallotus nudiflorus. The sequence goes on from CANTUR010000099.1 coordinate 2,399,691, forward strand.
CATGGAAGCAATTCATGAAGGGGTGTGCGGGCCACACATGAATGGGACTGTCTTGGCAAAGAAAATAGTCCGTCAGGGGTATTTTTAACTCACTATGGAAGCGGATTGTGTTGGATTTATGAAGAAATGTCACAGTTTCCAAACATATGGTGATGTTAACCACCTACCATCTATGGAACTTCAAGGAATGACATCTCCTTGGCTATTTGCTGTATGGGGGATTGACATCATAGGGGAGATAAGGCTGAAGGCAACTAATGGTCATCGGTACATTATCGTAGCCATCGACTACTTCTCCAAGTGGGTTGAG